>JAHZTW010000001.1:235243255-235275276 GCA_020283515.1 Alliaria petiolata
TAATGAACTAATGATGTTTTAGCATTAAGATAATCAACAAGCATTAATAACAAGTCTAAATGGTATGATAAACACTCTAAACATCTAATGTCTTAGGCTAGAAATGTAAATCTCTTATTAAGTTGGTTCAATCATTTCATCAAACACTTGGTGGGTGGATGAAATGCCTAAAATCCAAAATAGCAAAGGTTAGCTATTTGGCCTGAAGAACTACTTAATAAGAAGAGATTAGGAAGAATCTATCCTAGATTGCAAGTTTGAACCAATAGAAATCCCTAAATCTAACCCATCCCTAAGTTCCTAAGGAAACTACTCACTAATCATGTTTAAGCCCATCAAATCAAAGATTAGATAAAGGTTAAACATAATTAGAGAAAGATAAACAAGTAAATTAAGAAAGATATTGCATTAAACTCAAATCCAAAGCATAAACAAAGTATTTGCCCAAAGTGGCTAAAAGTTTAAGCTAAGAACAAGAGAATAAAAGTTGTTTAGAAAAATTAGGTCTAAAGAGTATTTATAGGGGGACCCATGAAAATGAAGAAAAAGAATTCGTCTGGGATCGGATCGACGAGTTCATCGATCCAAGTCGTCGATCCGACCCTTTTTAAAAACGGATCGACGACACATTGATCCACTTCGTCGATCCTTGCTCATAGTCTTGGCTTCTGGTCCGGCGTGGTACGTCGATCTGGTACGTCGATCTGCCGTCCTGGAGATTTGGATAGACGAGACCACGTCGATCCATCTCGTCGATCCGTGCCCCTGGAAATCTGGATCGGCGTGGCTCGTCGATCCGTTTCGTCGATACATGCTCCTGGAAATCTGGATCGGTGAGCTTCGTCGATCTGGTACGTCGTTCTGTTGCGAGAAATCCTCTTCTTCATCCTTTTTTCTTCTTCTTGCCCCTCCAAGTGGTGTGCATCATTCTCCATCTCCATCCTCATCTCCATAGCGTCGTTTTCACCTGATTAAGGTTCCAAATGCAACAAACTATGCAAAGAACCATGCAAAACACTCTAGGACTCTAAATGGTACAATGTAACACTATGATGCTATTTTAGACTCCTAAATGATGAGGAACTTGCACTAAATGGATGCTAAAATGATGCAAAATATAGACATATCAATACTCATCATGCACCTTGAAAGGTGGCTGGAGCATTACATAACCCAAATGGCATCCTTCGATAAGCAAAGGTACCATAAGGGCATGTGAAAGTAGTCTTCTCTTGATCATTAGGATGAATGGGTATTTGGAAGAACCCACTATATCCATCAAGGAAACAATATAAGGGATGGTTAGCCAATCTCTCAAGCATTTGATCAATAAAAGGTAGAGGGAAATGATCTTTTCTAGTAGAAGCATTAAGTTTTCGATAATCAATACACATCCTATTGCCGCTTATGGTTCTAGTTGGTATTAACTCATCTTTATCATTCTTAATCACAGTGATTCCACCTTTCTTAGAGACAACATGCACGGGAGACACCCAAGTGCTGTCACTAATAGGATAGATCACATTAGCTTCCAAAAGTTTTAAGATTTTCTTCTTAACCACTTCCTTAAGGTTTGGGTTCAATCTTCTTTGATGTTCAATTGAGGAAGCATTCTCATTTTCAAGGTGAATCCTATGAGTACAAAGTATATGAGATATGCCCTTGATATCACTTAGTGAGTAACCAATTGCTCTCCTATACTTTCTCAACTCATTCAAGAGAGAGTTGAGCTCATCATCACTCAATTGTTCATTGACAATAATAGGGTAAGTGGAGTTAGGTCCTAATAAAGCATACCTTATTCCAATGGGTAGTGGTTTGAGGTCCACCTTTTGGGCCTTAAGTTCTCTCCAATCCTCATCTAGGTCCTTAGCCAATTCGCTATCCTCAAGCTCCTCTAGCTTTTCCTCTTGTCCTTGACTTGAAACCTCAACTTCCATGGACCTCTTGTCTTGGTCACATTCCACTTCACCTTCACATGAAGCTACCAATCTTGTAAAGCCTTCCTCCCCATCAAGAGCCTTGCGCGAATCAAGCATTTGCATGTATGCTTGTGTTTCCTCATCCAAGTACCCATTCTCTCCATGTGGTTTGGTGAGAGCAACACCAAGATGGTCCTCTTGAGCTAGTTCCTCTAGCAACTCATCGGCTAGCTCATCCATAGTCTCAATGTAGAATACTTGACCATCAATGGTGGGCTTCCTCAAAGTCTTCTTTATGTCAAACTTCAACTCAATCCCTTTTCCAAGATGTAAGCCAATCTTTCCATGCTTAACATCTATAATAGCACCAGCTGTAGCTAGGAAGGGTCTTCCCAAAATCAAAGGATCCTTTGGCTCTTCATCCATCTTGAGCACCATGAAATCCGTGGGGATGATGAAGTTACTAACCTTGATAGGCAAATCTTCAAGAACTCCAATAGGTAACCTCACACTTCTATCCGCAAGTATCAAGGAGATTCCACACTCTTTGTACTTGGTGAAACCAAGCTTCTTTGCAATTGAATAGGGCATAAGGTTGATGCTAGCTCCAAGATCACACAAGCAATTTTCAAAACTAAGAGGACCTAGGGCGCATGGTATTGTGAAAGATCCGGGGTCTCCTAGCTTCTTTGGTATCACATTGCTTTGGATTATGGCACTACACTCTTGAGAAACTAGCATAACTCCTTGGATATCCCTTGCTCTTTGTGCCACGGTATCCTTCAAGAACTTAGCATATTGTGGAATCATCATAAAGGCATCCACCAAAGGCATCTTGAGCTCAATGTCTTTGATTTGCTTGTCAAACATAGCCTTGTATTTCTCCACCAATTGTTTCTTAAACCTCCCGGGAAAAGGAAGCTTAGGCTTGTAGGGTGGAGGAACAAATCTTGACTCCTTCTTGTGCAAATCCTCCTTTGGCTTCTCCTTTACCACTTCCTTACTCTTCTTTGCAATATATACATCATCAAAAGTTATAGCATCTTGAGCTTTTTCAAAGCTATCCTCCCCATCTTGAATTTCAATGTCCTCATTGATCAAAGGACTTGACCTTGGAGGCAACTCCTTTCCACTTCTCAAAGTAATGGCATTGATGTACTCCTTGGGATTTGCTTCACACTTTCCCGGTAGAGTACCTTGAGAGTTGGAGCTAGAAGCCTTGCCTTTCTCTAGCTGCTTGAACTTTTGTTGAAGACCCCCAATTTGAGTAGCAAGCTCATTGAGTGAGGAGTCCATCCTTGTGTTGATTTCAGCAATCTTCTTTCCCATATTAGCATCACTATTGGCTTGACCTTGTAGGATTTGTTGAAGCATAAGCTGAACATTGTCTTGTGGTGGACCTTGTGAAGCTTGATTAAAACCCGGTGGAGCATTGCCTTGGTTGAACCTTTGCCCACCAAAGTTGCCTTGGTTTCCTCCTTGGTAGTTAGACCTTGGTGCATAACCTTTTTGTTGATTGTTGTAGGGCACAAAAGGCTTTCCTTGAGTAGCTTGTGGAGGGTAAACTTGGTCTTGGGGGTTAGCCACATTAGTACTCCTATAAGAGAGGTTGTTGTTCCCCTTATAGTTGTTGTTATAGTTGTTGTTGTATCCTCCTTGGCCTCCCACGAAATTTACCTCCTCTTGACCCTCTTGGTATTCAACTTGATCATCACAATCCTCCACATTATCTTCAACAAAATGTACATGCCTTTGGTTTGAGGACATGAGCTTGTCCATCTTGTCATGTAGAGACTTCATTTCCCTCTTGTGAGCATCAAAATCACCTCCCCTTGGAGCTCTATCATAGTCTTCATTGTAATTACCATCACTCAAGGCAAGATTCTCTACAAGCTCCAAACCATCTTCAACATCTTTGCCCAAGAAATTCCCATTGCTTGCGGTATCAAGAAGCATTCTTATCTTTGGTAGAACACCTCTATAGATTGTGCTTAGTAGAGACTCTTGTGTGAAGCCATGATGAGGACATTGCATTGTGTAGCCCTTGAATCTTTCCCATGCTTCATTGAAAGACTCATTGCTCTTTTGAGTGAAGCTAGAGATCTCATTCCTCAACTTGGCGGTCCTAGAGTTGGAGAAGAACTTAGATAGAAAGGCTTTCTTACACTCATCCCATGTAGTGATAGTACCTTGAGGCAAAGTTTTCTCCCATTGCCTTGCTCTATCCCCAAGAGAGAAGGGAAAGAGTCTTAGTTTGAAGGCATCTTCACTCACACCATTCATCTTGAATAAGCCACAAACTCTATCAAAGTTGTCCAAGTGATCTAGAGGATCCTCCATTGGCAACCCATGGAACTTGTCTTGTTGAACCATAGAGATGAAAGCTGGCTTCACTTCAAAAGTATTGTTTTGAACCGGTGGAGGATTGATACCATAGCGATTTTGATGTGTATTTGGAGCATCTCCAGCCCCAATAGTCCTCCCTAGTCTTGGCGCATGTAAGGGGTTTCCATTCCCCCTTGGTGCTTGCGCCATGTTCATTGGAGGAGCTTGATCTCTTTGTTGTTCTTCCATTCTCAACCTCTCTAACCTTGCAGCTTCCCTTCTTGCAATCCTTGCAACCCTTTCCAATTGATCAATGTCTTGAAAACCTTGGAAGTTGTTGTCTCCTTGTGATCTCAAATGCATTCAAGGAAAAACTGAAATCTAGAAAAGTAGATGGTCAATAAGCAAAAAGATCACTTAGTCTCAAACAAAACTCAAATCTTAATGATCAATCAATCCCAATATGGCAACGGCGCCAAATTGAAACAAGAGTTTTTATGTCTTGCAAGCAATTCCTCAATTGCTCATATCATTGCAATATATTGAGGTATCAATCCATCTTGGGAGATGATGCAATAAGAATACAAAGTTAAGCTTAAGCTAAGCTAAAATAGCAAATGCAAGTCACAAACAAGTATTGAAAGCTAAAAACAAACTAAAAGAGATACTACTAGAGCAATACTATGAACTAAACCTTAATTACTACTAATCAAGCACAAAACAAGTGATTAACTACTAAGCAAGATTAACAATTTAACTTAAAATGAAACCTAGGGATGGAATCATTGATTTGGGAAACTAAATGGACAATCTTGCAATCATTTAAGCAACTAATCAAGCTAACTCTATACCTAGAACACTTAATTTAGATTAGACCATGATGTGTGGCTCAAATCCCTTTGTTAATCATCCTAATGATCTAATGATGTTTTAGCATTAAGATAATCAAAAAGCATTAAATTCAAGTCTATAAGGCATGATAAACACTCTAAAAAACTAATATCTTAGGCTAGAAATGTAAATCTCTTATTAAGTTGGTTCAAGCATTTCATCAAACACTTGGTGGGTGTATGAAATGCTTATGATCCAAAATAGCAAATATTAGCTATTTGGCATGAAGAACTACTTAATAAGAAGAGAAAAGGAAGAATCTATCCTAGATTGCAAGTTTGAACCATAAGAAATTCTTAAATCTAACCCATCCCTAAGTTCCTAAGGAAACTACTCACTAATCATACTTAAACCCATCAAATCAGAGATTAAAGAAAGGTTAAACATGATTAGAGAAAGATTACACAAGAGATCTAAGAAATATATTGCATTAAACTCAAAGATTCAAGCTTAAACAAAGTATTTGCCCAAAGTGGCTAAAAGTTTAAGCTAAGAACAAGAGAATAAAAGTTAACATAAAAAATTAGGTCTAAAGAGTATTTATAGGAGGGACCCATAAAGAAGACAAAAAGAGTTTTTGTGGGAGAATTCCGACCAAGTTCGTCGAACCAGCTCGTCGAACGGGTCTTCACGCTTTGATCCATCTTCACGCGTCTGAGAGAGTTTCGACGTAGTTCGTCGAACGCCTTGGTCGAACCGTCGTCCTGGAGAAAAGTTTCGGCCAGCCTTCGTCGAACGCAGTCGTCGAACGGTCGCCCTGGAGAAATGTTTCGGCCAGTTTCGTCGAACGGGCGTCCTGGAGAAGAATTTCGACGAGCTTCGTCGAACCTGCTCGTCGAAACTTCTTCAGGATTCTTCTTCTCCATCTTTTTGGCAACTTCTTGCTCTTGCAAGTGATGTGCCATTCCTTTCCAACTCCATTGTTCCCTCCACAGCATCCATATTACCTGATCAAGACTCCAAATGCACCAAAACATGCAAGGACTATGCAAAAACACTCTAGAACTCTAAATGATACAATGCAACACAATGATGCTATAATAGACTTCTAAATGATGAGAAACCTATACTAAATAGATGCTGAAATCATGCAAAATACAGACATATCAGTGGCTCAACATGTCGATTGCTAGAGTTGATGAGTTCCCAAGTATTGGTGAGTTTCCACATTTTCAAACCTCTTTTCCTTACTTAGATTTATGTTTTGTTTGAGGACAAACAAAGGTTTAAGTCTAGGGGAGTTGATAACATGCATATTTTACCCATTTTAACCATCATAAGTGAGTGCTTTAATAAGCATTTCAATAAGGTTTTGATGCGTAAACACTAGATTTCGAGTATTTGGTTGTTCAAGACTCTTTTCAGGTAATCTTAGCAAAAGATACATATTTTGGAGCAAAATGGACAATTCCGGAAAGAGTGCCCGATGACAGAAGTTCAACACCAAATGAAGGCCTTCCCACCACGAGATCAAGCTTATATTTGGAGACAAGGTAGCCTTATCAGCTGTCTTTCACCTCAAAGTGGTTTGAGAGCAATCACACAGTTGGATCTCAAGTTATGAAGGAAGCAAGAAGGTCCGTCAAGCACCCGGAAGGACGAGATGGCCGCGCACGGCCAAACCAGACGACCAGTGGTCGCACCACGGCCAGGCCACTCACGGATTCCCGAGCCCATTTAAAGCCCAACTTAAACCCGCAACCGTCTTATGCAAGCCCTAATCCACGACTTAGGGCACTTGAAGACCTATATATACTCATTGTCTAGGGTTTTTTCTGAGAGGACGAAATACTCTACGTTATAAATCTTTTTTGGTGGCCGCTAATCTCTGATTCGTGGTTTCCACTTTGTTCTTTGAGGGAGATTGATTTGTTCTTCAACCCTCTTTTGCTTTAATCGATTTATACAAGTTATGCATTCATCAATCACGTTTTCTACTTCTTCTTTTATGTCTGAGTAGTTTACTTTCGTTGGGTGTTCTTTAAGGGGATCTATGGGGAATTTCATTAACTGTTGTTAAATCGATTGTTTAGGCCGAAGATTAGGATTTTCTGTCTCACCTTATTCATTCTTATTGCATGAGTCAGGCGTTATGAACTATATTATGATCGCAGGGTCTTGAGAACGACGAATGTCCTGAATCTCAGATCTAGACCAAAATAGGGTAGAGAGCATCCTTTAAAAGATGTCTGAATGTTTATTGTCCCGATCCTATTGCGTGTTCGTCTAGGACCCAGGATATGAAAGTATACCTGTGGAATGGAAGTTCGCAGATCGACCTAGTTTGATAAAGTTAGGTTGTTAAAACCAGTGAATCAGTTTGGGGAAAATCGCCTAGTCTCGTTTGCTTAACTTTCGTATGTTTGATTTCTAGTTTGAACCCCATAGATTTCCCGAGAAGATTCCCAACGTGTTCGCCCCATCTTCTTTTACATCGAGATTTACGTACTTCAATATTTACTTTTCATGCACTGCTTACCTGATTTCCTTTTGAGAAGTCTTAAAGTTTATTTTCCTTTTCCTGTTGGTTATAGAAGAGATTGACAACCTTCTCTATATAAGGTACAATATTGATTTCATTATTTTCTGAAAAAACCGTGACACTTACCCCAAAACCCCAGTTCCCTGCGTCTTTGGTTGCCCTGATTCTTCTGTTTTGCAGTTGACCTCCTCCCTGTGGATCGATAGCCTAAGTAC
Organism: Alliaria petiolata; assembly: GCA_020283515.1. Taxonomy (NCBI): domain Eukaryota; kingdom Viridiplantae; phylum Streptophyta; class Magnoliopsida; order Brassicales; family Brassicaceae; genus Alliaria; species Alliaria petiolata. The sequence continues at coordinate 235,251,091 of JAHZTW010000001.1, forward strand.
TACAACGCACGTTGTGCACTTGGAGCTTAGGGTCCTACAAATTCAAAGCTAGAAGAGTCCCCAAAGAAATCCTCCAATATTGGATGACTATTTAGACCACATCAGAAAACACGCGTGGTTTGGCGGTTTATCCCTAAGGTTTCGCCTATAAAAGTCGAGCTTATGGTTTTATCTCGAGCAGCCGTGCATTATTCGAAAGAAAAGAGTTTTTACCCGAGAGCTTGTGAGAGATCATCGAGAGATCGAGTTTCCGTGCGAGTTCTGCGAGTTTTGATCGAGAGATTCGATCGGGGATAGTCAATTTGCCTAGGAAGAATCGAGTTATCCGAAGGCTTTCAGATTGGATCGGGGGATAGCCGAGAGCACTTGATTCCGGCTGATAGTTTTCGGTAAGTGTTCGGATATCTTAGTTTGTGCGGCGATTTTGTCGAAAGTTATTCGACTAATGCGATTGTTTTGATCTGTTTCCGAGGGAATACAAAGTTTGGTCCATCGGATGCTCATTAGGAAGACCATGGAAAGGATGCTGCCTCACCAGTGTGAAGTAAACATGCTTCAGCTCGAAGTCATTCCTCTGAAATGCAGGAGGACGGATCGCAGCTCTATTAGCATAGAACTGGTCTGGGCGGTTGTACTCGCCAAGTGTTCTCACACGTCCATCTTCTGCAGCTTGTATTGCTGGATCGATGATGACGGCGCCAGCCTCATCAATTCTCTGGCCTTGGGCGTTCCTTCTATTGCCTTGTAGGTCAACAAAGTCGCATGCCTCGTTGCGTATCATGATCACAGGTTCTGTCATCTCGGTCTGCGTCTGGTGTCGATTGATACAAGCGGTGTCGGTCGACACTAAGGTAGGGTGTCGATCGATGCTCTCTGTGTCGATCGACGCTCGAGCAGACTTGCGGTTCGTACGTTCGAGACGACCTAGTTCCTGGTTCAGTGCGATTAGTTCCTCTTCTTTGTTGCTTCTGGTACTGGGCATGCACCTGAAACAAAAGTTAGGAAACTAAATCAGTAACAAACAGAAAAAGAAAACCTAGTCAAAATCTTAATACTAGATTCCGTAGGCAGCTATTACTTCCCCGGCAACGGCGCCAAAAACTTGATAGGGTCAGAGTTTTACCCAAATAAATCAATACTGCAAGTGCACACCAACAGTCTGTGTCAATCGACACTCATCCTGCATCTTCAATCTGACTTCAACACTTCGTGACTTCATTCCATTAAGCTCCAAAATGTATTCAAATCTTCAATTTATCTCCAATTGTACATGAACCTGCAAAGACTCTAATAAGACTCTAAAAATACCAAAAGACTCTATAAAAACACTTATATCATGGTCCAAAAACGGGTAAAAACCATGATATATCACNGATGGTCAGTCTGAAAGGACCATCAGGACGTTAGAGGACATGCTGAGAGCGTGTGTTCTATATTGGGGTGGTAACTGGGATAGTTATCTACCGTTGGCTGAGTTTGCGTATAACAACAGTTATCAAAGGAGCATTGATATGTCTCCGTACGAGGCGTTGTACGGACGGCCGTGCAGGACACCGTTATGTTAGACCCAAGTGGGGGAGCGGAGTGAGTTAGGACCTGCTATAGTCGAGGAGACTACGGAAAAGATTCGTTTTCTGAAGGTTAAGGTAAAAGATGCTCAAGACCGCCAAAAGAGTTGTGCCGATAAGCGCCGAAAGGACTTGGAGTTCAGTGTGGGCGATCTGGTTTATTTAAAGGCTATGACTTATAAAGTGAAAAGCCGAGCAATGTTTGATGCTAAGTTGAGTCTGAGGTACATGGGACCGTACAGAATTTTGGAAAGGATTGGAGCAGTGGCGTATAAGTTGGACTTACCGCCGGAAATGAGTGCGTACCACGATGTGTTCAACGTGTCACAGCTGAGGAAGCACATGACCAAACGTGAGAACATTATTTCTCGCGATTTGGTCTGTGGGCTTTAAGTTTGGCCGAAGAAAATTAGAGTTTTCCTAGTCGGAATAGAATTTCTCGCGAGTTGGTCGAGCGGTTTGGGAAACTGCCGAGAGAAAAGGAAATTATGGCCAGTTAGTCGAGAGAAAGTTAAAACGAACCGATTCTAACCAAGATAAAAGGGAAAACACGCGTGGTTTGCCGGTTTATTCCTACGGTTTCGCGTTTATAAGCCGAGCTTAGGGTTTCATCTCGAGCAGCCGTGCATTATTCGAGAGAAAAGAGTTTTTACCCGAGAGCTTGTGAGAGATCATCGAGAGATCGAGTTTCCGTGCGAGTTCTGCGTATTTTGACCGAGAGATTCGATCGGGGATAGTCGATTTGCCGAGGAAGGATCGAGTTATCCGAAGATTTTCGGATTGGATCGGGAGATGGCCGAGAGCACTTGTTTCCGGCCGATAGTTTTCGGTAAGTGTTCGGATATCTTTGTTTGTGCGGCAATTTTGTCGGAAGTTATTCGACTAATCCGATTGTTTTGATCTGTTTACGAGGGAATACTGAGTTTGGTTCGAGAAAAAGTGAACGGTTCGTGAGTTAGCCGATAGGAGATTGGATCTCGCGGTACGAGTCGTAGCGATAGCCGAGGGAGCACGTTTTGAGTCCGACTATCTTTGTTTCTGATCGAGTTATCACCGAGTTTTCTTCGACCAAACCGTTCGTTTGATTATCTAAGGTAACTGCGTGACTGTGGCTAGGATCTATGGATTGACAGATTGCTAGGGATTTTGATGTGTTTATTGATCGTTTGTGTAAGTAGGGTTTTATGCTTAGCAAAGTCAATGTTTATGTGATTGTGATGCGGTTTGGTGACCGTGAGATTATGTGAGGTCTAGCTAACTCGTGATTGAGGCAGGATCGTTTCTTTGGCTTAGTTGATGTGTTATTCACGCTAGTACGGAACCGAGTCCATAAGACTAGATGGTCAGAGTTAGGTTAGATGGTCATGCGTGTTTGATTGCTTGCTTGCTAAGTGTTTTGATATCATGTTAGAATTGTTAGCATGAATGCGTGATTAGTTGTTGGCTAAGGTGTTACGGGATGACCGTATTCACTAAGCATTTATGGTAATGCCTATGCCTCTCTTATGTGTTAAGTGTGCAGGTAAAGAGATTGTCCAGGACTGTTAGTTCTGAAGGCGCACTTGAAAGCAGTGAAGAAAGGAGTGGATTTAGGATTGGGTTTTGGGGTTTTACCGTTTACGTATTGTTTTGGTTCGCGGCTTTGGTTTTATTTATAACTCAATCGAATTTGGCTAAGTTAGTTTATGATTTTATGAACCCCGGTTGTACGTTTGAATTATTGATTAATTATGCAATGAGAATGAATGTCTTGAGAATTGAAAGTGTTGTTTAAGTTTAATGAGAAAAGTTGAAAATTCGGCTAGGTTTGTAAGTTGGTCGAGGGTTGTCTCGGGATGGTCTGGCCGCGGTAGGATTACCGGATCGGGTCGCCACATTTTGGTATCAGAGCCAGGTTGATTCTAGGACAGTTCATTAGCATAAGTGGGGTTGGATAAATCCACCTTTCACTGCTGAGTCTCGCGATTTGTTGTTGTTTGAGTTGGGAACTCTTGGTTGCGGTTAGCTATGGGCTAACCGATAATTGTTTTGACTTCAGATGCCTCCGAGAAGGATTAGGGCTGCAAGGTTGAATGGTGCTGCGAACTCGGGGAGTTCTGGAAGTGAGAATGCGGTTGGGAACCAGCATGAGATTGAAGCTGCTATGGCGGCTGAGGCTGCTGCGGCTGCTGCTGCTGCGAATGCGGCTGCGGGTGGTGCAGAGAACGTGGCTGAGAATTTTACGGGTGCTGTTCCAGACAGGCTGGAGGCTGTGCTGGGATTGCTAGCTCAAGTATTAGAGCGTTTACCCGTGGTTGGCCTATACCGGGAGTGGTACCGGCTGTGGCACCACCAGTGGTTGGGAACGTGGCTGTGGAGGAAGCGGATCCGGTCGTGGTGATTCCGTCTTACCTCAAGGTGTTGGATCATATGGCGAGGTTGGGAACCAAGTTCTTCGCGGGAGGAACTACGCCTATTGAGGCCGACGAGTGGAGGATGAGGCTTGAGAGGAACTTCGAGTCTATCCGATGTCCGGAAGAGTACAAGCGAGACATAGCTGTGCATTACCTGGAGGGTACTGCACATACGTGGTGGAAAGGGATCACAGGACGTTTGGTGAACCCGAATTGTTCGTATGAGACGTTCACGGCTATGTTTCAAAGCAAGTACTTTCCGCAGGAGGCGTACAATCAGTTGGAGGCCGAGTTCTTGTACTTGCGCCAAGGGACCAAGACGGTTCGGCAGTACGAGACTGAGTTTAACCAGTTACGCAAGTATGTGGGACGTGACCATGATACCGAGGAGAAGCTGATCCGAAGGTTCATGAGTGGACTAAGGGTCGAGCTGCGTAACGGGTGTTTGGTGCGTGACTTTGCAACGGTCACGGAGCTGGTTGAGAAAGCAGCGTTGCTGGAGTCTGGACAGGCAGAGGAAGCTTTGTCTAAGGCTGGAACGGTGGTGGTAGCGGCCAAGAGTGGTCAAGCGTCCGGGGGACAGAACCGCAAGTTTGGAAAGAATGTTCCAGCCAAGTCAAGTGGAAACCGCAGCGTGTGTGGTACTTGCGGCAAGATGCATATGGGCGTGTGTAAGCGTACGTTTGGCTCGTGCTTTCGTTGTGGTAGTCCGGACCACAAGATCGCGGAGTGTCCTGAGCCAGAGACGAGGATGGTGAGAGTGTCGGACGGAGGAAGCGCGGGTGTGGTGTGCTTCGGCTGTGGAGAGCCGGGACACTACAAGCGTGATTGTCCAAAGGCAGGAGCGGCTGGGCAAGCGGCTAATCAGCTTAAGCGTGCAGGAGAGGCGCTGGCGCCACCAGCTAAGAGGCCGAACGTTACACCAAGGGTGTATGCCACGACCGCGGAAGGGACTGGAGATCCGACCACTTCTCGACCGATCACCGGTAAGTTTTAGTACTTACGGTTTTTCTTGAGTTTTGTGTGTTGCGTGTTTGGATAAGCGTCTTAGCATTCTAGGGGTTGAATGTAGGGACCTTATTAATGGGTGAGGTGGAAACCCATGTTCTATTCGACTCCGGAGCGAGTCATTGTTTTGTTAACCCAGGAATGATTGGAAAAGGAGGATTCCAAAAGGAACCCGGAGAAGAATTCGGACTAGTGAGAGCGGCTGGAGGCCAAGTGATGTTCTCACTAGGGACGGTCCGAAACGTGTCAGTCTGGATTGGCGAAGTGGATATGCCAGCAGACTTAGTGATTTGTGAGGTCAAGTCTTACGATGTCATCCTAGGAATGGATTGGCTCGGTAAGCACAAAGCGCATTTGGATTGTCACCGAGGAAGGGTGAAGTTCGAAAGGGATGGAGAAGTTCTAGTTTACCAAGGAGTTAGACCGACTTCTGGTAGCTTGGTTGTGTCGGCAATACAAGCAGAGAAGATGCTGGAGAAGGGATGTGAGGCATATCTAGCGACGATATCTACGGAAGAGGTTGGGCCAGACGTGGAGTTAGGAGACATTCCAGTGGTACAAGAGTTTGAGGACGTTTTTCAAGCTTTGTCCGGGATGCCACCAGCTCGTTCAGATCCGTTCACGATTGAACTTGAGCCGGGAACTGCTCCAGTGTCTAAGGCACCTTACCGTATGGCTCCGGCCGAGATGGCTGAACTGAAGAAGCAACTGGCTGATCTTTTGGACAAGGGATTTGTAAGGCCAAGCAGTTCACCATGGGGCGCACCAGTTCTGTTCGTAAAGAAGAAGGATGGGAGCTTCAGGCTTTGCATCGATTACCGAGGGTTGAACCGTGTTACGGTGAAGAACAAGTATCCACTTCCAAGGATAGACGAGTTGTTGGACCAGCTCAGGGGTGCTACTTGGTTCTCGAAGATTGATTTGGCTTCTGGGTACCATCAGATACCAATAGACGAACCGGACGTGAGGAAGACTGCCTTTCGGACAAGGTATGGTCATTACGAGTTCGTGGTCATGCCGTTTGGTTTGACGAATGCGCCAGCTGCATTCATGAAGTTGATGAATGGCGTGTTCCGAGAGTACTTGGATGAGTTTGTGATTATTTTCATAGACGATATCCTAGTATACTCGAAGAGTCCGGAAGAACATGAGAAGCATTTGAGGATTGTTCTAGGGAAGTTGCGTGAGCAGAAGTTGTTTGCCAAGCTGAGCAAGTGTAGCTTTTGGCAGCGGCACATCGGGTTCTTGGGTCACATTGTTTCGGACAAGGGAGTGTCCGTGGATCCTGAAAAGATCAAGTCCATTGCGGAATGGCCAAGACCTGAGAATGCCACAGAAATAAGAAGTTTTCTAGGATTGGCTGGCTACTACAGGCGTTTTGTAAAAGGCTTTGCAAGTATGGCTCAGCCGATGACGCGTCTGACTGGTAAGGATGTTGAGTTCGTGTGGACAGCCGAGTGTGAAGAGTGTTTCTTGAAGTTGAAAGGAATGCTCACAAGTGCACCAGTGTTGGCTCTACCTGAGCCGGACGAGCCGTATGTGGTGTACACGGACGCTTGTGGGAAGGGACTAGGTTGTGTCCTAATGCAGCACGGGAATGTGATTGCATACGCGTCAAGACAGCTAAGGAAGCATGAGGTGAATTATCCTACACATGACTTGGAGATGGCGGCCGTGGTCTTTGCGTTAAAGATATGGCGATCTTACTTGTATGGTGGGAAGGTCCAAGTGTTCACGGATCATAAGAGTTTGAAGTACATTTTCACTCAACCTGAGTTGAATTTGAGGCAACGAAGATGGATGGAGTTAGTCGCAGACTATGACCTGGAGATAGCTTATCATCCGGGAAAGGCTAATCTCGTTGCTGATGCACTAAGCCGGAGAAGGGCTAGTGTATCATCTGCTAAGGACGTGGAGGGAGTTGTGAATCTCCTAAGGACGTTAAGGTTGAACGTTCTGACCGAGGATACAGAACCATTGGGTCTGGAAGCGGCGGATCAGGCTGACTTGTTAACGAGGATCCGGCTAGCTCAAGAAGAGGATGAGAATTTGATTAAGTTGTCTAAGGCTGACAATACCGAGTATCAAACTTCAAGCAATGGGACGATTGTGTTGAATGGTCGAGTATGTGTTCCTAGCGTGAAAGAGTTAAAGGAAGAGATCCTTAAGGAAGCACATCAGTCTAGATTTTCGGTTCATCCGGGGATGACCAAGATGTACCGCGACCTGAAAAGATACTATCATTGGGTCGGGATGAAGCGGGACGTGGCCAAGTGGGTGGCTAGTTGTCCGACGTGCCAGTTGATTAAGGCAGAGAATCAGTTTCCGAGTGGTTTGTTGCAAACATTACCAATGCCGGAATGGAAATGGGATATGATCACAATGGACTTTGTGATGGGTTTACCGAAGACTAAGAATAAGCATGACGCGATTTGGGTCATCGTGGATCGATTGACCAAGTCTGCTCATTTCTTACCTATGAGAAAGACGGATGGAGTGCCTAAGCTAGTAGAGCTATACGTGGATGAGATCGTGAAACTGCATGGTGTGCCAGTGAGTATAGTGTCCGATCGTGATCCGAAGTTCGCTTCACGGTTCTGGAAAGAGTTTCAGAAAGAGTTTGGGACGAAGGTACACATGAGTACTGCGTATCATCCGCAAACGGATGGTCAGTCCGAAAGGACCATCAGGACATTAGAGGACATGTTGAGAGCGTGTGTTTTGGATTGGGGTGGTAACTGGGATAGTTATCTACCGTTGGCTGAGTTTGCGTATAACAACAGTTATCAAAGGAGCATTGATATGTCTCCGTATGAAGCGTTGTACGGACGACCGTGCAGGACACCGTTATGTTGGACCCAAGTGGGGGAGCGGAGTGAGTTAGGACCTGCTATAGTCGAGGAGACTACAGAAAAGATTCGGTTTCTGAAAGTTAAGCTGAAAGAGGCTCAAGACCGGCAAAAGAGTTATGCCGATAAGCGCCGTAAGGACTTAGAGTTCAGTGTGGGCGATATGGTTTATTTGAAGGCCATGACTTATAAAGGGAAAAGCCGAGCAATGTTTGATGCTAAGTTAAGTCCGAGGTACATGGGACCGTACCGAATTTTGGAAAGGATTGGACCAGTGGCGTATAAGTTGGACTTACCGCCGGAGATGAGTGCGTACCACAATGTGTTTCACGTGTCACAGCTGAGAAAGCATATGACCGAACGTGAGAACATTATATCTGAACCACCGCAGGATTTGCAAGAGGATCTGACCTTGGAAGGTAGACCGATCCGTGTGGTTGGCCGGAAGGAAAAAGTCAAGCGTGGTAAAGTGGTCAAGATGATCAAGGTCGTTTGGGATTGTAACGGCGATGAGCAAACGACTTGGGAAAAAGAAGCAAAGATGAGTACAAAGTTCCCTAAATGGTTTGAGAAGCTTCCGGAAGAGGAGCCGGATTCGAGGACGAATCCAAACTAAGTGGGGGAGAGTTGTAGCATCCGTAACCAGTAATTATGATTTGGGTCGTTGTATATAAGTTTGGTACGATGGAGGTTCGTCATTTTGGTACGTAAGAACAGGACCGAGGTACGATCGTGGTATGTCCGCGGTACGTACGTAGTACGTACGTGGTACGAGGGTGGTACCATACCGTGGTACGTGTTAGCGCGTACGTGAGGTTAAGGGTCGTGACCAAGGGAAATTGTGGAAAAACGGCTAAGTGTTGAGAATGGGCCGTGGGCCTTGAGTTTGGCCGAAGAAAAATTGGAGTTTTCCTAGTCGGAATAGGATTTCTCGAGTTTGGCCGAGCGGTTTGGGAAACTGCCGAGAGAAAAGGAAAGTTTGATCGGTTAGCCGAGAGAAACTTAAAACAAACCGATTCTAGCCGAGAGAAAAGGGAAAACACGCTAGGATAGGCGGTTTATCCCTAGGGTTTCGCGTATATAAGGAGTTTTATGCGATTTTTCTCGGGCAGCCGCGCATTACTCGAGAGAAAAAGAGTTTTTCCCGAGAGATTGTGAGATCATCGAGAGATCAAGTTTTCCGTGTGAGTTTGACGAGTTCTGATCGAGAGATTCGATTGAGGATAGGCGTTTTACCGAGGAAGGATCGAAGTTATCCGAAGGTTTTTGGATTGGATCGAGAGATAGTCGAGAGCACTTGATTCCGGCCGTTAGCTTCGGTAAGTGCTCGGATATCTTTGTTTGTGTTAGGATTTTGTCGAGAGTTGTTCGACTAATCCGTGTGTTTTGGTCTGTTTCCGAGGGGATTCAGAGTTTGGTTCGAGGAAAAGTGTTCGGATCGTGAGATAGCCGATAGGGGATTGGATCTCGCGGTACGAGTCGTAGCGATAGCCGAGGGAGCACGTTGGTGTCCGACTATCTTTGTTTTTGTTCGAGTTATCACCGAGTTTCCTTCGACTAAAACCGTTCGTTTGATTGTCTAAGGTGAGTGCGTGACTGTGGCTAGCATCTATGGATTGAAAGATTGCTAGGGATTTTGATATGTATTGATCGCTTGTGTAAGTAGGGTTTTATGCTTAGCAAGGTCAATGTTTATGTGATTGTGTTGCGGTTTGGTGACCGTGAGATTAGGTGATTGTTTAGCTAGCTTGTGGCCGAGGCAGGATCGTTTTCTCTGGGTTAGGTGATGTGTGATTCACGCTAAGGAGGAAACCGAGTCCATAAGACTAGAGGGTCAGAGTTAGGCTAGATGGTCATGCGTATTGGTTGATTGATTGCTTGCTTGCTAAGTGTGTTGATATCGTGTTAGAATTGTTAGCATGAAAGCGTGATTATTTGCTGGCTAAGGTGTTACGGGATGACCGTATTCACTAAGCATTTATGGTAATGCTTATGCCTCTCTTATGTGTTGAGTGTGCAGGTAAAGATGTTGTCCAGGACCGTTAGTTCTGAAGGCGGACTCGAAGGCAGTGAAGAAAGGAGTGGATTTAGGATTGGGCTTTGGGGGTTTATTTTATTTAGACTTGTTTCGGATTTTGGCTTTGGTGTTATTGATAACTTAATCGAATTTGGCTAAGTTAGTTTATGATTTTTGAACCTCGGTTTTATGTATTGGAATGTGGATTATTTATGCAATGAGAATGAATGTTCTTGAGAATCGAATTGTTGTTTGAGTTAATGAGAAAAGTTTGAAATTCCGCATAAGTGTGTAAGTTGGTCGAAATTGTTTAAGGACGGACGGCCTGGTTAGGATTACTGGGTCGGGTCGCCTCAGTTTGGTATCAGAGCATGGTCGATTCTAGGACAGTTCATTAGCATAGTTGGGGTTAGATAAATCCACCTTTCACTGCCGAGTCTCGCGGTTTGTTGTTGTTTGAGTTGGGAACTCTTGGTTGCGGTTAGCTACGGGCTAACCGATAGTTGTCTTGTCTTGCAGATGGCTCCGAGAAGGACTAGGGCTGCAAGGTTGAATGGTGTTGCGAACTCGGGGAGTTCTAGATCTGAGAATGCGGTTGGGAACCAGCATGAGGTCGAGGCTGCTGTGGCGGCTGAGGCTGCTGCGGCTGCGGCTGCGAAGGCTGCGGCTGCTGCTGCTGCGGACGCGGCTGCTGCGAATGCGGCTGCGGGTGGAGTTGAGAACGTGGCTGGGAATGCTGCGGGAGCTGTTTCAGATAGGCTGGAGGCCGTGCTGGGATTACTAGCTCAAGTGTTGGAGCGTTTGCCAGTGGCTGCGCCTGTACCGGGAGTGGTACCGGCCGTGGCACCACCAGTGGTTGTGCCAGACGTTGGGAACGTGGTTGTAGAGGAAGCGGGTCAGGCCGTGGTGATTCCGTCTTACCTCAAAGTGTTGGATCATATGGCGAGGTTGGGAACCAAGTTCTTCGAGGGAGGAACTGCGCCTATTGAGGCCGACGAGTGGAGGATGAGGCTTGAGAAGAACTTCGAGTCTATCCGATGTCCGGAGGAGTACAAGCGAGACATAGCTCTGCATTACCTGGAGGGTACTGCACATACGTGGTGGAAAGGGATCACATGACGTTTGGTGAACCCGAATTGTTCGTATGAGACGTTCACGGCTATGTTTCAAAGCAAGTACTTTCCGCAGGAGGCGTACAATCAGTTGGAGGCCGAGTTCTTGTACTTGCGCCAAGGGACCAAGACGGTTTGGCAGTACGAGACTGAGTTTAACCAGTTACGCAAGTATGTGGGACGTGACCACGATACCGAGGAGAAGTTGATCTGAAGGTTCATGAGTGGACTAAGGGTCGAGCTGTGTAACGGGTGTTTGGTGCGTGACTTTGCAACGGTCACAGAGCTGGTTGAGAAAGCAGCGTTCCTAGAGTCTGGACAGGCAGAGGAAGCTTTGTCTAAGGCTGGAACGGTTGTGGTAGCGCCCAAAGAGTGGTCAAGCGTCCGGGGGACAGAACCGTAAGTTTGGAAAGAATGTTCCAGCCAAGTCAAGTGGAAACCGCAGCGTGTGTGGTACTTGCGGCAAGATGCATATGGGCGTGTGTAAGCGTACGTTTGGCTCGTACTTTCGTTGTGGTAGTCCGGACCACAAGATTGCGGAGTGTCCTGAGCCAGAGACGAGGATGGTGAGAGTGTCGGACGGAGGAAGCGCAGGTGTGGTGTGCTTCGGCTATGGAGAGCCGGGACACTACAAGCGTGAATGTCCAAAGGCAGGAGCGGCTGGGCAAGCGGCTAATCAGCTTAAGCGTGCAGGAGAGGCCCTGGCGCCACCAGCTAAGAGGCCGAACGTTACACCAAGGGTGTATGCCACGACCGCGGAAGGGACTGGAGATCCGAGCACTTCTCGACCGATCACCGGTAAGTTTTAGTACTTACGGTTTTTCTTGAGTTTTGTGTGTTGCGTGTTTGGATAAGCGTCTTAGCATTCTAGGGGTTGAATGTAGGGACCTTATTAATGGGTGAGGTGGAAACCCATGTTCTATTCGACTCCGGAGCGAGTCATTGTTTTGTTAACCCAGGAATGATTGGAAAAGGAGGATTCCAATAGGAACCCTGAGAAGAATTCGGACTAGTGAGAGCGGCTGGAGGCCAAGTGATGTTCTCACTAGGGATGGTCCGAAATGTGTCAGTCTGGATTGGCGAAGTGGATATGTCAGCAGACTTAGTGATTTGTGAGGTCAAGTCTTACGATGTCATCCTGGGAATGGATTGGCTCGGTAAGCACAAAGCGCATTTGGATTGTCACCGAGGAAGGGTGAAGTTCGATAGGGATGGAGTAGTTCTAGTTTACCAAGGAGTTAGACCGACTTCTGGTAGCTTGGTTGTGTCGGCAATACAAGCAGAGAAGATGCTGGAGAAGGGATGTGAGGCATATCTAGCGACGATATCTACGGAAGAGGTTGGGCCAGACGTGGAGTTAGGAGATATTCCAGTGGTACAAGAGTTTGAGGACATTTTTCAAGCTTTGTCCGGGATGCCACCAGCTCGTTCAGATCCGTTCACGATTGAACTTGAGCCGGGAACTGCTCCAGTGTCTAAGGCACCTTACCGTATGGCTCCGGCCGAGATGGCTGAACTGAAGAAGCAACTGGCTGATCTTTTGGACAAGGGATTTGTAAGGCCAAGCAGTTCACCATGGGGCGCACCAGTGCTGTTCGTAAAGAAGAAGGATGGGAGCTTCAGGCTTTGCTTCGATTACCGAGGGTTGAACCGTGTTACGGTAAAGAACAAGTATCCACTTCCAAGGATAGACGAGTTGTTGGACCAGCTCAGGGGTGCTACTTGGTTTTGGAAGATTGATTTGGCTTCTGGGTACCATCAGATACCAATAGACGAACCGGACGTGAGGAAGACTGCCTTTCGGACAAGGTATGGTCATTACGAGTTCGTGGTCATGCCGTTTGGTTTGACGAATGCGCCAGCTGCATTCATGAAGTTGATGAATGGCGTGTTCCGAGAGTACTTGGATGAGTTTGTGATTATTTTCATAGACGATATCCTAGTATACTCGAAGAGTCCGGAAGAACATGAGAAGCATTTGAGGATTGTTCTAGGGAAGTTCCGTGAGCAGAAGTTGTTTGCCAAGCTGAGCAAGTGTAGCTTTTGGCAGCGGCACATCGGGTTCTTGGGTCACATTGTTTCGGACAAGGGAGTGTCCGTGGATCCTGAAAAGATCAAGTCCATTGCGGAATGGCCAAGACCTGAGAATGTCACTGAAATAAGAAGTTTTCTAGGATTGGCTGGCTACTGCAGGCGTTTTGTAAAAGGCTTTGCAAGTATGGCTCAGCCGATGACGCGTCTGACTGGTAAGGATGTTGAGTTCGTGTGGGCAGCCGAGTGTGAAGAGTGTTTCTTGAAGTTGAAAGGAATGCTCACAAGTGCACCAGTGTTGGCTCTACCTGAGCCGGACGAGCCGTATGTGGTGTACACGAACGCTTGTGGGAAGGGACTAGGTTGTGTCCTAATGCAGCACGGGAATGTGATCGCATATGCGTCTAGACAGCTAAGGAAGCATGAAGCGAATTATCCTACTCATGACTTGGAGATGGCGGCCGTAGTCTTTGCGTTAAAGATATGGCGATCTTACTTGTATGGTGGGAAGGTTCAGGTGTTTACCGATCATAAGAGCTTGAAGTACATCTTCACTCAACCTGAACTGAATCTGAGGCAACGGAGATGGATGGAGTTAGTCGCTGACTACGATCTGGAGATAGCTTATCATCCGGGAAAGGCTAATCTTGTTGCTGATGCATTAAGCCGGAGAAGGGCTAGTGTATCATCTGCTAAGGACGTGGAAGGAGTTGTGAATCTCCTAAGGACGTTAAGGCTGAACGTTCTGACTGAGGATACGGAACCGTTGGGTTTGGGAGCTGCGGATCAGGCTGACTTGTTAACAAGGATCCGGTTAGCTCAAGAGGAGGATGAGAATCTGATTAAGATGTCAAAGGCTGACAAGACCGAGTATCAAACTTCAAACAATGGGACGATTGTGTTGAATGGCCGAGTATGTGTTCCTAACGTGAAAGAGTTAAAGGAAGAGATCCTTAAGGAAGCACATCAGTCTAGGTTTTCTGTTCATCCGGGAATGACCAAGATGTACCGCGACCTGAAAAGGTACTATCATTGGGTCGGGATGAAGCGGGACGTGGCCAAGTGGGTGGCTAGTTGTCCGACGTGCCAGTTGATTAAGGCCGAGAACCAGTTTCCGAGTGGTTTGTTGCAAACATTACCAATGCCGGAATGGAAATGGGATATGATCACAATGGACTTTGTGATGGGTTTACCGAAGACTAAGAATAAGCATGACGCGATTTGGGTCATCGTGGATCGATTGACCAAGTCTGCTCATTTCTTACCTATGAGAAAGACGGATGGAGTGCCTAAGCTAGTAGAGCTATACGTGGATGAGATCGTGAAACTGCATGGTGTGCCAGTGAGTATAGTGTCCGATCGTGATCCGAAGTTCGCTTCACGGTTCTGGAAAGAGTTTCAGAAAGAGTTTGGGACGAAGGTACACATGAGTACTGCGTATCATCCGCAAACGGATGGTCAGTCCGAAAGGACCATCAGGACATTAGAGGACATGTTGAGAGCGTGTGTTTTGGATTGGGGTGGTAACTGGGATAGTTATCTACCGTTGGCTGAGTTTGCGTATAACAACAGTTATCAAAGGAGCATTGATATGTCTCCGTATGAAGCGTTGTACGGACGACCGTGCAGGACACCGTTATGTTGGACCCAAGTGGGGGAGCGGAGTGAGTTAGGACCTGCTATAGTCGAGGAGACTACAGAAAAGATTCGGTTTCTGAAAGTTAAGCTGAAAGAGGCTCAAGACCGGCAAAAGAGTTATGCCGATAAGCGCCGTAAGGACTTAGAGTTCAGTGTGGGCGATATGGTTTATTTGAAGGCCATGACTTATAAAGGGAAAAGCCGAGCAATGTTTGATGCTAAGTTAAGTCCGAGGTACATGGGACCGTACCGAATTTTGGAAAGGATTGGACCAGTGGCGTATAAGTTGGACTTACCGCCAGAGATGAGTGCGTACCACAATGTGTTTCACGTGTCACAGCTGAGAAAGCATATGACCGAACGTGAGAACATTATATCTGAACCACCGCAGGATTTGCAAGAGGATCTGACCTTGGAAGGTAGACCGATCCGTGTGGTTGGCCGGAAGGAAAAAGTCAAGCGTGGTAAAGTGGTCAAGATGATCAAGGTCGTTTGGGATTGTAACGGCGATGAGCAAACGACTTGGGAAAAAGAAGCAAAGATGAGTACAAAGTTCCCTAAATGGTTTGAGAAGCTTCCGGAAGAGGAGCCGGATTCGAGGACGAATCCAAACTAAGTGGGGGAGAGTTGTAGCATCCGTAACCAGTAATTATGATTTGGGTCGTTGTATATAAGTTTGGTACGATGGAGGTTCGTCATTTTGGTACGTAAGAACAGGACCGAGGTACGATCGTGGTATGTCCGCGGTACGTACGTAGTACGTACGTGGTACGAGGGTGGTACCATACCGTGGTACGTGTTAGCGCGTACGTGAGGTTAAGGGTCGTGACCAAGGGAAATTGTGGAAAAACGGCTAAGTGTTGAGAATGGGCCGTGGGCCTTGAGTTTGGCCGAAGAAAAATTGGAGTTTTCCTAGTCGGAATAGGATTTCTCGAGTTTGGCCGAGCGGTTTGGGAAACTGCCGAGAGAAAAGGAAAGTTTGATCGGTTAGCCGAGAGAAACTTAAAACAAACCGATTCTAGCCGAGAGAAAAGGGAAAACACGCTAGGATAGGCGGTTTATCCCTAGGGTTTCGCGTATATAAGGAGTTTTATGCGATTTTTCTCGGGCAGCCGCGCATTACTCGAGAGAAAAAGAGTTTTTCCCGAGAGATTGTGAGATCATCGAGAGATCAAGTTTTCCGTGAGAGTTCTGCGAATTCTGATCGAGAGATTCGATTGAGGATAGGCGTTTTACCGAGGAAGGATCGAAGTTATCCGAAGGTTTTCGGATTGGATCGAGAGATAGTCGAGAGCACTTGATTCCGGCCGTTAGCTTCGGTAAGTGCTCGGATATCTTTGTTTGTGTTAGGATTTTGTCGAGAGTTGTTCGACTAATCCGTGTGTTTTGGTCTGTTTCCGAGGGGATTCAGAGTTTGGTTCGAGGAAAAGTGTTCGGATCGTGAGATAGCCGATAGGGGATTGGATCTCGCGGTACGAGTCGTAGCGATAGCCGAGGGAGCACGTTGGTGTCCGACTATCTTTGTTTTTGTTCGAGTTATCACCGAGTTTCCTTCGACTAAAACCGTTCGTTTGATTGTCTAAGGTGAGTGCGTGACTGTGGCTAGCATCTATGGATTGAAAGATTGCTAGGGATTTTGATATGTATTGATCGCTTGTGTAAGTAGGGTTTTATGCTTAGCAAGGTCAATGTTTATGTGATTGTGTTGCGGTTTGGTGACCGTGAGATTATGTGATTGTTTAGCTAGCTTGTGGCCGAGGCAGGATCGTTTTCTCTGGGTTAGGTGATGTGTGATTCACGCTAAGGAGGAAACCGAGTCCATAAGACTAGAGGGTCAGAGTTAGGCTAGATGGTCATGCGTATTGGTTGATTGATTGCTTGCTTGCTAAGTGTGTTGATATCGTGTTAGAATTGTTAGCATGAAAGCGTGATTATTTGCTGGCTAAGGTGTTACGGGATGACCGTATTCACTAAGCATTTATGGTAATGCTTATGCCTCTCTTATGTGTTGAGTGTGCAGGTAAAGATGTTGTCCAGGACCGTTAGTTCTGAAGGCGGACTCGAAGGCAGTGAAGAAAGGAGTGGATTTAGGATTGGGCTTTGGGGGTTTATTTTATTTAGACTTGTTTCGGATTTTGGCTTTGGTGTTATTGATAACTTAATCGAATTTGGCTAAGTTAGTTTATGATTTTTGAACCTCGGTTTTATGTATTGGAATGTGGATTATTTATGCAATGAGAATGGCTGTTTTGAGAATCGAATTGTTTGAGAAAAGTTTGAAATTCCGCATAAGTGTGTAAGTTGGTCAAAATTGTTTAAGGACGGACGGCCTGGTTAGGATTACTGGGTCGGGTCGCCTCAGGAAGTCTCTCACTACTTCTGGGACGAGCCTTATTTGTACAAGAGATGCGTGGATAGCTTATACCGGAGATGTGTCACGAGAGAAGAAGGTATGGACATACTTCTCCATTGCCTCGGTTCAACCTATGGAGACCATTTTGCCACATTCAAGACGACCACAAAGGTCCTACAAGCTGCTTTTTGGTGCCCACACTTTTCAAAGATGCGCATGGGTTCATTAAAGCATGTGAAGCATGCCAAAGATCCGAGAGTATAAGCAAGAGAAACGAAATGCCCCAAGTGCCTATCTTTGAGGTGGAGGTCTTTGATATTTGGGGGATAGATTTCATGGGACCTTTCCCATCCTCTTTCGGCAATAAATACATTTTGGTGGCCGTAGAATATGTCTCCAAGTGGGTTGAAGCAATAGCAAGCCTCACAAATGATGCCAAAGTAGTAATCAAGCTCTTCAAGTCCACAATCTTCCCAAGGTCCGGAGTTCCTAAGGTAGTGATCAGTGATGGAGGCAGCCATTTCATCAATAAGGTTTTCGAGAACCTCTTGAAGAAGCACGGGGTTAGACACAAGGTGGCCACTCCGTATAACCCTCAAACGAGTGGCCAAGTGGAGGTTTCTAATAGACAGGTCAAAACCATTCTAGAGAGGACCGTAGGAGTAACTCGGAAGGATTGGTCGAGAAAGTTAGACCATGCCCTTTGGGCGTATAGGACGGCCTTTAAAACTTTCATTGGTACCATGCCTTTCAATCTCCTTTATGGTAAATCTTGTCACCTCCCTGTGGAACTAGAGCACAAGGTTCTGTGGGCTGTCAAGCAATTGAATTACTCTCTCAAGACAGCCCAAGAGCAGAGGCTAATATAACTCCAAGGAAAGGACGGAAGCTATGCATGACAAGAAGGTAGTTCTGAAGGATCTAAAGAAGGGAAGCAAGGTGTTGCTGTATAACTCACAGTTAAAGTTGTTTACTGGGAAGCTAAAGTCAAGATGGTCCAGACCGTTTGAAATCAAGGAAATTCTTCCTTATAGGGCGATCACCTTGGTCAACAAAGATGGAAAAGGCTTCACAGTAAATGGGCACAGAGTCAAGCCCTACATGGCTAGTGAGAGCAACGAGGAGAGACTCACATCGCATCTCCAAGACCCTATGCTGCAAGTGCACAGCGTGCGTTGTGGTACTTAGGGTATCGATCCACAGGGAGGAGGTCAACTGCAAAACAGAAGAATTAGGGCAACCAAAGACGCAGGGAACTGGGGTTTTGGGGTAAGTGTCACGGTTTTTGCAGAAAATAATGAAAGCTCTTCTAAAAAACCCTAAACTACGAGTATATATAGCTCTTCAAGTGCTCTAGGTCGTGGATTAGGTCTTGACTTGCATAATACGGCTGCGGGTTTGAGATGGGCTTCAAATGGGCTCGAGAATCTGTGAGAGGCCTGGCCGCGCGAGCAACTTGCCGTGGCACGGCCACTGGTCATCTGGTTCGGCCGTGGTGCGGCCAGCTCGTCCTTCCTGGTGCTTGACGGACCTTCTTACTTCTTCCATAACTTGAGATCCAACCGTGGGATTGTTCACAAACCACTTCCGAGGTGAAAGACAACCAATAAGGCTACCTTGTCTCCAAATATGAGCTTGATCTCGTGGTGGGAAGGCCTTCATTTGATGTTGAATTTCTGTCCTCGAGCACTGTTTCCGGGATTGTCCGTTTTCCTCCAAAATATGTGTCTTTTGCTAAGTTTACCTGAAAAGAGTCTTGAACAACCAAATACTCGAAATCTAGTGTTTATGCATTAAAACCTTAGTAAAATGCTTATTAAAGCACTCACTTATGATAGTAAAAACGGGTAAAATATGCATGTTATCAACTCCCCCAGACTTAAACTTTGTTTGTCCTCAAACAAAACAGAAATCTAAGTAAGGAAAAGAGGTTTGAAAACGTGGAAACTCACCAATACTTGGGAACCCATCAAGTCTAGCAATCGACCTGTTTGAGCCAAGTAACTCGGAATCTAGCTTCAAGGCGTTTGGGTCTAGTTACCTTGAGCTTTTCACCCTTCCCAGATACGCTTCATGGTCCCTTTGAGTATTTCGAGCTTTCTCTTGTTGACCCCTTTATTCATTTAAGCGTGCGATCTCTATCGAGGGAGTATTGGTCGACGAGACATTATACTCTTCTCTTCCAAACATCTAGACATAGACATTTCAGACACAACTCTCCTATTTTCTCTTCCCTTAGTCAATTTCTCCCTACTTTTCTAGGGTATCATTTTATTTTTTCTATCGACTTTCTTATTTTTTTTTTCTTCTTGGCTTGAGAATGATCACTTCCTCAAAGTTTTCATGATGTCTGCGAACCGTCATGGTCTTTTAAAGAACTCTGGTTGCCATTCTCAAACTAAGACTTTTCTTTTCTATAACAAGGGAAGATCAAGGAGAGGTTGCATTGCATCTACTTAGTCATGCTAGAGTCTAAAAGAGGAGCAAAGTTCAAAGTACCTCAAGCCCCTTGACGAAAAGCTTTGATTCATTAGGTGCGGAGTCAACGCAAGATCCTTCGAGTACTTGATAGTAGGATTTTTCCTCTTTCAATTAATCTCTACTACTCATGTGATTGTAGTATTTGAGATTTCAATCCATAAGGGTTAAGATTAACAACACTAGGAATACATGAATCTATTTAATCTAAGACAAATTCGAAATTTAGGAGACAAATATCTATTAGAAGCATACTACAAGTTAAAAGAGATACTACAAGACTAATTATATGAATTAAAACCTTAATATCCACTAATTAAGCGCTAATGAAGCAATTAACTACTAATCAAAATTACTAATTGACTAAAAACGAAACCTAGAGATGAAATCATTGATTTGGGCATTTAAATGGCCAACCTTGCAATCATTTAAGCAACTAAACAAGTTATCTCTATGTCTAGAACACTAATAAAGAGTAAGTCATGATGTGTGGTATTAATTCCTTTCCTAATAAACTTAATTAACTAATAATGCGTTAGCATTAAAATGATTAGCAAATAATAAGCATATGTCTAAATGGCACGATAAACACCCTAGGCAACTAATATCTTAGGCTAGGAATGTAAATCTCATAGAAAAGTGGTTCAAGCATTTCATCAAACACTTGGTGGGTGTAAGAAATGCTTATGATCCCAAATAGCAAAATATTAGCTATTTGGCATTAAGAACATCTTAATAAGAAAAGAGATGAAAGAATCTAACCTAGATTGCAAGATTGAACCATTAGAAAACCCTAAATCTAACTCATCCCCAAGTTCCTAAAAAGACTACTCACTAATCATAGCTAATCTAACAATTCTCATGCAAGAAGTGTTAGTAAACATGATTAGATGAATAGGGAAAGAAAGCTTAGAAGAAACAGGAATCAAATTGCATTAAACTTAAAAGATATCTTTCAAATCTCCTCAAAACCACAAAGGGTCGATTTTCGGTTCAAAAAAACAAGAGATAATCCATAAAAATTAGGTTTTTAAGTATTTATAGGGAAGAAAGTCAAACTGGGCCAACCCGGAACAAACCGGGTTTTGACCCGGAGGAGCAGTCTTGCATAAACCGCCATATCTCCCTAACCGCATATACTAATGACATGAAACCACCTCCACATGAAATCTGATTCAATTATCTACAACGTTCATGAAGGGATCTGAGGCTGAATCGGAATGTAAAGCCTTCATCAGATCCGATCTTCCAGTCACTTCAGACAGTCTGGCGCCGCATCGGTTTGTTGTCCGATGTGCACAGTCCGATGTACTCCCTGATGGTCTTGTATCGGTTTGTTGTCTGATGTGCACCTGACCGATGCAAATTATGGTCGTCTTGCATCTGTTTGTTGTCCGATGTACCTCAAACCGATGTGATCTCTGGTTGCTCTGATTCAGACAGTCTTGCAAGAATCACCATATCTCCTACACCGCTGATAGTAATGACTTGAAACCACGACCAGACGAAAGGTATCTCAATTATCTATGACTTTCATGCAGAACTCCGAGGCTAAATCGGAATGGAAAGATGTCAACTCCGAGGCCCGATCTTTCGGTCACTTCCGACAGTCTCGTGCTGCATCGGACAGAAAGATGTCAACAAACCGATGCACCCAAACCGACGTGGTGCCAGACAATCTCTGTCAACTTCGTTTCAGCTCTTCTTCGATCCCGGCTCATCCACCAAACTCTAAATGGTCTCTTTAACTCCAAAAACACATGAGAAACACTCCAAATACAACGAATATGCAAATACCTAAGCTAAGACACACTAAACGCTAATATGGATGCAAACTAGACTATATGGATAAGTTATATGCATGAAACAATTCAAATGCTACACTAAATGGACGTTAAAATATTGTAAATATGCTAACTATCAACTCCCCCAAACTTGCCTTTTGCTTGCCCTCAAGCAAACAAACTTGACAAATCTAAGAGAGAGGTGAGAAAGTGGGAGCTCAATATCCAAGAATGCCAACAAAAACAGTCAACTCAATGTTCTAGTTCTTAATTCTAAGATGCATTTGAATTCATCCTACTCCAAAAGAGTTAGCCATGCGCATCACAACAATCAAATGCACAAAGATCTCAATCTAGATAAGTCTCCCTATCCAACCAACTCTTTAACATTCATTAATTAGCAAACCGTGAATCATGACAATGCAATGCAAGTGAATTCATTTGGCTAAGGGACTAGCCTTTGAGAAAAGAGTGATCTCAATTCATGTGGCTTCCAATTCGTACAAGGGTTTTCACTCAAAGAGGATTGAACTTCATGCATAATGTTAAAGGTAAAAGACAAGTGATGCATACAAGACTCGACTCTCATCTACCCATAATGCTATCAATGGCCCTAAACCCCTCTCATTGTTTATTTTTAAGCTACCCTTTTCTCCCAAGGCTCTTTGTGCCTTGCTAAACCCAATAATCTCTCTTCTTTTAAAGCTCTAAGGGGAATCTTCTTCAACCTTTATCTCATAGTGAATGGTGTGATCTCTTACAAACTTAGCTCTTCTTTTATATTCCTAGGTAGCCTTTCTTTTCATTGGCCTTTTGGCTCTTTTGATTTTTCTTTTTCTTTTCTTCAGGCTACCTATAACTTTTCAAACTTAGAGCTATACATTTAATCTCACATGATCCACCATTTCAAACTATGCTTCCCACATTTCCTTCCACGCCTCTTATCACCCTTGTTCTTTCTACTCCTTTCCACAACTCAACATGCCAAATGCAAACATATATTTTCATTCCAAAGTGCCAAGCAATACCACGACCCATACCCCAAATCGTAAGCCTATAACTAGCCCCAAAATGCAAGAGTTAGAATCTACATGAGAGCCTAAACTTGTCGTCTCAAACCTAACACTTTATGCTAAGTTCAATCAAAATAAGGCCTCACAAGAAATATCACTAAAACATTTGGCTTTTAGGGAGGTAAGGTAAGGTGGGTAAGGTAGGGGTACTACTTGAGCTAGCAAGAGAGTGGCAAAGTGAGTAAGACAAAGGTTTGGCAATCAGCAAGGCTATGGTTCTTCTTACCAGAAGCCTTTTCAGAGCAACAACTTCCAGAGAACTTATGGTTCTTCCTTTTACCAAGAGCCTCCTGCACAAGACAATAAGATGGAGTCTATGCTAGAGCAAATTCTGGAAGGTCAACAGAAGATGAACGTGGACTTCAATGGGAAGATTGATGCCTTGTATACAGATCTGAATGAGAAAATTGAGTCTCTAGGTACTCATGTCAGGCAATTGGATGTTCAAGTCGCTCAAACTGCTAGAGCTTTGAAGAGACAAGAGGGATTTCTTCCTGGAAAGACGGATACAAATCCGAGGAATCATGTGAACGCCGTCACGTTTCAGAATAGAGGGAACCTTCAACCAGTGAAGAAAAGAGGGCCAAATACTGAAGAATTCGAGGAGCTTGAAGATGAAGAAAATGCTGCGGAGTCAATGTCGATCGAGACTAGAGTGTGTCAATCGACACCCAAGGAGAAAGCAGACGTATCAAGCTCGATCGACGCATCATCCTCGACACAAACGCTTAGTGTCGATCGACACCAGCTGGGTGTCGATCGACACCCTTCCCGAACTTGCACAGAAACGCCTAAAGCTTCACAGGTTGCATTGGGAAGGGTCTACAAGGCCAAGGTTCCAACTCCTCCTCTACCCAAACATATAAGGCCGCCCATTAATGCAGAGAAACTAGCTGCTTTCAACACAAGGGTGTAAATGATTCCTAAGGAGATCTCCTTTGATGAGACTTATGAGAGATATCCTTTATGTGCTTTCTTCCAGAATAACAGAGAAACCTTTGAAGAGATGGAAGAATTCTTTCACAAAGCAAGGAATTCACCACCACCAATGAAGCAGTTGCCTAAGGTTGAAGATCCTGGGATGTTTATGGTTCCATGCTCCATTGGTGGAGTTGAGTTTAAATAATCCCTCTGCGATTCAGGAGCTAGCGTGAACCTCATGACAAAAGACATTGCAGAGAAGCTGGGGATTGCTGACATTCACCCTTCAAGCATGACTCTTGAATTTGCCAATTCTTCTACCGCAGTCTCATAGGGTACAATTCCAAACCTACTTGTCAAGGTTGGGAATTGCCTGGTTCCAACTGATTTTCAGGTTGTGGAAGTAAGCAAATCATCTTTCATACACTTCATCCTTGGAAGACCATTCATGGCCACAATAGGAGATGTCGTAGACATGCCCAATAAGAGAATGTCTTTCTGTAATGTTGACAAAGAAGTGTTCTACAAAGCTATTCCAACTACTGGAACTTCCACGCCCATCTCATGTATTGCTGTGATCACTGGAGAAGAGCTGGATTCTAAGGAGCAAGTGAGCAAGGAGGATGTTCAAGAAACATTGGATGGGAATTCTAAAGAAGCTGTGGAGCTTGAAGATTGGAGTGGAAACAATCATACCTTCAGGACATTGAGCGAAAGTGAAAGTCTAATCAGTGCTAAGTTGATGAAGGAAGACGTGTTCATCATGGAGACAAAGATTGCAGAGCTGAGTTGGAGAAAAAGTACAGAGACTCGAGCTGCAAGCTTGGTGTCGATCGACACCACTAGTATCGATCGACACCCTTCGCGGATCACACCAGAAGTCACTTCCAATGCTGCAATTCCATCACAAGTGGTCAAACAGATGCTTCCACATCCTACATGCCATAAACCTCGAAGGAAG
>JAHZTW010000001.1:235276144-235291796 GCA_020283515.1 Alliaria petiolata
AAGAGTCAATGAAAAGATCTTAGAACACCCTGAAAATGGGCAGAAGTTGACTAAGGGAAGAGAAAATAGGGGAGCTGTATGAGAATATCTTGTTTTGGTACTAAGGAATGGAAAAGAATCAGAAAAGTTCTATGGCATTACCAATGTTAGAGTTCGAATATGTTACCAAGGAAAGGATCTGGATTTGAACTGGGAGATTGCTAAGCTTGTGGTAAGTACATTGAACATTTCCTAAGGTTGGCTCTAATATCATGTGGATTCAAGAAGTGTTAATCAATGTGGCGTTTTGAAAAAGTGATTGGAAGTTCCTGTTTTCAAACTTCTACTTCAGTCTAAGTTTCTGTGTTGCTTGAGGGCAAGCAAAACCTAAGTCTGGGGGAGTTGATATATCATGGTTTTTACCCATTTTTAGACCATGATATAAGTGTTTTTATAGAGTCTTTTGGTATTTTTAGAGTCCTATTAGAGTCTTTGCAGGTTCAGTTACGTTTTGAGCATAATTGGAGATTTTTGAGCTTTTTGGAGCATTGTGGAACAAGCTGCTAAAAAGATGAACTCGGATTGAAGATTGATGAACAGTGTCGATCGACACCCGAGATTTCCAGAAACTGGTCGTGACTTTACAAGTTTTGAAGAAAAGGAAATTGCACAAAAAGATTTCATTATTTGCAAGAGTGCCCAATTCGTGTTTTAGGCCTATAAATATAGTTTTTTCAGCCATTGTTTAGGCTACACTTTATTTTACACAATAATTTAGAGAGAGATTTTTTAGAGAGATTTTAGAGATAAGAATTTGTCTCCTTCATAGCAAATTTGGAACTCCTTTGTTTCTATTGACTTCTCTTATGCTTTCTATTCAAATTATGATTTTTGTTTCATTGATCATGTCTGAGTAGTTTGCTTGTTAGGTTTAGGGTTTTTCAAAGGTGATTAATGAATTGATAGGTCGAATTAAATTGTTAGGATAAAATCATTAGAGTTCTTCATCTGGATTTGTGTTTAATGCTTATTCTAGCTTCGCGACCTAGAATCTGATCTTAGGTTATTTAATAGATGCAAGAGTATTATTAATTGCCTGAACTAATGTTAGATGAGCAAAATACCTATTCGCAAAGAGATTTGGTTTATGATTTTGTGAAAAATCGAACCCGAACTTTAATGCTTGTTTGAATTATTAGGATTCACAAAGAGATTTGGGATTCTAGGGTTTAGACATAGATAATCTTCGCAGCGAGAGTTGGTTGATTTTGGATATATCATGGTTTTTACCCGTTTTTAAGCCATGATATAAGTGTTTTTATAGAGTCTTTTGCTAGTTTTGGAGTCTTTTTAGAGTCTTTACAGGATGTAGAGCATTTTGAGCTAAATGTAAGAAATTGGAACGTTTTGGATCATTTTGGATAAGCAGCCGAAGTGATGAAGTCAAGAGGCTGGATTTACGAGCTGAGTGTCGATCGACACCAAGGAAGGACGGCGAAGTTTGACGGTTTCCAATCAGGAAAAGGAAAGACGAGCAAGTTTGAAGAATTACAAGTTTACCCCTTTGACGAAAAATCCCCTTCTATAAATAGTTTTCAGGCATTGTTTAGCACATACCTTGTCATTATTTTCTGTTTTTGAGACTTAGAGAGAGACTGATCTTGAGCTTTTGGGGAGACAATTCTAACTCATCTGAGCCAGATTTCGAACCCCTGTATCATTCTCTATTCTTTTATGCAATATTATTCAGCCATGTTTTGTGTTTGCATTATTATGTCTGAGTAGTTTGTTAGTTAGGTTAGGGTGATTTAGGGTTTGATGAAGAGTTTGTAGAATCACTAGAATTATTAGGGAAATCAATTGGATCTTCACCTTGATTTGTGTTTAACTTGATTCTCTGAATTGATCACCTAGAAATCAAACCTTAGGTTGTTTAATAGATGCGAGAGCATTATTAATAACTTGAACTAATCATTGGTGAGCAAAATATCTATTCGCAAAGAGATTTGGTTTAGGTAATTTGTGAACAAATCGAACCTGTTCTTATTGCTTGCCTTAATTGTTTAAATTCGCAAAGAGATTTGAAATTTAGGGATTTAGGCATAGATAACTTCTGCAACGAGAGTTGATTGGTTTTAACTTAGAGTTTCGTGTTCTAGACGGTTCTTAATAATCCCTGCTAAACTTAGATTCTGCATTCTTGGATTCAAACCTGATAATTATCCTTGCCTAGCACCTTTGTCTCTTAACTTACATCGCTTTATAAAATCGTTTACTTATTTCTGCATTGTTTTAGACTACTTGAAATTAATTGCCTAGCATAATCTAAACCTAGAAACCATAAGTGTAGCTTTAACTTCCCTGAGGATTCGATACCCCTTATACTTCAACTGCATTGCTGTGCACTTGCAGTAGTTGATTATTTGGGTAAAACTAGACCCCTATCAAGTTTTTGGCGCCGTTGTCGGGGAAGTAATAGCTACCTAACGGGATATAGTATTAGGATTCTGTCTAGGATTTTGTTTTATTTTTGTTACTGATTTAGTTTTCTATCTTTTGTTTCAGGTGCATGCCCAGTACCAGGAGCAACAAGGAAGAAGAACTAGTCACTTTGAAGTAGGAAATCAACCGTCTCGAACGTACGAACCGCAAGTCTGCACGAGCGTCGAACACACGCTGTATCGATCGACACCTTGCGCGGACAGATATGGCTGAACCTGTGATCATGATACGCAACGAGGCTGGCGACTTTGTTGACCTACAGGGCAACATAAGGAACGCCCAAGGACAGAGACTTGATGAGGCTGGCGCCATCATCGTCGAAGCTGCAGAAGCTGGATGTGGAAGAACACTAGGCGAGTACAACCGCCCAGACCAGTTCTATGCCAATAGAGCTGCGATCCGTCCTCCTGCATTTCAGAGGAATGACTTCGAGCTAAAGCCTGCTTACTACACATTGGTGGCTCAGCATCCCTTCCATGGTCTTCCGAATGAGCATCCCATGGACCACGTTGAGAGATTCGAGGACTTTTCCTCAAGCATCAAGGCAAATGGAGTGACCTACGACTACATTTTCTGCAAGCTTTTCCCTTACTCGCTTGTTGGCGATGCGTCCTACTGGCTGAAGCAGCTTGATCCAGGATCCTTAAATACATGGGAAGAAACAAAGAATGCATTCTTATGCAATTTCTTTGATGATGCAAGGTCCGAGGAGCTGCGGATGAAGATCACTACATTCTCCCAAGGACCTACTGAAGCATTCAAGGCTTCATGGGTGCGATTCAAGGTTTACCAGAGGGACTGTCCACATCACGGTTTTAGCAAACCACAGCTTATCGGTATCTTTTACCGAGGGATTATTGGAGGTACCAGATGGCCTTGGACGCTGCAAGCAATGGCAACTTCAACACAAGGATTCCAAAAGATACGATAGAGGTTATTGACAATTTGGCTTCCAGTAACAGCACCAAAAACGCAGACTTCGAAAGAAGACAAAACGCAGGAGTAACTGGAGGAAACCAAATTGCTGAAGTCAACAGGAAGCTGAATCTCTTGGTGGGAAAGAAGCAAGTCCATTTTGCCAATGAGGTGGAGTC
Organism: Alliaria petiolata; assembly: GCA_020283515.1. Lineage (NCBI taxonomy): Eukaryota > Viridiplantae > Streptophyta > Magnoliopsida > Brassicales > Brassicaceae > Alliaria > Alliaria petiolata. The sequence continues at coordinate 235,279,720 of JAHZTW010000001.1, forward strand.
ATTCGAACCAGAAGAAGGCTGTGAAGAAGAGGATGTCAACTACATCAACAATGGTGGATTTCAAGGCCAAAGGTTTGGGAATCAGCAAGGGAACATGAACTTCAGCGGAAACTATCAGATTAGCTCCTTCACAGGAAATCAGAACTCTTATGGTTACAATCAAAAGCCCCCATTCCAGAGCAGCAACAGCAACTACACAAGGAATTATGGTTCATCCTCTTACCAGAAACCACCTACGCAAGACAACAAAATGGAGGCCATGCTTGAGCAGATATTGTAAGGACAGCTGAAGATGACAGTGAGCTTCAATGGCAAGATTGATGCACTGTATGAGGACCTGAATGGGAAGATTGACAACATACCTTCTGACATGAAGAAGCTGGATATTCAGGTTGCTCAAACCGCAGAAGCTGTTAACAGGCAAGAGGGATTCCTTCCAGGGAAGACGGATACCAATCCCAAAAGCCACGTGAATGCCATTGAGCTGAGGAGTGGCAAGACCCTTCAAACCGTGCAGAAGAGAGGGCTCAGCACTGCAGAATTCGAGGAGTTTGAAGACATAGAAGATGCTGCGGATCAGTGTGTCGATCGACACCATCAGTGTCGATCGACACCCGAGGAGATGAACGACAAATCAGAGAAACGCGATGCGAAGGATTCGACTCTAGAGTCCAGTGTCGATCGACACCAGGAGGGTGTCGATCGACACCCATCACGGACTGCCACAAATCAGCCTACAACACCGAAGGCTGCATCAGAAAAGGTTTACAAGCCAAAGATCCCTTTCCCCCTGATCACAAAGAAGTCTAAGAAGGAGCTGCTGGAGGCTAGATGCAAGGCTATCATAGATAGACTAGTGGTAGAAATCTCCTTGATGGATGTCATTAGAACTACTCCAATGATAAAAAGATACTTGAAGTGGATGATGACCAACAACATTGACATGGAGGAAGGAGTAATGATGATATCAGAGCAAGTCAGTGCTGTCATTCAGAACAGGCTACCAGAAAAGCTCTCCGATCCAGGGAGCTTTGTTCTTGATTGCTCCATTTTCTCAGACAAGTTTGGGTGATCTCTATGCGGTTTAGGCTCAAGCGTCAACTTGATGCCTCTTTCGGTTGCTCTCAGAATGGACATGACAGACTCCAAGGCCACCAGAATCTCTTTAGTCCTTGCTGACCGATATATCAGGATCCCTGAAGGTGTTTTAGAAGATGTTCCTATCAGAGTTGGAGATTGCCTGATACCCACAGACTTTGTGGTATTAGCCTATGATGAGGAACCCAAAGACCCCCGCATACTTGGTAGACCATTCTTGGCTACAGCTGGAGCCATCATTGACGTGAGAAAGGGAAGGATTGCGCTGAACATTGGTGATTAGGTGATGAATTTTGACATGGAGAAGCTGATGAAGAGACCCACAGTTGATGGACAAACCTTCTATGTTGATTCACTCACCAACCTTGTTGAAGAAATCTTCAAGGAGGACCATCCTACAGATCCTTTGGAGCGAGCTCTGACCACTTCTACAAAGGATATTGAAGATCTCGACGACGCTGCTGCTGGTTACACCAAGATGCTCGACACAAGTGAGCAAGTGATGCAACATATCGCACAGGAAGACCTGTGTCGATCGACACCAGCTCCCTGTTATAGTAAATGCTTCCTTGAACAACGCAGAGCTCACTTTACTGCTAAGCAAGCTGCGCAAGTATCGCAAAGCTCTTGGCTACTCTCTTGATGACATTTCAGGTATCTCACCAGACCTGTGCATGCATCGGATTCATCTTGAGGATGAGGCAAAGTCGTCGATTGAACACCAGAGGAGGCTGAATCCAAACCTGAAGGAAGTTGTCAAGAAGGAGATCATGAAACTGTTGGATGCAGGGATTATCTATCCCATCTCGGATAGTGCTTGGGTCAGCCCTGTACACATGGTCCCTAAGAAAGGAGGAGTCACAGTGGTGAAGAATGAGAAAAATGAGATGATTCCCACAAGGACTGTGACTGGTCACAGGATGTGCATAGACTACAGGAAGCTGAATGCCACGACCAGAAAGGATCACTTTCCTCTGCCTTTCATTGATCAGATGCTGGAGAGATTGGCGAATCATCCCTACTACTGCTTCCTTGATGGCTATTCAGGGTTCTTCCAGATCCCCATCCATCCAGATGATAAGGAGAAGACCACATTTACATGTCCTTATGATACTTTTGCATACCGCAGAATGCCATTTGGACTTTGTAATGCTCCTGCGACTTTCCAGAGGTGTATGATGTCTATCTTCACAGACATGATTGAGAAGTTCATGGAGGTCTTTATGGATGACTTTTCTGTTTATGGGTCATCTTTTAAAGACTGCTTGGAGAACTTATGCGCTGTACTTCAGAGTTGTGAGGAGAAACACTTAGTCCTGAACTGGGAAAAGTGTCATTTCATGGTCGCAGATGGGATTGTCCTTGGACATCGAGTTTCAGCAGAAGGAATCGCAGTATACCGCGCCAAGATTGAAGTCATGACAACTTTGCAAACACCTGATTCTGTGAAGTCTGTGAGGAGTTTTCTGGGGCACGCTAGGTTCTACCGAAGATTCATCAAGGATTTCAGCAAGATCGCGAGACCACTCACCGCTCTTCTCTGCAAAGATGTGAAGTTTGAATTCACAGAAGAATGCCTTTCATCCTTCAAGCAGATCAAGCAAGCTTTAGTGATGTGTGACGCGAGTGACTTCGCAGTAGGAGCAATTGTTCAGCCACCGGACTGGGATCTACCTTTCGAGGTGATGTGTGACGCGAGTGACTTCGCAGTAGGAGCAGTTGTGGGACAGAAGAAAGACAAGAAGTTGCACACCATTTACTACGCCAGCAGGAGCTTAGATGATGCTCAGAAGAACTATGCAACAACGGAGAAAGAATTGCTAGCTGTGGTCTTTGCCTTTGTGAAATTTCGCCAGTATCTTGTTGGCTCAAAGGTGATTATCCACACTGATCATTCTGCATTGAAATACTTGATGCAGAAGAAGGATGCAAAGCCAAGGTTGCTAAGGTGGATTCTACTTCTACAAGAGTTTGACATAGAAGTCAAGGACAAGAAAGGAGTTGAAAACGGAGTAGCTGATCATCTCTCAAGGATCAGGATTGAAGACGACGTGCCCATAGATGATTTTCTGCCTGAAGAGAACGTTTATCTCATTGAGAGTCGTTTCCAAGCTGAGAGTTCAGACCCTGCGAGCTTAGTGTCGATCGACACTAAGGGAGTGTCGATCGACACCCCGTCCGAAACGAAGTTCGACAACTCATGTGCCCGAGTGTCGATCGACACCACCTGTGTCGATCGACACCCGACGCGAGCTTCACTTCGCATGATCCTGGATGATGTGTTTCGACAGCCAATCTTTGCCATCAATGCTGCGAACAGACCTTGGTATGCTGACATTGTGAATTCACTTGCTGCTGACATTGAGCCAAAGCATCTCAAGAACTATGAGAAGAAGAAGTTCATGAGAGAACTTAGGAGATACTATTGGGATGAACCTCACTTGTACAAGCATTGTTCAGACAATGTCTACAGAAGATGCATTGCAGAAAGTGAAATTCGTGATGTCCTGTTCCATTGTCATGGTTCTGAATATGCGGGACACTTTGCTACATTCAAGACGGTGTCCAAGGTTCTTCAAGCAGGCTTTTGGTGGCCTACTATGTTCAAGGATGCGCAGCTGTTCATCATGCAATGTGATGATTGTCAAAGAAGAGGAAAGATCAGCAAGAGGAATGAGATGCCACAGAACTTCATCCTTGAGGTTGAGGTTTTTGATTGTTGGGGTATTGACTTCATGGGTCCTTTTCCTCCTTCATTCGGAATGCAATACATCTTGGTGGCTGTGGACTATGTCTCTAAGTGGGTGGAAGCAATTGCTTCTAAGACCAATGATGCTGCAGTAGTTCTCAAGATGTTTCAGACCATCATTTTCCCACGATTCGGAGTGCCTCGGATTGTCATTAGTGATGGTGGATCTCATTTTATCAACAAGGTGTTCGACAAGCTGCTAAAGAAACATGGTGTTCAGCATCGCGTCGCGACTCCATATCACCCCCAAACGAGTGGACAAGTCGAAGTATCCAACAGACAGATCAAGCAGATTCTGGAGAAGACAGTGGGCAAGACAAGGAAGGATTGGGCCGCGAAACTTGATGATGCTCTTTGGGCATACAGGACAGCCTACAAAACGCCACTTGGGACTACACCGTTTCAGCTGCTCTATGGCAAGGCCTGCCATCTTCCAGTGGAACTTGAACACAAGGCGCATTGGGCTATCAAGAAGATGAATTTCGACTTGAAGCCAGCTGCAGAAAGGCGCCTGATACAACTCAACGAGCTAGATGAATTGCGCCATCACGCTTATGAGAACTCAAAGCTCTACAAGGAGAGGACAAAGGCATATCATGACCAAAAGATTGTCACCAGACAATTTGAACCAAATGACCAGGTACTTCTTTACAACTCTCGTTTACAATTGTTTCCTGGCAAATTGCGTTCACGATGGTCAGGTCCCTTCACAATCAAAGAAGTAAGACCATATGGAGCAATTGTCCTGACAAATGCCAAAGGAGAAGAGTTCACCGTGAATGGACAAAGGGTGAAACACTATTGGGCTGAAGCCGAGATTCCAGACGGACACATTGTGTCTTTGGGTGATGCACCCAACGCTTAAACGCGTGACCAGTCAAGCTATTGACGTTAAACGAGCGCTGAGTGGGAGGCAACCCACTAAGGTACGTTATATTTATTTTTCATTTTGATTTTGGTTTCACTTATTATTTCTTTTAGCTTTTATAAAAAAAAAAGGGGAGGATCGATCATGCTCAGTGTCGATCGACACCCCTTGTGTCGATCGACACCAAGCGAGGAGACGGGTAAGTTCTTCATAACCCGACACTTAGTTTTTTTTCACTCACTTTTCAAAAACCTGAGACCGTGAGAGAAACTTACCCCAAATCGCAAATCCTTGTTTCTCAACCAAATTGAGCGAATCTTTGCTCTAATCCGTGCGGATATTTACACTCTTTCACAATCCATAGTCCTTTCATTCGATCTACCAAGGTATGTTCTTCAAATCTCCCAATTTTGATTTCGGCTCTAAGGTGAAAAACATCGAATTCGACCGATTTAACTGATTTCTTGTTTGAATGATGTTCATTTAGGTTGTATATCATGCTTAGAATCATTACCCAACCGTTTTTCAAACCCTATTTTGCAAAATTTGAAATTTTCGAATTTGAGAATTCATGATGCATGTTGCGAAATTAGAGATTTTTCTTGGGTATTATGGTTCGAACTTGATTAATTCATGCTATTGAATATGCGTAACTTGTTAATTGATTCATAATTTGGGCAGAAAATCATGATTTGGTGTTGATTTGATATTTCGTGCCTGGTGTCGATCGACACCCTTTGTGTCGATCGACACCCGACCTGAACAGAAACATTGCGTCTCGTTTGAAAGACTTTGGATGTTGATTTTGATTTTTCTTTTCTTTTGCAGATGCCTCCTAGGACTAAGAGACCACGGGAAACTGATGATGAAGCCTCAGGAACTGCAAATGACGAGACAATGGAGTCACCAGCTGCAGAGGTGGCAAAGGACGCGTGCACTTACAGAGATATCAGCGAGACATGGGATGGTTACGACACGCTCTTCTACAATGCGTGGCTGCGAGTGGAGATCGCTCCAACTCGCTTTGCTTGTGAGAAGACGATGAGCGCGCTAGGAATCAAGGATGACATCCTGTCCTTGATGAGCAGAATTGGGATGGGCACCATAGCGACGAGGCAGTTCGATCTCTATCCAGACCTAGTCCGCCAGTTCATTGCCACAACCAGGGTCTACTACTGGAACGAGATCAACAGGAATGCTCTGGAAGGCACATTGACCTTCTTAATCCGCGGAATCAGATACCACATTTCCCTTCCAGACCTCTGTGGGATCTATGGATTCGCAGACGAGCATGCCACTAGGGTCTCTCTTCAGACTCAGCGTCCAGATAACCAGGACTTCTGGTCGCACTTCGGAAATGGGAGGTATGATTCTAAGACCTCCACTCACACCGACATTCGTCATCCTACTCTGCGCTACTTGGTTCGATTGTTCTCCATTACACTTCTGTGTAAGCACGAGCCAGGGAAGATGCGAGTGTCTGAGTTGGTGCTGCTCTATCGATGTCTCTAGTCTGAGATCTATGAGGATGATGACACGCCAGTTAGCGCGAAATCTTGGCGCGGTATTTGCTCATCATTTGGCTTCCTTGAAGACGAAGCCTTTCAGTGGGACGAAGCTGAAGCCATAGACCATAGGGAGTCTTCTTACACCCATCTTCCAGCACTGCGGGATAGACACTTCTACATGCTCCATTGTTACATCGCGTGCCTTGGTGGATATGGAGTACCTGAAGCGGACTCACTGGGTGACCAGAGAGAGACTGTGGGCATTCAGCGACGAGCAGAGAGTGCAGCGTTTGATTCAGCTACCTGACAGAGACCTCACTCACATTACCAGCGATCCAGGGCTCCTCGCATTTCAGCCTAGTCCGACCAAGCTCAGGGATCCTCCTGTTGCCAGACGCAGAGGCACTTCGTCACGCACAGTTGCGGATCCACCGCGACCTTCTTGTTCTAGGCGCAGAGCACCGACCACCTTGGAGCCTATTGGACCGCATCACCTTACAGACGCTCCTGAGATTCCTATGGAGCAGGATGCTTTCCAGAGATACGTGGTTCAGAGCTTCCAGGCCATCTGGAACGTCATTGCCTCTGTGTCTACCTGCGTTCGACCACCTACGCCACCACGTTCCTCTCCACCACATGCTGATGACGACGAGTGACTTTCTTATCCTTTTTCGTTTTAGTATTTTGAGACAGTTTTTCTTTTCACTTGAGTCTGCATTTTGTTTCATTTGATTCAGTACTTTGTTTCAAACTTGTTGCAGTTATTGAGCTTATTGGATTATCTTGTGCTTTTAACCTTTTGTTGAGTTTTCTAACAGCTTGGAAGACTTCTAACAACAATCTGACTTAACAACTTCAATGTTCAAGTGGCAGAACTCTGTCTACGGACAGAGTGTCGATCGACACCATCTGTGTCGATCGACGCTTCACGCAGAAGTCAGGTAAAATCCGATTTTTTTCTCTTTATTGCAACAATTTGGTACGAATTTTTTCTATCCAAACTCATTCTTAGTAACACTGGGGACAGTGTTGTTCAAGTCTGGGGGAGGTGGTTGCTAATTTTGTGTTTTGTTTTGAGAGTCAGTTGAGTCTTGAGTCAAAAGTTTTCAAAATCTATTTTATTGAGTCAAAATTAGTTGGAACTTTCAGTTTTTCTAGGGACTAACCACAGAAAGTTAACACTTGAAGAACCATTGCTATAAGAGTTGATTGCAGGACTTACTAAGTAGAAAGCTACAAGTGGAATCAGTCTAACAGGGCGAGTTCAGATCCCCTTAAAAGAACTAGGTATGCGCAGAACTTGATTCCTCTTTCAGTCCGAACAGATAGGCAATTGCAGTCTCTCCTTGATCTTCCCTTAAGAGAAAAGAAAAGAAAGAAAAATAGTCTAAGTCTGGAATAGTGCCTTGTCATGAGCCTGTCTCCTCACAAGGAACAATATTAGTGATGCTCTTGAACACGTCTCCTCACAAGGAACACAAGTAGAGAGTAGCACTATTCCAGAGATCCCAAAAAGAATAATAAGAGTCAATGAAAAGATCTTAGAACACCCTGAAAATGGGCAGAAGTTGACTAAGGGAAGAGAAAATAGGGGAGCTGTATGAGAATATCTTGTTTTGGTACTAAGGAAGGGAAAAGAATCAGAAAAGTTCTATGGCATTACCAATGTTAGAGTTCGAATATGTTACCAAGGAAAGGATCTGGATTTGAACTGGGAGATTGCTAAGCTTGTGGTAAGTACATTGAACATTTCCTAAGGTTGGCTCTAATATCATGTGGATTCAAGAAGTGTTAATCAATGTGGCGTTTTGAAAAAGTACTTGGAAGTTCCTGTTTTCAAACTTCTACTTCAGTCTAAGTTTCTGTTTTGCTTGAGGGCAAGCAAAGGCTAAGTCTGGGGGAGTTGATATATCATGGTTTTTACCCGTTTTTAAGCCATGATATAAGTGTTTTTATAGAGTCTTTTGCTAGTTTTGCAGTCTTTTTAGAGTCTTTACAGGATGGAGAGCATTTGGAGTTAAATGGAAGAAACTGGAACGTTTTGAAGACTCAGCCGAAGTGGCATGTGCTCAAGAGGCTGGATTTACGAGCTGTGTGTCGATCGACACCATCAGTGTCGATCGACACCAAGAAAGGACGGCGAAGTTTGACGGTTTCCAATCAGGAAAAGGAAAGAAGAGCAAGTTTCAAGAATTACAAGTTTACCCCTGGACGAAAAATCCCCTTCTATAAATAGTTTTCAGGCATTATTTAGCCATATACCTTATCATTACTTTCTGTTTTTGAGACTTAGAGAGATATTGATCCTGAGCTTTTGGGGAGACAATTCTAACTCATCTGAGCCAGATTTCGAACCCCTGTATCATTCTCTATTCTTTTATGCAATATTATTCAGTCATGTTTTGTGTTTGCATTATTATGTCTGAATAGTTTGTTAGTTAGGTTAGGGTGATTTAGGGTTTGATGAAGAGTTTGTAGAATCACTAGAATTATTAGGGAAATCAATTGAATCTTCACCTTGATTTGTGTTTAACTTGATTCTCTGAATTGATCACTTAGAAATCAAACCTTAGGTTGTTTAATAGATGCGAGAGCATTATTAATAACTTGAACTAATCATTGGTGAGCAAAATATCTATTCGCAAAGAGATTTGGTTTAGGTATTTTGTGAACAAATCGTACCTGTTCTTATTGCTTGCCTTGATTGTTTAAATTCGCAAAGAGATTTGGAATTTAGGGATTTAGGCATAGATAACTTCTGCAACGAGAGTTGACTGGTTTTAACTTTGAGTTTCGAGTTTTAGACGGTTCTTAATAATCCCTGATAAAATTAGATTCTGCATTCTTGGATTCAAACCTGATAATTATCCTTGCCTAGCACCTTTGTCTCTGAACTTACATCGCTTTATAAACTCGTTTACTTATTTCTGCATTGTTTTAGACTACTTGAAATTATTTGCCTAGCATAATCTAAACCTAGAAACCATAAGTGTAGCTTTAACTTCCCTGAGGATTCGATACCCCTTATACTTCAACTGCATTGCTGTGCACTTGCAGTAGTTGATTATTTGGGTAAAACTAGACCCCTATCGAGTTTACATTAGTGTTTCGAGTTCTAGAACAGTTCTTCATAATTCCTAACATCCTGCATAGATCTGCAATTTAGATCACCAGAGAATTTCCCTGAAACTAGTGTTTCGTCTCCTGAATCTAAATCGTTTAATTTTTTTCTGTCTTTCAATTCCATATTATTTCTTAGCTTAATTCGAAATTAGAAAACTGCAGTGTGACTATCCCTTCTCTGTGGATTCGATCCCTAAGTACTACAACTTATCTCTTAATTTGAGAGAGTTGATTTAGGGTAAATTTGACCCATATCAACTTCCCTGAGGATTCGATACCCCTTATACTTCAACTGCATTACTGTGCACTTGCAGTAGTTGAATATTTGGGTAAAACCTTAGCCCTATCAAGTTTTTGGCGCCGTTGCCGGGGAACTGCCAATGATGAGGCAATTCCGGCTCTTCCTCCATGGCCTAAGCCTGAAAAGGTGAAGGTTCGGGTTACACGACGTTGGGACGATTCACCAGCTGCGGAGGTGGCAAAGGACGTGTGTATTTACAGAGACATCAGCGAGACATGGGATGATTACGACACGCTCTTCTACAATGCGTGGCTGCGAGTGGAGATCGCTCCAACTCGCTTTGCTTGTGAGAAGACGATGAGCGAGCTAGGAATCAAGGATGACATCCTGTCCTTGATGAACAGAATTGGGATGGGCACCATTGCGACGCGGCAGTACGATCTTTACCCAGACCTTGTCCGCCAGTTCATTGCCACAGCCCGAGTCTACTACTGGAATGAGATCAACTGGAATGCTCTGGAAGGCACATTAACCTTCCTAATCCGCGGGATCCGCTACCGCATTTCTCTTCCAGACCTCTGCGGGATCTATGGATTCGCAGACGAGCATGCCACTGGGGTCTCTCTTCAGACTCAGCTTCCAGACAACCAGGACTTCTGGTCGCACTTCGGAAATGGGAGGTATGATTCTAAGACCTCCACTCACACCGACATTCGCCATCCTACCCTGCGCTACTTGGTCCGTTTGTTCTCTACTACACTTCTGTGTAAGCATGAGCCAGGGAAGATGCGAGTGTCTGAGTTGGTGCTGCTCTATCGAGGTCTTTGGTCTGAGATCAATGAGATGATGACGCGCCAGTTAGCGCGAACCTTGGCGCGGTATTTGCTCATCATTTGGCTTCCTTGAAGACGAAGCCTTTCAGTGGGACGAAGCTGAAGCCAGAGACCATAGGGAGTCTTCTTACACCCATCTTCCAGCACTGCGGGATAGACACTTCTACCTGCTCCATTGTTACATCGCGTGCCTTGGTGGATATGGAGTACTTGAAGAGGACTCACTGGGTGACCGAAAAGAGACTGTGGGCATTCGGCGACGAGCCGAGAGTGCAGCGTTTGATTCAGCTACCTGACAGAGACCTCACTCACATTACCAGCGATCCAGGACGCCTCGCATTTCACCCCAGTCTGAGCAAGTTTAGGACTGCTCCCGTTGCCAGACGCAGAGGCACTTCCTCCCGAGCTGAGGCTGCACCACGACCTTCTTGTTCTAGGCGCAGAGCACATGCCCCTTTAAAGCCTATTGGACCGCATCACCTTCCAGACGCTCCTGAGATTCCTATGGAGCAGGCTGCAATTCAGAGATATGTGGTTCAGAGCTTCCAGGCCATCTGGAACGCCATTGCCTCTGTGTCTACCTGCGTTCGACCACCTACACCACCACGTTCCTCTCCACCACATGCTGATGACGACGAGTGACTTTTCCATCCTTTTTAGTATTTTGAGTCAGTTTTTCTTTTTCTTTTGAGTCTACATTTGATTCAGTACTTTCTTTCAAACTTGTTGCAGTTATTGAGCTTATTGGAATATCTTGTGCTTTTAACCTTTTGTTGAGTTTTCTAACAGCTTGGAAGAATTCTAACAATAATCTGACTTAACAACATCAAAGTTCGTGTGGAAGAACTCTGTCTTCGGACAGAGTGTCGATCGACACGGCCATCTATCACAACAACGATCGACACCATCTGTGTCGATCGACGCTACGCGCAGAAGTCAGGTAATCCGATTTTTTTTCTCTCTTTGTTGCAACAGTTTGGTACGAATTTTTTCTATCCAAACTCATTTTTAGTAACACTGGGGACAGTGTTATTCAAGTCTGGGGGAGGTGGTTGCTAATCTTATGTGTTTTGTTTTGAGAGTCAGTTGAGTCTTGAGTCAAAAGTTTTCAAAAATTTGTTTTATGGAGTCAAAATTAGTTGGAACTTTCAGTTTTTCTAGGAACTAACCACAGAAAGTTAACACTTGAAAGAACCATTGCTATAAGAGTTGATTGCATGACTTACTAAGTAGAAAGTTACAAGTGGAATCAGTCTAACAGGACGAGTCCGGATCCCCTTCCAAAGAACTAGGTATGCGCAGAACTTGATTCCTCTTTCAGTCCGAACAGATAGGCAATTGCAGTCTCTCCTTGATCTTCCCTTAAGAAAAAAGAAAAGAAAGAAAAAGAGTCTAAGTCTGGAATAGTGCCTTTGTCATGAGCCTGTCTCCTCACAAGGAACAATATTAGTGGTGCTCATGAACACGTCTCCTCACAAGGAACACAATTAGAGAGTAGCACTATTCTAGAGATCCCAAAAAGAATAAGAAAAGTCAATGAAAAGATCTTCGAACACCCTGAAAATGGGCAGAAGTTGACTAAGGGAAGAGAAAATAGGGGAGCTGTATGAGAATATCTTGTTTTGGTACTAAGGAAGGGAAAAGAATCAGAAAAGTT
>JAHZTW010000001.1:235299547-235383736 GCA_020283515.1 Alliaria petiolata
TAGGATTTGCAAAGAGATTTGGAATTCTAGGGTTTAGACATAGATAATCTTCGCAGCGAGAATTGGTTGATTTTACATTAGTGTTTCAAGTTCAAGAACAATGCTTAATAATTCCTAACGTTCTGTCTAGACCTGCAATTAGGATTCACCTGAGAAATTCCCTGAACCTAGCGTTTCGTCTCCTGAACTTACATCGTTTTTATTTACCTGCTGTCTTTTACTTTTAATTATTTCTTCATAGCGTAATTCGAAATTTGAACAATCTCTCTGCGATTCTGGTGCTAGCATGAATCTCATGTCAAGGGACATTGCAGAAAGATTGGGCATTGCTGATATTCAACCTCCAAACATGACTCTCATGTTCGCCAACTCTGACACCATAACCCCATATGGTATGATTCCAGAATTGCTTGTCAAAGTGGGGGATTGTCTAGTACCTACTGATTTTCATGTGCTGGAAGTGGGCAAGAATTCTGTCATGTCATTCATCCTTGGAAGACCATTCAAGACCACAGTGGGAGCAGTTGTAGAGATGCCGAATAAGAGAATATCCTTCTCTAATTTTGACAGAAGAGTCGTCTACAAAGCTATTCCTACTACTGGAACATCAAAACACATCTCTTGCATTGCTGTGATCGCTGGAGAGGAGCTGGATTCTAAAGAGCAAGTGAACAAGGAGGCTGTTCAAAAGGCATGGGATGGAAATTTTACTGATTATGTTGAGCTTGAAGATTGGAGTGGAAACAATCATATCTTCAGGACTTTGGGCGAAGATGAAGCTCTAATCAATGCCAAGTTGATGGATGAAGACGTTTTCGTGCTAGAGGCAAGGATTGTGGAACTGAATTGCAGAAAAAGTGCCGAGATTCGAGCTGCAGAATTGGTGTGTTGGTGTCGATCGACACCACTCCTAGTGTCGATCGACACCCTTCGCGTATCACCCCAGAAGCTGTTTCCAATGCTGCAATTCCATCATATGTTGTCAAACAGACAACTCCGAATCCTACAACTCAGAAACCTCGAAGAAAGCAAATGTATGCATTTCCTGGAATCAATTCCAAACCTCCTGATCATCTCAATAAGAATACTAAAGGTTCAAAAGGTGCTTCACACTTATGCAAGCAACGATATTCTCGTAGATGGCTTGGTGTTTCTTTTGATGATTCTGCAAGAAAACGAAGTGTCCCACCCGAAAAGATGACCCACCCTGCTGCTGTTCCTCATTTCCTTGGTCGCTCTCATGCACCTACTGTCCATACACCACCATGGATGAGAAGACATTAGTCTGGGAAGCATTCGATGCCACCCTCTGATCCACCAGACATCTGAACCCCGACACAATCAAGCCAATGACTGAAAACGAGCGCTGAGTGGGAGGCAACCCACTGTTAGGTACATTTTTCTTTATATTTTATTTTGGTTTTACTATCCTAGTTTCAGTCAGTTAAAAAAAAAGAGCGACATTGGACTCGACAAGGACCAGTGTCAATCGACACCTTTCAAGGGTGTTGATCGACACCACGCGCAGGCGAAGGTAAGTCTTCTAACAGGTCTTTTATGTTGTTTCTAATCTTTCTTTTAACCAACTTCGGGCTTGATAACACTGGGGACAGTGTTGTTTAAGTCTGGGGGAGGTGATTACTGACTTTGTGTTTTTGTTTTGAGAGTCAAAAACTTTGTTTTATTGAGTCAAAATCAGTGAAATTTTCAGTTTTCAGAAGAACTAACCACATAAGATTGACACTTGAAGGACCACTACCATAGTAGTTGATTGCAGGTTTTAATAGGTAGAAAGCTGCAAGTGGATCGGTCTAACAAAGAGAGTTTAGATTCCTGCTTAGAGCTTGGTATGCATTGGAATTGATTCCTCTTTCAGCACTGACAATATAAGAACACTACAGTCTCTCCTTGATCTTCCCTTGAGAAAAAGAAAAGATAGGGTCTACGATAAAAGAATAGTGAAAAGATTCTCATGAGCCTGTCTCCTCACAAGGAACAATATTAGTGAGAGCTCATGAACCTGTCTCCTAACAAGGAACACAAGTAATAGCAGCACTATTCCAAGGCTTCAAAATAATGAGAAAAGTCAATGAAAAGATCTTAGAACACCCTGAAAATGGGCAGCAGTTGACTAAGGGAAGAGAAAATAGGGGAGCTGTAGAAGGACTATCTTGTTCAGGCACTAAGGAAGGGAAAGAATCAGTAAGTCCTTTGGTCAATACTGTTGTTTAAAGTTCAAAATTTTGTAAGCGGAAAGGATCTGAACTTGATTTGGGAGATTGCTAAGCTTGAGGTGAGTACACTGAAATACTACCTAAGGTTGGCTCCATGGTATGTGGATTCAAAAGTGTTGGTTCGATGTGGCATTCTGAAGGTCAGCTGGATATTTCGGTTTTCAAACCTCGATTCTATACTTGGTTTCTGTTTTGCTTGAGGGCAAGCAAAGGCTAAGTCTGGGGGAGTTGATATATCATGGTTTTTACCGGTTTTTGGACCATGATATAAGTGTTTTTATCGAGTCTTTTGGTCTTTTTAGAGTCCTATTAGAGTATTTGCAGGTTCAGCTACATTTTGAGCATAATTGGAGATTTTGGAGCATTTTGGAGTATTGTGGAACAAGCTGCTGAAAAGATGAAGTCGAAGTGGAGATGGATGAACAGTGTCGATCGACACTGTTCATGGTGTCGATCGACACCCAAGATTTCCAAAAACTGGTCGTGACTTTTCAAGTTTTGAAGAAAAGGAAATTGCCCAAAAAGATTTCCTTATTTGCAAGAGTGCCCAATTCGTGTTTTCGGCCTATAAATATAGTTTTTTGGTCATTGTTTAGGCATAATCTCATACTTTAAGAATCATAGAAGTTTAGGTTTTTGAAGAGAAAAATCAGACTCCTTTAGAGCAGATTTGGAACTCCTTTATTTTCTTCTATTGATTTCTTTTATGCTTTCTATTAAAATTATGATTTGTATTTCATTGATGATGTCTGAGTAGTTTGCTTGTTAGGTTTTGGGTTTTTCAAAGGTGAATGATGAATTATTAGGTCGAATTAAATTGTTAGGATAAATTCATTAGAGTTCTTCATCTGGATTTGTAATTAATGCTTATTATACCTTCGCGACCTAGAATCTGATCTTAGATTAATTAATAGATGCGAGAGTATTATTAATTGTCTGAACTAATGTTAGATGAGCAAAATACCTATTCGCAAAGAGATTTGGTTTAGGGTTTTGTGAACAATTGAACCTGTTATTAATGCTTGTCTGAATTGTTAGAATTTGCAAAGAGATTTGAAATTCTAGGGTTTAGACATAGATAATCTTCGCAGCGAGAATTGGTCGATTTTACATTAGTGTTTCAAGTTCAAGAACAGTGCTTAATAATTCCTAACGTTCTGTCTAGACCTGCAATTAGGATTCACCTGAGAAATTCTCTGAGCCTAGCGTTTCGTCTCCTGAATTTACATCGTTTTTATTTACCTGCTGTCTTTTACTTTTAATTATTTCTTCATAGCTTAATTAGAAATTAGAAATTCGTTATGTGACTATCCCTTCCCTGTGGATTCGATCCCTAAGTACTGCGACTGATCTTTTAATTTGAGAGAGTAGCTATAGGATAAATTTAAGAGCATATCAATGGTCATTAAAGTTCCTTGTTCGAAACGACTTGTACCTAGGAGAGTTCATAGTTTCCGACTAAAAGAAAAAAAAAAGTTTTAAATCTATAAAACGACTCGATAAATGATGTAAGTATGCATAAGACTCATCAAATAAAAGTAAAGTTAGTAATATAAGAAACCACCCCCCCCCAGGCTTAAATCAAACTGTCCCCAGTTTGTTAAAATCGAGTTGAGGTGAAAAAGATAGGTAAATTCAAGTACAAGCTTGTGAAAACTTACTTGAAAGTGGCGTTGGGATTGGTATGGGTGGATGGGCGTGTGGTTTGATTGAGCTAAGGACTTGATCATTCTCCTTATGTCCCGGCTTAGAATCGATTTGGTTGAACAAAAGAAATCGAAAACTTAGCTCGAAAGGAAATGTGTTGCGCGGTTGAGCTTCCTTGCTTCGTTTGGTGGTGGTGGCTGTGTGATGGTGATGTTGGCGGCTGGTGATGATGATGATGATTGGGGCATGCCTATGTTGAGAAGAACAGGTACTCCGGTTGTTGAGTACTCGCCTTTGTTCCTCGACCTTTGTAGAACATTGTGAATGAGAGATGGAAAATCTTCCGTCCTTGCGTCTTGAAGATTGCGTCACCTCAGAAACTTGACTTGAAGTTTGGGTCTATGCTGGCCTATGCAGTGATCAGTTCGGGATCCCGGAAGACAGGTGTTGCTAGTATGAACTTCAATGCCATATGAAATCCGTACTTGGCTTCGGTAAAGGTCTTGGTCGCGGAAGAGAGAAGCTAGTGTTCGAGAACTTTTCTCTTCGCGGTTTGGTGAAGGAAGTTGCATGTTCTTCCTTCTGGAGCTTGCACAACGGTCTTCATCCTCTAAAACCGTTGTATTCTTCTTCATCTTCGTGGGTACAGGTCTGTTGAACGTGCTCGAAGAAGTGAGTAGAGAGGTGGATCATTAACTTAACTTGACTTGGATGGAGTCTCATCTTGTCTCGCCGTCTTGGATGCAACAACAATGTGCGGCGGTTGTGGAAGTGATCTTTGCGGTCTTTAGGATGTTTTCAGGCCATTGAATCAAGGAGGATGCTTGAAAGGCTTGAAACAGGTTGAAGGAGATCCGGTTTGGTGAGGTCGGGATGGGGAACGTCTCGGACGGCGGCCGGCCACGCGACGGGTTGTCGCGGCCGCGGTCAGGCGCGTCCTCTCCGCCCCGTCATGGCTTGTGGCGCGGCCAGGCTCCTTCTGGCCGGCCCACAGGCGGTTCGTCGCCCGGTGAGTGTTCTTCAAGCCTCCTTCTTCATATTTTTGGTCTTTTCTGGTTTTTCTGATTTTTTTGTGCTTTTCTTGGTTTTCTGATTTTTTTTTTTGCTTTTGTGGTATATGAAAATGCTGTAAACTAAGAAGAAACCAAAACAAAAAATTATTATGGTTAAGGAGATGAAAAAGATAGTACCTAAAATGGGTTGTCGCCCATTGAGGCGCTCTTGTTTATAGTCTGTTAGCTAGACTTTGGTAGTTTGGGAGCTTAGTTTGAGGTGGAGTTCGACCTTAGGCAAGGTCTTTTTGCCTTCTGCGTGGCCTCTTCTGCTAAAGGCTCCTCGAGTCTTTCCATGATAGCATCGTCATCCTTCTCAAGAAGATGTCTCTCGCCTCGGGTCTACCTTGAGCTTCGAGCTTCCTTTCCAGCTCTCGCAAATTCGTAGAGATGTTGTATCTCCTGCTTAGTCTCGTCACTTTCGTGGAAGTAGTACCCGATTAAATGCTCCTTCCATGTTGTAGTGAAAGTAGTCCCTTGAGGAAGGCCCTCCACTACCTTGTCGAATTCCGCATGGTCTTCTCTGCTGATCAAGTCGCGAATTCTTCCAAGCTTCTTATATATATGAACGTCCATTATCCTTGGTGTGGTGGCGTTGAATCTCGCCTGCATGAAGTGGCATCGGAATATGCTAGTGTCTTCGCTGCTATCCTTGAAGTACTCCTTCAGACCCCATTTTTCTAGAGCCTCATCGAATCCAACATATATCGGGATATTCTTTGCCTTCTTATGGAACTCGGTGAGTCTTTCTCTTTTGATGCGATCCCCGAATCGTGATTCCTCCTGCACCCTCTTGTCATTCGATCGGCAAGTCAGGACTTCGTCTAATGCTGGCTCTGGGGATGACATTCCATGGTTTGGAGATGCTGAAGTTTGACGCGATCGATGATTTGAGAAGGCGAATCTGTTCTGGACGTGCCTTGCCCTATGAATGGCGTCTCTCTTTGCTCTGAGGCGAGTGATGACATTGCAAGGTGCAATGATCACTTGCTTGAGCCTTGCCCCCAACCGTTCGCCCGGCGTGACGTCTTCCTCGCTTGAGGAATCGGGGATCTCCTTGCGTCCTCCTGCGGGGCAACTCAAGACACTCTTGAATGAGGGCAGCATGTCGGTGAGCTCCAGTTGGTCTCGGGCAAGTCTCTCGAACTTATCCCCACTTCTTACTAGTTCCAAGGCAATGCCCTCAATTTCCCTGCTGTTACTGCTGGTTTGGCTTCTGATTGCCAAGCGGCCTTCCTGTGCCTCCTCGATGTATCTCCCAAGGTGATTTTAGACCTCATCGATGGCTGCCTTAGTTTCTTCTAGCTCACAGCCGTACCCTCGGGTTCTCCGTCGGATCTGGGCCAAATTGTAATCATGGCATCCTAGCTTTTCTTCCATCTTCGGAAGTTTGTTTCAGTCTCTTGAAGCTTGAGCCTCAAGTTTCCTGACTTGATCAGCGATTTCTTGCACCTTGTAAGATATCTCGGCTTGCATCGAATCGATCCGGGAATTGAATGTCTTCTCGGACTAGGCTACGCGATCTGTGAGGATCCGTGTTAGCTCCGTAAGCTGGTGCAGTCGTTAATGCAGGAAGGAGGGTGGGAGCCTTTGGTCGTGATGGGAGAGAACAGAAATCTGGTGGTGAGAGCTCTCGTCCTCATCCTGCGCTAGGGGTACGAGTATTTCTTCAGAAGTGAAGCATTCTCGGGGCGGCGGCATGGAGTGGTCTGTAGGTGGGCGTGAGTTCGGGGGCATGTAAGGATCGCTCTTTGCGTGCACCATGGTATGGTAGTTCCTGAAACTCATAGAAAGAAATCTAGAAGTTAGAGAAAAAGAATGTCTTTGAGTTGTGATCCTGACCTTTGCTTTGGACAGCGAAACGTAACCTCCCCGGCAACGGCGCCAAAAGCTTGATGGGGTCTAAATAGTCGTCCAAGATTGGAGGATTTCTTTGGGAACTCGTCTAGCTTTGATTTTGTAGGACCCTAAGCTACAAGTGTACAGCGTGCGTTGTAGTACTTAGGGTATCGATCTACAGGGAGGAGGTCAACTGCAAAACAGAAGAATCAGGGCAACCAAAGACGCAGGGAACTGGGGTTTTGGGGTAAGTGTCACGGTTTTTGCAGAAAATAATGAAAGCAGTATAACGCCTTATATAGAGAAGGTTGTCAATCTCTTCTATAACCAACGGAAAAAGGAAAATAAACTTTAAGACTTGTAAAAAGGAAATCAGGTAAGCAGTGCAGGAAAATGAAATATTGAAGTGCGTAAATCTCGATGTAAAAGCAGATGGGGCGAACACGTTGGGAATCTTCTCGGGAAATCTATGGGGTTCTAACTAGAAATCAAACATACGAAAGTTAAGCAAACGAGACTAGGCGATTTTCCCCAAACTGATTCACTGGTTTTAACAACCTAACTTTTTCAAGCAAGGTCGATTTGTGAACATCTATTTCGCAGGTATACTGTCGTATCCTGCATCCTAGACGAACACGCAATAAGATCGGGACGATAAACATTCAGACATATATTAAAGGATGCTCTCTACCCTATTTTGGTCTAGATCTAAGATTGAGGACGTTCGTCGCTCCCAAGATCCTGCGATCAGAATATAGTTCATGACGCTAGACTCATGTAATAAGAACGAATATGGTGAGACAGAAAACCCTAATCTTCAGCCTAAACAATCGGTTCAACAACAGTTAATGAAATTCCCCATAGATCCCATTAAAGAACACCCAACGAAAATAAATTACTCAGACATGAAAGAAGAAGTAGAAAACGTGATTGATGAATGCATAACTTATATAAATCGAATAGAAAGAAAGAGGGTTCAAGAACAAATCAATCTCCCTCAAAGAACAAGGTGGAAACCACGAATCAGAGATTCGCGGCCGCCAAAGAAAATTCGGTAACTTAAAGTATTTGGAATCAAATGCTCTTCTAAAAAACCCTAAACGACGAGTATATATAGGTCTTCAAGTGATCTAGGTCGTGGATTAGGTCTTGACTTGCATAAGACGGCTGCGGGTTTGAGTTGGGCTTCAAATGGGCTCGGGAATCCGTGAGAGGCCTTGCCGCACGAGCGACTGGTCGTGGCGCGGCCACTGGTCGTCTGGTTCGGCCGTGGCGCTGCCAGTTCGTCCTTCAGGGTCCTTGACGGACCTTCTTGCTTCTTCCATAACTTGAGATCCAACCGTGAGATTGTTCTCAAACCACTTCGAGGTGAAAGACAGCCGATAAGGCTACCTTGTCTCCAAATATGAGCTTGATCTCGTGGTGGGAAGCCCTTCATTTGATGTTGAACTTCTGTCCTCGAGCACTGTTTCCGGGATTGTCCATTTTGCTCCAAAATATGCGTCTTTTGCTAAGTTTACCTGAAAAGAGTCTTGAACAACCAAATACTCGAAATCTAGTGTTTATGTATNTGTCCATTTTGCTCCAAAATATGCGTCTTTTGCTAAGTTTACCTGAAAAGAGTCTTGAACAACCAAATACTCGAAATCTAGTGTTTATGTATTAAAACCTTAGATAAATGCTTATTAAAGTACTCACTTATGATAGTAAAAACGGGTAAAATATGCATGTTATCACTAGCCTAACGCGGTAAAAGTCGAGCTAAACGACGTTAAACAAAAGTGCACTTGGGAGGCAATCCCATGTTTATCCTTGCATATATTCTTGTTCTATTTTATACTTTTTACTTTTGTGTGTATAGGAAAAAGGAAATGGGAGCAAGAGGCACATTATTGGGAAGACATTGGTCTTTGAATGGAGGAAAGTACACACGAGATCGAGTCATATATTGACTATACACAGCTCGATCTTTGCTAGATCGAGCTATTAAATCGAATGGTTCTGGTCGATTTAATTTGAATCGACCAGACGATCAAGTGAACGGCCCGATTTTGAGAGGATGACCCACCCGTGAATACTAACGAATATTCAAACGAGGTATGGATCGAGCGAGTTCACTCGATCTTGGAAAAGAAATCGATGTATGGATCGATCATTTCACTCGATCTTCGTCGAGACGATTACAAGATCGACCCTGGAGCTCGATCTGAGAAGTGTGACCTTGGCAATGAGGGTCCACAAAACGAGGAGAGAAATGGATCTCTGGATCGATTTAAATCCAATCGGAGCAATAATCGATCCAGACGATCGATTTCAGGCGAATTAGGTATGACATCGAGGTCTAGATCAACCAAAGTGACTCGATCTCATGCCAAGGTACAATGGCATCAAGAAGATTTGGCTACTCACCACAACCAAGATTGTTGGGATGGACTAACAAGGAGAGGCGAACACGCATGAGGCTCAAGCAAATGAACTTTGAGCCTACCAAGTTCGCAAGCCGAACCTTCTTGCAAGAGGTCGGATTGTTGAATGCCTTTGATAAGCTACTTGCGGACATGGAGCTCAGCTCTTTGGCAACCATGGACTGTTCCACTTACCCGGAGGTGACCTTGCATTTCCTCTCCACAATGCATTTCTACTATGAAGATCCAAGCTCGCCAACACCATCAACGGGCCGCATGACGTTCAATATCCGGGAAAACTCCTTCAGCCTGACCATACATGATATATGCAGCGCCTATGACTTCAATGAAGAGGCTCCCTTGGTGGAATTCCCACAGTTCGAATCGGCGAATGCCCTATGGAGCTTGATTTGTGAAGGCAACTTCAAGAGCAACAAGTCCAAGATCTGGAGGGTGAAGAATCCTTTGGTGCGGTACATACTCAAGCTCCTCGCCAACACCATCTCGCGAAAGACCATAACCGCAACAGTGGAAGAAGGTTATGGTAGCTTTCTCTTTCAAGGAGTGAAAGAGATCATGTGGGACGAGGGATGGCTCTCGGCTAGTGCGGAGGATCCCGTGGATGATAACTTCGGGGGAGATGTCAACAACGGATGCATCTTGGCATCCTCTCTATTGAAGTACAAGAGTTGGTTGCTAAGAGCAAGGGCATGCACGGTCTCCATAGGAGGTTTTCTCACTCCTCTCTTTGTGAAAGCGGGGGTGGATCTTTCATTCTTCGAAGCATGCACGGAGAGAGCCTACATGGACCACAACTACATGGTTGAAATGAACTTTTTTGGGCCTCCCCCTGCCCCTAACGCATTTGCCTATCACTTCACTAATAAGGAGAATGAGAGGAAGGCTTACATCCTCCCAAGTCCGAACGGTGTGCTAATAGACTGCATCGAAGGCCTTGAGTTCTTGCCCCCCGATGACGCGTGCTACATGGCATTTGGAAGCACAACAGCAATCCCAATCTCCCTAGATTCCTCCTCGCCATCCTCATCCTCCTCCTCCTCAACCTAACCTGATGTACCACAATCTCAACCCTTGTAGAATATCATTGCATTTTTATTTTTGCTTCTTGTATTTTGGTCTCCTCTTGGATTTGTTTGACACCAAGTCGTTGTCATTCAAGTTTAACTTTGTTTTATTTGAATCTTATTTTCCTTTTCATTCTTGAGTCTTGCATACATTCATATTGCATAAAAAAAATTAAAAACAATTCCAAAAAAAATTCATGTAGTTGCAAGTAAGGAAGAACCATGCTTGGACCACCTAATTTGTCACTAGATTTTGGTCGAAATAGGGTCTTGAAATTGATAGCCAACTCTACTCACCTGAACCGAATCTTGACATTTAAATATCATGCTTTGCATTGAAAGTGAATCCATGGCTTAAAATAGTTGAGCTTTCTTTCTCACTTTGCCACTCTCTTGCTAGTTTAAGTAGTACTCCTACCCTACTTTACCTCCTTTGAAGCCAATTGTTTTTGTGTGAATACTTGTGAGGCATTTGTTTCGATTGAACTTAACATAATGTGTTAGGTTTGGGATGACAAGTCTAGGCTCTCATGTAGATTCTAGCTCTCGCATTTTGGAGCTAGTTGTAGGCTTAGAGTTTTGGGGGTTTGGCTGTGGTATTGCTTGATGAGTTGTGGAGAAGAATAGAAAGAAAAGAGATGATGAACAGTGGCTTGGTGAATATTAAGGGGAAGCATAGTGTGAAACGGTAAATCTTGTGTTTAAAAGGTATATAGCTCAAAGTTTGGAAAAGTGGTAGGTAGTCTTGAGAAAAGAAAAAGAAAATCAAAAGAGCCAAAAAGGCCATGAAAAAGGAAGACTACCTAGGAATGAAAAGAAGAGCTAAGTTGATAAAAGATTACACCATTCACTATGAGTAATAGGTTGAAGAAGTCCCCCCTTAGAAACTTAAAAGGAGAAGTTTGTTTGGAATTCAATGGTCTAGCAAGGCATAAAAAGTCTTGGGAGAAAAAGGGTAGTTATAGAGGGTTTAGTGAGCTTTAAAAAAAATGTATGAGAGGGTTTAGGACCATTGATAGCATTTGGTGTAGATGAGAGTCTAGTCTTGTATGCTCACTTGTCTTTTACCTTTAGCATTATGCATAAAGTTCAATCTTCTTTGAGTGATGCCCTTGATTGAAAACGAAACCACATGAATTGAGATCACTTTTACCTCAAAAGCCTAATCCCTTAGCCAAATAAATTCACTTGCTTGCATTGTCATGATTCACGGTTTGTACTTAATGAATGTTAAAGAGTTGGCTTGATAGGAAGACTTATCTAGATTGAAATCTTAGTGCATTTGATTGTTGAGATGAGGATGGCTAACTCTTTTGGAGTAGGATGAATTCACATGCATTTTAGAATTAAGAACTAGGACATTGAGGTTATTATGCTTGTTAGCAATCTTGGATATTGAGCTCCCACATTTAAACTTCTCTCTCGGATTTGACTCTAGTTTCTTGAGGGCAAGCAAAAGGCAAGTTTGGGAAGTTGATATACTCATATATTTCATATATTTAGCTCCCATTTAGGATACGTTTTCATGCACTTTTGCACCCATACTTAGAGTTATTGTAGTTTTTGTCCCATTTTAGGTTTTAGGACATGTTGCATTAACATTTGCATATTTATAGCATATTTGCATCATATTCAGGTTGTTTTGAGTGTGTTGGAGCTGTGGTGGATGCGTGGACATGCTGAGGATCGAAGGGGAGCTAGTGGACCCTTTGAGAAGTTCAGACAAACATACACGCTCTGAGATCGAGGGGAAGATCGAGCAAGGCAGGTCGTTCTAGACGAGATCGACCAGAAGATCGAGTCACTTAGACAATTTCAAGGAAGAAGAACGGGACTTAGATCGACCAAGACGGTCGTGCGACTGTACAGACCTAAAGAGGCTATCGGGAAGAACAGAGTGAAGATTGAGACTGAAGATCGATCTAGATCAAAATGACCCAATGATCGAGCAAGAGGGTCGATTGCCGAGTTGAAACGACCCAACGATCGAGAAAAAGAACCCATTCTCAGTCCAAGATCGGGCAAGAGATCGACGACTCAGCTCGATCTCTTCTCTCCAAGCGTGTTTCCTTATACGCCAGCTCACGTTTTGTCCCCTTGTGAGGGGACCATTTCTTCTTTACTATAAATAGCTAAAACCCTTATTTTTGGGGATATCTGATCTTTTATGCTTTTTGCCTTCTTCCCCTTTTACCTTGTCCACCATTGTTAAGGTTTTTAAGCTTTTGTGATCGCACTTTTGGATTTGATAAGCAAGAACTTCTCTTTTAAATCTTAATCTTCTTCCAGTTTAACGTTAATCATGTTGAGCGTTTCAAATCTTATGATTAAGGAATGTTTAACTATGATTAGTGAGTAGTAGCTTTAAGGTTTGAGGCCGTGGGGTTTTGGGAGGTTTAGAAGTTTGGATCTAGAGTTCAGCATGTTTATAACTCTTAACTCTTCTTGGTTTGGAGGGATTAATGCCAAAGATTCTCGATGGAGATCTTTGAGTTCATAGAGATTTCCTTATCTCATGAGGATCTAGGAATCTCTTAAGCCCAAACCAAGAGACTATCTCTTTTTAAGCCACGACGGTGGAGATTAGGGTTTAGTTAAGCCAAGTTAAGAAAGGAACTTTCTTGCTCATCAACCGGTCATTTCCACCACACACCATGGGTTTGGAGGGAAAGGTTTGATGAAGGTTCGGAACCACTAACCGTGGAATGTTCTAGATTTGTTTCTTAGGTTTAGAGTTAGCTCAATGTTTGTGTAGATCCACTTTTGTATAAAACCAAGATCTGGCCTTGAATCTCCCAATATCCAAACCCTCGGCTTTGAATCTCTCTTTCATATTTGATAAATCAAAAATCAATCTTTTGTTACTTAAGTTGCTAGAGATCTTTTATTATTTGCACTTGTAGTTTTAAAATCTTTAAGCTTTGATATTTTGTTGCTCTATAATTTTAGAAATTTCTTTAAGTATTTTTCTTTAGCCTAAGTGTCTTTTAGGATTTATTTACTTTGCATAAGTAGTTTTTATAATTTCATTTTATCCATCAAAATTCGCATATGGCTTAGATTAAACTTGTTCTTGCATTCCTAGTGTACTTTCCATCCAAGTTGGATTGATAACTTCACATACTACAATGACATGAGTAGTGTTGAGTATTGAAAAAGAGAGAAAAACTCTACTTATCACATATGCACCAACATAATGGACTTGTTATGTAGAGGCTTGAAGTAGCTTGTCCATTTTCTCATTGAGAGATTTCATCTCCACATCTTGAAGATCTATCATAGTCTTCACCATAATTCCCATCAGTTTGTGCCAAGTTTTCCACAAGCTCAAGACCTTCTTCAACTTCCTTGTCTAAGAAGTTCCCATTTCTAGTTGTTGATAACTCCATATTTTACACCTTTTTAGCATGCATTTAGTATAGGTTTTGGTCTCTTTTATGCATTCATTCACTATTTTTTGTCACATTTTCATTCATATTAGTTTTAGGATAGGCATTGCATATTTTGCATGTTTGGAGTGCTTGACAGGTACTTTTGGAGCTTGTGGAGGTTCTATGGAGTTTGGGAGAAGAACAAATGAGCAGCCAAGGTAAGAAGGAGCAAAGTAGAAGACTTCTACACCCACCACGGTCAGCCACAACGACCTCATCCTGATATGAAGCAAGACGTCTGCTTCTAATTCAATCAACTAAACCGAAATGGACAACCCGTTGTGGAAAGATCAGCTCGGACGAAGGATCTCTGGCTCGATTCAGCTTCTGATATCTTCATAAGACTTGCAGAGGATCGAGCTACAGTTCGTCTGGTGGAAGTATCAAGTCATTACGATAGGCGGTTCGGAAGTTACGGCGGAAGCAGTGAGCATCAGTCTGGTCTGCTCAGCAAGCTAGTGTATAACAGGCAAGCATAACGACTTGTGCCCGATGAAGCTTCTGCTGGGAAGATAAGAGCTTGGAGCCAAAATCGGGGTACCATATCAACATGAAGCCATTGCAGAATAAGTTCAAAGAGCACAAGAGTCCAAAGAAGTTTGCTTTTAGCGTTGGATCCCATTTTTGTGGATAAGGTTCACTAGGGTTTTTGTGGCTCACACCTATAAATACCCTAGCAACCCCAAAACAAAATCCCTCTCTTCCCTCTTTCCCTCTTAGACAATTTTAGTTTTTGCTTAGTTCTCTTTTTATTTTCAAGAACCATGTAAATACTTTTTATTTTAATTTAATTTTTGCACTTCTCTTATTTATTTGTTCTTGTTCTTGCCTTCTAATATTGTTTAGCCACATATCCTTCATAGGATTTCGTGGTTATGCATTATTAGGATTTATGTTTAAGCTTTTATTTTGTTCTTGAGTTCAATAACTTTTCATTTAGGTGCTTAACCAAGACTTGTTCTTTAGCATTTCTTGGTAAAGCCTTTGCCTTTATTTATTTGATCTCTTAGAACTTCTCTCTAGCATTGCTTAGCTTCTATTTCCTTATGGATCTAGAGGTTAAACTCATTAAAAGAGAGTAGATTTCGTGGTTCTTAGGGTGTGAAAGATTTATGGTGATAGATCTTGATGCTTATTCGTTTAATGATCTTAATCCTTTCTTGTTTATTGATCTCAATGCTTAGTCTAGCTTGATCAACTAGTCTAAAGACTATAGGTGACTTGACATGAAAACCACATGCTTGGTTAGCCAAAACCATAAGCAAGAGATCTACCTTTCCTAGATTAAGAAAAACCATCTGTCTAGGGGGATTTCGGCTTTATAGGGTTGGGTATTCTTGCTTGTTATCCTTATTGTACCGCTAAGCGCGAGCTAGTCTATGGTGATAAGATAGAAAAGTGACTTCTACCACGACAGTGGATTAGTCTTGATTAGAAACCATATGGCTAAGGATTAATATCTAAGACCCAATGTCTAGATGTTGTTTTAAGCCATCATTGATCGCCCATGTGCATCAAACATATCAAATATCTCACCCTAGGAACCACTTTTGTCTTTTCTTTTCTTAGTCTTTGTTTAGGTTGTGTTAGATTTTGCTCTTTATTTGCTTTCTCTTATTTCTTGTTTGTCACTAGGTTGTTAGCTTTTCTTTTCCTTTTCCTTTTGGTAATCACTAGGTTGTTAGATTTAAAAAAATCTTCTCTATTAGCTTAGCTTAGCAAGTTCTCTATATCTCAAGTGTCATTAGCTTCCCAAGTGGATTGACACCTCAAATACTACAATGACATGTGTGTTTGAGGATTGACCAGAAGGCCAAAAACCTTTGCATCAGCTGTGTCTAGTAGCATGCTAAACTTAGGAAGAACACCACGATAAAAAGTGCTAAGGAGAGACTCCTCTGAAAAACCATGGTGGGGATATTGTGTTGTATACCCCTTGAACGTTTCCCATGCTTCACAAAAACTCTCATTAGGCCTTTGAGTGAATCTAGATATCTCATTCCTGAATCTTGCTGTCCTTGTGTTAGAGAAGAACTTGGCAAGAAAAGCTTTCTTGTATTGGTCCCATGAAGTGATTGAGCCTTGTGGAAGATTCTTCTCCCATATGTGTGTTTTGTCTCCAAGTGAGAAGGGAAACAACATCAACTTAAACCCATCTTCAGAGATATCCTCTCAAACTCATCCAACTGGTCTAATGGATCCTTCATAGCCAACCCATGAAACTAGTTGTTGTGTACCATAGAAATTGATCCACTTTTGATCTCAAAGTTGTTGTTCTCAACTGGAGGAGAGATGATACCTTGGCGGTTCACATGGGTGTTAGGAGTAAAACCAGCCCCAATGTGTCTAGGTTGGGTTAGAGGATGTGTATTGCCACCCAAACCTTGTGCGAAGTCCATACTCAAACTCGCTGGACCAAGTGCTCTTGTTGTTGTGTTCACTAGATCTCAAGTGCATGCACCTATAGAGAGAGAGGGAGTAAACCAAGCAAGAGAGATTAGTATTCAAAGTAAAATAAAGCTTAGTCTCAAGTAGAATTCAATTCCTAATACACAAAATTAAACCCCAAATCGGCAACGGCGCCAATTTGATAATAGGCTTTTTCCACTTTCAATTACTCAAACCTACTCATGTAATTGTAGGTACTTGAGGATCAATCCAAATTGGGGTTGATTGTGACAATAGGAATGCATAAAACTCCTTAATCTAAGAAAGCATATAAAGATTTTGTTTAGCTATTAACCTAAGTGATCAAACCAATCAAGCAAAATGAACTATAACCAACTACAAGAAAACATGCATTTCGCGACTCCGAAAACAGTTGCTAAATAGTCGCAAAACAAAGATTTCCGACTAAGTTGCGACTAAAATAAGTAGTATCTAATATTCCGTCGCTAATTTCAGTAGCGACTAAATTGTGACTGTTGGACGACCAAATAGCGACTGAGTATAGACGTTGTGAAGTCGGAAATTATGTAGTTGCTAATTAGTCGCTAAATATTGCGACTGCTTTATGACTCTTTTCTGACTATTTAGGGACTAAATAGCGACTAATTGAGGCACTATGATAGTTAATTTGTATATGTATTACGACCAATTAGCGACTGTTTTGTGACTATTTTTGCGACAAATTGGCGACTAATAACTTCAAAAAAATATATATATATTGTAAACGCATTTTGGCTATCTTCTGTTTTGGTATTTTTGTTTGTAATAACGAACTTTGAATCTAAGAAAAAAGCTTATAACACATAAATTACTAATAAGGTACTTAATGTGCATAAAAGGTAGTCTTACAAAAAACCATCTAAACAATAAAAGACAATACAAATATTAAAGTTGAGCTTGAAATGATAGAAACCTAAGAAGAAGAGTGAGTTGGACCAGATTAGGCAGCGCGGAAGTCAAGGTATACCAGATTGGGCAGCGCGGACCATATTGCTCCATCAAGCTCAAGTCCTGCTGCTCAGCCGCTTGACGGGCTAGCTCAGTTTCAAGCCGCACGTTATAAGCAGCTTGTGCTTCTATTTGGCGCTGAGCTTCTTCAAGTTGTTGTTGGAGCGAGTGATAAGACGATGAAGAGCTACCCGGGTACTTGCGCTTGCCGCTGACGTGAAACTCTCAAAGACTTCCAAGACCATAAGCATCGCCTCTTTCATTCAAGATAGTTGACTGTGAAACGAAATAGAAAGTCGGACAGTTAGCAAATATGTAAATAATGAAAACACAAATGCTTAACGAAAGATCAGATGCATAGTTACCTGAAGAAAGACGTCGTTGTACTCGTCCGTGGTTAGCCCTCGAGGTCGTGAAGTCCAATCTGAAGTTTCTGCCTCGAACTCGGACAGCTTTGCTTGCAGGTTCTTCTCATACGTCTCTGCAATCGTCTGCGCCTTCCTATCAACATAAGTCCCATCTGGTCTTGTGTGGGTCTTGAGGAAAACTTCACCAATACTAACTGATCTAGCCAACTGTTCTTCCTAAAAATGTAACAAAAAGAAGCAGCTAAGTCAAAAATATAGACTTATAAAAGCAGCAGTTAGAAGAATGTAAATTACCATTTCTTGGTGGATTTGCTGAAAATACTTTTGCCCAGTGAAGTTCTTGTGAGGATCATGACCGCCACAGTCAGAATTCCGAGCAGCAGATGTGGTCTGACTCCTCTGTATAGCATCATCAGTGTCCCAATAGGTGCACATTTCAGTCCAAAGAGTCTCGCTGATCCATGTAGGTCGCACACCAAGTGTGTAAGCTTTGCTAACCATATCTTTCATCCTCCTCTTACAAATCGCCTCAAAATGTCTTTGTACTGTCCCTGTTAATATGGGATCCCAGGTGTGCTCTTTCTACAATACATGAAGCGCAAATCAATGTTAGTAAAAAGAAGAGGAAAAAATAGGACATATAAATGTAACAGAGAAGAGATAGTAACTGCAAATTCTATGAAGTATCGCTCTGCTTGCGGCCGAGGCACACAACTCCAACTGTAGTATGCATCATCAAATTTGTTTGTGAAGATCTTTGTAATCTTCCAGACCAAAATGGACTTGTCCCGACCAAACCTACACACATAGACAAAACAAGCAGAGTAAGTTATGAAACTAACAAGCAGAATCAGAAGAAAAAAGGAAAGTGTTAAACTATGAAACTTAGGAAAAAGAAAAAGCTTTAAACTATACAAATGTAAGATAGAGTTCATATTTCTTGGTCATTACTCTCACAGTCCTATCAAACAATCAAGCACCTTCCATTAATAATCTGAATATATGAAACAAAGATTATCAAAAGACTTTAATTTTTGAGATCAAAACAATCAAGCAACTTCGATTTGACACCAATAAAGTTAACAGCGATCATTTGACACAATAAAAACAGTTGCAAACCATTTGACACAATTTACACTTTCTATAGAAATATAAACATGTGACTAAAACAAAAAGCTTTAACATTTAGGAAACTTACCACGTGGTATCTGGCGGCTGAGGTTTTTTTGGAGAGATGACAGTTGTCCACTGATCACGATTAGGCGTCCGTAGCAGCGTCTCAAGATAGCGGAGTTTGTCTTCCCGGAGATTGGGTTCAATATATGCATCGTCGTCAATCTCGTCTTCCAAATCGTCGTTGGAATGTTGACCTTCAAACGCAGGATTACTTTTTGTTTCGGAGTTGTACAGCGTAGTATTCGGATTGGAAGAGCTTTGTCGTTGAGGTTGAGGGTGTGGAGATGTTTGTGGTTGAGACATCTGACCTGCAAACATGATCAAAAAAGATTGAACCGCAAACCACAAAATCCATAGAAACACTAAAAATTGGATATGATTAAGCAAAAATAATCTAGCATAAAGAGAAAATATCAGTTTTTGCAAGCATTACTTCAATCTCAGTTTCTCATATAAAGAGCGACAATTTGCTAACTTCCAGAAAACTCATCTCAGGTTAACTTGAAACAAAGAAACAAAGATCTTACCTTGAGGATTCGAAGAGGGACGCGTGGAGTTGTTTTCGAAAAGCTGAGTTGGCGGTGGAAAGAGGCGGACATGCAGCTGAGTTTGGGTGAGAGGGACAAGCCGTGGCTCAGAGAGGTCTGCCGCCCGAGTGAAATTATACTGTTGTGGTATCTCCGACGGCGTAATCGGCGTAGATGTCGAAGAGTTCGACCGACTTCCGGAGGCGACAGATGCACCTCGCCCTCGACATCTTCCTCTTCCTCCAGCCATCGCACCTCTTGCTTTCTTCCCTCTTCCGCCGGCCATCAGAGAGAGACGAACCTGTAATCCGTGAGAATGAGCTGAGGAAGCAGAGAGAGAGAGGGAGAGAGAGAGAGAGAGACATAGAGAGACGAACCTTGGTGTGGTCGGATTGAAGAACAATCGAGAATCTACGGAGAAGAACAAGTAAAAACGTGAATTTGAGTGAGAAAAACAAGAAGAATCGTGAAATGGCTGAGAAAGAAATCGAAACAGAAAAGAAGAAGAAAAAGTGACAAACCTTGAGAATTGCAAATCAAGTGAGAATCGATAGAGAAAGGTACATGAAGAACACCAAATTGAGAAGAGAAAGAGACTTTATGTGTCTCACACTTAGGCAGCTACGAGAAGAAGAGAAGAAGAGAAGAATGGAACAAGGAAAATTTAGGGTTGTAATATCACGGCCACAACTTTTTTTTTTTTTTTGCTATTTGTGTGTACTTTTAATTTTTTGCCGGTTCTCACCAAACCAATTTGCATAAAATTTGAACAAAAAAGTAAACGTGAAATTTAAGTTTTTATTATGTTTTGTTACTAAGAAAATCATGTTGTGGATTTTAGTTTAAATTGTTACTAATTTAAATAGGGATAAATTTTAGTTTAATTTGGGCCTTATTTTGCATGACCGAGCAGCTAAGGATAACTGCGAGTGACCTTCATGACAACCATCGTATAATGGATTTCTTGCTCCTTCTAACAAGTTGTAGAATTTTTTTGAATGATTACGTATAGGTTCTTTTACATTCTGATAACTACCATGTTCTTCTACATTTTGATCACCATGATAGTTATCAAAATTAACGTTATCACGAAATGCATCATTCACCATATCCACATATCTATCTTCTACTACATTACCCACTTTTTCACTCCCACTAACCCACGTCGTATCAACATAACTCGATCCTAAACTCATATCGAGTTCTTCTACATGCTTATACAAATATAATAATCTGGTATAAATCCATTCTTATACAAATGATTCCAAATTCTACTCCCCGGTATAAATTTGTCGTTCTTGCAGACACTCAAAAGGACAGTAAAACTTACCCCCATTGCTCTGCGCAAGAGGCTGGCTATTTGCAAATTTCATGAGTTGATGATCCACCCCCGCTATGAACTCTGTCGAGAAATTTCTCGTCGCTTCATCGAACCTCTTATACATCCATTCCCGACCATTCGTAAAATTGTAATTTTCCGAAATTTTTTTGACTTGTGAAAACTTTTTCTTTCAATTTTTTTTTGTGTTTCTACGAGCGAAGGAAATGAAAGTGAAGAGAGGGGAAGAAATGTGTGAGGTTTGTATATATAGACTTTTTGCGACTGATTTACGACTAAATTGCGACTACGTTGCGAGTAATTTGCGACTACGCTTTTGAGTCGCAAAAAACAGTTACACCAACCCCAAAACGAATAACACGTGTTTTCTAACAACTAAAAAGCGAGTATTTAGCCACCCACCGAATTGAGTCGCAAATTGGTCGCTACTTTTGCGACTGTTTTGCGACTTACAATGAGTCGTTAATTAGCGACTAATGGACGACATCCGTATTTAGTCGCAAAGTAGCGACTATTTGGCGTCTAATTTTATTTAGTCGTAAAGTAGTCGCAAGTGAGTTGCTAATTAGTTGCTAAATTTAACGACTGTATATGTAGTCGCGAAAAGCCTATTTTCTTGTAGTGACCTTAACTAAGCAAATGACAAGCTAACTAAGCAAATCAAATACTAATTAATTACTAAGCAAGATTGACAATTGACTAAAAACGAATCCAAAGATGGGGTTACCAATCTAGGGTGCTTCAAGAACCAACCTATGATGTCAAACAATCACAATATAAGCTATTCACTAAGCTTAGAACTCAAAAGCAAGACTAATCCACTTTCATGGCACTAATCACATCATTAAACATCCTAATCAATATCAAACTCTCATTTGTGAAAAGAAAGCTAACAAGCATTATGAAACAGTTTTAAAATACTAATAAACACCCTAGACAATCACTATCATGAGCTAAGAATGTAAATCCCTTGTTTAGTTGATTGGGGAATTTCATCAAACACCTTGTGGGTGGAAAATTCCCAAAAGCCTAGTTTTAGCTTAATCATGGCTAAACTAGTATTAAAATCACTAAACAAGGAGAGATATGAAAGAATCAAAGCGTAGACATCAAAATTAATTCCTAAAACACCTTAAATCTAACCCATCCTTAGACCATAATCAACTACTCACTAATCATGATTAAATCTTTTAATCCCATAAGGAAAAATTGATAAACTTGATTAGAAAGATTTAGAGATGAAAGATTAAGAAAGGTAAAAGGTATTCATATTTAGATAAAAAGATCTTAAAAAATCACTTAGAACCCAAAAGTGAAGGTTTTCTAAGTAAGAACAAAAGTTTCTTAAGAGAAATTAGGTAAAAGGTTTTTATAGTGAACAGTGGTCGTACCGGATCAACCCGGAACAAACCGAGTACTGACCAGGTTTACAACTTTGGATCGGGCAGCGTATCGAGCTTGCTAGGTTGATATGCAGCCCGATACGCTTCTAAAAACTTTCTTCAAAAGCTGTATCGAGCTATGCTCGATGCGCCGTCGTCAGATTCCCGGTTGGCTAGGTATCGAGCTTGGTAGCTCGATACAGATGGTCGATACGCCTTCTTCAAAACCCCGAATAGCTCTATATCTAGCTTAGTAACTCGATACCAAGCTCGATAGGTTGCTACAACTTCTCTTCCTCCTCTTGATCATCCATGAACTCGACATGGTCCTCCAAGCCTCCAAACACCTAATAAAGATTCCATATATACAAATATGCAACAAACTAGGCTAAGACTCACTAAACTCTAATATAAATGTAAATGGGACTAAAAGTGACTAAATGAATGCATAAGTGAATGCAAAACTACTTAAATGAATATTAAAACATGCTAAATTATGAGTATATCACTACTACCAGGTTGGCTAACAATTCGGGATATTTTACCTCGGCAATTGATCCTACACGAAGGAGCTTTTCCACCTTTTCAGCGACTGATTGGGCCGAGGAGCTCGTTTGTTTGATTGGTTTGAAGTTGGGATCAACGTTTAGCTTATGCGATGCGATTTTAGGGCTGATACTCTTCATATCATTCCTCGCCAAGCAAAGAGGTGAACGTTATCTCAGAGGAGTTTGATTATCTCTTTTTAATTTTATCAACGAGGTCACTCCCGATGCCGACGCACCGTTCGGGATTTGATTTATCTATGAATACATGTGTGACCCATTCCGGCTTAGGTCTCTGGTGGTATGGAAGACGTGGATCAATTTCTTCGTTGATCGTGCACGTTGAGGCAGCTCATATTTTTTTCTCACCTATAAAGCACGCATGAGACATCTGCGGGTCACCTCGCAAGGTGAATATTCATGTCGAGATTGGGAATTTGATAACATGCATATTTTACCCATTTTTACTATCATAAGTAAGTGCTTTAATAAGCATTTCACTAAGGTTTTAATGCATAAACACTAGATTTCGAGTATTTGGTTATTCAATACTCTTTTCAGGTAATCTTAGCAAAAGACGTATATTTTGGAGCAAAATGGACATTCCCGGAAATAGTTGCTTGAGAACAAAAGTTCAACATCAAACGAAGGCCTTTCCACCACAAGATCAAGCTCATATTTAGAGACAAGATAGCCTTATCAGTTGTCTTTCACCTCGAAGTTGTTTGAGAACAATCTCACGGTTGGATCTCAAGTTATGAAAGAAGCAAGAAGGTCCGTCAAGCACACGGAAAGCCGAGCTGGCCGAGCCACGGCCTAGCCAGACGACCAGTGGCCGCGCCACGGCCAGTCGCTCACGCGGCCAGGCCACTCGTTGTTCTCGAGCCCATTTGAAGCTCAACATAAACCCTTAGCCGTCTTATGCAAGACAAGACCTAATCCACGACCATAGGGACTTGAAGACCTATATATACTCGTTGTCTAAGGTTTTTTTTAAGGAGAGAAGAAACACATATTCACAGATTTCTTTCGGTTTTTCAGCTTATTCTTCGAGCGAGATTGATTTCTTCTTGAATCCTCTGTTTCTCATCGATTTATACAAGTTATGCATTCATCAATCATGTTTTCTACTTCTTCTTTCAAGTCTGAGTAGTTTACTTTTGTTGGGTGTTCTTTAAGGGGATCTATGGGGAATTTCATTAACTGTTTTTAAACCGATTGTTTAGGCCGAAAATTAGGGTTTTCTTTCTCCCCATACTTGTTCTTATTGCATGAGTCTAGCGTCATGAACTAGTAGTCTGATCGCAGGATTTCGAGTACGGCTAATGCCCTGAATCTCAAATCCAGACCATATTAGGGTAGACCGCATCATTCCTGGAGCGCTTGTGCGTATTCAGGAAGATATCTGAATGTTTATTGTCCTGATCTTATTGCGTGTTCGTTTAGCACGTAGACAATATACCTGCGAAATAGGCATTCACAGATCGATCTTGCTTGTCAGAGTTAGGTCGTTAAAACAAGTGAATCAGATCAGGGAAAATCACCTAGTCTCATTTGCTTAACTTTTGGGAGTTTGATTTCTAGTTAGAACCCCATAGATTTCACGAGAAAATCCCCAACGTGTTTTCCCATGTGCATTACAACTCGAGATTTATGCACTTCAGTATTTACTTTTTCTGCACTGCTCACCTGATTTCCTTTTTACAAGCTTTTAAGTTAATTTTCCTTTTCCTGTTGATTATAGAATTGATTGACAACCTCTTCTATATAAGACGTGAATCTGCCTTCTTTCTTTTCTGCAAAACCGTGACACTTACCCCAAAACCCCAGCTCCCTGCAGCTATGGTTGCCCTGATTTTCTGTTTTGCAGTTGACCTCCTCCCTGTGGTTCGATACTCTAAGTACTACGACGCACGATGTGCACTTGCAGCTTAGGGTCCTACAAATTCAAAGCTAGACGAGTCCCCAAAGAAATCATCCAATCTTGGACGACTATTTCGACCCCATCAAGCTTTTGGGGCTGTTGTCGGGAAGTTTCGTTTCGCTGTCCAAACCACACCTCTGTTCTTACTCACCACAACCAGAAGGTCCCGCCCTTTTTCCTGAATCAGCGATTGAACCAGCTCACAGAGCTGACGAAAATCATCATGAACCGCAGAGCTGAACCCGAAAAATCTTCTCATTCCCGGATCAATTCAATGCAAGCCGAGATATCTCGCAAGGTGCAAGCCATCGCATATCAGGTCAAGAAAATTGAGACCCAATCTTCAAGGGATCGAAACAAGTTGCTGAGGATAGAAGAAAGGTTAGGAAGCCATGGCTACAACCTAACCCAGATCAAACGAAGAATCCGAGGGTACGACTGCGAGCTCGAAGAAACTAAGGAAGCCGTTGATGAAGTCAAAGATCATCTCGGGAGATGCAAAGATGAGGTAAGAGAAGGCCGTCTCGCGATCAACAGCCAAACCAGAAGCAACAGCAGGGCAATCGAGGGCATTGCCTTGGAGCTAGAAAGAAGCAGGGACAAGTTCGAAAGACTCGCCAGAGACCAACATGAGCTCATCGACATGCTACCCTCTTTCAAGAGAGTTGTGAGTTTCCCCACGAGAGAACACAAGGAGACCTCTAATTTTTCGGGCGAGAAAGACATAGCACCAGGTTGCCGGTCGAGCGTGAAACTCAAGAAAGTTATTATACCTTGCAACGCCATCACCCGCTACAGAGCCAAGAAAGATGCCATTCTTAGGGCAAGGCACGTTCGTAGGAAATCAACCTTCTCGAACCATCGACCGCGCCAAACATCTACATCTTCAGGCCATGGAAGATCATCTCGGGAGGCAGCACTAGGTGAAGCCTTGATATGCCGATCAGACAACAAGAGAATCCAGAAAGAATCACGGTTCGGGGATCGCATCAAAAGAGAAAAACTGATCGAGTTCCATAAAAAGGCAAGGAAGATCCCGATATATGTTGGATTCGATGACGCATGGAAAAAGGAAGGCCAGAAGGAGTACTTCAAGGATAGCCAGGAAGACGTTGGCATAATCAAATGTCACTTCATGCAGGCTAGATTCAATGCCACCACAACTAGGATCATGGACATTCATAGATACAAGAAAGTCGGGAAGATTCGCGACCTGATCCGTAGAAAGGACCTTGCAGAATTCAACAAGGTGGTGGAAAGCCTTCCTCCGAAAACTTCCTTCACTGCAGCACGGAAGAATCATCTGATCGGATACTACTTCCATGAGAGTGATGAGACTACGCGAGAGATACTTCATCTCTACAAACTTGCAAGA
Source organism: Alliaria petiolata (assembly GCA_020283515.1). Lineage (NCBI taxonomy): Eukaryota > Viridiplantae > Streptophyta > Magnoliopsida > Brassicales > Brassicaceae > Alliaria > Alliaria petiolata. The sequence continues at coordinate 235,325,273 of JAHZTW010000001.1, forward strand.
GCCGGGAAAGAAGCTCAAGGTTCGATGAAGACCCGGAGCCAGGAGCATCTTCTTGAGAGGGATGAAGACGTGATCATGGCGAGACTCGAGGTGCCCTCAGCAGAAGAGGCCGCGCAGAAGGCAAAAATATCTTGCCTAAGATCGAGCTCAACCTCAACCTAAGCTCTCAAACTACCAAAGTCTAGCTACTCACTCTAAACAAGAGCGGCTTAATGGGACACATCCCATTTTAGGTACTCACTTTCTCATCTACTCTACCATACTAATCTTTAGTTTTGGTTTCTTCTTAGTTTGCAGCATTTACATAAATCGCAAAAGCACAAAAATTAGAAAAACCAAGAAAAACACCCAAAAAATCAGAAAAACCAAGAAAAACACCAAAAAAATCAGAAAAACCAGAAAAGACAAAATGATATGAAGAAGGAGTTTCGAAGAACACTCATCAGGCGACGAACTGCACGTGGGCCGGCCAGAAGGAGCCTGGCTGCGCCACGAGCCACGATGGCACAGAGGCAACCGACCTTCCTCCGAGACATTTTCCATCCTGAGCTTCACCAAACCGGATCTCCTTCAACCTGTGTCAAGCCTTTAGAGCATCCTCCTTGATTCAAGGGCCTGAATACGTTCTAAAGACTGCAAAGATCACTTCCACAACCGCGGCAAGTTGCTGTTGCATCAAAGACGGAGAGACAAGACAAGACTCCATCCAAGTCAAGTTAAGTCAATGACCCATCTCTTTACATACTTATTCATGTACGTTTAACGGATCTGTATCCACGAAGACGAAGAAGAATACAACAGTTCTAGAGGATGAAAATCGGTGTGGAAGCTCCAGAAGGAAGAAGATGCAACTTTCTTCACCAAACCGCAAAGAAAAAAGTTCCCGAAGACTAGCTTCTCTCTTCCACGACCAAGACATTTACCGAAGCCAAGTAAGGATTTCATATGGCATTGAAGTTCGAGCTAGCAACACCTGTCTTCCGGGATCCCGAACACATCGCCGTATAGACCAGCATAGACCCAAACTTCAAGTTTCTGAGGTGATGCAATCTTCAAGACGCAAGGACAGAAGATGTTCCATCTCTCATTCACGGTGTTTTACAAAGGTCAAGGAAGCAAAACAAGTACTCAACAACCAGAATACTTATTCTTCCCAACAAAGGCGTGCCCCAATCATCATCATCATCAACACCAAATGCCTATCACCACCCTCATCCATCATCACCATACGCCCACCACCACCAAACGAAGCAAAGAAGCTCAACCGCGCAACACGTTTCCTTTCGAGCTAAGTTTACAATTTCTTTTCTTCAATTAAATCGATTCTAAGCAGGGACATGAGGAGAATGATTAAGTCCTTAGCTCAATCATACCACACGCCCAACCACCCATACCAAACCCAACGCCACTTTCAAGTAAGTCTTCACACGGTTGTACTTGAATTTACCTATCTTTTTCACCTCAACTCGATTTAAACAAACTGGGGACAATTTGATTTAAGTCTGGGGGGGTTTCCTATATTACTAAATATACTTTGATTTGATGAGTCTTAAGCATACATGCATCATTTATCATGTCGTTTATAGAGTCAAAACTATTTTTCTTTTAGTCGGAAACTATGAACTTTGCTAGGTACAAGTCATTTCGAACAAGAAACCTTAATGACCATTCTCACGGGTTTAGAAGCAAGGTTTACTAAATTGAACACTGCGAGTGGGTCATTCCAACAGAGAAAGTTCTAATCTCTAGAGTACTCGAAGGATCTTGCGTTGACTCCGCACCCAATGAATCTAAACTTCTCGTCAAGGGCTTGAGGTACTTCGAACTTTGCTCCTCTTTTAAACTCTAGCATGACTAAGTAGATGCAATGCAACCTCTCCTTGATCTTCCCTTACTATAGAAAAGAAAAAAAGAAAACAATAGAAAATGAAGTCTTAGTTTGAGAATGGCAACTCGAGTTCCTTAAAGTACAAGGACGGTTCACAGACATCATGAAAGCTTCGAAGAAGTGATCGTTCTCATGCTAAGAAGAAAAAAGAAAAAAATATAGAAAATAAAGTTGATACAAAAAATAAAATGATACCCTAGAAAAGTAGGGAGAAATCGACTAAGGGAAGAGAAAATAGGAGAGTTGTGTCTGAAATGTCTTTGTCTATTTGTTTGGAAGAGAAGAGTATAATGTCTCGTCGACCAATACTCACACTCAATAGAGACCGCACGCCTAAATGAATAAAGGGGTCAACAAGAGAGAGCTTGAATACTCAAAGGGACCATGAAGCGTATCCGAGAAGGGTGAAAAGCTCAAGGTAACTAGACCTAAACGCCTTGAAGCTAGATTCTGAGTTACATGGCTCAAACAGGTCGATTGCTAGACTTGATGAGTTTCCGAGTATTGGTGAGTTTCCACATTTTCAAACCTCTTTTCCTTACTTAGTTTTCTGTTTTTTTGAGGACAAACAAAGGTTGGACAAACAAAGGTTTAAGTCTGGGGAGTTGAAAACATGCATATTTTACCCATTTTTACTATTATAAGTAAGTGCTTTAATAAGCATATCACTAAGGTTTTAATGCATAAACACTAGATTTCGAGTATTTGGTTGTTCAAGACTCTTTTCAGATAATCTTAGCAAAAGCCGCATATTTTGGAGCAAAATGGACATTCCCGGAAACAGTGCTCGAGGACAAAAGTTCAACATCAAACGAAGGCCTTCCCACCACAAGATCAAGCTCATATTTGGAGACAAGGTAGCCTTATCAGCTGTCTTTCACCTCGAAGTGGTTTGAGAACAATCCCATGGTTGGATCTCAAGTTATTGAAGAAGCAAGAAGGTCCGTCAAGCACCCGGAAAGCCGTGCTGGCCGCGCCACGGCCTAGCTAGACGACCAGTGGCCGCGCCACGGCCTAGCTCAACGACCAGTGGCCGCGCCACGGCGGTCGCTCACGCTGCCAGGCCACTCGCTGTTCTTGAGCCCATTTGAAGCCCAACTTAAACCCTCAGTGGTCTTATGCAAGCCAATACCTAATCCACAACCATGGGGACTTGAAGACCTATATATACTCGTTGTCTAGGGATTTTTTAGGGAGAGACGAAACACATATTCACAGATTTCTTTTGGTGGCTGCGAATTTCTTATTCGCGGTTTTATACCTTGTTCTTCGAGGGAGATTGATTTTTTCTTGAACCCTCTTTGTTTCTCATCGATTTATACAAGTTATGCATTCATCAATCACGCTTTCTACTTCTTCTTTCATGTCTGAGTAGTTTATTTTCGTTAAGGGGATCTATGGGGAATTTCATTAACTGTTTTTAAACCGATTGTTTAGGCTGAAGATTAGGGTTTTCTTTCTCACCATACTTGTTCTTATTGCATGAGTCTAGCGCCATGAACTAGTAGTCTGATCGCAGGATTTCGAGAACGGCTAACGCCCTGAATCTCAGATCAAGACAATAGTAGGGTAGGCGCATTATTCCTGGAGCGCTTGTGCGTATTCAGGAAGATGTCTGAATGTTTATTGTCCCGATCTTATTGCGTGTTCGTTTAGGACGCATGATACGACAGCATACCTGCGAAATAGGCATTCACAGATCGATCTTGCTTATCAGAGTTAGGTCTTTAAAACCGGTAAATCAATTCAGGAAAAATCGCCTAGTCTCGTTTGCTTAACTTTTGTGAGTTTGATTTCTAGTTAGAACCCCATAGATTTTCCGATAAGATCCCCAACGCGTTTTCCCTTTTTCAACTCGAGATTTACGCACTTCATTATTTACTTTTTCTGCACTGCTCACCTGATTTAACTTTTACAAGCTTTTAAGTTAATTTTCCTTTTCCCGTTGATTATAGAATTGATTGACAACCTCTTCTATATAAGACGTGAATCTGTGACACTTACCCCAAAACCCCAGTTCCCTGTGTCTTTGGTTACCCTGATTTTCTGTTTTGCAATTGACCACCTCCATGTGGTTCAATAGCCTAAGTACTACAACGCACGTTGTGCACTTGCAGTTTAGGGTCCTACAAATTCAAAGATAGACGAGTCCCCAAAGAAATCCTCCAATCTTGGACGACTACTTAGACCCCATCAGAATTTCATACACTGATAGTATGTAGACACGATTGCTCATATCGTGAATCCAAGGTGTGCTCAGAATCACGTTGTAGATTGTTGGCTTATCAATCACGAAGAATTTCACTGTTTTCATCGTATCGCCGACGTATACTGGAAGACGACTTGTGCTGAGGCTGAAGATAGACTCGCTTTTGAATCCCGTGAGAGGTTTTGGAGCTACCTTTATCGCCTCGTCGTCAATGTCCATCTTCTGGAATGTCTCTTTGAATATGAGATTAATCGTGCTTCCGGTGTCGACGAGGATCCCTGACATCTTGCAATCTTTAATATGAAGTTCAACCACGAGTGGGTCATTATGTGGTGTATGAAGTCCTTCTGTGTCTTTCGCCGTTAAGGTAACCATAGCGTCGTCGCTTGGGTTCTGAGAGTGCTCTCGAGGTACCGCCGCTTCTCTTTCGTGCTCTTTGATGATCTTGACAGACTCATCGTAGTCGGATAGGCCTCTCATGATCATATTGATCTTTTGTATCGGTGACGCTCGGGGGTTGTCGTGCTCGTCAAGTGTTGTGATTCGATCGTCGATGCTTTCCGGAGGAGACATCCTTAAGCTTCGGTTGTTAAGAACTTGTTCTCGTTTTCCCCACAGACAATGCCAATTGTTGAACCAGAATATCACTTAGGAAAATAAGTAATAAACAGTTGTGTGTTTAAGAGAACACGTAATTATTAACGCTTCGAAAGCTCAAGGCATTACAAGAATTTGTTTGGCAAGAGAGTCTTGCCGAGCTGAGTTAGGAGAATTAGATATAGAAAACTTGTAATTGCTAAGTCTTGCTCTTGAGTTCTTTAGCGAATTGTGGATAACCCTGAAGTTATGAAGCTGTCTCTATTTATAAGACTGGGAAGTCGGCTCTTTCAAATTTCTTTTCCTTTACTCTTTTTGGAAATCTTCGTGTTCGTCTTGATCTTTTTTCTTATTTCTCGAAATTGTCTTTTTATTGTAGAAAGTTTAAAAATTAATAATGTTGGGACTATTATATTTTATTAATTTACAGAATTATTAATTTATCGGTTTTGAATAAAATAAATTATATATTAATAATTAATTAAAAATAATATTTTTCTAAAAATAATATTAATTAATTAAAAATTTATAATATTTTCAAAATTTTATTTTTAAATTATAGATGAATTGTAATAATATTTCAATTTTACTATAAGGAAAACGACAATATACTCATATTTTAATAGATTATCATAGTTATATATTTGTATAAGATTATTTTTATGGTAATTATTAATTTATGATATTAATGGGACCATATATTTACATAGGTTTCTTAAAAAAATATTATCTTATTATCTTATCGATTTCTGTTATATTTTGAACCGGACTAACTCGGGACCGGAGAAATTTATTAATTTATCGAATATTAATTTATAGAATTTCTGTATATATAAAATATTTATAAGACATAAAATTATTAGGACTAAAATGATAAACAAAAGAATTAATAAGAAAATTTTCCAAATATGTAATTATAAAGACTATAATGTAAATAAAAACGACGAAACCTCAAAATTTGAAGTTTTGAGGTTGTTTTTGAAGTACACAAAACCTCAAATTTGAAGATTTGAAGTTTCTTTTGGAGATGTTCTAATAACCAAAAGGGTTAGATAGGGCATACAATTAATAACATAACCATATAAGTTAGATAATTTAGAAAGTAAATATTTAGTCTTAATGGACAAAAATGCATTTATACTAAAGACACATAATTTTCTATTTGTTTCTTTGCATACTGTTTTTTTGTGTGTAGAACACTAGTTACCCTATTACATATTTTTTTCATTAATCTCATAATAAATTGACTTTCTAAAAAACTATTTCATACTAAACGTAAAAGTAACATCGTAATATCTCAATTTTTATGCTAATTTTTCGTTTAGTACGAAATAATTTTGTTTTTATTTCGAGTTTCCTTAATATTTTTTTTTTGATAACGAATAAGATTTTTCATTACTGTGATGGTTCGAATAAGCTAGCCACAGAGGTTAACCAAATGGAAACCGAAGTTGATACATCTGAAAAATGATATCTCGAGCTCGAGCACCTTTTGGCATCGGCCCGGACATTACATGAACGAGAGATAGGAGTAAGGGAAAACTCTGATAACTTGGAACTCAAATAAGTGAATTCTTCTATCTCGGAGATGAGATTCGGCCACTCCATATCCTCCTCCATAATTTTAACCAATTGCATACAATCCATCTGAAGATGAATAATATGTATACCTTGTTGCAGTAGAGTATTCATTGTCCATAAGGCGGTTTCCATTTCGGCATGTAAAGGACATGGCCGAGATCGCGGTGAAAGAGCCTAGGAGCTGTACCGATTTGTTCATACCGAGAACGACGAAGCCTCCTCCAAAGATTTGAGTCGAGTCCACCCATGATGCATCCATTTGACAGCGAGACCCCGTACCTGAGAATCTCTTATTGTTATCAGATTCCATCTGAGCTATTGTGTCATTAGTAGCGTTCGCTACTAAATTTGCCATCTCCCAACTCTTAGCTTCCTGTAGGGCTATCTCCATTGTGTCAATTGGTGATATGTCTACTCCATTGAAAACTTTTTCATTCCTAGCCTTCCATATATACAAAAGACCCATGGGAAAACCTTTATTTGCTCGCTTGAGAGTCCGTGATTTGATGCTCGGGACAATAGGAAATCAATGTTACAATATAGCGTACCACACGGAAATAAGTCCGGAATGATTGTGATCGGCGACAACGCCCATACTTGTACTGCTCGGGGGGCATTCAAAGAATACATGATTGATGGTTTCGATATCAGCTCCACATCGAGGGCATGCTTTATCCATGCCACAATGACGATCTACCAATTTGTCGCAAGTAGCAAGACATCCAGCGATCGCTTGCCAAATTAAGTGTTTTATCTTTCTCGAGGATCTTATGCTCCAAGCTTTTGCTTTTAAATCAGAGGTGCTTGGTTCCAGAACCGCAACGTCACCATCCATTTCCTCAAGTAAACATGCTTGCTCATACCCTGATTTAACAATATAATTCCCGGAGGTTGTATAGATCCAACAAAATCCATCAAAATCGAACACTCTTGCTGGTCGTAAGCTTAGGATACATGGTATGTCGACAACGTCAATGAGTTCTCTTATCTTTTCCTCCTTCCATCGCTTCGTATCAAAATCAATCAAATAATTTACGTATAGGTTTGGATCCTGTAAACTTGAGACACTCTTTGGTGGGCGTGCCGGGACTACCGGGAGCCATGGATCGGTCCAGACTTTAGTATTAAAACCCGACTTAATCGTCTTTCGTAACCCCAGTTTAAAGACTGTCCTCGCAGCCATCATGCTTCGCCACCCGTACGACGGGGAATTAGATTCTCGACATCTATCGGATTTGAGTATCTAAAATATCGTCCTTTTAGAACTCTTGCTAATAGCGAGGACGGGTATCTAAGGAGTCTCCACAGTTGTTTCGCAGGAAGGGCTAGGTTGAAATTTTTAAGATCTCGAAAATCCAACCCTCCTTTGCTTTAAGGGATGCAAATTTTGTCCCACGCTAGCCAATGTAGGCTGGGATTATTAGATTTATTGCTCCACTAGAAACGAGAGATTACACCTCTCATTTTGGAAATAACACTCTGTGAAAGGAGGAAACTCGACATGACATACGTCAGAACAGATTGCGCTACTGACTTAATTAACACCTCCTTTCCCCCTTTAGATAAGAATTTTGACGACCACGAATTGACCCGATTGTTTAGACGTTCCTGGATATATGAGAATACTTGCTTTTTTGAGCCACAAATTCTTTCCGGGAGGCCTAAGTACATTCCCATTCCCCCTTCTCTTTGGATTCTGATTGCTCTCTTTAGGCCATTTTTACACTCTGGTGTAATTTTGCNATTTTCATTGATTGCTTGTGTAAGTTAGTGAATAAGCTTAGCAAGGTCAATGTTCTGTTATTGTGATTTGGTTAAGTGTGAACCGTGAGAATACATGATGTCTAACTAGCTCGTTTGGATAGCCGGATCGAGTGTCTTGCATGGGTGATGTGTGAATCACGCCAGAGCAGAACCGAGTCCATAAGTCATGGTCCGCGAGCTAGGGTAGATGATCATCTTGTTTCTATGATTGTGAATGAATGTGAATGGTACGAGGTACCGAGTGGTCAAAACGTGGTATCTAACTAGCTGTGTGAATGTCCGGATCGAGTTGCTAGTTCAAGGGGATGTGTGATTCTCGCTTGGAGTAGAACCGATGCATGTGAGGCTTCACAAGTAGTTGAGATGATTATAGGACCAAATTGTTTATATGCTTGCTAAGTGATCATATAGTATGAGTGCGGTTCGAGAGTTGAGATCAAAGAGAGCAAGAGATTGGGAGTCATGTGTCCTCGCCAAATACTTGATTGATGATCAAGAAACTTCTCGGAGGTATTCATGACTATGGTGAATCGGTTTTGGGTATAAGATTAAGTTGGTATGTGTGACTACCAAGGCTGATATGGTATCTAGCTAGCTCGTGATCGAGGCAGGATCGTTTCGTTGCCTAGGTGATATGTTATTCACGCTAGTGTGGAATCGGGTCCATAAGACTAGATGGTCAGAGTTAGGATAGATGATCATGCCTATTTATGTGATTGTTGTTCTGTTGTGGTAACCGTGGGAATACATGGTGTCTAACTAACTTGTGATCGAGGCAGGATCGTGTCTCTTGCCTGGGTGATGTGTGATTCACGCTAGTGCGGAACCGAGTCCGTAAGACTAGGGTCAGAGTTAGGATAGATGATCATATAAGTTTTGTATTGCATTGCTTGCATTCTTTTGTGCTGCTGGTTAAGCAAAGACACGTTGGTTAAGCGTAGTAAGGCTGGGAGCCTAGATAAAGGTCTGGGAGACCGGGGCCATTTCGTGCCGATAAGGGTTTGGGTGACCGGGGCCATTGTGTGCCGAAGGTCTTGTGTGCTGTAAGATGCTAGAGTCGTGGTAAAAGTCTGTGTGACTAGTAAGGGCTTGTAAGCCGTGTGTTGTTCTGGCGTCCTTGGAAACCAGGTAGGTTGGCCAAGACGTGGTTGCTCTGTGTTACGACTTGGGAACCAGGTAGGTTTGCCAAGGCGTGACTGTCTGTGTTCCGACTTTGGGACCGGATTTGGTTGCCAAAGCATGACTGTTCTGGGTTACGACCATGGAAACCAAGTGGGTTGTCCACGCGTGACTGTTTCTGCGAGGTGTTATTGGAAGCCAAGTGGGTTTGCAAATACTTCTGGGATTCGTTCTTAGAACCAAGAGGGTTGGCTAAGACAAATGTTCTCTGAGATGCAATTTGGAAACCGTGGGTTTGCCAATGCATGACTGAAATGAAGGCGACTTCGGAAACCATTAAGTTTGCCAAAGCGCAGTAGTGGTAGCATCTGTGGGAATCGGTGGATTCGCCAATGAATGATGTGATCCTGAGTTTGCAACGGATATGTTGTGATGACTGTGTCGGTGGGGACTAAGGAAGTTCGCCATCGTGGGATTAGTAATGTGGTGTGACGGTACTAATGGATTGGCTAGTGTGCCGAGTACTTGCTTGTTAAGCATTGTACGAACTTATTGGCTGGTGTGCCGGGTATTTGCTGGTTAAGGCATGGTACCAAATCAAGATACAAGTGAGGACTTGTAATGGCCGTGTGAGCTGAGGCCTTGTGAGTCGAGGCCTTGTGAACCGAGTGATGGCATGGTGTGCCACGTACTGGCTGAGTCATTGATCCATTTTGTTGAGAGTATAGATGGGACATGATTATGGCATGCGGGTTGCGAAGGCGATTAGATGCTAGCGTCTGTGGAAATCTGCGGATTAGCCATGACATGACCGTGAGATTGTTCTTGGAAACTTGGTGAGTTTGCCAAAGACATTATGGCTGTAAGGATCAAGGTGTGATCTGTGGATCGAGGAGTGATCCGAGGATCAAAGAGTGATCCGGGGAATCTGAGGCCAGGTAGGTGGATTGAGATAGTCGCTGACTATGATGTGGATATAGCTTATCATTTGGGTAAGGCTATTCTGGTTACAGATGCATTGAGCCGGTGGAAGGCTAGTGTATCGTCTGAAAATAAAGTAGATGGAATGGTAAATCTACTAAGGACATTGCGGTTAAATGTCTTTACTAAAGGGTTAGAACCGTTGTGTTCGAGAACCACGGATCAAGCTGAATTGTTATCAAGGATCCGACTGGCTTAATAGGAGGATGAGAATCCGATCAAGGTGTCAAAGAATGACCAAAAGAAATGTCAAACTTTAAACAATTGGATTGTTATGAATGGTTGAGTGTGTGTTCCTAACTGGAAAGAGTTAAGGAGGAACTTAAGAGAGTTTTGGAAACTCGAGTAAAGAATCAAGAGTGATTCGTTAGTGGTGTTAATAATGATCCGTGTATCTTGGTTAACAATTATGATGGTGGTCAATGGTAGTTGAGTCGAGGATGAGACAAATGCTTAGGAACTCGGGATTTCGCTAAGGCAAGTCGATGGGCCAAGATGGACTGACCATAAGGATGACCTATCATCAAGGATAACTGAGCTTTTGGAGAAAGTCCAAAGCTAACTGATTATGCTAAGCATTCTGATTAAATGGAAGTTGAGGTGGAGCGAGTGGAAATACTTAGGAACTTGAGAAGTTTTCTAAGATATGTACGCACACAAAGAGACTGTCGAGAGAATAGAAGGGTTTAGCATGACGGAAAGCAAAAAGGGCAAGTCTTGAGTTGACTAGTGCGGAAAGAGAAGTCTGTCTGATAAGAGTTGTTCGACTTGGAAGTGGTCGGACAAGGGCTCTGTGTGGTAAAGCTGGGTAGGCTGTTCTGTAGACTAGTGTTCGGCCGGATATGGCGTACATGAAATCTGATTGGTAGTGGAAATCCGGACCAAGGCCGAGATGGTCTAAGGTCAAGTATCTGGAATCGAGTCTTGAGAAGGCTGCGATTGGGAAAAAGATTTTAGTACAGCTAAATTAAGAGTGGTTAGAGTCCGGGGTTGGGGACTCGGATATGGTAACGACACTAAGTGGGAAGAGTGTTGCGTTACAATCTGGATAAGGGCATTGGCCGGGTCAACATTGGAACGGATCGTGAGGCGTCATGAAGCTCTATTGGAGGGCATACGAGAGCATGAGTGCTCGATTAGGATGGTGACTGGGAGAGTTATCTGCCTTTGGCTGGGTTGCGTAGAGCACTGTTATGTTTAACCCAAGTGGGGAAGTGTATTGTGACTGGTAGTGGTCGAGACGACTACTGAAAAGATCCAATTTCTGATGGTCAAGCTGAAAGAGGCTCAAGACCCACAAAAGAGTTATGTCGATAAGCGCAGTAAGGACTTAGAGTTCAGTGTGGGCGATCTGGTTTATCTAAAGGCTATGACCTACAAGGGGAAAAGTCGAGCAGTGTTTGATGCTAAATTGAGTCCGAGGTACATGGGGCCGTACCGGATTCTGGAAAGGATTGGGGTAGTGGCGTATAAGTTGGACTTATCGCCGGAAATGAGTGCTTACCACAATGTGTTTTACGTGTCGCAGCTGAGAAAGCACATAACCGAACGTGAAAATGTGATATCTGAACCGCCTCCGGAACTGCAAGAGGATCTGACCGTGGAAGGTAGACCGATCCGTGTGGTTGCCCGGAAATAAAAGGTTAAGCGTGGTAAAGTTGTCAAGATGATCAAAGTTCTGTGGGACTGTAATGGCGACGAGCAAATGACTTGGGAAAAAGAGTAAAGGATGAGTACAAGGTTCCCGAAATGGTTTGAGAAACTTCCTGAGGAAGAGCCGGATTCGAGGACGAATCCAAACTGAGTGGGGGAGAATTGTAGCATCCGCGACTAGAAATTCTAAGTACGGTCGTGCGGGTCATGGGATGGCCGTTGTTTATATGTCCTAGTATAGTGGAGGTTCGTCCGTGGTACCGTGTTGTGGTACGTCTGTGGTACGTCCGTGGTACCGTGTTGTGGTACGTCCGTGGTACGTCTGTGGTACGTGTTGTGGTACATCTGTGGTACGTCCGTGGTACGTCTGTGATACGTGTTGTGGTACGTCTGTGGTACGTCCGTGGTACGTCTGTGGTACGTCCGTGGTATGTCTGTGGTACCAAACCGTGGTACGTTCGAGAGGTTATGTACCGTACTGTGGCTGGACCGAATAAATATTGTGGAAATTTGTCTAAGTGTTGAGGGACGAAGGTTTTAGGCCGTGGGCCGTGGTTTTTCTCGAGAGAATGTGGTTTTTCTCGAGAGAATGTGGTTTTTCTCGAGAGAAAAATGATTTATCCCGTGTTTGGCCGAGTGGTTCAAGTCTGGCCGAGAGAAAAAGGAAAGTTGGCCGGTTTGACCGAGAGAAACTTGATTTGGACCGAGAGAAAAGTAAACCGCATGGGATAAATCGTGGTTGGCCGGTTTATTCTTAGGGTTTCGCGTTTATAAGGGAGTTTTGGGGATTTCTCACGGGGGGCCGCATCTGTTCTCGAGAGAAAAGGGAAAAAATCCCGAGAGAAAAGTGATCCGCTCGAGAGATCGTGAGTTCCGGTGCGATTCTGGGAATTCGGTTCGAGAGAAACGACTCAGAAGGGTCGATTTACCGAGGGAAGGATCAAGTTTGTCCGAGGAATTCTGTTTGGATCGAGAGTTATCCGGGAGAAAGAAGCTTCGGCCGAGAGAAAGTCGAGTTCATCCGAGAGAATCGAGAGCCGTCGTGAGATCGCGTGTTCGGTTCTGTTTCTGGGAATTCTGATCGAGAGAATCGACTTGGAGTGGTCGATTTACCGAGAGAAGGACCAAGTTTGCCCGATGAATTCGGTCTGGATCGAGAGTTATCCGAGAAAAGAAGTTTCGGCCGAGAGACAGCCGAGTTCGTCCGAGCGATTCCGGTTGCATCCGAGAGATCGTGTGTTCGGTCTTGATTCTGAGATTTCTGTCCGAGTTATTCGATTTGAAATAGGTGATTTACCGAGAGTAGGCTCGATTGTTGCCGAGGAATTCTGCCTGGATCGAGAGTTGCCGATGGTTTAAGGAGTTAACCGAGAGAGAGGAGTTTATCCGAGAAATCACCGAGAGATTTATGTGTTGCGCGTGAGATCGTATGTTCCATCGAGTTTCCGCGAGTTTGGATCGAGAGATTCGATCAGGAATGGCATTTGCCGAGGAAGGGCCAAGTTTGTCCGAGAGTTTTCGACTGGTTCGTAAGTTATCCGAGAGATAGCCAAGAGGAGCTGACTATAGTCGGGAGGGATCTGACCATAGCCGAGAGATAGTCGAGCAGTTCGGCTATATCCGAGAGAAAGCTGACTGGATCAGGTTTCTACCGAGAGATCATGACTGTGGTCATGAGGAACGTGGATATGGTCTGGGAGATCATGGACTAGGCTGTCTGGCGATCGTGTGGATCGTGTCTGGCGATCGTGTGGATCGTGTCTGGCGATCGTGTGGATCGTGTCTGGCGATCGTGTGGATCGTGTCTGGCGATCGTGTGGATCGTGTCTGGCGATCGTGTGGATCGTGTCTGGCGATCGTGTGGATCGTGTCTGGCGATCGTGTGGATCGTGTCTGGCGATCGTGTGGATCGTGTCTGGCGATCGTGTGGATCGTGTCTGGCGATCGTGTGGATCGTGTCTGGCGATCGTGTGGATCGTGTCTGGCGATCGTGTGGATCGTGTCTGGCGATCGTGTGGATCGTGTCTGGCGATCGTGTGGATCGTGTCTGGCGATCGTGTGGATCGTGTCTGGCGATCGTGTGGATCGTGTCTGGCGATCGTGTGGATCGTGTCTGGCGATCATGTGGATCGTGTCTGGCGATCAGTGTGGATCGTGTCTGGACGTGCAAGGGATCGGGGATCCGGGCCGTCTCTCTTCTGTACTTGGTCATGTGGGGATGGTTGGTTGAGTGACTAAGTACGGGGGGGGAGATGTGTTCGTGGGTTAGCCAGCGCAGTGGCTGGGTCAGGAGGAGCGTGTTTGAGGTTGCGCATGAGGTCTGGACGGTATGGGACGTTCATGGATCATGCAGAGTGGCCAAGGTATGGTTTAGCTGACGCTTGATATTGTTATTCCAATGCGTAGCTAGTTAAGTCGTGAATGAGTAAGACCATGGGATGGACTGAGTTAAGTTGTTAGATGAAAGGAATGTATTTAACTTCATCTAGGATATCGGTTAGAAAGGCAAAAATTTACTGTGGTTCGACCGCGTATTAGGAAATCCGGGCCGAACCGCTACAGAGCCTTTTATAGAATGTGCTCATTCCTGCTCTGACTATGAAAGAGATACCGATTCAAACTAAAATTGCAAGACTCATGGTCGTGTCTGAAGCTTTCCATTATATCGGTAATGTTGCTTCGAATGTTTTGTCCTGTATGCAGAGGCATTTTTAACAAGAGTGCTGCTATATATTATGAAGAGAAGAATATCAGACACGAGCATGAGTCTGCAACATTAATTGGAATCGATCTAATTACCATAATTTGACTAGTATCTAAAAATCTTGGTCTGGTTAGCTCAGTCTATTCTTTACTAAGCAACCATTGAAAGCCTTAATCTTCAGATTTCTGTATATATGTTTATAACTTCCGTTTCCATATATATATTGGTGGATAACGAATGCCAATTGTTAAACAAACATTATGATTGTTTTTCGAATATTATGATATAGTTCAGTAATGATGTCTATCCAAACATTAGGGGATAAAAAAAGTGTCAACGTGAATTTAAGAAAAGGTAATTAGACCCGTAACGACCCCATTTGAATAAGTTTAAATGGATTGATTTGCCTACCTATGTCATCAAAGTGCACTTACCTTTTCCGGTCACTTACCCAAAGAGAACTACAGAGTTAAGCGTGCTTATGCTGGAGTAGCACTAGGATGGATGACCCTCCGGGAAGTCCTCTGCGGAACCGTGTGAGTGAGGCCAAAATACGGGAAAAGGTCACGTGGTGATTGCAGGGACGAGTAAATCAGTCGGTCGGACCACCGAGAAAAATAACGCACCGACCGTCGGACAGGGGCGGGGCCTACTATCCTTACGGAGGGATGGGTGACTCGCCGGTAGGGGCGGTCGGGGTGTTACAAGTGGTATCAGAGCCAAGGGAAGTCAACCTGGTTCTGTCCCAGGAGACTGTCTTGGGGTTTGGGGGTTAGGCTTCACACTAGCGGGATCAGAATTCGGGGACGAATTCCTGTTAAGTGGGGGAGAATTGTAACGACCCCATTTGAATAAGTTTAAATGGATTGATTTGGCTACCTATGTCATCAAAGTGCACTTACCTTTTCCGGTCACTTACCCAAAGAGAACTCCAGAGTTAAGCGTGCTTATGCTGGAGTAGCACTAGGATGGGTGACCCTCCGGGAAGTCCTATGCGGAACCGTGTGAGTGAGGCCAAAACACGGGAAAAGGTCACGTGGTGATTGCAGGGACGAGTAAATCAGTCGGTCGGACCACCGAGAAAAATAACGCACCGACCGTCGAACAGAGGCGGAGCCCACGAGCCTGACGGAGGGATGGGTGACTCGCCGATAGGGGCGGTCGAAGTGTTACAAGACCAATAATAGATCTATCAATAGGTTCAAAAGTAGCCACAACCGACCGTCTAAAAAACAAGAATCAAGAAAAGGTAAAAAACAAACAAAATTAAATGAAGCGAGGAACGGAGAAGAGGGCCGGCTGCCTTTCACTTCATTATTTGGTGGGGCATTAAACGCACTCGCTAACTGCTGTGGCTCACATATTTCAAAGAATGTTCAACCAAAATTCATTTGCGCCACTAAATAAATTTTTGTTTAAATTAAAATTTGTTTCCAAGTTTTATTTCGTTTTTAAATTGTCATTTTCCATAAATCTTTTCAAAGAGAACTACATTTTCTTTTAAACAAAATTTACTACAAAACAATTCTGAAAACTTTACAAATATAATATATATTTAATTTTCTTCTTAATATATATTAATATTTAGAACAAAATTAATTTAAATCATATGAAAATTTTACTACACTACTGTTTTTTATTTATCTAGTAATCCGTATTATATCTAAAATATTTTGAGTAGTGAGGGCTATTGGTTTGTGTATTTTAATAAATATAGAAATCCAATCAAATTCTGTGTTTTTGATTTTAAGATTTTAAAATTTATATTTAAATCAAGTGTTAGCTTGTTATATAGATTTATTTACAGTAAAGAACACTTTTCTGAATTATGATAACAAATTAGGCACTTTTAGATATGTAGGCACTTTTTGTTAGTTTGTTGGTGATGAAATCACTTTTCTACCCTTAACGAAGAGGAATAATTTTATTGGAAAAAAATAAAATCTGGTTTCCAACATAATCTCTTTCCGTCAAAGTTTCATTATCTTTACCGGTATGGTCGTCATCTTCGCCGCTCTCACCATCGGTCTTTGCCAATCTTGTTGTCACATCCGCCGGCAATTCTCATCACCATTTATATTGATCTCGATTGAACCAATTGGGTAGATATATTAAAATCTGAAGTTTTTTGGGTTTATATTTGAGGTTTCGTAAATCCATAGGAGGAAGAGCTGACGTCGTTTTCTCTTACGAGCTTGTACGTTCCGAAGGTGGGGGTTCTGATTCATTTTCTTAAGGTGTTGTCGTTGTTGGCAAATGAGACGAAGATGGAACGATCCACTATAATGGAGGTGTACATATGACCAGCATAATCGATGAATTATTGATTGATTTATTGATCGTTTTTTGTTACAATCGAAGAGTTAGTGATCGATTTATTTGAAGGAAGACATAATCGATGCTGATTTATGGGAATTTGTAAATTCATTATTCATTATACAGTAGCGATGCTGATTCGGAGAGATCGATTTAGCACAAGCGAGATCTTACTTTGGTGGTTGCCAATTTTTGCAATTTCTGATATTTAACAGCCTGTGCGCAGTTATACACTCTCATGGAAACAATCAAATGGACCGAAAATGATGGACATGTATTCTCATGGACACAATCAAATGAAAAGAAAGTCATGGCCATGTATGAATCAACTAAGTGTTAGTAATGATCTATATGGTGGAATCTGTTTCGGTGTTGGAATCTCCGAAACTACGATGTGTGTTTACTAAAATTTCCGAAAAGAGGATGAAACCCATCCCGCGGACAAAAGAAAGTAAAACGCTTTCACTCTGATGTGTATGAAAAATATTAAGGGACTTGGTATGCAGGGATTGTGATTGTTCATTAATATGGATACACATTCACTAGTGTTATCCTTTTCCATGTGAGTTCATCCATTAGACTGTGAAGAAAAATGTTCGTACATACCACTGAATTCACACTGAATCAAGATTCAGGTCGTATGTGTATTCACATTTAATAGTGTCGGTCATCCATTAAACAATGAACACATTGCAGTTTTATCTTGATCTCTAAGCAATTAAGGACCATGAGTTAGTGAGAGAATAGTGGACCAACAGTTTCTATTGAAGCACCGTGGACCTATTTAGTATTTAGTATTTAGTATTTAGTATTTAGTTTCTATTTGCTAATATATTGGAAAGAAGTAAGAGTCTGTGAAGAGGACATCACATAAAGGAGCGTTTGAGTTTCTTTGATTGCATCACCCAAACGTTGTGTATTGCTATGGGATAGGTCCTGATGGTTCTCTAGCAACTGTCGCCGAGTTTATGGACGGGTTTATGTGGACAACGTAGTGTGGTTGCATTTTGTTTTGTTATCTTTAACAATTGTACATCATATGTGTGTGTGGGAAAGAAGTATAATGTTTGTATAGAAATATGATGTTAGAAAGAAGAGGAAACTCAGAACAGAAGCATGTTTTATATCTGTTTATATTTGTATAGTATGACTGATAAATATTACAAATCGTCCACAAGACCTTGTACATAACACAATGTCCATTGCAAAAGTATCCACATAGACATGTTTTCTTCTTTTGGTGCAGCTTCAGATGAGCCTCTATTTCATGAGGCTGTTTTGTGCATTGTGCTACAAGATCAGCCATTAAAGTAGCTCGAAAACAGTACTTCCAACTGAATTGCAACATTGTCCCATCTCTATTTAAATGCTTTTGTTGATTCCAAAAAGAGAGAATCTGAAAAAGATAATGTTAATGTTTGTTCAGGGTGATCTTGATTGCAATAGAAGAATGGACAAAGATGACTTTATCGCAGCGATGATGTAGATACACATATTGGTTAAAGATTAATTATATATTGTCCCATTGTATTTTTTTTTTGTTTACACAATGGATACAAAGGTATGGGTAAACTATAATGTTATAAGCAAAGCCATTTGTTATTGGATAGCTATTTCTGCTGCCAGTAGTGTTTGAGGTTTCCGATTTTTGAATAGTTGTATGGGTGCGTTTAGTTCAATAAAGTAACCACAATCTGAAACATGAATTTTTGAAGCGCAGAGATAATCGATTGTGGATGTCGTTGTTGCTTACACAGTTTACGAGGATTTAAGCATGGGTATATGTAAACTTAGATACAAAGGATCTAAATCAGAAGAGCATGTTCTCCGGATCAAAAACTGCAGAACACGTGAGACCAATAAAGAATGTTATCATTCATCATCATGTATTTGACGCAGTCAGAAAAACCTAGGAATAGCAAGCGCTAAACCTAGATTGAAATCAAGTTTGCAAGCGACAAACTTGAGAAATAAAACTCTCGAATCCACTAGAAAAGAGAAAAGCTTTCAAAGCTCTCAGAGTTTGATTAATGAATAATAAGATGTCTTAAAAATAACCTAAGATCTCTCTATTTATAGAAAAGAAACTCAAACATAAAAAATAAAATGTCAAAAATAAAGGAAAAACCAAAAAGAAAAGAAAAGTAAATAACATAATTAAGAAAAATGAAATATTATTACCGATGCCTCCAGCATCAGTCTCCTCCACTTCTGAAGAACCCGACCTCGAGTTTTCTTCTGGATAAAGAACCCCATCTGCATGGTACTCATGAATGTCAGCCACGTTGAAGGTATTAGAAATGTTCATGTGCTCTGGGAGAGCCACAACGTAAGCATTATCATTGATCTTTCGCGACACTTTGAATGGACCATATTTGCGAGGTTGAAACTTGCTATATGTGCCAACTGGGAACCTTTCTTTACGAAGAAACACCATCACCTCGTCACCTTCTTTGAAAAATTTGACTCTCCTTCGCTTGTCTGCAGCAATCTTGTTCTTTTGACCAGTAGCCTCTAACTTAGCCTTGATAACTTCCTTAGTAACTACAATTTCTTCTGCCATAGCCTCAACCGATGCACTAACCCCAGGAGCCTTAGGCAACTTAACCAAATCAACCACATGTTTAGGAATAGAAGTATACACCAGAGAAAAAGGTGATTTCCCTGTAGCTGAGTGCATTGCGCTGTTGTAAGCAAATTCCACCTGAGGTAAAGCTAAGTCCCACTGCTTCGGCTTATCACCACAAACACTTCGAATCATATTCCCAAAAGTTCTGTAGTTACTTCAGTTTTTCCATCAGTCTGCGGATGAGTTGTGGAACTCCTGTTTAAGGTTGTTCCAAACATCCTCCAAAGAGTAATCCAAAAGTGACTAAGAAACTATGTATCTCTATCTAAAGTTATTTATTTAGGAACCCCATGAAGACGCACAACTTCTCTGAAGAACAATTTGGCTATGTTGGACGCATCTGCAGTCTTCTTGCACGCAATAAAATGCGTCATTTTAGAGAATCTGTCAACTACTACAAACACAGAGTACACTCCTCGTTGTGTACGAGGCAGCCCCAACACAAAATCCATAGACAAATCTTGCCAAATATCTTCAGGAATGGGTAAAGGCATATAAAAACCAGTATTTTGAGATTGACCTTTAGAAGTCTGACATATATAACACCTTTTGACAATAGCACCAACGTCTCTCCTTAAATGCGGCCAAAAATACCTTTCCTCCAAGGTAACAATGGTTTTGTCTCTTCCCAAATGACCACTAAAACCACCACCATGCAAATCTCGAATCAACTTCTTCCTTAACGACGAGCAAGGGATGCACAATCGATCTCCTTTAAACAAGTAGCCATCTCGGATATGAAAATCTGCAGAAGGATGCTTCTCGTTGCACTTGACCCATAACTCCTTGAATTCAGCATCACTTTCATACAACTCCTTCATGAACTCAAAGCCCACAACCTCTTGAGCTAAAGTAATAAGCAATGATGCCCTTCTACTCAAAGCCCACAACCTCTTGAGCTAAAGTAATAAGCAATGATGCCCTTTTACTCAAAGCTTATGCTACTTTATTAAGCACGCCTGACTTATGCTGAATTATGAAAGGGAATATCTGCAGAAAACTTACCCAACGAGCATGCATTTTGTTTATCACTTTCTGGTTGTGAGGAAACTTCAAAGCTTGGTTGTCAGTGAACAAAACAAACTCCCTTTGAATTAGATAATGCTCCCACTGTCTTAGAGCTCTAAATATTGCATAAAACTCTTGATCATAGGTGCTCCACTTCTGCCGAGCTTCACTCAACTCCTCACTGAAAAATGCCACAAGTCTTTTCTCTTGGGACAGAACAGCTCCTACTCCTACTCCACTAGCATCACATTCAACTTGGAAAACTTTATCAAAATCAGGTAATGCTAGAACTGGTGCGCTACAAAGCTTTTCCTTAATTAAGGCAAAACTTCTCTCTTGTTCGATACCCCAATGAAACTTCCCTTTCTTCAAGCATTCAGTTATATGAGAAGTAATAGTACTGAAATCTCTTATGAATCTCCTATAGAAAGTAGCTAGACCATGAAAGCTGCGTACCTTAGTTACTGATTTATGGGCAGGCCAATCCCTTATGTCACTCACTTTGTCCTCATCAACTTGAATCCCTTCTTCACCAACAACAAATCCTAGAAATACCAACTTGTTGGTGCAGAATGTACATTTTTCAAGTTAATGTACAATTGGTTTTCCTGTAGAACCTGCAAAACCTGCTTCAAATGTTCCAAATGCTCTTCTTTGTTCTTGCTGTAAATCAAAATGTCATCAAAGTAAACCACCACAAAAGAACAAGAGAAAGGACGAAGAATTTGGTTCATCAATATCATGAAAGTACTAGGAGCATTTGATAACCCAAAAGGCATCACCAGCCATTCATATAATCCATCTTTGCTCTTGAAAGATGTCTTCCATTCATCTCCAGGTCTAATTTGAATCTGATGGTATCCACTGCGAAGATCTATCTTGGAAAAGACCTTAGAACCAGTTAAATCGTCAAGCGTATCCTCCAATCGGGGAATTGGGAAGAAGTACTTGATAGTTATCTTGCTGATGGCTCTGCTATCGACACAATTCACCATTAGTTACCCTTCTTAGGAACAAGAAGGACTGGCACTGCACAAGGACTCATGCTCTCACGAATGAATCCTTTTTTTAGCAAATCTTCAATTTGTTCCCATAAAATCTAATTTTCTTTGGGACTCATACGGTAATGGGGAATATTGATCCCGGAATAAGACCAATCTGATGCTGAATATTGCGCATAGGAGGCATTTCCTGTGGCAACTCATCTGCAATCAGCTCCTTGAAATCTTTCAGGATCTCTAGTACTTCCTTTAGAGTTGTCGTTTCCTATTTTACATCACTCATCAGCCCTTTGATCACCACTGGACAAAAACATTCAGTCTCTTTAATCGCCTCTTCAAGCTCCTTTTCACTATGTGTCATAACTAAGAAATTTGAATTTTTCTTCCCTTGATTCTAGACATAGCAATCTTGTGTCCCTTCCATGTAAACATTAACACGTTATCCTTTCCTCGATATGTAATATCATTATCATATTGCCACGGACGACCAAGTATGACGTGACAAACATCCATGTCAAGAACATCACAAAGTATCTCTTCTCTATAATGCTTTCTAATGGAGATCGGAACTCGACAAGTCAGTGTTACTCGAACCTGAGAGCCTTTACTTATCCAACCTAGGGCATATGGCTTTTCACGTGACATTGTGGGTAACTTCAAAAATTCAACTAGTTTCTGAGAAACTAAGTTTTCTGTGCTGCCATTATCCACAATCAGGTTACCCACTTTGTCGTTAATAGAGCAATGTGTCTTGAACAAATTCTTTCGTTGTCCTTCTTCTTTTGATGATAACAACATCCTTTGAAGTACGATATTTATCATCTCATTTGACTCTTCTTCAGCAAATTCAACCCTGCATACTCATCCTCTTCTTCATGTTCGTCACCTTTTTCTAGAGTAGCTACAGTTCTTCTGCTTTGGACAAACATTCGATCTGTGACCTTGTCCTTGACAACGAAAAAACTTGTCGAGAGTTGGCCTCGGATATGCGTTACCCTGTTTCTGGACTGGTGCCTTATTCCGATGAGCATTATTGTAACCATTGTTAGAACTACCAGCTCCCTTATTGCTAAGGTTAGCATCCTTTGCCACTGCACTCTTTTCCTTATCTCCGGTTGATTCAGAATAACTTTGGGGAGAGTATCTTCTGAATGATGAAAAGTTACGGGGAGACTTCTCAATTAACTCGGCTTTCAATGCTAGNCCTTATCTCCGGTTGATTCAGAATAACTTTGGGGAGAGTATCTTCTGAATGATGAAAAGTTACGGGGAGACTTCTCAATTAACTCGGCTTTCAATGCTAGACTAAAAGCCTCTTGCACTGTACATACAGTTTGCAGACCCATCTTCTCCTGTATAGAACTCTTTAACCCACTGATGTATCTTGCCACTTCTGATTTTTTGTCTCTCCTAGATCATTGCGTTCACAGAATCACAAAAACTCAGTCGTATACTCTGTCACAGTCCTCTTTCCTTGGACACATTCAATATACATCTTATAGAGAATCTGTTCATAATCTTCCGGTAAGAACCTCTCCATCATGAACTGTTTCATTCGCCTCCATGTCCTGACTGGCCCTTTTCGTTTTCTTTACCTTTGAATAACAAGTTTATCCCACCATACAGCAGCAGTACTCTTCAGTCTGATTGCCACCATCTTAACTTGCTTGTTTTCGGGGACACCCATGACTTCAAAGAATCTATCAACGCTGATTTGCCAATCCAGAAAATCTTCAACTCCCATAGTTCCATAGAACAATGGAATATCAGCCTTTACACGGTAATCATGATTATTATGTCAATTTCTTTGCTCAACTTCTTCTTCCTCCTCAAGTTCTTAATCATCAGAACTAGAATTTTCGACAATAATATTACGATTGTTTCTACCATGTTGAACACTAACGAGTTCTTGTCTATCTCTTTGCTGAATTTCGTTGGCCCTTATTTGTTCTCTTTCTCTGTCTCTTTGCTGATTCTCGTTGTTGTTGGCTTTTCTGATTTCAGCCGTTAAAGTTGCCTTCTGATTGGTCAAAGCAGTTAGGGCCATGGTAAAAGCCTCGGTAAAACCCTGAAAGTCTGCTTTGGTCAATGATTGATCTCCCATAGTTGATCAAGTATCGAAAAGAGAAGGAAAAGACCTGCTCTGATACCACTTGACGCAGTCGGAAAACCCTAGGAATAGCAAGCGCTAAACCTAGATTGAAATCAAGTTTGCGAGAGACAAACTTGAGAAATAAAACTCTGGAATCCACCAGAAAAGAGAAAAGCTTTCAAAGTTCTCAAAGTTTGATTAATGAATAATAAGATGTCTTACAAATAACCTAAGATCTCTCTATTTATAGAGAAGAAACTCAAACATAAAAAGAAAATGTCAATAATAAAGGAAAAACCAAAAAGAAAAGAAAAGTAAATAACATAATTAAGAAAAAGGAAATATTATTAAACGATGCCTCTTGCATCAGTATTCATGTTTACATTTGTAAATGTCATTGATAGATTTGAAAGCAAGAGTAAAAAGATTATCCACGAACCGCTGTCCACGTTACATTGTCCACGTTACGATACACTATCCATGAATGATTGTTCACGTTAAATTGCCACGACCTATTGTCCAAGACATATTGTCTATGAAGTGTATCCATGACACAGTATTATTACACGACCAAACCACACAAAAACAATAATCCCTCGAGAAATACTTTAAGAGAGGAATAATTACGTACCATAATCAAATGAAGCATTGTTTGAGGGTTTATCAAGCTGAGAACTAGCACAACCATTTTTCTCATTTCTAAACTATGTTATTATGTCTTTATTTTCATTTCCAGATTTGCAAACATCTTACAAATCACCAATTACAAGAATTCGAAGAAATTTTAAAAATTGGATCCTAGAATCGACCTTCAATCATCTTATTTGACTTCTTAATCTGGTTTGTTGTCCACACCATCCTATCAGTTGTAAATTAACCATGGAAAGTTGTCCATATCAAATTGTCCATTGAAAGTCCATTGCAAATCTGATTTGTTGTCCACCGCTTCCTCTTCTTCTTTGCTATCTCTTCTTTGGTGTCCACTTATGGCTTCTTCTTCTTTCTCCCACCAAAGATCCCGTCGATCTTTATCCCTAGTTTACCAGGTTTTGAAAATGGATAGGTTTGTTTTACTGCAAGAAAGTTGACACATATGAGTTTAGTCGACCTAGCAATAAGTAAGACCAGATCATAAACACAAATTAGTCGACCTAGCAACAGGTATCACCAACTCAACCATGTCAATCTGTCCAACTCAACAATACCATATTTGTCCATGTTAGAATGTCCATGGCAACTTGACCATCTACATCAAATTCACTTTCCCCTAGTTACGAAAAACAAAGACAATTGAATCAACAATCAACAAACATACACAAATAAAGGCACGAATTGACAACTAATAGTGGACACAACCAAAGGCACGAATGGACAATTAATGATGAAAAACCCGATTCACTTCTCATTTTATATTGTTCAATGAAGAGACACAAAAGCACAAGACGGTATGGGAGATTGTACCTTGATTCGCCAACCGCTCCATCACTTTCAGAAGTGAGTCTGAGCGCAAGCACATGTGACATCTCTGCCCGCTGAAGATTCCATAAGGTGGACTCGCATCTTGCCCCAACTGCAGCGCCTGAAACCACATACACATTGTCCACATACACATTGTCCTATGGATACAATCATGTGGACAGAACCAAATGCAAAATTGCTCTTTAGTCATCGATTTTGGATTCTTCATATGTTTTGTTGTCCACCGCAGGTTATCTATTAACAATTATCCATTGAAAGTTGTCCATGACAAATCTCTTTCCTAAGCCTTGCCATTATCTTCTTTTTCTAATAGTTGCATATGCTGGACATATGAGAGGTTTCATGGAATCTCATTGGAGAGATCAAATTAATTTCGCAAAACTTGATGCAGACGAGAGAGAGGCACGAACTTGAGGATGAAGAATTAAAATTTGGAAAATGAAAATCTGGGTATGAATTAAAGATTTCGATTAAAAAAAATTGGACACAATGGTATGGGCAACGATGGTATGGACACAATACTGAGGCCACTGAAGCCTAAAGAGAACTTTGTCATTTAAGAGCATACACCAAGCCTAAGTAAAAGTAAATTCCAGTTAGAAACGCATAAGTAGATGCAGTGTTACATATTTAAAGTACTTCATGAAATTCAACATGAACATCGTACTCTTGTTTGTCCAAAAAGTCCTTTTCTGACCTTGTGCTTTGAAATGTTCTCTCAACACTCTGAATTATGTTTATACTGGAAAGATTTTTATCGGAGTATTAGAGCTATTAACAGTATAGATAAACTGTGGTGAACAAGGACGTATAGATAGTAAAATATTAAACTAAAGCAAGGATATATGGATACAGTTGTACACATATGTAGACCTTTTGTCTTAGTTTTTATTTCATTTCCATTCATGTTAGGTCTAGATGCATTAGGTTAGGTCTTTGAATACTCTTGCATGTTTTGGAGTGTTTTCTCAGGTACTAAGGTGTATGGAGGATGGTCCGAGAAAAAAAATATAAGGAGAGATCAAGAAGGAGGAAACAGACGATACCGGGCACGGATCACGGCTCCTTAGCCGATACGGGCAAGCGCATGGGCGAACCTCAACGAGTAGCAGCGACTTGATCCCGAAGAAGGCATCCCGAAATGAAGATCCCACAAGGTGTTCCTCGAAGACGGATATCGGAGAAAGGCATAAGCATTAGCCCGATATTGGCAGCAGGCAATGGACTTCACAACGGCAAGGTCCCGAAATCGTTCTCCGATATGGAGGTTACCCGAAGAACACAAGGACTTAGCATTTCGGCTTGCTTCCACGACTTGAAGCAATACGCTACAGTCCAAAATAGTACCCATTTAGGACAAGTGGTCCCAACGATTAGGGTTTTTCCTCTTTTGTGTATAAATACACATTGTCCCCCACGCTTATCTCTCTCTCACGTTCCACTTTTATTTTTCTGTCTTTTGTAACCGAAACTCTAGTTTTCTTTCACCATTAAAGCTTGTTGAAAGCTTGAACCTTTAATGTTATTTTAAAGTTAACAAGTCTTGTTTCATAGCATTTCTTGTTAAACCTCTTTCTTTTCTTATTTTTGACTATCTTGCAAGTTATGAGTAACTTTCTTATCCTTATGGAACTTGAGGTTTCTCTAATGGCGAGTGAGTAGTCTCTTTGAGGGTTTTGATGGGTTAAAAGAACCAATGGAATCTCGGATTTACATTTCTTGCTTAGCTAGAACATAAAGTTTGATTCTTTCTTGATTATCGTTCTCAATGCTTAGTGTAGTATGATCGTCTAGTCTAAACAATATAGGCGGCTTGACATGAACACCACGTGCTTGCTTAGCCAAACCCATAAACAAGAGTTTGATCTTTCCTAGCCTAAGACTAACCATATGTCTAGGAGATCTTACGGTTAAATAGGGACGATTTAGCATGCTTGTTTCTTCTATAGTACCGGTTTGCGAGAGTTAGTCTATGGTGATAGAGATTCAAAGAGGATAGACCCAAACACCATGAGCTAACCGTCTTGTGGATCCCTTTACCTAAGAATCACCATCTTAAGACCAAGTCTTGATGTGATCCAAAAGCTTTACCTTGTTTAACGATACGAGAGTCACCTGGTTCGTAAAATCCATCTTGATCCTTCTTTTATTTATAAACCTTATCTCTTTTACCGTTTAAATCATTACTTCTTTCTCAAGTAGTCTAAAGTTCTTATTCTTATGGTCTTAAGTGACACAAGATCCAGTCTTTAGTTGTTTCTAGTATTAAAATCACAACCTTTAATCATTTTAAACTTGACTTGTGACACCGAAATAGCCGATCTGTTAACTAAACAAGCTCAAAGTGATTGATACCCCCATACACTATACTGCAACGGTTAGTGGTGGGTCATTGAACTCTCTAACATGCTAAAAGTGTGTTATCAGTTACCAAGAAGAAACCACCGGAAAAGAAGGCGAAGGCTAAGAAACCGTTGGTGAGAGCACCCGAGAAAACTTAGGATGAGTCTAGTGATGCACGTGCTGTACCAAAGACCACCTTGAGCTTACATCCATTGGAGCTCAAGGATGTCTCTTGATATACTCATAATTTAGCATATTTTACCATTCATTTTAGATAGTTTTGCATGTTCTTATGCATTCATTTAGCCACTTTTAGTCCCATTTGCATCAATTTTAGAGTTTAGTGAGTTTTATCTTAGGTTGTTGCATATTTGTACATATTGAGTCCTTATTAGGTGTTTAGGAGGCTTGTAGGACCTTATGGAGTGATGGATGACAAAGAGGAGGAAGAGGAGTGGCCAAACAAGGAGAAGAGTTCTTTTGGGAGCATATCGACCTTCATGTCAAGCTACTAAGCTCGACACAACCGAGCAGGGAAGACGGAGGGAGCGTATCGACCAATTGTATCGAGCTAGCAAGCTAAGCTCGATACAAGCCGACCCGAAGTTTCGAAGAGAGCATATCGAGCGTTTGTATCGAGCTAGCAAGCTCGATACAAGTCCTAGTCGAAGTCTTGAAGATGGCATATCGGGCATTCATGTCAAGCTACTAAGCTCGACACGACCTTTTGTAGACGATCTTTAGCAGCGTGTCGAGCTGCATATCGACCTAGCAAGCTCGATACGCTGCCCAATCTTCAGACTTAAACCGGGTCAATGCCCAGATTGTTCCGGGTTGACCAAGTTTGTGCACTGTTCACTATAAATAGAAAATAACTTAATTTTTCCTAAGTATCTTTTAATCTTTTGTTCTTGCTTAGAAACCTTCCTCTTTGGTTTCTAAGTGAATTTTTAAGACATTTCATTAAGTTTATGCAATTGAGTGTTTATCTTTCTTAATCTTTCATCTCTATTTCTCTAATCATGTTTATCTTCATCTCTTTCATAGAATTTGAGGGTCTAATCATGATTAGTGAGAAGTTTCATTAGGATTTAAGGGTGGGTTAGATTTAGGGTGTTTCATGGGTTGATCTTGATGTCTAGGATTAGATTATTTCATTTCCCTCCTTGTTTAGTGTTCTAAATGCTAGTTTAGCCATGATCAAGTTGAAACTAGGCCTTAGGGAATTTTCCACCCACAAGGTGTTTGTTGAAATTCCCCAACAAACTAAACAATGGATTTACATTCCTAGCTCATGAAAGTTATTGTCTAGGGTGTTTATTAGCAATTTTGAATTGTTTCATAATGTTTGTTAGCTTTCTTTTAACAAATGAGAGTTTGTTTTGATTAGGATGATTTAATGAAGTGATTAGTGCCATGAAAGTGGATTAGTCTTGCTTTTGAGTTCTAAGCTTAGGGATTAGCTTATATTGTGTTTGATTAATATCAAAGATTAGTTCTTGGAACACCTTAGATTGATAACCCAATCCTTGGATTCGTTTTAGTTATTTGATAATCTTACTTAGTAGTTAATTAGCTTTTAATTTGCTTTGATTGCTTAATTAAGGTCTTAGTTACTTTTTTGGTTTGTTAAACTGCAAAACTATTTTGCTAGCTTAGATTGAGAAGTTTTATGCATTCCTATTGTCACAATAACACCCATATGGATTGATCCTCAAACACTACAATGACATGAGTGGGGTTTGAGTTATTGTTTAAGAACAAGGAAAAATTCTTACTATCAATTTGGCGCCGTTGCCGTTCGGGTTTTTGATTTATGCATTAGGATTTTAATTGTACTTGAGACTAAGCTCTATTTTTCTTTGATTACTAATATATCTTGCTTGGACTACTCTTTCTCTCTATAGGTACATACACTTGACATATAGTTGCTCCAACACCAAGGAGAATTTGCTTTGCGAGTTTGGGGTATGGATCATGCACAAGGTTTGGGTGGTAATGGACAGCCACCATTGCGCCCTAGACACATTGGGGTTGGTGATTATCCTCGCATATGTACTACTCGCTAAGGTATCATTCCTCTCCGGTTGAGCACAATAGTTTTGAGATCAAGAGTGGCCTGGTCAAACCGTTACGCGAAGTCTTCTTTTTCATCTTCTTGGTTATTTCTTGCCCCTCCAAGTGTTATGCCATCCTTCTCCAACTCCATTGTTGCCTCCATAGCATCCATATCACCTGATCAAGACTCCAAATGCACCAATATATGCAAAGACAACCTAGAACTCTAAATGATCAAAATGCAATACAATAATGCTTAATTAGGTTCCTAAATGACAAGAAACTTACACTAAATGGAGAGGAAAATGATGCAAAATATAGACATATCAGAGAAGCAAGCAACTCATTGCAACAAGATTTAGATATGAGAAGTATGCTGCAACAAATCCTTTAAGGTCAAATCAATGGGACCAAGGAAATGAACAAGAAGATAGATGACATGAGCCATAAGGTGGATTGCTCCTACAATGATCTCAACTCAAATTTTGCAACATGGAGTTCAAAAATCGAACACATGGAGAACAATGGAACTTCTCCACCTTTTGGAACTCAAGCACATATCAATGCCATTACTTTGAGAAGTGGCAACGCACTACCCTTTAGAGAACCTCCATACAAAGTCAATGAATAAATTGAGTTCCAAGATGGGGGGGATCATTCAAAAAGACGAGGAAGTAGTTGTTGATGGTGATGTATCTCAAAAAGTGGGCAATGACAAGGTTGAAGCCAATGCAAAGGAGGCGCCTATAAGTTATAAGGAATCTCCTTCTGTTCCACCACCTTACAAACCCCAAGCTACCATTCCCGGGGCGCTTCAAGAAGCAACTAGTGGATGAGAATAGAGCTATGTTTGACAAGCAAATGAGTGAGATTCAAGTGACCATGCATTTGATGGATGCTTTTATGTTGGTTCCTCAATATGCAAAGTTTTTTAAGGATGTTGTTATGGAAAGGACCAAAGAGCTACAAGGAATGGTTGTTCTCAGTCATGAGTGTAGTGTAATCATACAAAGGACAATTATACCCAAGAAGCTTAGTGACCACGGTAGTTTCACTCTCCCTCGTGCTTTGGGACATTTGGCTTTCAACAATTGCTTGTGTGATCTTGGAGCTAGTGTGAGTTTGATGCCACTTTCAGTTGCCAAGAGACTTGATTTCAATCGCTACAAGGAGTGTAGGATCTCACTTGTTTGGCAGATCGATTCATTAGGCTTCCAATTGGTTTGCTGGAAGATCTACCAGTTATGATTGGAAGTGTTGAAGTACCCACTGATTTTGTAATCCTAGATCCATTAGGCTAGCAAGGACAAGCCTAGCATTGAAGGGGATTGGAGAGAGCGCAAGGCACCAAAGGTGGAACTCAAACATCTTCCACAAGTGCTAAGGTATGCTTTCTTAGGTCATAACTCTTCTTACCCTGTCATTGTCAATGAAAACTTAAGTGAAGATGAGCTATCTTCCCTTTTGTGCGAATTGAGGAAGTTTAGGAGAGCCATTGGTTATTCTTTGGATGACATTAAAGGCATATCTCCTTCTCTTTGGACACATAGAATACATCTAGAAGATGAATCTATGACTTCTATAGAACATCAAAGAAGGTTAAATCCTAATTTGAAATAAGTTGTAAAGAAAGATTCAAACTTCTAGATGCAGGTGTTATCTATCCAATTTGGGATAGCACTTGGGTTTCACCTGTCCATTGTGTGCCTAAAAAGGGAGGAATCACTGTGATTAAGAATGAAATGGATGAACTAATACCCACTTGAACCATATCTGGCCATAGGATGTACATTGATTATAGAAAACTTAATTTGGCCACAAGAAAAGATCATTTCCCTCTCCCTTTCATTGACCAAATGTTAGAAAGATTGGCCAATCACCCATTCTACTGTTTGTTAGATGGGTATAGTGGTTTCTTTCAAATGTGAAAGGCATAAGGAGTTTGAAAAACTTGGCGTCACCATCAAATGTGAAAGGCATAAGGAGTTTCCTTGGGCATGCCGGTTTCTATAGGAGATTCATCAAGGATTTCTCTAAGATTGCTAGGCCTTTGACAAGACTCCTTTGCAAGGAGGTTGAATTTCAGTTTGATGAAGAATGCTTGCAAGCTTTTGAGACCATCAAGAAGGCACTTGTGAGTGCTCCCATTGTGCAAGCACCGGATTGGAGTCTACCCTTTTGAGATCATGGCTGATGCTAGTGACTATGCCGTTGGAGCTGTGCTTGGGCAAAGGAAAGACAAGAAGCTTCATGTGATCTATTATGCTAGTAGAACACTTGATGATGCTCAAACCAAGTATGCTACAACAGAAAAGGAACTCTTGGCAGTTGTGTTTGCTTTTGAGAAGTTTAGATCTTACTTGGTGGGATCAAAGGTCATAGTGTATACCAATCATGCTGAATTGCGCCACATTTATGCCAAAAAGGAGACCAAGCCAAGGCTCCTTAGATGGATTCTGCTTCTACAAGAGTTTGACGTGGAAATAGTGGACAAGAAGGGTGTAGAAAATGGTGTGGCAGATAATTTGTCAAGGATGAGGATTGAAGATGCTTTGCCAATCAATGATTCTTTACCGGAGGAACAAATTATGATAATCAAGAGCATTGCTGGTGTGCATGGAATTGGAAGAAAGCTTGAAGAGATTCAAGGCATGGAAGCAAAGAGTGAGCCTTGGTATGCTGATTTTGTTAACTACTTGGTATGCAATGAGGAGCCCACTCATCTCAACACCTATCACAAAAAGAAGTTTTTGAGAGATGTGTCACACTTCTATTGGGATGAGCCCTACCTTTATAATAGATGTGCTGATGGGATATATAGGAGATGCTTGGCACAAGAAGAAGTTGAGAGTGTGATCTTCCATTGTCATGGGTCAAGATATGTAGGGCATTTTGCAACATTCAAAACAGCTACAAAAGTGCTTCAAAGTGGGTTTTGGTGGCCTTCATTGTTCAAGGACACTCATGAGTTCATCAAGAAATGTGAGCCTTGTCAAAGGAAGGGGAACATAAGCAAGAGAGATGAGATGCCCCAAAACTCAATCTTAGAAGTGGAGTTGTTTGATGTTTGGGGCATAGACTTCATGGGACCTTTTCCATCTTCTTTTGGGAACCAATACATCTTAGTGGCTGTTGATTATGTCTCAAAGTGGGTTGAAGCCATTGCAAGTCCCACTAATGACTCCAAGGTCGTGGTCAAAATGTTCAAAAGCATAATCTTCCCAAGGTTTGGTGTACCAAAAGTGGTGATTAGTGATGGAGGAAGCCACTTCATCAACAAGGTCTTTGAAGGGTTATTGAACGAGCATGGTGTCAAGCATAAGGTAGCTACCCCTTACCACCCTCAAACTAGTGGTCAAGTGGAAGTCTCAAACCGTGAGATCAAAACTATTTTGGAGAAAACTGTGGGGCTAACAAGAAAAGATTGGTCAATCAAGCTTGATGATGCTTTGTGGGCTTATAGGACAGCTTTCAAGACACCAATTGGAAGGTCTCCCTTCAACCTTGTGTATGGGAAAGCTTGTCACTTACCAGTTGAGATTGAGCACAAGGCTTTGTGGGCTGTGAAGCTTCTCAACTACAACATAAAAACGCCCAAGAGAAGAGATTAATCCAACTTCAAGAGCTTGAGGAGATTAGGCTTGAGTCTTATGGAAGCTCAAAGATCTACAAGGAGAGGACCAAGGCTTTTCATGACAAGAGGATTGTGAAGAAGGAGCTAGGTGTTGGTGACAAATTTCTTCTCTACAATTCAAGATTGAAGTTGTTCCCGGGTAAACTCAAGTCAAGATGGGGAGGCCCTTTTGAGATTAAGGAAGTGTTGCCATATGGAGCCATCACCTTGATTGGGAAGAATGGTGAGGATTTCACAGTCAACGGTCATAGGGTCAAGCCTTTCTTGGTGAATGAGTCTAAGGAAGAGGCAAACTCAATTCCTCTTCAAAACCCCCCTCTAGCCTAAAAGGTTTGAAAAGTCGAGCTAATGACTTTAAACAAGCGCACTTGGGAGGCATTCCCATGGTTATCCTTGTATATATTCTTGATTTAGTTCTATGATTATGTTTCTATGAGTTTTTGAAAGTTTAAGGTTGAGTATGGAGGACTTAGACTTGAAGAAGAAAGGTGTGGAGAAAATTTTTAAAGAAGTTTCGATGACATGGTTCGGCGAAACACGCCGAAAATTTTCTCCAGGGTGATGGTTCGACGAACATGTTCGGTGAAGGACGCCGAAAATTTTCTCCAGGGTGATGGTTCGATGAACCCGTTCGACGACCTATGCCGAAAATTATTTCCAGGGTGATGGTTCGGCCAAGGCGTTCGACGAGACACGCCGACCAAAGTTCCAGGTAACGTTCGACGAACTTGTTCGGTGTAGCTCGTCGAACCGTGTTGGGATCGGTTTCCACCCAGGCAAAATCAATCAGAGAAAATGCTAAGTATGAGACATAGCTTCTTTACCATGCATCACCTCAGTGCACAAAGCATGCACGACCGAAGTGAATCACCTCGGTGCACAAAGCGTGCACGACCGAAGTGAATCACCTCGGTGCACAAAGCGTGCACGACCGAAGTGAATCACCTCGGTGCACAAAACGTGCACAACCGAAGTGAATCACCTCAGTGCACAAAGCGTGCACGACCCGAGGTGAATCACCTCGGTGCACAAAGCGTGCACGACCCGAGGTGTATGACCTCGGTGCACAAGGCGTGCACGACCCGAGGCGAATCACCTTTGTGCACAAAGCATGCACGACCGAAGTGAATCACCTCGGTGCACAACACGTAAGTTAACCGAGGTGACTCATTTCGTGTACAAACCGTACAGAATCCGAGCCGAACCGGATACGCATGAGATGAGCCGAACCAAACCACGCATGAGTTAAACCGACATTTCTCCTCGGCGGCCCGAGCGGGAGGTCCACGAAGCTATCTGAGCCCAAGACAAAGCACAAAGCCAAGACCAAGACAAGGCACGGAGCCGAGCCCAAAATGGATCATTGTGCAAGTGGGCCGTGCCCAATTCCACGAGGAAGGCTGAGACAAAGGAAACCCTAGAGGACGAAGCCTCGTGGAAAGGTGCGCCACCAAGGGGAGATAGAGAAGAATCTGCGAGAGGATTCTCCGAGATTTACGCATAGATTACGAGAAAGATGTATAAATAGGATTGATATTTCAATTGTAAGGGGATCCGCGCTTGACAGAGCAAAAAACACTTGTACTTAAAAAGCTTATCGCAACAAATCTAATAAAACTCCATCTTTGGATCTTTGTTTCGATTTTAAACTTAGAATCTTTGCGTCCTCTTTTGAATTGATTAACTTGTAATCTATTGTGCAATATCCAGCACGCACATTTTGGCGCTAGAAGGAGGGGGCTAAGGATTCTTACATCGAGAACCGACGTAACCCAGATCCGAAGAGATGATTGCTGGAGCCATCAACGCCGACGACACTACCGTATCGGGGAACGTCACCGACGGAAACGGAGCGAATCCTCCCGCAGGAGACAGAGCGCTCGACGCTACCCAGCAAACACCGACGCAGGCCGAGACGATCTCTGCTTCCATGGCGGAGATGAAAGAGATGATGACGGCGTTGGCAAAAAAGACGGCGGAGCAAGGCAAAACCCTCGAAAACATCACAACGGAGAGCCGAGCTCAAAGCCAGCGAATCGGAAGCCTAACTCCCATGTTGAATCCATCTACTAGGGTCAGACGGCTCGGCCTCAACCCAACGACGCTCAACTTCCCAACCCCGGGAGTGAACAACAGCCGAGCGGGAGGCTCGGGAAACTTCCAGTCGCAATACCTTTCAGGAGAGCGAACTCCCGCAGCCACGAGGCCCAACATCTCCGAGCCACCACGTCTGATCCGAGGAAGAGTCGGCAACGGAGGCTTGAACGAACCCACCGACAGTTTGGCGGCTATGACGGAAACCAGAGGCGAGCGAACTGAAGCACCAACATCACGGCACGATGCGATTACCGCCGAGGTGCTCCAGGATGGAACGTCGGGAGATGTCCTCAGCTTTGAGCGAGATCGAACCCTAACGGAAGAAGAGGAAAATCTCCTGTGGGTCGAACAGATGCAATACCAAGACGAACTCCGAGCTGGAAACCAAGGTGGGGTTGCCGAACCTAATTCGGCAAGCCGAGGCAACGTCCTTGACGTGATCCAAGCTCACCTGGCCAGAGCAAACGCAGAGGTGAGAGCAATTCGATCGCAAGTACACAAGGCGACGAGCGCGGCGCCCGAGATCGACCTGATGCTAGAGGAGGCTCAGATGACGCCGTTCACAGCGCGTATTACCGAAGCCAGAGTGTCAGACCCCGGTAAGGTTCTCCTTCCAACTTATGAAGGAACAACCGATCCAAAAGAACATATCAGAGTGTTTCGTACGGCGATGGCGCGGTCCAACCTCAGGGAAAACGAGCGAGATGCGGGTTACTGTCTTCTCTTCGTTGAAAATCTTCGAGGACCGGCCCTCGAATGGTTCTCCAGACTCGAGCGGAATTCGATCAACAATTTCTAGGATCTGTGCATCGAATTCATGAAACAGTACTCCATGTTCATGGACCGAGGCGTATCCGACGCCGACCACTGGACGCTCTCTCAAGGACCCACCGAGCCATTAAGAACTTTCATGGGTCGATTTAAAGCAGTGATGTTCAAGATGGGAGACATAAGCGACAAGGGAGCTATTATGGCTTTGAAAAAATCCTTGTGGTATAAATCGGAATTTAGGAAAGAGATCGGACGAAATAAACCCCAAACCATCCAAGACGCTATGCATCGAGCCTCGGATTTCATACTCGAGGAGGAGGAGTTTCGAGTCCTAGACAAACGCTTCGGGCCAATAAAGTCGGCAAACAGAAATCAGGGAGTGCCGAACCAGCCTACACACTCGAGAAATCGCTCGAGCAGCACCTACGTTCACCACGAGGGACCGAGCTTCAGCGGAGCACATAATTACCAAATTAGTGCCCAGCAAAGAGCTGGACAAGGTCGAGGAATGACGAACGGAAATACATGGATCAGGAATTCGACCTCTTACGACGAGAAGGCTTACTGCGAGATCCACAAGACGTAAGGACACCTAACGACTCCCAAACTTCGGGCAAAGTTCCTAGCCGGGGAGCTCGGAAATTCGATAAGTATGAAGGACCTCGAGCATGAGAAGCTCGCCGACGCCGAGCAAGAAGAACAACCCGAGTCTGAAGCTCGACCGGGTGGCCAGCCGAAGCGGGGAAAAGAAACAATGGCACCTCGGAGTCTGGCGGTTCTCGCCAAAGAATAAACATGATAATGGGAGGATCAGTATATTGCAGAGACACTGTGTCCACAATCAAAGTTTTTCAGCGAAAAGCCGAAGCCAGCATCAATTGGTCCACTCCGAGCAGGAATCTCAACGACATCATCGCATTCGAAGAAAGAGAAACCACGGGCATAGACAGACCGCACAACGACCCCCTGGTAATCGAGCTGATAGTGAAAGATCACGAAGTAGCCCGAATCCTGATCGATACCGGGAGCTCAGTGGATGTCATTTTTAGAGAGACCTTGACTAAAATGGGAATCGATATGTCCGAAATAATACCGATCCCGAGCCCTTTGACCGTATTTTCTGGAGAAACGACCATGACGATAGGAACAATCAGACTGCCAGTCCTAGCAGATGACGTTACTAAAATCGTTAACTTCTCGGTAGCTGAAGGTCCCCCGATCTACAACATTATCATGGGAACGCCGTGGATTAACTCGATGAGAGCCGTAGTCTCCACTTACCACCTCTGTTTGAAGTTTCCCGGAGCTAACGGGATCCAAACAATTTGGGGAAATCAGAAGGAGTCGCGAATATGCTTCATGGTCGAGCACAAACTAAGAAACCCAAATACCGAAGCTAAAGGGGAAACCGTCCATAACAAGATAAAAACTAACCGGGAAGCGAAGACCGGCACCAAAATACTTTTGTAGCAATTACAGAAGGCCGAGCAGGCCGAAGGCAATCAGCCACGGTGCGCCCCGATGATATCCGTATGCTTAGACGACGAGAACTCGGAGAAGTGTGTGGAAGTAGGGGCCGAGCTGGATGACACGATCAAAACCGAGCTGATCGACATTTTAAAGAAGAATATCAACACCTTCGCCTGGTCCGCAGAAGATATGCCCGGGATCGACATCAATGTCACATGCCACGAGCTCAACGTGGACCCAACTTTTAAACCAATAAAACAGAAGAGAAGGAAGCTCGGACCCGAGCGAGCTAAAGCGGTTAATGACGAGGTGGACAGATTACTTAAAGTTGGATCTATCACCGAGGCAAAATACCCAGACTGGCTTACAAACCCGGTAGTCGTAAAAAAGAAAAACAGAAAATGGCGTATATGCATCGACTTCACCGATTTGAACAAGGCATGTCCGAAGGATAGTTTCCCGCTCCCCCATATCGATCGCCTCGTCGAGACGACTGCGAGAAACAAGCTCCTCTCATTTATGGATGCCTTTTCTGGGTACAATCAGATCCTGATGAACCCCGACGACCGAGAAAAGACAACATTCATAACCGACCGAGGCATTTACTGTTATAAAGTAATGCCGTTCGGATTGAAAAAACGCCGGAGCCACGTATCAGCGGTTGGTCAATAAAATGTTTGCCGACCAACTGGGAGCGACGATGTAAGTCTACATCGACGATATGCTGGTAAAATTGCTGGAAGCAAGCAGCCATATCACCCACCTAACGGAATGCTTCAAGCGGCTTAACCACCACAACATGAAGCTCAACCCGGCGAAGTGTAGATTCGCGGTAACGTCCGGGGAATTCCTCGGATATCTGGTTACGAGCCGAGGCATCGAGGCGAATCCAAAGCAGATCGATGCGCTAATCCAAATGGCCTCGCCCAGAAACAAACGAGAAGTACAAAGCAGATCGATGCGCGTCGCTGCCTTAAATCGATTTATCTCAAGATCGACCGACAAATGTCTAGCATTCTACGACACACTCGGAGGCAACAAGAAGTTCGAGTGGACAGAAAAGTGCGAGATGGCTTTCGAAGAACTGAAACGATATCTAGTTACCCCACCAGTGCTCGCGAAGCCAGTGGAAGGAGAGCCCCTCTATTTGTACATCGGCGTTTCCAATACCGCAGTCAGCGGAGTGCTGGTCCGAGAAGAACGAGGAGAACAGAGCCCCATCTTCTACGTGAGTCAGACACTAGCAGATGCAGAAAAAAGATATCCGCAAATGGAAAAGTTGGCGCTCGCTGTGGTAATGTCAGCACGGAAGCTAAGGCCGTATTTCCAATCACATTCTATTGTACTCCTGACGTCCTTTCCGCTGTGAGTTATACTACATAGCCCTAGCCAATCCGGAAGACTATCTAAATGGGCGATTGAGCTCAGCGAATACGACATCGAGTACCGAAGCAAAACCTGCGCCAAGTCCCAAGTCCTCGCCGACTTCCTGATAGAACTTCCAAACTGCGGAACAGACGAACCGGCCGAAGACTCCGCGTGGACGCTTCACGTAGACGGCTCATCATCGAAACAAGGCTCAGGGATCGGAATTCGCCTAACGTCACCAACCGGCGAAGTCTTGGAGAAATCTTTTAGATTGGCCTTCCACGCCTCGAACAACGAAGCCGAGTACGAAGCTTTAATCGCTGGACTCAGACTAGCACGAGGGATCAAGGTTCAAAAAATTCGGGCTTTCTGCGACTCACAGCTCGTCGCTAACCAATTCAATGGGGAATACACGGCAAGAGACGAAATACACGGCAAGAGACGATAGGATGGAAGCATACCTGGGACTAGTCCAAGAACTTTCAAAGGAATTTGACGAGTTCAAACTCAGGAGAATTTCCCGCGGCGAAAATGCTCAAGCCGACGCTTTGGCAGCCCTCGCTTCGTCATCCGACCTCGGCCTCAAGCGAGTAATCCCGGTAGAATTCATCGAACGACCCAACATTGAAAGTTCAGAAATCATCAACCTGATCGAGCCAGCTGAAGACGCTAACAATCCCGGCAACGAACAAGATACGGCCATGACGGAATATCAGCAGAACGAGTACGGATGCGACCAAGAATGGATGGGAGCAATCCGAACTTACATAATGGACGGAGAAGTCCCCACGGACAAGTGGGCAGCCCGCAAACTCAAAGACCAGGCCGCCCGATACATCCTACTCGACTGAGAAGTTTTCAAGTGGCGATTCTTGGGACCATTAATGACCTGCGTGGAAGTAAAAGAGGCACGAAAAATAATGGAGGAAGTCCACGGAGGCTCCTGCGGGAACCATAGCGGCGGAAAATCCTTGGCGATAAAGATAAAACGTCACGGATAATACTGGCCGACCATGGTTAAAGATTGCGAAATTTTTTCACAGAAATGCGAAAAATGTCAACGCCACGCCCCAACAATTCATCAGCCCACTGAGTTGCTATCCTCGATCTCGTCTCCGTATCCATTCATGCGATGGTCGATGGATATCGTCGGCCCGCTGCATCGTTCCAAGCAGAAAAGATTTCTGCTAGTTCTGACAGATTACATCTCAAAATGGGTCGAGGCCGATTCTTTCGCCAACATCAAAGACGTCCAGGTCGAGAACTTCGTCTGGAAGAACATCATTTCCCGGCACGGAGTCCCGTACGAAATCGTAACAGATAACGGCTCGCAATTCATCTCAACACGTTTCGAATCTTTTTGTGAAAAATGGAAGATCCGACTAAGCAAGTCAACACCGCGATACCCACAAGGCAATGGGCAAGCTGAGGCAGCAAAAGCGCCTCGACGCCAAAAAGCGCCTCGACGCCAAAAAGGGTAGATGGGCTGACAAACTAGAAGGAGTCCTATGGTCCCACCGGACAACCCCGAGAAGAGCGACTGGCGAAACACCTTTCGTACACGCATATGGAACGGAATGTGTTATCCCCCCCGAAGTGGATTTTCCGGGGGTACGGCGACGACTCCTCCCAGGGCAAGAGGGCCTCAACCATCTCATGCTCTTAGATGAAGCAGACCTAATCAACGAGAGACGCGATCAAGCACTCATCCGTATTCAGAATTATCAACAAGCCACTGCGAAATATTACAACTCCAACGTCAAAAGTCGGCGGTTCCACGAGGGAGAGCTGGTTCTCCGCAAAGTTTTTCAAAACACAGCAGAGCGGAACGCCGGAAAACTGGGAGCTAACTGGGAAGGACCATATCGAATAACCAAAGTGGTCCGACCGGGGGTATACGAACTCGTCAACCACTCAACAGGCGTTACCATACCACGATCCTGGAACGCAATGCATCTTAAGAAGTATTACTTCTAAGTACTAATCACAAAGCATGAACTACGGGGCGGTTTTATACTCGAAAGGGGTACGTAGGCAGCTCGTCAAGCGACGAGTTCAACTGCCCCCTCCCTAAAAAGGGGGGGGGGGGAGTGGGGTACGTATATTTATATACTCCCACGCTGTGTAAACGGAATATTTTCGAATAAAAGTTTCACCTCGGTACACATTTGCTGACTCTTTTCTTTCACAACTCTTTTCACTTCGTACGTTGTTGGCCACAACATACGAAACTCTTACATCCCAAACTAGATCTCAACCTTCGCTAAAGGTTCTCGACATCCTCTACGGATTTAAAAGCGCGCTATATAAATTAACACTGAGTATACCTCGGTCCAATATCTCTTGGGTATATCCTGAGAAATATTCTGACGGCTGTTCTCA
The DNA here is from genome assembly GCA_020283515.1 of Alliaria petiolata. Lineage (NCBI taxonomy): Eukaryota > Viridiplantae > Streptophyta > Magnoliopsida > Brassicales > Brassicaceae > Alliaria > Alliaria petiolata. The sequence goes on from JAHZTW010000001.1 coordinate 235,366,417, forward strand.
AAACGGGTACACAAATCCTAACTTGGAAGAACACCTAAACTCCAACTCTTGCATAACGTTGGTCATCGACTAAAATCCGACAGTCCAATCTCGGGCAACGTCGGTCCAAATCAGGGTTTAGATGAATATCAATTCGGTAACACAAGTCCCAACTTGAGAAAATACCCAAACCCCGATTCATCAGTTGACTCATTTTCTTATCATGTTCGCTTAAGTCATCGGCCACTAAACGACTCGCTTATGTATAAACATTTCTTTAACCGAAAATACTTTGGCATAAGCATTACTCAAAACAAAACAAGTCACAAAACCAAATCCATAGATAATGTCGTGGATAAAGCCGTCCAGGCACGTTGTACAAAAAAAGAAGTAAAAAAAAAACGACGATAATAATACGAACAGTAAGGGGAGCGAAGTCGCATAAAAAAATCAAGATGCGCTGAGTTCGGCTCGGTATCGGCGGTAGCAGCGTCCTTTGAAAGATGCTCGCCAGATCTTCTCTCCGAAAGCATCTCGCTCACTCGTGGAGTATCGATATTCGACCCCGACGGACACATGACCCCAGCTTTAGCAGCCGAGACTTCTAGGGTCTCTCCCCCCGGGAGACTTGGAAGCACATCCGACGATACCGGCGAAGGCATCAGGTCCTCGCGCAGATCCGTTGCAAGTCGCTCGAACTCCTCATACGCGCCCACGAGCTGCGCCTTGAGCTCGAAAAACCTCACCTTCTCGTCCTCCAAAGTAGGAGGATCGGGACCTTGAAGGACGCTGATAAATTGGAGGTTTCCCTCGATCTCGGCAAGGTCGGCCACTTTGTCCCGAGAATCCCCCTTAAGCGAATCGAATTTAACCTCGGCGCGCTGGACCCTATCTTGGTATTTGCGCGCGAGCTCGCGCTTCGCCTCTTTACGGGCCTGATCGAGGTTCGCCTCGCGCATCTCCCGTTCCGAGTGAACTTGGCGATGTAAAGAAGCTAAGTCGGCTTCTAGCTGAACCCTTCGATCCGATAGGTGGATGGCTTGCTTCTCCGCCGCGTCACGTTTGCGCTTGAGGTCATCCCTTTCGGCCTCTAGGGCCTTGTAGCGCGTCGCGAATTCCTCCACTTTCTTGGTGTGGTTAGCCTCCTTCTCCTCGAGCTCGGTCTTCAGGGAAGTAGCGACCCGACGAGCGTTCTCAACGCGTCTCTGGTCGTCTCGGGCATCCATCTCGTATCCGAGAATAACCTCGTTCGCCGCGGCAATAAACTGAAACAAAAACGAGGGTCTTAACCATAAGGCACTAATCGAACGAAAAAGAAATCTGTGAAAAGATCTTACCTTAGTTCCCTTGAGAGCCATCTCCGTATACTTCCTCTGCTTCGAAAGCGTGTCCGGAGGAGGAAAGAGAGTGTCGGGGGCTAGGATTCTGGAAAAAAGCGTCGCAGCAACCTCGGGGTCATTGTAGGACGTCTCGGTAGTCCTCGGGTCGACCTCGGGAATGCTAGCCTGTTTAGCACTCCCTGTCGACTTTCTCGAAGTTTTGGACCTCCTTACCTCAGGAGCGCCAGACGTATCAACAACAAGTCTTTTCCCAGACTTTTTATCTTTTTTGGTCGCGGCCCTACCTTCACCGCGGTGCCCCGCAAGAACCGACTCTTTGGGCCTCGGTCCAGACTCGAGACCAATTATTACCTGCTTGGCTCCACTCGAAGTCCCCATTCTTCGGTCGGAGCCCGCCGCCGAAGCTTCGTCTCCAGAAGCCCTCTTCCTCTCTTCGGGGGCTGCCTCTTTGTTCCTCGGCTCGGGCGTTTTCTCGGTACTTTTCTCAAGAACAGGCCCCCGGGGTTTCGCCCCCTTTGACTCTTTCTCCTCGGCAACCTTTTTCGCCGCAAGCATCTGTCGTTCACGGAGTGTTAGTCTCTGCGCCATCTTTATTCTTGAGTCCTCGAAGGCACTGGAGTGTTCAGTATCTTCTGCTGGATAGCCGCTAAGGTAGAGAGCGCGGGCGCGTTCGACTCGTTGAAAGGAAAAAGTCTTCTCCCAACGAACTTTTCTTCGGTTGAACACTTCGATGATCTCCCAAACGTTCTCTGGACACCGAAGTAAAATTTGACGAACTGCAAGTAAAAAAAATATACATGTGTCAGTATATTCAGATCGAGTATTGTTCCACAGAAAATTTCCCCAAGTTTTACTTCGGTCATCTACCAATTTTGCCCCATTCCGTCCTAGTTTTCTCGATCCAATCTTCCGACAGAGAAGAATCGTTGACGAGGACATAAAAGAATCTTTTCTCCCAATCCTGATCTTTGCTCGGGAAATCTCTTATGACTCTTCGGTCTCTCTTGTTACTGATGTAGAACATCTCGGTTTTCGGCTTGTGACGAGTGTCTAGAAGATTCTCAAGGTTGTCAAGGGAGAGCTCGATTCCGCACTCGTAACTCAAGGTTAACAGCCCCACCAGATGTCGTAGGGCCCGAGGTGTTAATTGAGCTAAGGCAAGACCCCGCGTCCATAAGTACTCCGAAATAAGCGAAGGGATCGGAAACCATAACCAGCATTCGCAGAGAAAAACTTCGTACATTGTGAAGTAACCAAGAGGAGGTTTGTCAGCTCGGTCTGTGGGAGAAGGAAGCCTAAAGTCCACTCCCTCGCTAACTCCGAAGCGAGTACGAATATCCGCCAAGGAGTCTGGCGTTGAAAGAGAGGAACCAGGTGGGTCGGCAACTATCTTTTTCTTCCGACGTTTAGCGGCCTTTCCTTTCTGAATCAACATCAGTTGATCCAGCTCTCGCCTCGCGGCAATTGGGTCCCAATACCAATCCTCATCCTCGGGCTTCACGTCGGGGGGCCCAGAATCGCTCACCTCGGCAAGACGCATAGGCTCGGAATCGTTTGCCTCGGTGGAATATGCTGCATAAGGTCCATCTGAACGATCAGCAGGCGACAAGGCTATCTTTCGACCCAGCAACGTCGGGGAAACCGCAGAGCCAACGGAGTCATCAAGAGAAGATTCACCTCGGTCGCAGGAAGGTGATTTAGACTTCGGGTCACCTCGAAGAGAAGTTACGCGAACACTTGTCCCACCTCGGGAATTAATAGAAGCAGTGTCCGAACCCACGTCACCTCGGGGCTCATTCGTTGACTCTTCAGGAATCACCTCGGTTTGGGCAGTAGAAGAAGAAGACATCACCTTCACCTCGGAAGTTTATCAAGCAAGAAGATGGATCGGAGAAGTTGAAGAACAAACAGAAAGTTTGAAGGTTGGTCGGAAAACTAGGGCGGATGACGGCGGCTCGGTAGAAATTCGAAGAACCCTAATCGAAATCTAAACATAAACAAGAGAGAGAAAGCATAGAAGAGAGAGAGAGACAAACCTTGAGAAATTTTGGAGGAATGAAAGTAATGAAGGATCTATGAGGAACCTCGATATTTATAGAGGAGCTCGCGCGTCGGGGCGCGTCACCTCGGGAACACGCGAGATGTTTCCACTTCCGAGATGGATCGACTCTTCGCAAACAAGTAATGGGCCTCCGAGAGAAGAACATGGGCCCAAGTGGGCGTCATCACAGGCCCAGATCACAGGCTAACGTGATGGGAACCTAAATTCGTTTAAGTGTCGCAAGGTGTGTAAAGCGCCGAGGCAAAAATAATTCCCCGCGAGTGGGACCGAGGTGAAAATCCAGCATAAACACCCGACGAAACACTGAATGCTTTAATATTAAAATGTACCTCGGTGCATAAAAAAATGCTCGCTTCGGCACTTGAGCAAGTCACTTCGGTACTCAAAGACAGTTCACCTCGGCACTTGAGCAAGTCACTTCGGTACTCAAAGACAGTTCACCTCGGCACTCAAGCCTTTCACCTCGGCACTTGAGAATAAAACACCTCGGTGTCAAGCCTTTCACCTCGGCACTCAAGCCTTTTACCTCGGCATTCAAGCCTTTCACCTCGGCACACAAGCTTTTCACCTCGGCATTCAAGCCTTTCACCTCAGCACTTAAGAATAAAACACCTCGGTGTCGAGTCATTCACCTCGGCGCTCAAGTACAAACACCTCGGCGCCAAATTATCTACATCTTTGATCAGAACGTTTTGGAGCCGAAGTGAAATACCTCGGGACATTGATCTCGCCTATCTTTGCAAACTCGTCACTCTCATCTCTGAAACTAACGAGTTGGGGGGCTAACTGTTAGGGTCGGTTTCCACCCAGGCAAAATCAATCAGAGAAAATGCTAAGTATGAGACATAGCTTCTTTACCATGCATCACCTCGGTGCACAAAGCATGCACGACCGAAGTGAATCACCTCGGTGCACAAAGCGTGCACGACCGAAGTGAATCACCTCGGTGCACAACGCGTAAGTTAACCGAGGTGACTCATTTCGTGTACAAACCGTGAAGAATCCGAGCCGAACCGGATACGCATGAGATGAGCCGAACCAAACCACACATGAGTTAAACCGACATTTCTCCTCGGCGGCCCGAGCGGGAGGTCCACGAAGCTATCTGAGCCCAAGACAAAGCACAAAGCCAAGACCAAGACAAGGCACAGAGCCGAGCCCAAAATGGATCATTGTGCAAGTGGGCCGAGCCCAATTCCACGAGGAAGGTTGAGACAAAGGAAACCCTAGAGGACGAAGCCTCGTGGAAAGGTGCGCCGCCAAGGGGAGATAGAGAAGAATCTGCGAGAGGATTCTCCGAGATTTACGCGTAGATTACGAGAAAGATGTATAAATAGGATTGATATTTCAATTGTAAGGGGATCCACGCTTGACAGAGCAAAAAACACTTGTACTCAAAAAGCTTATCGCAGCAAATCTAATAAACCTCCATCTTTGGATCTTTGTTTCGGTTTTAAACTTAGAATCTTTGCGTCCTCTTTTGAATTGATTAACTTGTAATCTATTGTGCGAGATCCAGCACGCACAAACCGTCTCTAAAAATCAGGTTTGCTTGACTTTTCTTCCTTCCTTTGACCGGTTTAATGTTGACCTCTCCCACTTATATTGAACCGATTTTAGAGGATTAAAAACCTCTTCTTCCCCATTTCTCTCATTCACCACGATTTTTCCCCATTTACATACGGATAAGAACTTGTTTTTCTCTTTTCTCTCTCAATTCTTCATCAATTTCTTTGATTCCAAGTGCATTAATTCCGAAATTGTTGGTCACTCTTGATTCCTTAGTGAATTTCGACCATACCTTTGCGTGGAACCAAGGTTTGCCTTCTCATCCTCTCTCTTTATCTTTAATTTCTCCTTACGAATGAATTGGAATTTAGGATTGATAGAAGGTCTTTGAATGAGTTAATTGAGCTGGGAATAGTTGATTATTGTTATGGGTGATGATTGTTGAAGTTTTTCAAGGAATTTCATGGGAAAATTTTGATTTTTGAACAATTTTTCTTTAGGATTTTAAGGGAGTGCGAAAATTCACAATTTATCCTAAGTGTTGTTCAAAATTTTGGAATTTGGTCTCTTTAAGCTTGTTTTCCCTTGTTATATATGTAATTAAGCTAGAATCCTCTTGAATTTTAATTTATAATCACTTAGAGGATGCTTAATTTGAATAATTCCTTGTTAAAATCTTTGAATGCTAAGAGAAATTTTCATTAAAATGGGATTATTTCTTATTTTATTATTAATTGCCATTGAGTTTTAATTCTTGCAAACCTCCACGGAATTTTATAATTACATGATTATGGTTTTCAAAATTTAAAATTCATCATATACTCACTCTTCTCCAAGATTTTTGCTTGTATAGGTACTAATGGGGAGAACAAGGAGTGAGGCTAGCAAGAGACAAGGCAAGAGGCCTGTGGAAGTAGAAGAAGAGGATCCCGAGGAGAGTCCACCGGTCATAAGGAAGTTGTCCCAAAAGAGGGACATTAGTAGGGAGAAAGCAAGAGCAAGGAAAGCTGAGAAAGCCGCGGCCACTCCTCCAACACCCCCGGAGGTATACAAGGCCCTTATGGAGAGACCTTTTAGGGGAACTAAGTACCCGGATCATGAACTGCTAGAAGAGCTAGGTCTCTTGGATGATGTAGCAAGGATCTTTCGGAACATGGGATGCGCAAGGTGGTTCAACAACTCACACCCGAGTTACCAAGAGGAGACTTGCCAATTCCTCTCTACTTTGGTGGTGGAAACTTCAAGCTCGGCTGGGATTGATAAATTAAGGGATGGTTTCGGTTTCATCAAGTTCCGGGTTCGCAACAAGTCCTACAAGATGGGTTTCAAGAAGCTAAGCGAAGTACTTGGGTTTGATGAGGGTACCGGTCCGGGATCCCGCTTGGATGTTAGGAAGAGCGAGTTGGAAAAGCTATGGAAGTTTGTTGCCCATGGGGATTTCAAGGCCGGGAGAGTGAGGAACAGAATGATCCGTCATCCCTCCATTCGCTATGCTCACAAGGTGTTAGCTAACACCTTCTTTGCCAAGAAGGAAACCGTGGTTGTGACTGCTGAAGAATGGGAGATGCTTGCTAAAGGGCTTAAGGACATCATCCGCTACTGTCATGACAACATCCTAATTAATGGGGATACCACGGGGAATGGTATGGTACATCTTTGGTTGGCTCATGCAGCGACTTACCATGCTCGGGCATTTAGCAAGAAGGACCGCTCAATCCCAATAGCCATTGGAGGTATGATTACACCGATCCTTGAGGAAGTGGGCATCACTTTAGGCGAGCCATCAGCCGAGAGAGAGTTTATAGACTCCTCCTACCTCCTTAAGGGTCATTTCTTGGTTAAGGAAGGAAATGGCTACCGGTACAAGTTCAATGTGGAGAAGCTCAAGGAGGCTACAATCCGATTGCCTTGCATTCACCTCACTAGCCTAAGGGAGAGGTCAAACGCTACCTTCACTCCATCCGACGAAGAGCTTGATGACATAATGACACTCCCTATGAGCTCATGGGACACTTCCCACCAGCCTTACCAAGCTCCCTCGGTCTATGGCAGTGATAGGTACAACTTTGTACCTTATGAAACAACCAACCAAGGAGAGACTTCTAGACAAGCTCACCAACACATCAAGCTTCTCCAAAGATGGAACAAATGGCAAGACAAAACCATAAGGAAGCTTGTGAAAACGGTGAAGGGCTTAAAAGGGCAAATCAAGGAGCTAAAGGCTAAGGTTGGGGGAACTTCTTCCCAAAGGCATGGAGAGATGCAACAAGAGGATGATGAGGCGATGCAGCAAGAGGATGATGAAGTGGATAGCACTATGGCGGGAAGACGCCACTCCTTCCAAGGGACTCCAAGCGCACCAAGCCATGAAGATGAGCCACGCCCCTCTTCCTATGAGACTAGAAGGCGTGAGAAGAGAGTCATGCGATCTCCCACTCCTCAATCCAGCAATCCATCCTACTCCATGGACTCTTACTCATCCTCCTCCATGCAATTTTGATCAAGGTACCACTTCACTCATTGTAAATACCATTAAGTCTTTTATTTTTGCATATTGAAATCTTCTCCAAGCTTGGATTACACAAGAGACTGTGTAATTTAAGTTTGGGGGAGTATGGTGTATTTGATCTTGTGTTTTGTGATCTTATTTTTCTTTCTCATGCATTCTTGAGTCTCATGCATACATCTATGGCATAGAAAAAACCAAAAAAATTGGAAAAATTTCGAAAATTTCAAAAAAAAAATAGCATGTAGTTGCATTTGCATTTGTTACATAAGTAGGATTGAGTCTAGCTTTCATATAGGATTGCATTCATGCATAGGGGACAATGATGATTTTTCCTTGTAAGGTGTTAAACTCATGAATTAGTTCAAGGCCCTAGTTAATAGTTGTTTGATGCTTTGTGTGCAAATTTTGAAAGTTAAAGTTGAACCCTACTTGGACCTCACCATTTGATATTCAAGTTTTAATTGAAGCAAGCTTTGAATAGAAACCAACTCTCTTGAACTTGAACCTAATTTGAACAAGTAATTATCATGGTTATGCATTGCTAGAGAACTTGTGGATACCATATACATATTTGGGTTATCTTCTTTCCTTTTACCACTCTTGTTAACCCAAATAGCCGACTCTCATCTTTAGAGCGGTTGAAAACGAATTCCCTAACTAAGCTTCCTTTGAAACCTCTTCCTTATTGAGTGCATTAGGCCTTTTTCATCTTGTGAACTTAGCAAAAAGTGTTGAGTTTAGAGCGACAAGGATAGGCTTCCATGTAGCTAGCTCGAGAACAATGAGCTAGATGATAGGATAGGATTCTTGGGTGGGAATTTTGGCTTGATATTTGATGTGGAACAAGTAAGTGGGCGAAGTTGAGATGGTGAAAGGGGGAAAACGAAAATATTTGGAACAAGTGTTGGCATTGTATATTGTGCTCTAAGTGTTAAGAAAAGAAAAGAAATCCTCTAGAAAAGAAAAGTAAAAGAGCCAAGAAAAAGAAAAAAATATGGCTAAGATGTTATAAGAAAGAGGATAGCAAATTGTGAACGAAAAGAGAAAGAGCTTAAAGTAAAAGTGTGCCAACACTTGTGGTTGTAGAAGAAGTTTACCCCAAGTACTTGAAAGAGAAAAGGAGAAAGTGGTTTGAGCTTATGGGTTTGGCGAATTGCCTTGTAATGGGTAGCTTAGGTTGGACTTGGTGAGTGAGCTTAAAAATAAAATGAGAGTGAAGACAATTGTGTTACAAAGGGTAGATGTAAGTTTGTCCTTGTATGCATAGGTTGCTTTTTACTCTTAGCATTTTGCCAAAGTTCACTTGTTCATTGAGAGATCCCTTGCATTGGAACCCCATGAAGTTGAGATCATTATCATCTCAAAACCTTACCCAAAAACCAAACAAGTTTTCTAGCATTGTATGATTCATGATCCATGGTTACTACTTAATGAATGTTAAAGAGTTGGTGAAAATGAATGCTTGTGTAGGTTGAGGCTTGGGTTCACTTGAATGAGTATGGGTATGGCTAGACCTTTTGGAGTAGAAATTTGTATAATGAGCATCCTAGAACTACTAACTAGGACCATTGAATTGATTCATTTGCTTGGCACCTTTGGATTTGAGTTCCCACTTTCAAACCTCTCTCCTTAGCTTGTGTTTCATTTGCTTGGGGACAAGAAAAAGGCAAGTTTGGGGGAGTTCATATGTCTACATTTTGCATCATTTTAGCATCCATTTAGTATAAGTTTCTCATCATTTAGGAGTCTAATATAGCATCATTGTGTTGCATTGTATCATTTAGAGTCCTAGAGTGCTTTTGCATAGTCCTTGCATGTTTTGGTGCATTTGGAATCTTGATCAGGTGCTAAGGATGATATAGAGGCAATTGTGGAGTTAGAGAAGAATGGCACAGCACTTGGAGGAGAAAGAAATCATCAAGAAGATGAAGCAGAAGACTTCTGGCGTCCGTTCGGTGACTTGGTTCGGCGAGGCTGGCCGAACCAATCAACCAGGACGTCCGTTCGGCGACTCGGTTCGACGAAGGCTGGCCGAAACTTTCTTCCAGGACGACCGTTCGGCGACTCGGTTCGACAAAGGCTGGCCGAAACTTTCTTCCAGGACGACGGTTCGGCGAGACCGTTCGACGAACTACACCGAAACTTCTCCAGACGCGTGAAGATGGATCAAAGCTTGAAGACCCGTTCGATGACACCGTTCGACGAGGCTTCACCGAACCAAACGTCCAAGGTGACGGTTCGACGAACTGGTTCGGTGTAGCTCGTCGAACCACGCCCAGAAAAACTCTTTTTGTCTACTTTATGGGTCCCTCCTATAAATACTCTTTTGACCTAATTTTTTATGTTAATTTTTATTCTCTTGTTCTTAACTTAAACTTTTAGGCACTTTGGGCAAATACTTTGTTTAAGCTTGAATCTTTGAGTTTAATGCATTATCTTTCTTAGATTTCTTGTTTTATCTTTTTCTAATCATGTTTAACCTTTCTATAATCTTTGATTTGATGGGTTTAAGTATGGTTAGTGAGTAGTTCCTTAGAAACTTGGGGATGGGTTAGATTTAGGGTTTTCTAATGGATTAATCTTGCAATCTAGGATAGATTCTTTCATTCTCTCTTCTTACTAAGTGATTCCTAATGCCAAATAGCTAATCTTTGCTATTTTGGATCATAAGCATTTCATACACCCACCAAGTGTTTGATGAAATGCTTGAACCAACTTAATAAGAGATTTACATTTCTAGCCTAAGACATTAGTTGTTTAGAGTGTTTATCATGCCATATAGACTTGAATTTAATGCTTTTTGATTATCCTAATGCTAAAACATCATTAGTTCATTAGGGTGATTAAGAAAGGGATTAAGGCCACACATCATGGTTTAATCTTGTTTAAGTGTTCTAGGCATAGAGTTAGCTTGATTAGTTGATTAAATGATTGCAAGGTTGTCCATTTAGTTTCCCAAATCAATGATTCCATCCCTAGGTTTCGTTTTAGTTAAATTGTTAATCTTGCTTAGTAGTTAATCACTTGTTTTGTGCTTGATTAGTAGTAATTAAGGCTTAATTTGATATTATTGCTCTAGTAGTGTCTCTTCTAGTTTATAGTTTGCTTTCAATTGTTGCTTGTGACTTGCATTTATCATTTTAGCTTAGCTTAAACATAACTTTGTATTCTTATTGAATCATCTCCCAAGATGGATTGATACCTCAAGTATTGCAATGATATGAGCAATTGAGGAATTGCTTGCAAGACATAAAAACTCTTGTATCACTCCACCAAGATAGCTTTGTCTAACATTTCCTCAAAGTCTACATAATGTTGCAACTCCAACCGGTCTTGAATGTCTATGTTCATTCCACTTAAGAACCTTGCTATGGTGGCTTCTCGATCCTCATCAATATATTCTCTTATCATAAGAGTCTCCATCTCTTGATAGTAATCCTCAACATTTATGTTGCCTTGAGTAAGTCTTCATTGGCTCCCCTGAGATGAGTGATCATTACGACTGTAGTAGTCAACTTCTCCTTCGACTCTAACTGGTCTAGGTTGGTCTCTAACTCTTCGAGCAGGCAAATCTTCTGGTTGCTTCTGTCGTGCCTATTCTCGCACTTCCTCCAATCTCCCATAGACTGTATTCATCTCAATTCCCATCATTCGTTGCATCTCTCCCTACAAAGCTTGCATTTGTAAATTTGGAACCACCGGATATCCTTCTACATTGTTGTTGTTACAAATTTCTCCATCATGAGACATGATTGTTTCCTGCAAAGAATAACAAACATATTAGAAGTAAAAGTCCTCACAACTATTTCTCTCAAGTTTTTTCCCACAAAAGATGTTTCACTCAAACGAGTAGCAACTCAGTGAATTCTCTCAGTTCCAATAGATCTAACAACTGGTACCAGAGCAAGTTGTGTTTTCCTCAAAGAACCTATCAGTAAATCAGGTGGAAAGAAGAGAAAGGAAGATAAATAGTGTAAGAATCTTGACTAGTCGATTTACCAGCCTGATCCTCTTTCTTTTCTTTTTAATTTTTGATTGATCTTTTTCCTTTCTTTTTTTTATCAATTTTTTTTCTTTTCTTTCGATTTTTTTTGTTTGGCTTCCTCAACTAGTGATTTCAGCATATAGAAATAAAAGAAGGTGAAAAATTGAGAAGATGAAAGATCAGAAGATGAGGAGTTGTGTTACCGAACTTATGAGTGTTGCTATGATACCACTTTATACGATCCTCGAAAATCTTTCACTCAAAGTTAGTAGGGATAATCCTCAAATCCGTTGGAATGGTAAAACTCCAAAGAATAAGGCGGTGGAACCTTAGAAAGGTGATGCATGTAGCTCCAATAGTATATATATTAAACTCACCACCTGATACTAACTTATACCGCAAACAACTAACTTCAGTCAATAGAATGGCCACACAAGTGTGATGAAGATACTTGATAAACCGGTTTGATCAATTGGATATAACACACTAAGACATATCAAAAGTTTACAAAGAACAAAGAGAATCACTCTCAAAATATTTGATAAAAAAAAGTTGTGTTTTCTCAAAAGAGATTACATGAATATTAAGGAAAAAACATGAAAAGTCAAGTAATAATTATTCTTGAAAACTATAAGAAATAAAGAAGTAAATTGAATGAGAATCAACTCTTGAACTTCAAATATGAATTTTAAACTCCATTTTCGTCATTTTTTACCAAAAAAAAAAATTGATTATTTTGAACTTCAAATAAGTCCATAAGTGCATTCCTCAACTGCTTCACTTCGCCCGAGTCATTGGTCCTTCAGATACAAGCATTGCATCCTCTGGTTCAAGCATAACTTCCTCGTTCAAGCTCAGCTTTCGTTTGATCGTCCTTGTCGCTTCCCATGATCACATCAAAAAGGGTTCAGAAAGCTTATTTATATACATTAATACCTTAGTGAAATGATTATTAAAGCATACACTTATGACGGTAAAAATGGGTAAAATATGCATGTTATCAAATGGGTAAAATATGCATCTTCTTGCTTTCTTTTTTTTTTATAAATTTTTTTTCTTTTCTTTCGATTTTTTTTGTTTGGGTTCCTCAACTAGTGATTTCAGCACATAGAAATAAAAGAAGGTGAAAAATTGAGAAGATGAAAGATCAGTAGATGAGGAGTTGTGTTACCGAACTTATGAGTGTTGTTTTGATACGATCCTCTAAGATCTTTCACTCAAAGTTAGTAGGGATAATCCTCAAATCCGTTGGAATAGTGAAACTCCAAAGAATAAGGCGGTGGAACCTTAGAAAGGTGATGCATGTAGCTCCAATAGTGAATATATTAAACCCACCACCTAATACTAACTTATACCGCAAACAACTAACTTCATTCAATAGAATGGCCACACAAGTGTGATGAAGATACTTGATAAACCGGTTTGATCAATTGGATATGACACACTAAGACATATCAAAAGTTTACAAAGAACAAAGAGAATCACTCTCAAAATATTTGATAAAAAAAGTTGTGTTTTCTCAAAAGAGATTACATGAATATTAAGAAAAAAAAACATGAAAAGTCAAGTAATAAATATCAACTCTTGAATTTCAAATAGGAATTTTAAACTCCATTTTCGTCACTTTTTACCAAAAAATAAATTGATTATTTTGAACTTCAAATAAGTCCATAAGTGCATTCCTCAACTGCTTAACTTCGCCCGAGTCATTGGTCTTTCAGATACAAGCATTGCATCCTCTGGTTCAAGCATAACTTCCTCAGGTTCAAGCTCAGCTTCCGTTTGATCGTCCTTGTTGCTTCCCATGATCACATCAAAAAGGGTTCAGAAAGCTTCTTTATATCAAGATACAAAGATGAAATCATCTCCATGAAATGAAGTAGCAAAAAAACCAAACAAACTATTAAACTATGAAATCCTTTTGGTGGCTTTGTGTAACTGGTGAAGCTTTGTGTTTCCTCTGTTGATCTCCTCTTTTTTTGTGGCTCTTTTGAGTGTTTTATAGGTGTAGAAGACGGCTATGGTGAATTAGGAAACTTTGGGACAAACCTAGTAAATGAAAACTTCCATAATTAACAGACATGTGATCGATCGAACATGGTGTTTGTTCGATCGATCACACCACCTATTCTACCGAACACAATATGTGTAGCTCAAACATGTGATCGATCAGATGTATCTGGTGACTCCCGAGCGGTCTGATCAATCGGAAGTACGACCAACATGAGTCGATTACTTGGATCGATCACCTCATGTTTCTATGTTGGCTTCATTTCGTCGCTAGATAGACTAGTTTTCGGTAATATGAGCCTAATGTTTGATACAACCGTCGAATCTTCATCCAACCCATTTGGAGATGAAAGCTAACATCCTAAGATATCTTGTGTCCAAATTTGAGGAGGATCTCACCAAGGGAAGCCCTCCATCTGATGAAAACAATCTGGTCCTAGAAAACTGTCCAATCTCCAAAATGATTCTTTTAAACTCATTTTCGCCCAAAATAATTTGACTTCTATAAAGACTCTTAGAACTCCTTAAACACCAAAAACATTGATAAAAAGTCAGAACCAAACCATTTTCTTAATAAAAACGTATAAAAATAGTATTAAAAAGTGGTAAAGAGGAACAGAGAGGCCACCTTATCCGGTTTCATTACTGCGCCATTCATCTAGAGGAAACGTAATGCGGGAATGAGTGGTCAACCAGACAGACAAGTAACCATGACAGTCCGATTCCCGGTATCGAACGAATAAGGTCAGGTACGCGTTTTATTTAGACGGGATATAATAACTCTATATTAATATGTTCAAATGCATACCAATACCACACATTTTTACGCTAAGTCTAGTATTCTTACACTCGTCACTAAACATCTATTTTCTTGTTTCCGAGACTCAACGTCTTAGTTCTGACCATTCTCTAGTCATTTCTCTGGTCATTTCTTAGACCGAGATTCACTCGCAAACTCTTGTTCTCTATCTCCTTTCAGCAAAAGGCCCACTAAACTAAGCCCAATTATAGATTAATTATATGAGAAATTACTAAAAATAACCTAAAACTTGATTCTTTCTCCAAAACTAGACCCCATATTGCATGTTTGGCAAAAGTAACCCACATGGGTAGTGAAATTACAACCCTCACCCTTATGACCTAACAAAAAATGTTTGCGATAATGACGGTTTTACCCTAGAGAAGTCTACTACGAGAGAGTAGACTTCCCGAGTAGACTTCTTGACCTATCCAAGAAGTCTACTTTCTTCTAAAGTAGACCTATCGAGTAGACTTCTCGAGTATACTTCTCACCTGTGACTTATAATGCATAGTAGACTTCTCTCAAATAATTTTCTTAAAATTAATTAAACAAATTATAAAAAAAAAATTTGTAAAAAACTTTGATAAATAACCAAAACATATACATTTTCCATCAATTAAAAATAAAATTTCAAAAAAACGAATCAATTTAAATCAACATAGCCAAATTAGGTTATAAACCAATACATCTAAAGAAGTATACTAGAGAAATCTACTAAATCACTAAATCTCAAATTTTAATAATAAAAATTATAAAAAATAATTTGGTACAAAAATTATGAACACAATTAAAACATAGACAATTGGCATCTATATAAAATAAAATTTCAATAATATGAATCAATTTATAAGTTTCATGAGTATTCAGTTTAAAAGGGTTAGGGTTAATGTTTAAAGTATAGGGTATAAGGGTGTTAGGGTAAAAAACAATTTATATGAATTCATAATTTATGGTTTGGTTAATGATTTAGCGTTGATATCTTTATTATTTTAACTGTAATATGTGAATATGTCAAGTAAATTAATGTTTTGATATAAGTTTTAATCGAAAATATTTTATTTAGGATTTAGGGTAAGTAGACTTCTCTCGATTATAATTATACTACACAGTAGACTTCTCTAGTAGACTTCTCGAGTAGACTTCTCGAGTAGACTTCCAGAGTAGACTTCTCTCGTGTGACTTATACTGCATAGTAGACTTCGCGAGTAGACTTCTCGAGTAGACTTCTCGATTAGAACTCTATCAAATAATTTCCTGAAAATTAATTAAAAACATTTGAAAAGTTAAATTTTATAAAAAAATTAGATAACTAACCAAAACATATACATTTTCAATATATTAAAAATAAATGTTCAATAAAATGAATCAATTTAAATCAACATAGCCAAATTATGTTAGAAACCAATACATCTAGAGAAGTCTACTAAATCATTAAATCTTAAATTTTAATAATAAAAATTATAAAAAATAGTTTGATGAAAATTATTATGAACAAAATTAAACACAGACAATTGGCATCTATATCAAATAAAATTTCATAAATATAAATCATTTATAAGTTTCATGGGTATACAGTTCAAAAGGGTTAGAGCTGAGGTAAGTATAGGGTATAAGGGTGTAATTGTTAGGATAAGCAAAAAATTATATATAAATTCATAGTTTATGGTTTGGTTAATGATTTAGTGTTGTTGTCTTTGTCATTTTAACTGTAATTTGTGAATATATTAAGTAAATTAATATTTTGATATAAGTTTTAATCAAAAATATTTTATTTAGGGTTTAGGGTAAGTAGACTTCTCGAGTAGACTCCATAAAAAACCATAGCGGGAAATAGAAATTTTTTAACAAATTAGGCGGGAACAGGTAATTGATTAAGTAGACTTCTCTCTTGTACACTTATATTAAAAGTAGACTTCTCGAGTAGCTTCTCGAGTAGACTTCTCGAGTAGACTTCTATCGGCTAGACTTTCATAAGGAGTAGACTTCTCGAGTAAATTTCTCGAGTAGACTTCTCGCTAATCCGAAAAACACTTCGGTTGAACCGAGCAATTTTACCAACCCATGATCATGGAATATACCATTTGTGCATTTAATTTATATCGTACAAAACCCTAATTTCTCTGAAAGGGAGATTTTCACAATTTATGTCGTTGTCGCCACTGTCGCCATCGCTGTCGCCGTCGCCACCGTTGTCGTATACAGAGGTAATCTTTGTTCTCCTCTCTCACTTATCTCACTTATCTCACTTTTTCATCTGTATATATACCTTAATCGAATTCGTTTATCTCTTCTCATCACTGCCCCTTTTTGGGTCGTCGCCTCGCCCCTGCTGGATATTTCTTCACTGTCGACGCCGGTGGTAATTCTATCCTCCTTGTATTTTGTTATTATCGCCGCAAATTTTGACATTTTTGGTTGGATTTATAGATCTCTGCGACGCCATTGGTTATCTCCTCCGAATTTCAGTGATTTCAGTGTTTTCGAAGGTAATTATACGGCTCCTTTGGTCAGATTAAGTGTAACTAGTGGTCTATTTCAGACTTCATATGAGACTTCTCAAGTAGTCTTGTAAAGTAGACTTCTTTATGAAGTAGAATTCTTTATGAAGTAGACTTCTTTATGTAGTAAAATTCGGAAGTAGACTTCTCGAGTATACTTCTGAACTAGACTTCTGAACTAGATTTTTAGGTTTTACAGGATGGAGAGGGCCATGTTTCCAAGGAGATTATAAACAAAGGGCGAGGAGCCCCAGTTTGGCAAAAGTATAAGCCACTACAGCAACGATAGTAAGCTGTTTCCTGCATTGGAAGAAGTACTACAAGAGAATGAATGGGGAGAGCTTTTGGACTCGCAGCTGGGTGTTTTTCTGAAGTTCTACAAACTGAAATTTGGCTGGGCATCTAGGGTTGTTCAGTATATACTCGGTTTTCAGCTGGTTTGCAAGAAAAAGTACGATATATGGAGTCTGGTAGATGCAAAATCCTTGAGGGTTTCACTGAATGAGTTTAAAGACCTCACTGGTCTCAACTGCGAGTATGTTCCGGCACTGGAGGATCAAGAAGTTACCCCTGAGATGAAAGTTTTTTGGGAGAAGCTTGGCGTCAGTGTAGATGTTGGTCCGAGC
>JAHZTW010000001.1:235384418-235402678 GCA_020283515.1 Alliaria petiolata
ACTGGTTCTTAAGCTCAAACACGAAAGTGGTCGGATCCTCCTTTCGGAAAACCAAACACCTAAACCTAAACTGCTCGTTCGCTCCCCTTTCGGTAGCGACTTCGCAACAAGATCAGCTATAAGATAAGGTTCGATAAAACTCACAGCACACCACCGATATGCATAAGCATCCTTCAGTGCCTGCTTGTTTAAAACTATATTCGGCCAAGAGATTCAGCGCTCGCGCGGTTCTAATGATCCTACAATCGATCCTTAAGTGGCCAGTCAAGGATTACGCAATAAGAAAAAAATCCAAACGAAGAACAGTGAAAAGTATTTTACCTCTGATCTAACAACCTATCGAATCAAACCATGAAATCCCTTCGAGAAACTCCCTTCGAAACCCAACTAAAAGACTACTCAGACATGGATTTGAAGTTCATTATCATTTCAATAGGTAGAGATCACAAAGGTTTGAAATGAAAGGAAAGTAGTAAGAATACAAAAGAAGTGCAGAAAAGAGATGAGAGAGAGAGTATCGAGTAGGGCGACGAGATTGGGGAGTAGAGAAGACGGCTTTCGCTCCTCTTCTCTTCCTCCTTGGCGGCGGCTCACTTCTAGATCGTGGTCTTGGTGGCTGCCCTCGAACTCTCCCTAAAGTAAGAGTAGAAACGTGTATTTATAGGTCTTTAGGTCTTCTTAGGCGTCATTTAGGGTTCAAGGCGTTTGGGTCTAGTTACCTTGAGCTTTTCACCCTTCCCGGATACGCTTCATGGTCCCTTTGAGTATTTCGAGCTCTCTCTTGTTGACTCCTTTATTCAATTAGGCGTGCGGTCTCTATCGATAGAGTATTGGTCGACGAGACATTATACTCTTCTCTTCCAAACATCTAGACAAAGACATTTCAGACACAACTCTCCTATTTTCTCTTCCCTAAGTCGATTTCTTCCTACTTTTCTAAGGTATCAATTTATTTTTCTATCGACTGTCTTATTCTATTTTTTTTTTCTTCTTCTTCTCAGCTTGAGAATGATCACTTCTTCAAAGTTTTCATGATGTCTGCGAACCGTCATGGTTCTTTAAGGAACTCGAGTTGCCATCCTCAAACTAAGGCTTTTCTTTCTATTTTTTTTTCTTTTCTATAACAAGGGAAGATCAAGGAGAGGTTGCATTACATCTACTTAGTCATGCTAGAGTTTAAAAGAGGAGCAAATTTCGAAGTACCTCAAGCCCCTTGACGAGAAGTTTTGATTCATTATGTGCGGAGTCAACGCAAGATCCTTCGAGTACTCTAGAGATTAGAACTTTCTCCGTTGGAATGATCCACTCGCCGTGTTCAACTTAGTAGACCTTTCTTCTAAAACCGTGAGAATGGTCATTAAGATTCCTTGTTCGAAATGACTTGTACCTAGCAAAGTTCATAGTTTCTGACTAAAAGAAAAAAAAAATTTTGACTCTATAAAACGACTCGATAAATGATGCAAGTATGACTAAGACTCATCAAATCAAAGCATAATTAGTAATATAAGAAACCCCCCAGACTTAAATCAAACTGTCCCCAGTTTGTTTAAATCGAGTTGGGGTGAAAAAGATAGGTAAATTCAAGTACAAGTTTGTGAAGACTTACTTGAAAGTGGTGATGGGTTTGGTAGGGTGGATGGGCATGTGGTAGTGATGTTGGCGGCTGATGATGATGATGATGATTGGGGCACGGCTCTGTTGAGAAGAACAAGTACTCCGGTTGTTGAGTACTTGTCTTGGTTCCTTGACCTTTGTAAAACACCGTGAATGAGAGATGAAATTTTTTTTGTTCGTGCGTCTTGAAGATTACATCACCTTAGAAACTTGAAGTTTGGGTCTATGCTGGCCTATCCGGTGACGTGTTCAGGATCCCGGAAGACAGGTGTTGCTAGTTTGAACTTCAATGCCATATGAAATTCTTACTTGGCTTCGGTAAAGGTCTCGGTCGTGGACGATAGAAGCTAGTCTTTGGGAACTTTTCTCTTCGCGGTTTGGTGAAGGAAGTTGCATCTTCTTTCTTCTGAAGCTTGCACAACGGTTTTCATCCTTTAGAACCGTTGCCTTCTTCTTCGTCTTAGTGGATACAGGTCCGTTGATCGTGCTGGAAGAAGTTGAATGAGATGGATCATTGACTTAACTTGACTTGGATGGAGTCTTGTCTTCTCTCGCCGTCTTTGATGCAACAGCAGTATGTCGCGGTTGTGGAAGTTGTATTTGCGGTCTTTAAGACGTGTCCAGGCCCTTGAATCAATGAGAAAACTTGAAAGGCTTGAAACAAGTTGAAGGAGATCCGGTTTGGTGAAGTCGGGATGGGGGAACGTTTCAGACGAAGGCCGGCCGCGCGACGGGTTATCGTGGCCATGGCCGGGCACGTCCTCTCTGCGCCAGTGTGGCTCGTGGCGCGACCAGGCTCCTTCTGGCTGGCCCACGTGCGGTTCGTCACCCGGCGAGTGTTCTTCGAGCCTCCTTCGTCATATTTTTGGTCTTTTCCGAGTTTTATGAATTTTTTATGTTTTGGTGGTTTATAAGAATGCTGTAATCAAGAAGAAACAAAAACTAAAAATTAGTATGGTTAGAGAGATGAGAAAAGGAAAGAAGGTACCTAAAATGGGTTGTCTCCCATTGAGCCGCTCTTATTTATAGTCCTTTAGCTGGAATTTTATGTGCATCAGGCGACTAATGCGTCGTCTAGGTGCATTGTCTCCCTTATGTCTTCAATCGTGGCTAGGTACGGCTTGATTTTTTTTCTCATTTACAGTGTAGAAACCCCCATCCTTGTCCCATAGCGTGACTGCTCCATATGGTTTAACTTCTTTTATATTGAACGGTCCTGGCCATCTCGACCTTAGCTTCCCTGGGAAGAGTTTCATGCGAGAGTTGAATAGCAGGACTTGGTCGTCGGCTGCGAACGTGTGTGGGATAATCTTCCTATCATGGTAAGCCTTGGTTCTTTCCTTGTAGATCTTAGAGTTTTCGTAGGCCTTGTTTCTCATTTTGTCCAGCTCATGTACTTGGATCTGTCGCCTTTCTTTGGTTGTCTTTAGGTCGAAGTTGATCTTTTTGATAGCCCATTGCGCCTTGTATTCGATTTCAATCGGCAGGTGGCAGGCTTTCCCGTATACTAAATGGAATGGGGTTGTACCCAAAGGTGTCTTGTATGCGGTCCTATAGCCCATAAAGCATCATCTAGCTTGGCTGACCAATCCTTTCGGTGGATCCCAATGGTCTTCTGCATGATCGACTTGATTTCTCTGTTAAAGATTTCTACTTGGCCGCTCGTTTGTGGATGGTATGGTGATGCTACCTTGTGCCTTACTCCATTCTTCCTTAACAGGTTATCGAAAACCCTGTTTATAAAGTGTGATCCTCCATCACTTATGACAACTTTGGGAATTAAAAAACGAAGGAAAATGATCGTTTTGAACATCTTGACAACAAGGCTCACGTCGTTGGTTGGGTTGGCTATTGCCTCCACCCACTTAGAGACATAATCGACGGCCACGAGGATATATTAATTTCCAAAAGAAGTTGGGAATGGTCCCATGAAGTCGGTTCCCCAAACATCAAATACTTCTACTTCCAAGATGAAGTTCTGTGGCATTTCATTTCTTCTCCTTATATTCCCCATTCTTTGGCAAACGTCACATCTTGGGATGAAAGTATGCGTGTCCTTGAACATGGTCGGCCACCAGAATCCAGCTTGCAGTACCTTAGAGACGGTCTTGAAATTGGCGAAGTATCCCGCGTAAGCCGATCTGTGGCATCCATGCAGTATGCCCTCGACTTCCTCTTCTGCCACGCATCTTCTGAATAGTCCGTTTGTGCACTGTCTGTATAGGTACGGCTCGTCGCAGAAGTACTTGCGGGAGTCTCGCAGAAACTTCTTCTTGTTGTATCCCACGAACTGAGGTGGTTTGATATCGGCCGCAAGGTAGTTTGCTATGTGTCGGAACCATGGTGTGTTGTATGCTCCGAATTGCGCCATAGGAGGATGTCTCATTGTTGGTTCTTCCGTTGCGGGAACTGCATTGATCGCGTTCATGCTTTCTTCAGGGAGCCCGTCATTTATAGGGATCTAATCCCCATAATGTACTCGTGAAAGGTGATCTGCTGCCCCATTATCAGCCCCTCTTCGGTCTTTTATCTCTATGTCAAATTCTTAGAGTATAAGGACCCACCTAATCAGTCTAGGTTTCGTGTCTTTCTTTGTTATTATTTGCTGGATTGATGCATGATCGGTGTGGATTATAACTTTTGACCCGACCAGGTACTGACGAAATTTCTCGAATGCAAACACGATAGCTAAGAGCTCCTTCTCTGTCGTCGTGTAGTTGCATTGGGCGTCGTCCAGGGTTTTGCTCGCATACTAGATCGCGTGCATCTTCTTATTTTTCTTCTGTTCCAGCACCGCCCCCACTGCATAATCACTGGCGTCGCACATAATCTCAAATGGTCGTTCCCAATCAAGCGGTTGCACTACTGGAGCTGACACCAGAGCTTCTCTGATCTTGTGGAAGGCTTGCAGGCATTCTTCGTCGAATTTGAATTATGCGTCTTTGCAGAGAAGACGGGTTAACGGTCTTGCTATCTTCGAGAAGTCTTGGATGAACCTCCTGTAAAACCATGCATGACCCAGGAAGCTCTGTATCCCTTTGACGTTTGACGGTGGTTGCAGGCTCGTCATGACTTCTATCTTTGCTTTATCAACCTCTATGCCCTCTGCAGAGATCTTATGTCCGAGCACTATGCCGTCTCGCACCATGAAATGGCACTTCTCCCAATTCATAGCGAGGTGCTTATCTTCGCATCTTTGCAGTACCTTTCCTAAATTACTCAGACAATCCTTGAAAGACGGCCCGTGGACCGAGAAGTCATACATGAAAACTTCCATAAACTTCTCAATATAATCAGTAAAGATTGATAGCATGCACCTTTGAAATGTTGCAAGAGCGTTGCAGGGGCCGAACGGCATCCGCCGGTACGCGAACGTTACATAAAGGCACGTGAAAGTCGTCTTTTCTTGGTCCTATGGCCGTATTGGGATCTGAAAGAATCCAAAATATCCATCAAGGAAACAATCGTACTGATGATTTGCTAACATCTCTAGCATCTGGCCGATGAATGGCAGCAGGAAATGATCCTTCCTGGTTGCCGTGTTTAGCTTCCGGTAATCGATGAACATTTGATGGCCGGTCACGGTTCTTGTAGCGATCATCTCGTCCTTGTCGCTTTTAATAACCGTAACTCCTCCCTTTTTGGGGACCACGTGAACCGGGCTTACCCACGTGCTGTCCGAGATTGGGTATATGATCCCTGCTTCTAAAAGCTTCATTACTTCCTTTTTGACTACTTCCATCAGGTTCGAGTTGAGCCTCCTCTGCTGTTCGACCGAGTTTTTAGCGTTTTCCTCCAAATGGATATTATGCATGCAGAGGTCTGGAGATATTCCGGGATTATCGTCCAAGGAGTATCCTATCGCTCTCCTATGTTTCCGTAGCTTGCAGAGTAACAACATTGCTTCGACGTTGTTTAGGCCAGAATTTATGATCACTGGATAAGTCGAATCTCGTCCCAGAAATGCGTACCTTAGCCCGGCTGGAAGCGGCTTCAACTCAACCTTGGGCGCCTTGAGTGGGTTCTAAGGGTCTGGAATTGCTCCTCGGGTGTCCTTTGGTGGTAAGGTCTTGTGTTCTTCGTCCCCTAGGTCCAGAAAGGGGGCAGGTCCGACGTGAGGTTCGGTTTGGTCCAGCATTCTTGTACAACTTTTCGTTTTCTCGCGACTGGGGCCGCTTGCGGTCTTCGCATTCGTCAGGGCTATCTCTAGCGGATCTTCCATAAGAATTTCCTCGTATATTTCTTCCACAGCTCCGGTGAGCTCATCGATGCGAAAGACTTGCCCGTCCAGGGTACGCTTCCTAAGATCTTTGTTCATATCGAAGTTCATAACGAGATTCCCCAGGTGTAGATCTATCTTTCCTTTTGGAACATTGATGACCGCTCCTGATGTAGAGAGGAATGGGCGGCCGAGAATGAGAGGGTCCCGAGGTTCCTCTTCGATATCTAGCACCACGAAGTCAGTTTGAATTGAGCGGTCCCCGATGATGACATGGACGTCGACCAAGACTCCGACGGGCAGTCTGGTCGATCTATCCGCTAGGATTAGGGTAATTTTTGTAGGTAGGAATTCGTAGTATTCGAGGCGTCTTGCTACAGAGAGTGGCATCATGTTTATGCTTGACACCAAATCGCATAGAGCTCGCTTAAACACTTCCTCTCCAATCGAACAGGAGAGTACGAAGCTTCAGGGGTCTTCACATTTCTGAGGGGGACGGTTCTGGATGACCGAACTGCATTCTTGTGTGATCATCATAACTTCCTCTTCCAGGGTGAGAGAGTTGGTTAGAATACTTTTCATGTACATTCTCAGTGTTGGGATCATGGCGCAAGCCTCTATGAAGGGCAGCCTCACAGAAGGCTGTCCAATTAGTTCTCTCAACCTTGCCCTTTCCTTTTCCTTTTTGGACGTGCTTAGACAGCGTGGATAGGGTGTTTTGGGTGTGTGGGCTCGTGCTGGAGGTGGTGGAGCTTCTTCCTCTTGCAAGGTTTCTTCTGTCACGGCTTCCTTATCGACACCGTCTTCCTCCATGTCTCTGATCGCTTGATCATTGCCAACGCGATCCTTCTTCTCTTCTACTGCTTTCCTATCCTTTGGGAACTCAGCTCCTTGTAGGTCAACCCGCTTCTAAGCTCCACTGCCTTCACGGTGTCGTAGCAATCTTTGCTATCTTCATTTTCTTCTTCCGCCCTTGACGTCTTTCTTTCTCCTTTGGTTAGTCTCTCGTTTTCTTTTGCTACCCTTCGTATTTCTGAAGCGAGGTGCTCGATCTTACCATTCGTCTCATGGTGGTTACGTTCAGCTTCCTTCTTAGCATCGCTTGAGGTTCTCTCGAAAGAATCCACGAGTTCATGTATCTTGTCCTCGAGTCTATTAATTCGATCTGAATGGTCTCGGTGTATTGAAAGGTCGAGGGAGTGGCTCACTCCCATTAGGTCTCGGGTTTGATGGTCGCCGTGATGACGCACTATGCTCCTTTCTAAGTTCTCGCGATGGAGATCGAGGTCGCGGCAGTGTCTTGGGTTGATGTTGCGGCCCGAGTTGTAAAGCAAGCGGAAGTCCTGCAGTTCCCGGATGGCTTTCGACTGTTGTGTACGTTCTGAGTCCAATCTAGCTAGCACACCCATTATGATCTTCAAAGGGTTTGCTTCGCCTTCTTCTTCGCGGCTTGGTGCATGGCCAGGGTTGTTCATGCCGTTGTACTCGCTAGTGGCCAGGTTGGTCAGTAATAGTCGCGCTCCTTTTACTGATTTTGACAAGAAGTCTCCATTGCTTGCAATATCCAGCGCGTCCTGGAGTTTCCTGTTTGTTCCTCGGTAGAATGTGCTAATTATGTGTTCATCAGTGAATCTGTGGTGTGGATAGTCTCTTTCGTAGCCTTTAAATCGCTCACATGCCTCGATGAGAGTTTCACACCTTTCTTGCCGGAATCCTTGTATCTTGTTCCTTAGGAGGTAGGAACGGGATTTAGTGTGGAAGCGTTATAGGAAAACTGTTACACCCCGACCCGGCTAACTATACCGCGGCCGTGCCTCCAACCGTACTTATCATACCATGACCGTACTTAGGAATTTTTTGCCTTTTTCTTTAAAAGCAAACAATCTAACACAGTCCAACCCATGGCATGAGCCCATTCGCGGCTTAACTAGCTACGCACCTAATCCAGTGCCAGCTAAACAAAACCTTGCTCCGCAAGATCCATGAACGTCCCATACCGTCCAGACCGCCTTAACAACTTCATTCCACACTCTTGTTGGCTCAACCACTGTACTGGCCAACCTACGAAACACACCCCCCCCATACTTAGTCACTCAACCAACCATCCCCGCATGACCAAGTACAGAAGAGGGGCGGCTCAGATCCCCGATCCTTGCACGCCTGGCACGATCCACACTGACCGCCCAACCACGATCCAACTGATCTCCAACCGCGATCCAACAGACTGCCAACCACGATCCAACAGACCGCCAACCACGGTCCCACAGACCGCCAACCACGGTCCGACTGACCGCCAACCGCGGTCCAACAGACCGCCAACCACGGTCCAACAGACCGCCAAGCATGGTCCAACAGACCATCCCGTCACGATCATTCTCGATCGTCAGACAGCCTAGTATGTGATAGTCTCGGTAAGCTTTCTCACCAGGCTGTGTATCCCGACTAATCTCACGGAACACTCACTGCCACCGTTTGATAGTCCTTGATAGCTGTGCCTTCACATAGGCTGCCTACGTACCCTTTCTAGGGATCAAGCCATCCGTAGTTCTTAACTCCATCCGGACTTAGCCATTTACAATCGACTACAGTCACAGTACAGTCCATAACTCATGGACTTGGTCGACATCCTTCGACCCAGAATGCCTTTCCATCGGCCATCCCATGACCTACTCGACCGTAATCAGATTTCCGGGTTACGGATGCTACAAAAACCCTCCTACATTCTTCCCAGTTCGTGATGGATGTTGGGGCTAAGGATCTCAACCATTTGCTTGTCTTTTCTCCTAAAGAGTAGGAGAACAGCATGCATCTCAGGTAGCCTCCATTTATCTTGGAAATGGCGCAGACTCCTTCGAACGCTTCAATGTGCTCGATAGGTTGCTCTGATGGTTGGCCTCGGTATTCGTTCTGCTTAACCAGGTCTATGATGCGTTTCTTGATCTCAAAATTGTCTCCTTCAGGTAGTGCTAGCCGAAAAGGGTTTCGGTCTTGGAAGGACTTGAGGGGCGCATCGAACTCGGAGATTGCAGGCGCGTCCTCGATGAACGTCTCATCTTCGTCGCTTGGCAGATCTTCTTCTTCTTCTTCCACTCGTTGTTCTCCGTTTAGATTAAACGGATCTCCAAGAGCTTCGGGGTCTCGGACTTGATCCCCCATTAGAGAAGTACTTGCAAAACGAGGAGTTAAACGAGTAGTTCAGTAATCGTTATGTTGATTTTTTGGTAAATAATTCGCAAGAAGCATAGACTTATGATGGTAAAAATGGGTAAAATATGCATGTTATCAAATGGGTAAAATATGCATCTTCTTCCTTTCTTTTTTTTTTATCAATTTTTTTTTCTTTTCTTTGGATTTTTTTTGTTTGGCTTCCTCAACTAGTGATTTCAGCAGATAGAAAGAAAAGAAGGTGAAAAATTGAGAAGATGAAAGATCAGTAGATGAGGAGTTGTGTTACCGAACTTATGAGTGTTGTTCTGATACGATCCTCCAAGATCTTTCACTCAAAGTTAGTAGGGATAATCCTCAAATCCGTCGGAATGGTGAAACTCCAAAGAATAAGGCGGTGGGACCTTAGAAAGGTGATGCATGTAGATCCAATAGTGAATATATTAAACCCACCACCTGATACTAACTTATACCGCAAACAACTAACTTCAGTCAATAGAATGGCCACACAAGTGTGATGAAGATACTTGATAAATCGGTTTGATCAATTGGATATGACAACTGATAAGTCCATATTTTGCATCATTCTAGCATCCATTTAGTATAGGTTTCTCACCATCTAAGTGTATTTTTAAGCATCATTGTGTTGCATTTTGATCATTTAGAGTTTAAGGCGTCTTTGCATAGTTTTTGCATATTTGTTGCATTTGGAGTGTTCCTCGGGTACATTTGGAGGTAAAGAAACCATTTGGAGCTTTGGGGATGAGTTTGGATCAAAGAGAAGTCGAAACAAAGGTTGACAGAAGTTGTCTAGCATCGCCTCGGATTGGAGCGTCTCGGATTGGCAAACCGAGACAGACTCGGCAGAGACTTCATCGGTTTGGACCCATCGGTTTGGACGTGCGGAGCAGCTCGAGACGAAGCCACCAGAACCTTCATCGGTTTGGCCACCTCGGATTGCCAAACCGAGACGACCTCGGCAGAGAGTTCATCGGTCAAGGCGCATCAGACTGCAACCCGAGACGGACGCGCCAGAGTTCCCATCGGNTTGGAGCTAAAGAAACCATTTGGAGCTTTGGGGATGAGTTTGGATCAAAGAGAAGTCGAAACAAAGGTTGACAGAAGTTGTCTAGCATCGCCTCGGATTGGAGCGTCTCGGATTGGCAAACCGAGACAGACTCGGCAGAGACTTCATCGGTTTGGACCCATCGGTTTGGACGTGCGGAGCAGCTCGAGACGAAGCCACCAGAACCTTCATCGGTTTGGCCACCTCGGATTGCCAAACCGAGACGACCTCGGCAGAGAGTTCATCGGTCAAGGCGCATCAGACTGCAACCCGAGACGGACGCGCCAGAGTTCCCATCGGACTAGGCGCATCGGACGGACAAGCCGGGACGCGTCCCTCAACCTGCATCGGTTTGGAAAACCGATGCGGTCTCTTTTCCCAGCCAAAACCGGGTCAATACCCAGTTTGTTCCGGGTTGACCCGGTCCGATCACTATTCACTATAAATACATTTTAGACCTAATTTTATGCTTAACTTTTATTCTCTTGTTCTTAGCTTAAACTTTTAGCCACTTTGGGCAAATCCTTTGTTTAAGCTTAATCTTTTGAGTTTAAAGCAATTTCTCTTTTGAATCTCTTGTTTTATCTTTCTCTAATCATGTTTAGCTTAACTTTCATCCTTGATTTGTTGGGCTTAGCAATGATTAGTGAGTAGTTCTCTAGAAACTTAGGGATGGGTTAGATTTAGGGTTTTCTAATGGATTAATCTTGCAATCTAGGATAGATTCTTTCATTCTCTCTTCTTATTAAGTGATTCCTAATGCCAAATAGCTAATCTTTGCTATTTTGGATCATAAGCATTTCATACACCCACCAAGTGTTTGATGAAATGCTTGAACCAACTTAATAAGAGATTTACATTTCTAGCCCAAGACATTAGATGTTTAGAGTGTTTATCATGCCTTATAGACTTGAAATTAATGATTTTTGATTATCTTAATGCTAAAACATCATTAGTTCATTAGGGTGATTAAGAAAGGGATTAAGGCCACACATCATGGTTTATTTTTTTTTAAGTGTTCTTGGCATAGAGTTAGCTTGATTAGTTGCTTAAATGATTGCAAGGTTATCCATTTAGTTTCCCAAATCCATGATTCCATCCCTAGGTTTCGCTTTAGTTAAATTGTTAATCTTGCTTAGTAGTTAATCCTTGTTTAGTATCTTGATTAGTAGTGATTAAGGCTTAATTTCATAGTTATTGCTCTAGTAGTATCTATTTAAGTTTGTCTTTAGCTTTCAATACTTGTTTGTGACTTGCTTTTACTATTTTAGCTTAGCTTAAACATAGCTTTGTATTCTTATTGCATCATCCCCCAAGATGGATTGATACCTCAATATATTGCAATGATATGAGCAATTGAGGAATTGCTTGCAAGAGTAAAACGTCTTGTTTCAATTTGGCGTCGTTGCCATATTGGGATTGATTGATCATTAAGATTTGAGTTTTGTTTGAGACTAAGTGATCCTTTTGTGTTTATTGACCATCTACTTTTCTAGATTTCAGTTTTTCCTTGAATGCATTTGAGATCACAAGGAGACAACAACTTCCAAGGCTTTCAAGACATTGATCAATTGGAAAGGGTTAAAAGGATTGCAAGAAGGGAAGCTGCAAAGTTAGAGAGGTTGAGAATGGAAGAACAACAAAGAGATCAAGTCCCTCTACCATACATGGCGCAAGCACAAAGGGGCAATGGAAACCCCTTACATGCGCCACGCTTAGGGAGGACTATTGGGCTGGAGATGCTCCAAATACACATCAAAATCGCTATGGTATCAATCCTCCACCGGTTCAAAACAATACCTTTGAAGTGAAGCCAGCTTTCATCTCTGTGGTTCAACAAGACAAGTTCCATCGGTTGCCAATGGAGGATCCTCTAGATCACTTGGACAACTTTGATAGAGTTTGTGGCTTATTCAAGATGAATGGTGTGAGTGAAGATGCCTTCAAGCTAAGGCTTTTTCCCTTCTCTCTTGGGGATAGAGCAAGGCAATGGGAGAAAACTTTGCCTCAAGGTACTATCACTACATGGGATGAGTGCAAGAAAGCTTTCCTATCTAAGTTCTTCTCCAACTCTAGGATCGCCAAGTTGAGGAATGAGATCTCTAGCTTCACTCAAAAGAACAATGAGTCCTTCAATGAAGCATGGGAAAGATTCAAGGGCTACACAATGCAATGCCCTCATCATGGCTTCACACAAGAGTCTCTACTAAGCACCATCTATAGAGGTGTTCTACCAAAGATAAGAATGCTTCTTGATACCGCAAGCAATGGGAATTTCTTGGGCAAAGATGTTGAAGATGGATTGGAGCTTGTAGAGAATCTTGCCTTGAGTGATGGAAATTATAATGAGGACTATGATAGAGCTCCAAGGGGAGGTGATTTTGATGCTCACAAGAGGGAAATGAAGTCTCTACATGATAAGATGGACAAGCTCATGTCCTCCAACCAAAGGCATGTCCATTTTGTTGAAGAGAATGTGGAAGATTGTGATGATCAAGTTGAGTACCAAGAGGGTCAAGAGGTGGTCAATTTCGTGGGAGGCCAAGGAGGATACAACAACAACTATAACAACAACTATAAGGGGAACAACAACCTCTCTTATAGGAGTACTAATGTGGCTAACCCACAAGACCAAGTCTATCCTCAACAAGCTACTCAAGGAAAGCCTTTTGTGCCCTACAACAATCAACAAAAAGGTTATGCACCAAGGTCTAACTACCAAGGAGGAAACCAAGGCAACTTTGGTGGGCAAAAGTTCAACCAAGGCAATGCTCCACCGGGTTTTAGTCAAGCTTCACAAGGTCCACCACAAGACAATGTTCAGCTTATGCTTCAACAAATCCTACAAGGTCAAGCCAATAGTGATGCTAATATGGGAAAGAAGATTGCTGAAATCAACACAAGGATGGACTCCTCACTCAATGAGCTTGCTACTCAAATTGGGGGTCTTCAACAAAAGTTCAAGCAGCTAGAGAAAGGCAAGGCTTCTAGCTCCAACTCTCAAGGTACTCTACCGGGAAAGTGTGAAGCAAATCCCAAGGAGTACATCAATGCCATTACTTTGAGAAGTGGAAAGGAGTTGCCTCCAAGGTCAAGTCCTTTGATCAATGAGGACATTGAAATTCAAGATGGGGAGGATAGCTTTGAAAAAGCTCAAGATGCTATAACTTTTGATGATGTATATATTGCAAAGAAGAGTAAGGAAGTGGTAAAGGAGAAGCCAAAGGAGGATTTGCACAAGAAGGAGTCAAGATTTGTTCCTCCACCCTACAAGCCTAAGCTTCCTTTTCCCGGGAGGTTTAAGAAACAATTGGTGGAGAAATACAAGGCTATGTTTGACAAGCAAATCAAAGACATTGAGCTCAAGATGCCTTTGGTGGATGCCTTTATGATGATTCCACAATATGCTAAGTTCTTGAAGGATACCGTGGCACAAAGAGCAAGGGATATCCAAGGAGTTATGCTAGTTTCTCAAGAGTGTAGTGCCATAATCCAAAGCAATGTGATACCAAAGAAGCTAGGAGACCCCGGATCTTTCACAATACCATGCGCCCTAGGTCCTCTTAGTTTTGAAAATTGCTTGTGTGATCTTGGAGCTAGCATCAACCTTATGCCCTATTCAATTGCAAAGAAGCTTGGTTTCACCAAGTACAAAGAGTGTGGAATCTCCTTGATACTTGCGGATAGAAGTGTGAGGTTACCTATTGGAGTTCTTGAAGATTTGCCTATCAAGGTTAGTAACTTCATCATCCCCACGGATTTCATGGTGCTCAAGATGGATGAAGAGCCAAAGGATCCTTTGATTTTGGGAAGACCCTTCCTAGCTACAGCTGGTGCTATTATAGATGTTAAGCATGGAAAGATTGGCTTACATCTTGGAAATGGGATTGAGTTGAAGTTTGACATAAAGAAGACTTTGAGGAAGCCCACCATTGATGGTCAAGTATTCTACATTGAGACT
Organism: Alliaria petiolata; assembly: GCA_020283515.1. Classification (NCBI taxonomy): domain Eukaryota; kingdom Viridiplantae; phylum Streptophyta; class Magnoliopsida; order Brassicales; family Brassicaceae; genus Alliaria; species Alliaria petiolata. The sequence continues at coordinate 235,398,444 of JAHZTW010000001.1, forward strand.
ATGGATGAGCTAGCCGATGAGTTGCTAGAGGAACTAGCTCAAGAGGACCATCTTGGTGTTGCTCTCACCAAACCACATGGAGAGAATGGGTACTTGGATGAGGAAACACAAGCATACATGCAAATGCTTGATTCGCGCAAGGCTCTAGATGGGGAGGAAGTTTTTACACGATTGGTAGCTTCATGTGAGGGTGAAGTGGAATGTGACCAAGACAAGAGGTCCATGGAAGTTGAGGTTTCAAGTCAAGGGCAAGAGGAAAAGCTAGAGGAGCTTGAGGATAGCGAATGGGCTAAGGACCTTGATGAGGATTGGAGCGAACTTAAGGCCCCAAAGGTGGACCTCAAACCACTTCCCATTGGACTAAGGTATGCTTTCTTAGGCCCTAACTCTACTTACCCCGTAATTGTGAATGATTGCTTGAGTGATGATGAGCTCAACTCTCTCCTTAATGAGTTGAGAAAGTATAGGAGAGCTATTGGTTACTCTTTGAGTGATATCAAAGGCATATCTCCTATGCTTTGTACTCATAGGATTCACCTTGAAAATGAAAACACTTCCTCAATTGAACACCAAAGAAGATTAAACCCAAACCTTAAGGAGGTGGTGAAGAAGGAAATTTTAAAACTTTTGGAAGCTAATGTGATTTACCCTATTAGTGATAGCACTTGGGTGTCTCCCGTGCATGTTGTCCCTAAGAAGGGTGGAATCACTGTGATTAAGAATGATAAGGATGAATTAATACCAACTAGAACCATCACCGGCCATAGGATGTGTATTGATTATCGAAAACTCAATGCTTCTACTAGGAAAGATCATTTCCCTCTTCCTTTTATTGATCAAATGCTTGAGAGATTGGCTAACCATCCCTTCTATTGTTTCCTTGATGGATATAGTGGGTTCTTCCAAATACCCATTCATCCTAATGATCAAGAGAAGACTACTTTCACATGCCCTTATGGTACCTTTGCATATCGAAGGATGCCATTTGGGTTATGTAATGCTCCAGCCACCTTTCAAAGGTGCATGATGAGTATCTTCTCCGATCTTATTGAGGAAATGGTAGAGGTGTTTATGGATGACTTTTCTGTGTATGGTGCCTCTTTTTCTGCTTGTCTTTCTAATCTTTGCAGGGTTCTACAAAGATGTGAGGAGTCTCACTTGGTGCTCAATTGGGAAAAGTGTCACTTCATGGTCAACCAAGGCATTGTGTTGGGTCATAAGATTTCTGAAGATGGTATAGAAGTGGACAAGGCCAAGATAGATGTCATGATCAACTTGGCGCCACCATCAAATGTGAAAGGCATAAGGAGTTTCCTTGGGCATGCTGGGTTTTATAGGAGGTTCATCAAGGACTTCTCAAAGATTGCTAGGCCTTTGACAAGACTCCTTTGCAAGGAGGTGGATTTTCAGTTTGATGAAGAGTGCTTGCAAGCTTTTGAGACCATCAAGAAGGCACTTGTGAGTGCCCCCATTGTGCAAGCACCGGATTGGAGTCTACCTTTTGAGATCATGGCTGATGCTAGTGACTATGCCGTTGGAGCTGTGCTTGGGCAAAGGAAAGACAAGAAGCTTCATGTGATTTACTATGCTAGTAGAACACTTGATGATGCTCAAACCAAGTATGCTACAACAGAAAAGGAACTCTTGGCAGTTGTGTTTGCTTTTGAGAAGTTTAGATCTTACTTGGTGGGATCAAAGGTCATAGTGTATACCGATCATGCTGCATTGCGCCATATTTATGCCAAGAAGGAGACCAAGCCAAGGCTCCTTAGATGGATTCTGCTTCTACAAGAGTTTGACATGGAAATAGTGGACAAGAAGGGTGTAGAAAATGGTGTGGCTGATAATTTGTCAAGGATGAGGATTGAAGATGCTTTGCCAATCAATGATTCTTTACCGGAGGAACAAATTATGATGATCAAGAGCATTGCTAGTGTGCATGGAATTGGAAGAAAGCTTGAAGAGATTCAAGGCATGGAAGCAAAGAGTGAGCCTTGGTACGCTGATTTTGTTAACTACTTGGTGTGCAATGAGGAGCCCACTCATCTCAACACCTATCACAAAAAGAAGTTCTTGAGAGATGTGTCACACTTCTATTGGGATGAGCCCTACCTCTATAAGAGATGTGCTGATGGGATATATAGGAGATGCTTGGCACAAGAAGAGGTTGAGAATGTGATCTTCCATTGTCATGGGTCAAGATATGGAGGGCATTTTGCAACTTTCAAAACAGCTACAAAAGTGCTTCAAAGTGGGTTTTGGTGGCCTACATTGTTCAAGGACACTCATGAGTATATCAAGAGATGTGAACCTTGTCAAAAAAAGGGGAACATTAGCAAAAGAGATGAGATGCCCCAAAACCCTATCTTGGAAGTAGAATTGTTTGATGTTTGGGGAATAGACTTCATGGGACCTTTCCCTTCTTCTTTTTGTAACCAATACATACTAGTGGCTGTTGATTATGTGTCAAAGTGAGTTGAAGCCATTGCAAGTCCCACTAATGACTCAAAGGTTGTGGTCAAATTGTTCAAGAGCATAATTTTCCCAAGGTTTGGTGTACCAAGGGTGGTTATTAGTGATGGAGGAAGCCATTTCATCAACAAGGTTTTTGAAGGGTTATTGAACATGCATGGTGTCAAGCATAAGGTATCTACCCCTTACCACCCTCAAACTAGTGGTCAAGTGGAAGTCTCAAACCGTGAGATCAAAGCTATTTTGGAGAAAACTGTGGGTCTAACAAGGAAAGATTGGTCAACCAAGCTTGATGATGCTTTGTGGGCCTATAAGACAGCCTTCAAGACACCAATTGGAAGGTCTCCCTTCAACCTTGTGTATGGAAAGGCTTGTCATCTACCGGTAGAGATTGAGCACAAGGCTTTGTGGGCTGTGAAGCTTCTCAACTACAACATAAAGACCGCTCAAGAGAAAAGATTGGTTCAACTCCAAGAACTTGAGGAGATTAGGCATGAGTCTTATGAAAGCTCGAAGATTTACAAGGAGAGGACCAAGGCTTTCCATGACAAGAGGATTGTGAAGAAGGAGCTAAGTGTTGGTGACAAAGTTCTTCTCTACAATTCAAGATTGAAGTTGTTCCCAGGTAAGCTCAAGTCAAGATGCGGAGGCCCTTTTGAGATTAAAGAAGTATTGCCTTATGGAGCCATCACTTTGGTTGGGAAGAATGGGGAGAGCTTCACAGTAAATGGTCATAGGGTCAAGCCATACTTGGTAAATGAGTCTAAGGAAGAGGCAAGTTCATGTCCTCTTCAAGATCCTCCACATGCCTAAGTGTTTGAAAAGTCAAGCTTAGTGACTTTAAACAAGCGCACTTGGGAGGCATTCCCATGACTATCCTTGTATATATTCTTGATTTTTATTTTTAATATTGTGTTTTTAAGTGTTGGTGATTGTCAGGGTTGAGCCATTTGAATTGGACTTTGATGGAAGGCATGAAAGGAAAAGTTTAGGGAGGCATCGGTTTGCAGCACCTCGGTTTGGGTGACCGTGGCAGAGATCTCATCGGACTGGCTGCATCGGACTGGCCGCATCGGACTGGCAAACCGAGCCCAAGCTTCCCGAGAGTTCATCGGTTAGCGGCACATCGGTTTGCCAAACTGATGCAGCCCCAAAAGGTAAGTCAACCCCTTCCTTTCTCCCTTTGACCGGTTCAAATTGAGTAAACCAAGTCTTTTCTAAACCAATTTTCACAGAATTTTGCTTGGTTTAGTCCCTTCTTCTCCTCCAAACTCGTTTTTCTCCTCCATTCTCCCATTGTTTCACTATTTTGAGCATAAAACTCTCAATTTTCACTCAAATTTGGTGATTCAAAAACCTACAAGCTTGGAATTCTATTGTCTAGTTTTCTCTATTCCAATTTTGGGCCACCCTCTGTGCAAGGAACAAGGTATATTTTTCTATATTTCTCTCCATATCAATGATTTTTACAATTGGTGGAATTTGAGGAACTTGAGGAACTTGAGGAAATTGGTAAATTGGAATCGAAATTGGTTGTTAGAAGCTTGGATTATGCTTGAGAATGATAGTCTTGTTGATTTGGTAGGTAAAAAACGTTCATACTTTGAGAAATTTGGAAATTTTTGGCATTTAGGGTTCTAAGGACAAAAAGTTCCGAAAATTGCAAATTGATGCTCTAAATGTGTTTAAAATTTGGGGCTTTTGCTTGTAATTAGATGCATTACCCACGTTTAAGCATAGCCCCTCTTGAATTTGAGTTTTGA
>JAHZTW010000001.1:235471925-235493283 GCA_020283515.1 Alliaria petiolata
TGATCTAGAGGATCCTCCATTGGCAACCCATGGAACTTGTCTTGTTGGACCATAGAGATGAAAGCTGGCTTTACTTCAAATGTATTGTTTTGAACCGGTGGAGGTTGAATGCCATATCGATTTTGGTGAATAGTTGGAGCATCACCAACCCCTATAGTCCTCCCTTGTCTAGGCGCATGCAAGGGGTTTCCATTGTCCCTAGGTGCTTGCTCATGCGCCATGTTCCTAGGAGGAGCTTGATCCCTTTGTTGCTCTTCCATTCTCAACCTTTCTAGCCTTGTAGTTTCCCTTCTTGCAAGCCTAGCAACCCTTTCCAATTTATCAATGTCTTGAAAGCCTTGGAAGTTGTTGTCTCCTTGTGATCTCAAATGCATTCAAGGAAAAACTGAAATTTAGAAAAGTGGAAGGTCAATAAACAAAAAGATCACTTAGTCTCAAACCAAACTCAAATCTTAATGATCAATCAATCCCAATATGGCAACGGCGCCAAATTGAAACAAGCATTTTTAGCTTGCTAGCAATTCCTTAATTGCTCATATCATTGCAATATTTAAGGTATCAATCCATCTTGGGAGATGATTCACTAAGAATGCAAAGTCTAGTTTAAGCTAAGCTAAAATGGATAAATTCAAGTCACAAACAAGTATTAAAAACGAGCTACAAGCTAAAAGAGATACTACAAAAGCTAATCAAGAAACTAAGCAAGGATTACTACTAAGCAAGATTATCAATTATACTAAATCGAAACCTAGGGATGGAATCATTGATTTGGGAATCTAAAGGAACATTCTTGCAATCATTTAAGCTACTAATCAAGCAAACTCTATACCTAGAACTCTTAATCAAGATAAGACCATGGTGTGTGGCTCAAATCCATTTGTTAATTACCCCAATGAACTAATGATGTGTTAGCATTAGCATAATCAACAAGCATTAATAACAAGTCTAAATGGTATGATAAACACTCTAAACATCTAATGTCTAAGGCTAGAATATGTAAATCTCTTATTAAGTTGGTTCAAGCATTTCATCAAACACTTGGTGGGTGGATGAAATACCTAAGTTCCCAAAATGGCAAAGATTAGCCATTTGGCATTAAGAACTACTTAATAAGAAGAGATTAGAAAGAATCTATCCTAGATTGCAAGATTGAACCAATAAAATTCCCTAAATCTACCCCATCCCTAAGTTCCTAAGGAAACTACTCACTAATCATGTTTAAGCCCATCAAATCAAAGATTAGAGAAAGACTAAACATAATTAGAGAAGATAAGCAAGAAATCTAAGAAAGATATTGCATTAAAAACAAATCCAAAGCATAAACAAGGTTTTTGCCAAAAATGGCTAAGAGTTAATGCTAAGAACAAGAGATTAAAAGATTCCTAGAAAAATTAGGTCTAAAGAGTATTTATAGGGGGACCCATGAAAAGAAGGAAAAAGAGTTCGTCTGGGGTTGGATCGACGTGTTCGTCGATCTGTTTCGTCGATCCAACACCCAAAATAAATATGGATCGACGACTCATCGATTATGTACGTCGATCCGGTTCATGGTCTTGGCTCCTGGTTCGGCGTGGTACGTCGATCTGGTACGTCGATCCGACTCCCTGGAATTTTAGATCGACGAGACTACGTCGATCCATCTCATCGATCCATGCCCCTGGAAATCTGGATCGGCGTGGCTCGTCGATCCATCTCGTCGATACGTGTCCCTGGAAATCTGGATCGGCGAGCTTCGTCGATCTTCTACGTCGATCTGCTGCAAAAAAATCTTCTTCTTCATCTCTTTGTTGCTTCTTGTCCCTCCAAGTGGTGTGCATCAATCTCCAAGTCCATCCTCAACTCCCAAGCGTCCTTTTCACCTAATAAGGTCCCAAAACATGCAAAGAACTATGCAAAACATGCAAGAACACTCTAGGACTCTAAATGAACAAATGCAACACTATAATGCTATATTATACTCTAAAATGATGATAAACCTACACTATATGTATGCTAGAATGATGCAAAATATACATATATCAATGAGCCACGCCCCTCCTCCTATGAGACAAGAAGGCGTGAGAAGAGAGTCATGTGATCCCCCACTCCTCAATCCAGCAATCCATCCTACTCCATGGACTCTTACTCATCCTCCTCCATGCGCTTTTGATCAAGGTACCACTCCATCTATTGTAAATACCATTTAGGTTTTTATTTTTGCATATTGAAATCTTCTCCAAGCTTGGATTACACAAGAGACTGTGTAATTTAAGTTTGGGGGAGTATGGTGTATTTGATCTTGTGTTTTGTGATCTTATTTCTTTTTCATGCATCTTTGAGTCTCATGCATGCATCTATGGCATAGAAAAAACCAAAAAAAATTGGAAAAATTTCGAAAATTTCAAAAAAATAGCATGTAGTTGCATTTGCATTTGTCACATAAGTAGGATTGAGTCTAGCTTTCATATAGGATTGTATTCTTGCATAGGGGACAATGATAGACTTTCCTTGTAAGGTGTTAAGCTCATGAATTTCTTCAAGACCCTAGTTAGTAGTTCTTTGATGCTTGAAGTGCAAATTTTGAAAGTAAAAGTTGAACCCTACTTGGACCTCACCATTTGAAACTCAAGTCTAAATTGAAGCAAGCTTTGAATAGAAACCAACTCTCTTGAACTTGAACCTAATTTGAATGAATAATTATCATGGTTATGCATTGTTAGAGAACTTGTTGATACCATATACATATTTGGGTTATCTTCTTTCCTTTTACCACTCTTGTTAACCCCAATAGCCGACTCTCATCTTTAGAGCGGTTGAAATCGAACTCCCTAGCTAAGCTTTCTTTGAAACCTCTTCCTTATTGAGTGCATTAGGCCTTTTTCTTCTTGTGAACTTAGCAAAACGTGTTGAGTTTAGAGCGACAAGGATAGGCTTCCATGTAGCTAGCTCGAAAACAATGAGCTAGGTGATAGGATAGGATTCTTGGGTGGGGATTTTTGGCTTAATATTAGATATGAATGAAGTAAAGTGGGCGAAGTTGAGTTGGTGAAAGGGGGAAAACGAAAATTTTGGAACAAGTGTTGGCATTGTGTGTTATGCTCTAAGTGTTAAGAAAAAAGGTCCTCTAGAAATAAAAAGTAAAAGAGCCAAGAAAAAGAAAAAAAAAAGAAAAAATAAAAAAAAAAAAAAGAAAAAAAATTAAAAAAAAAAAAAAAAAAAAAAATAAAAAAAAAAAAAAACAAAAAATAAAGATAAAAAAAAAGATTTACCCAAAAAAATAAAAAAAGAAAAAAAAAAAGATTAAAAAAATAGGATTAGACAAATAACATAAAAAAGGAAAAAAAAGATAGGAATTAAAAAAAAAAATAAAAAAAAAAAAAAAAAAAAAAAATTAAAATAAAAAAGGTAGATGGAAGTTTGTCCTTGTATGCAAAGGTTGCTTTTTACTCTTAGCATTTTGCCAAAGTTCACTTGTTCATTGAGAGATCCCTTGCATTGGAACCCCATGAAGTTGAGATCATTTTCATCTCAAGACCTTACCCAAAAACCAAACAAGTTCGCTAGCATTGCATGATTCATGAACCATGGTTACCACTTAATGAATGTTAAAGAGTTGGTGAAAATGAATGCTTGTGTAGATTGAGTCTTGGGTTAACTTGAATGAGTATGGGTATGACTAGACCTTTTGGAGCAGAGTTTGCATTAGAGCATCCTATAATTAAGAACAAGGACCATTGAATTAATTTATTTGTTTGACACCTTTTGATTTGAGTCCCCACTTTCAAACCTCTATCCTTAGCTTGCGTTTCATTTGCTTAGAGAAAAGCAAAAAGGCAAGTTTGGGAAAGTGGATATGTCTATATTTTGCATCATATTTCACACCATTTAGTGTAGGTTTCTTATCATTTAGAAGCCTAATTAAGCATCAATGTATTGCATTTCGATCATTTAGAGGTCTAGGATGTCCTTGCATAGTCTTTGCATATTTTGGCACTTTTGGAGTCTTTATCAGGTAATATGGATGCTATGAAGGCATGCTTGAAGTTGGAGAAGGATGACATGATCAAGAGGAGGAAGAGAAGCAGCCGAATGATAAGCAAAAGTCTTTTAGAAGCATATCGAGCATTTGGAGGTGCGAAATGTATGTGTCCGTAAGAAAGCTTTGCACTTAGATTCAGACTCCGAAGCCTTCTTAAGAGTTGTAGACGATCCAGAGTGCTTTCTAGTGATGTTGGAATCAAGGCATTCGGACATGTGGTTAGAAAGTTACATCGATTTTAGTTCGGTTCGACGACACTGATCGACGAACAGCTCGAACCACTTCTCAGGGGTTCGGTTCGATGACACGGATAGACGAGTAGCTCGAACCACAGCACCAGGGGTTCAGTTCGACGACTTGGTTTGACGAGCCTGGTCGATCCGAACACAGATTTTTTCCGGGTACAAATCGGATCAAACGAAGACTTTCTGTTCCGATTCAGCCTTCGAGCTCTTCATACAAGTTGTAGGTAATTGAATCATCTTTCATTTGAAGGTGGTTTCATGTCATTATGAGTCTTGGTTAGGGAGATATGGCGATTTCCGCAAGACTGCTACCCCGGGTCAAAACCCGGTTTGTTCCGGGTTGACCTGGCTCGACCTCCTTCCCTATAATTACTTAAAAACCTAATTTTTATGGATCTTCTCTTGTTTTTGAACAGAAAATCGACCATTTGTGGTTTTGAGGAGATTTGGAAGATTTCTTTAAAGTTTAATGCAATATCTTTCTTAGATTTCTTGTTTTATCTTTCTCTAATCATGTTTAACCTTTCATTTACCTTTGATTTGATGGGTCTAATCATGATCAGTGAGTAGTTCTTTAGGAACTTGGGGATGGGTTAGATTTAGGGATTTCTAATGGTTCAATCTTGCAATCTAGGATAGATTCTTTCATCTCTCTTCTTATTAAGTAGTTCCTAATGCCAAATAGGTAATCTTTGCTATTTTGAATCATAGACATTTCATACACCCACCAAGTGTTTGAACCAACTTAATAAGAGTACATTCCTAGCCTAAGACATTAGTTGCCTAGGGTGTTTATCATGCCATTTAGACTTGTAATTAATGCTTGCTAATCATTTTAATGCTAAAATATCATTAGTTCATTAGGGTGATTAGTGAAGGGATTAGTGCCACACATCATGGATTAGTCTTTATTAAGTGTTCTAGGCATAGAGTTGGCTTGATTAGTTGCTTAAATGATTGCAAGGTTGTCCATTAGATTGCCCAAATCAATGATTCCAACCCTCACTACAAGAAAACAGTGATTTCGTGACTACAATTTACGACTAATTAGGTAGTCGTAAATAATTACGACTAATATGCGACTATTTTGCGACTAAAGTATTTAAAAAAAACAGTCGCAAAAAGTTTGCAAAACAGTCGCTAACTGGCGACTTAATAGTGTAGTCCTAAATCAGTCGTACTTTTACGACTGATTTACGACTACAGTGTCGTTGTTGAGGTCGGTTTCCACCCAGACGAAATCAATCAGAGAAAATGCTAAGTATGGGAAATAGCTTCTTTACCATGAATCACCTCGGTGCATAAAGCGTGCACAACCGAAGTGAATCACCTCGGTGCACAAAGCGTGCACGAACGAAGTGAATCATCTCGGTGCACAAAGCATGCACAACCGAAGTGAATCACCTCGGTGCACGAAACGTGCACAACCGAAGTGAGTCACTTCGGTGCACAAAGCATGCACGACCCGAGGTGAATCACCTCGGTGCACAAAGCATGCACGACCCGAAGTGAATCACCTCGGTGCACAAAACATGCACGACCGAAGTAAATCACCTCGGTGCACAACACTTGAGTAAACCGAGGTGACTCATTTCGTGTACAAACCGTGCAGAATCCGAGCCAAACCATGCATGAGTTAAACCAACATTTCTCCTTGGCGGACAAATCTACCCGAGCCCAAGATAAGGCGCGAAGCCGCGCCCAAGACAAGGCACGAAGCCGAGCCCAAAATAGATCATTGTGCAAGTGGGCCGAGCCCAATTCCACGAGGAAGGCCGAGACAAAGAAAACCCTAGAGGACGAAGCCTCGTGGAGAGATGCGCCGCCAAGAGAGATAGAGAATAATCTACTAGAAGATTCTCTGAGATTTACTCGTAGAATATGAAAAAGATGTATAAATAGGATTCTCATTCCAATTGTAAAGGGATCCGCGCTTTACCGAGCAAAAACACTTGTACCCAAAAAGCTTATCGCAGCAAATCTAATAAAACTCCATCTTTGGATCTTTGTTTCGGTTTTAACACTTAGAATCTTTGCGTCCTCTTTTGAATTGATTAACAGGTAATCCATTGTGTGAGATCCAGTGCGCACAGTCGTCGCGGAAGAGTAGTCGTAANTTTCTCCTTGGCGGCCCGAGCGGGAGGTCAACAAAGCTACCCGAGCCCAAGATAAGGCGCGAAGCCGAGCCCAAGACAAGGCACGAAGCCGAGCCCAAAATAGATCATTGTGCAAGTGGGCCGAGCCCAATTCCACGAGGAAGGCCGAGACAAAGAAAACTCTAGAGGACGAAGCCTCGTGCAGGAGACGGAGCGCTCAACGCTACTCAGGAAACACCGATGCAATCCGAGACGATCTCTGCGTCCTTGGCAGAGATGAAGGAGATGATGACGGCGTTGGCGAAAAAGACGGCGAAGCAAGGCAAAACCCTCGAGGACCTCACAACGGAGAGTCGACCGACAAATGTCTAGCATTCTACGACACACTCCGAGGCAACAAGAAGTTCGAGTGGACAGAAAAGTGCGATATCTAGTTACCCCACCAGTGCTCGCGAAGCCAGTGGAAGGAGAGCCTCTCTATTTGTACATCGCCGTTTCCAATACCGCAGGCAGCGGAGTGCTCAACGCTACTCAGCAAACACCGATGCAATCCGAGACGATTAATGCGTCCTTGGCGGAGATGAAGGAGATGTTGACGGCGTTGGCGAAAAAGACGGCGGAGCAAGGCAAAACCCTCGAGGACCTCACAACGGAGAGCCGAGCTCAAATCCAGCGAATCGGGAGCCTGACTCCCATGTTGAATCCATCTACTAGGGTCAGACGGCTCGGCCTCAACCCAACGGTGCTCAACTTCGCAACCCCAGGAGTGAACAACGGCCAAGCAGGAGGCTCGGGGAACTTCCAGTCGCAGTATCTTTCCGGAGAAAGGACTCCCGCAGCCACGAGACCCAACATAACCGAGCCGCCACGCCTAATCCGAGGAAGAGTCGGCGACGGAGGCTTGGGCGAGCCCACCGACAGTTTGGCGGCCACGACGGAAACCTGAGGCGAGCGAACTGAAGCGCCGACATCACGACGCGACGCGATCACCGCCGAGGTACTACAAGATGGGACGTCGGGAGACGTCCTCGGCTCGGAGCGAGATCAAACCCTAACGGAAGAAGAGGAAAATCTCATGTGGGTCGAACAGATGCAATACCAAGACGAGCCCCGAGCTGGAAACCAAGGTGGGATTACCGAACCTAGTTCAGCAAACCGAGGCAACGCCCTTGACGTGATCCGAGCTGACCTGGCCAGAGCAAACGTGGAGGTGAGAGCAATTCGATCGCAAGTACAGAAGGCGACGAGCGCGGCGCCCGAGATCGACCTGATGCTAGAGGAGGCTCAGATGACGCCGTTAACAGCGCGTATTACCGAAGCCAGAGTGTCAGACCCCGGGAAGGTTCGCCTCCCAACTTACGAAGGAACAACCGATCCAAAAGAACATATCAGAGCGTTTCGTACGGCGATGGCGCGGTCCAACCTCAGGGAAAATGAGCGAGATGCAGGTTACTGTCTTCTCTTCGTTGAAAATCTTCGAGGACCGGCCCTCGAATGGTTCTCCAGACTCGAGCGGAATTCGATCAACAATTTCATGGATCTGTGCATCGAATTCATGAAACAGTACTCCATGTTCATGGACCGAGGCGTATCCGATGCCGACCTCTGGACGCTCTCTCAAGGACTCACCGAGCCATTAAGAACTTTCATGGGTCGATTTAAAGCAGTGATGTCCAAGGTGGGAGACATAAGCGACAAGGGAGCTATTATGGCTTTAAAAAAATCCCTGTGGTATAAATCGGAATTTAGGAAAGAGATCGGACGAAATAAACCCCAAACCATCCAAGACGCTATGCATCGAGCCTCGGATTTCATACTCGAGGAGGAGGAGTTTCGAGTCCTAGACCAACGCTTCGGACCAATAAAGTCGGCAAACAGAAATCAGGGAGTGCCGAACCAGCCTACACACTCGAGAAATCGCCCGAACAGCACCTACGTTCACCACGAGGGACCGAGCTTCAGCGGAACACATAATTACCAAATTAGCGCCGAGCAAGGAGCTGGACGAGGTCGAGGAAGGACGAACGGAAATACGTGGATCAGGAATTCGACCTCTTACGACGAGAAGTCTTAATGCGAGATCCACAAGACGTACAGACACCTAACGACCAACTACAGAAGTTTGGGAGACAAACTTCGGGCAAAGTTCCTAGCCAGGGAGCTCAGAAATTCGATAAGTCTGAAGGACCTCGAGCATGAGAAGCTCGCCGACGAGAAACCACGGGCATAGACAGACCGCACAACGACCCCCTGGTAATCGAGCTAATAGTGAAAGATCACAAAGTAGCCCGAATCCTGATTGACACCGGGAGCTCGGTGGACGTCATTTTTAGAGAGACCTTGACTAAAATGGGAATCGATATGTCCGAAATAATACCGATCCCGAGCCGTTTGACCGAATTTTCTGGAAAAACGACCATGACGATAGGAACAATCAGACTACCAGTCCTAGCAGAAGATGTTACTAAAATCGTTAACTTCTCGGTAGTTGAAGGTCCCCCGGTTTACAACATTATCATGGGAACGCCGTGGATTAACTCGATGAGAGCCGTAGTCTCGACTTACCACCTCTGTTTGAAGTTTTCAGGAGCTAAAGGAATCCGAACAATTTGGAGAAATCAGAAGGAGTCGCGAATATGCTTCATGGCCGAGCACAAACTAAGAAACCCAAATACCGAAGCTAAAGGGGAAACCGTTCATAAGAAGATAAAAACTAACCGGGAAGCGAAGACCGGCACCAAAAAATTTTTGTAGCAATTACAGAAGACAAAAAAGACAAAAAAAAAAAACCGCGGTGAGCCCAGGTGATATACGTATGCTTAGACGACGAGAACCCGGAGAAGAGTGTAGAAATAGGGGCCGAGCTGGATGACGCAATCAAAACGGAGCTGATCTACTTTTTAAAGAAGAATATCAACACCTTCGCCTGGTCCGCAGAAGATATGCCCGGGATCGACATCAACATCACAAGCCACGAGCTCAACGTGGACTCAACTTTTAAACCAATAAAACAGAAGAGAAGGAAGCTCGTACCCGAGCGAGCTAAAGCGGTGAATGATGAGGTGGACAGATTACTTAAAGTTGGATCTATCACCGAGGCGAAATACCCATATTGGCTTGCAAACCCGGTAGTCGTAAAAAAGAAAAACGGAAAATGGCGTATATGCATCGACTTCACCGATTTGAACAAGGCATGTTCGAAGGATAGTTTCCCGCTCCCCCATATCGATCGCCTCGTCGAGGCGACTGCGAGAAACAAGCTCCTCTCATTTATGGATGCCTTTTCTGGGTACAATCAGATCCTGATGAACCCCGGCGACCGAGAAAAGACATCATTCATAACCGACCGAGGCATTTACTGTTATAAAGTAATGCCGTTCGGATTGAAAAACGCCGGAGCCACGTATCAGCGGTTGGTCAATAGAATGTTTGCCGACCAACTGGGAGCAACGATGGAAGTATACATCGATGATATGCTGGTAAAATCGCTGGAAGCAAGCAGCCATATCACCCACCTAACGGAATGCTTCAAGCGGCTTAACCACCACAACATGAAACTAAACCCGGCGAAGTGTAGGTTCGCGGTAACGTCCGGTGAATTCCTCGGATATCTGGTTACGAGCCGAGGTATCGAGGCGAATCCAAAGCAGATCGATGCGCTAATCCAAATGGCCTCGCCCAGAAACAAGCGAGAAGTACAGGGGCTGACGGGGCGCGTTGCTGCCTTAAATCGACCGACAAATGTCTAGCATTCTACGACACACTCCGAGGCAACAAGAAGTTTGAGTGGACAGAAAAGTGCGAGCCGACTTTCCAAGAATTGAAACGATATCTAGTTACCCCACCAGTGCTCGCGAAGCCAGTGGAAGGAGAGCCCCTCTATTTTTACATCGCCGTTTCCAATACCGCAGTCAGCGGAGTGCGGGTCCGAGAAGAACGAGGAGAACAGAGCCCCATCTTCTACGTGAGTCAAACTCTAGCAGATGCAGAAAGAAGATATCCGCAAATGGAAATGTTGGCGCTCGCTGTGGTAATGTCAGCACGGAAGCGAAGGCCGTATTTCCAATCACATTCTATCGTACTCCTGACGTCCTTCCCGTTGCGAGCTATATTACACAGCCCGAGCCAATCCGGAAGGCTAGCCAAATGGGCGACTGAGCTCAGCGAATACAACATCGAGTACCGAAGCAAGACCTGGGCCAAGTCCCAAGTCCTCGCCGACTTCCTGATAGAACTTCCAAACTGCGGAACAGACGAACCGGCCGAAGACTTCGCGTGGATGATTCACGTAGACGGCTCATCATCGAAACAAGGCTCAGGGATCGGAATTCGCCTAACATCACCAACCGGTAAAATCTTGGAGAAATCTTTTAGATTGGCCTTCCACGCCTCGAACAACGAAGCCGAGTACGAAGCTTTAATCGCTGGACTCAGACTAGCGCGAGGGATCAAGGTCCAAAAAATTCGGGCTTTCTGCGACTCACAGCTCGTCGCTAACCAATTCAATGGAGAATACACGGCAAGAGACGATAGGATGGAAGCATACCTGGGACTAGTCCAGGAACTTTCAAAGGAATTTGATGAGTTCGAACTCACAAAAATTCCTCGCGGCGAAAACGCTCAAGCCGACGCATTGGCAGCCCTCGCTTCATCATCCGACCCCGGCCTCAAGCGAGTAATCCCGGTAGAATTCATCGAACGACCCAGCATTGAAAGTTCAGAAATCATCAACCTGATTGAGGCAGCTGAAGGCGCTGAGAAACCCGGCAACGAACAAGATACGGCCATGACAGAAGATCAGCAGAACGAGTACGGATGCGACCAAGAATGGATGGGAGCAATTCGAACTTATATAATGGACGGAGAAGTCCCCACGGACAAGTGGACAGCCCGCAAACTCAAAGTCCAGGCTGCTCGATACATCCTACTCGACGGAGAGGTTTTCAAGTGGCGATTCTCGGGACCATTAATGACCTGCGTGGAAGGAAAAGACGCACGAAAAATAATGGAGGAAGTCCACGGAGGTTCCTGCGGGAACCATAGCGGCGGAAAATCTTTAGCAATAAAGATAAAACGTCACGGATATTACTGGCCGACCATGATTAAAGATTGCAAAAAATTTTCACGGAAATGCGAAAAATGTCAACGCCACGCCCCGACAATTCATCAGCCCACCGAGCTGTTATCCTCGATCTCGTCTCCGTATCCATTCATGCGCTGGTCGATGGATATCGTTGGCCCGTTGCATCGTTCCAAGCAGAAAAGATTTCTGCTAGTTCTGAGAGATTACTTCTCAAAATGGGTCGAGGCAGATTCTTTCGCCAACATCAAGGACGTCCAAGTCGAGAACTTCGTCTGGAAGAACATCATTTGCCGGCACGGAGTCCCGTACGAAATCGTGACAGATAACGGCTCGCAATTCATCTCAACACGTTTCGAATCTTTTTGTGAAAAATGGAAGATCCGACTAAGCAAGTCGACACCACGATACCCACAAGGCAATGGGCAAGCTGAGGCAGCAAACAAGACTATACTCGACGGATTGAAAAAGCGCCTCGACACCAAAAAGGGTAGATGGGCTGACAAACTGGAAGGAGTCCTATGGTCCCATCGGACAACCCCGAGAAGAGCGACTGGCGAAACAATGTTCGCACTTGTGTATGGAACAGAATGTGTTATCCCCCCCGAAGTGGATTTTCCAGGAGTACGGCGACGACTCCTCCCGGGGCAAGAGGGCCTCAACCATCTCATGCTCTTAGATGAAGCAGACCTAATCAACGAGAGACGCGATCAAGCGCTCATCCGTATTCAGAATTATCAACAAGCCACTGCGAAGTACTACAACTCCAATGTCAAAAGTCAGCGGTTCCACGAAGGAGAGCTGGTTCTCCGCAAAGTTTTTCAAAACACAGCGGAGCGGAACGTCGGGAAACTGGTAGCTAACTGGGAAGGACCATATCGAATAACCAAAGTGGTCCGACCGGGGGTATACGAACTCGTCAACCACTCAACAGGCGTTACCATACCACGATCCTGGAATGCAATGCATCTTAAGAAGTATTACTTCTAAGTACTAATCACAAAGCATGAACTACGGGGCGGTTTGATCCTCGAAAGGGTACGTAGGCAGCTCGTCACAAAGCATGAACTACGGGGCGGTTTGATCCTAAAAAGGGGGGGGGGAGTGGGGTACGTATATCAATATACTCCCACGCTATGTAAACTAAACACTTTCGAATAAAAGTTTACCGAGCCTTTAAAGTAAATATTTTCGAATAAAAGTTTACCGAGCCTATTTTCTTTTACAACTCTTTTCACTTCGTACGTTGTTGGCCACAACATACTAAACTCTCACATCCCAAACGGGATCTTAACCTTTGCAAAAGGTTCTCGACATCCTCCATGGATTTAAAAGCACGCTATATAAGCTAAAATCGAGTATACCTCAGTTCAATATTTCTTGGGTATACCCCGAGAAATATTCTGATGGTTGTTCTCCAAACGGGTACATAAACCCCAACCTAAGAACACCTAAACCCAACTCGTGCATAACGTTGGTAAACGACTAAAACGCGACAAACAGTTCAATCTCGAGCAACGTCGGTCTAAATCAAGGCTTAGATGAATGCCAATTCGGGCACACAAGTCCCAATATCCACAGCCGATTTATTTACTTGTCACATTTGTCTCGATATAAAACATTACTTAAAGACGCTTCGGCATAAAGATTACCTAAGTCAAAATAAGTCATAAAACCAAATCCGTAAATAATGTCGTGGATAAAGCCGTCCAGGCACGTTGTTCAAAACGAATAAAGAAGTCAAACGAAAACGATAATAAAGCAACAATAGCGATACTAGGAAAGAGAGCTAAGCGCAACAAGGGAATCGTCAAAGTCAAGCGGCGCCAGAGCCCGGCTCGGCAACCTCGGTAGCATCATCCTTCGAGGAAAGCTCGCGGGACCTTCTCTCGGAGAGCATTTCATCCACTCGCGGGGTGTCAACATTCGATTCAGAAGGATGCGTAACCCCGGCTTTGGAAGCCGAGACTTCCAAGGTCTCTCCCCCCGGGAGACTTGGCAGCGCGTCAGACGACACCGGCGAAGGCATCAGGTCCTCACGGAGATCCGTCGCGAGTCGCTCGAATTGCTCATAAGCACCCACGAGCTGCGCCTTGAGCTTGGTCAACCTCGCCTTCTCGTCCTCCAATGTAGGAGGATCGGGACCTTGAAGGACACTGATAAATTGGAGGTTTCCCTCGATCTCGGCAAGGTCGGCAACTTTGTCCCTAGCATCCCCCTTGAGCGAATCAAATTTAACCTCGGCGCGCTGAACCCTGTCTTGGTATTTGCGCGCAAGCTCGCGCTTCGCTTCTTTTCGGGCCTGATCGAGGTTCTCCTCGCGCATCTCCCGTTCGGCGTGAACTTGCCGATGTAGAGAATACAGGTCAGCCTCCAGCTGGACCTTTTGACCCGACAAGTGGGTGGCTTGCCTCTCTGCCGCGTCACGTTTGCGCTTAAGCTCGTCCCTCTCGGCCTCTAGGGCCTTGTAGCGCGTTGCGAATTCCTCCACTTTCTTGGCGTGGTTAGCTTCCTTCTCCTCGAGCTCGGTCTTCAGTGAAGCAGCAACCCGACGAGCGTTCTCGACACGTCTCTGGTCGTCTCGGGCATCCACCTCGTACCCAAGAATGACCTCGTTGGCCGCGGCGATAAACTAAAACAAAAACAAGGGTGTTAACCATGAGGTGTTAATCAATCCAGAAGGGAAATTATGAAATGAATCCTACCTTAGTCCCCTTAAGAGTCATCTGTGCGTACTTCTTCCGCTTCGCGAGCGTGTCCGCGGGCGGAAAAACGCTGTCGGGAGCCAGGATTTTGGAGAAGAGTGTGGCCGCGACTTCGGGGTCATTGAAAGACGCCTCAGCGTTCTTAGGGTTGACCTCGGGAATGCTGGCCTGCTTGGCGTTCGCTGGCGGCTGTTTCGCCGTTTTGGACTTCTTCACCTCGGGAGCACCAGACGCATCAGCAGCAACTCTCTTCCCAGATTTCTTATCCTTCTTTTTCGCGGTCCTATCTCCACCACGGTGCCCCGCGAGAACTGATTCCTTGGGCCTCATTTCAGATTCGAGACCAATCACCACCTGTTTAGCTCCGCTCGAAGTCTCAAGCCGATTGTCGGAGCCCACCGCCGAAGTTGGATCTCCAGACGCCCTCCTTCTCTCTTCAGGGGCCACCTCTTTATTCCCCAGCTCGGTACTTTTCCCAAGATTAGGCCCCCGGGGTTTCGCCCCCTTTGTCTCTTTCTCCTCGGTAACCCTCTTCGCATCTAGCTTTTGTCGTTCACGGAGTGTTAGTCTCTGCGCCATCTGTATCCTTGAGTCCTCAGAGGCACTGGAGGATTCGGAATCTCCTGCTTGATAGCCACTAAGGTAGAGAGCGCGGGCACGTTCGACTCGTTGGAAAGAAAACGTCCTCTCCCAACGAACTTTTCTCCGGTTGAAGGCTTCGATAATCTCCCAAACGTTCTCTGGACACCGGAGTAACAATCGACGAACTGCAAATAAGAAAAAATAAATGTGTCAGCCTTTACAGATCAAGCTTTGACTCACAGAAAACGTCCCCAAGGTTCACTTCGGCCATCTACCAATTTTGCCCCATTCCGTACTAGTTTTCTCGATCCATTCCTCCGACACGGAAGAATTGTTGACGAGGACATAGAAGAATCTTTTCTCCCAATCTTGATATTTGCTCGGGAAGTCTCTTATAACTCTTCGGTCTCTCTTGATACTGATATAGAACACCTCGGTTTTCGGCTTGCGACGAGTGTCTAGAAGATTCTCAAGGTGGTCAAGGGAGAGCTCGATTCCGTACTCGTAGCTCAAGGTTAACAGACCCACCAGATGTCATAGGGCCCTAGGTGTTAATTGAGCTAAGGCGAGACCCCGCGTCCATAAGTACTTTGAAATAAGTGAAGGGATCGGAAACCATAACCAGTATTCGGAGAGAAAAACTTCGTACATAGTGAAGTAACCAAGAGGAGGCTTGTCAGCTCGGTCCGTGAGAGAATGAAGCCTAAACTCCACTCCCTCGCTAACTCCGAAGCAAGTACGAATATCCGCCAAAGAGTCTGGCGTTGAAAGAGAAGAACCAGGTGGGTCGGCAACTATCTTTTTTTTTCGATGTTTAGCGGCCTTTCCTTTCTGAATCAACATCAGTTGATCCAGCTCTCGCCTCGCGGCAATTGGGTCCCAATCCCAATCCTCATCCTCGGGCTTCATGTCGGGGGGCCCAGAATCGCTCAACTCGGCAAGACGCATAGGATCGGAATCGTTTGCCTCGGCGGAATTGGCTGCAGAAGGTCCATCCGAACGATCATCAGGCGACAGAGCTATCTTTCGACCCATCAACGTCGGTGAAACCGCGGAGCCAACAGAGTCATCAAGAGAAGATTCACCTCGGTCGCAGGAAGGTGATTTAGACTTCGGGTTACCTCGGAGAGAAGTTGCGCGAACACTTGTCCCACCTCGGGAATCAATAGGAGCAGTGTCCGAACCCACGTCACCTCGGGGCTCATTCGTTGACCCTTCAGAAATCACCTCGGTTCGGGCAGTAGAAGAAGAAGACATCACTTTCACCTCGGATGTTTATCGAGCAAGAAGATGGATCGGAAAAGTCGAAGAACAAACGGAGAGTTTGAAGATTGGTCGGAAAACTAGGGCGGATGACGGCGGCTCGGTAGAAATTTGAAGAACCCTAATCGAAATCTAAACATAAACAAGAGAGAGAAAGCAGAGAAGAGAGAGAGGGAACGCACCTTGAAAAATTTTGGAGGAATGAAAGTAATGAGGGATACGTAGGGAACTTCGATACTTATAGGAGAGCTCACGCGTCGGGGCGCGTCACCTCGGGAACACGCGAAGCGTTTCCACTTCCAAGATGGTTCAACTCTTCGCAAACTAATAATGGGCTTCCGAGAGAAGAATTTGGGCCCAAGCGGATGTCATCACAGGCCCAGGTCACGGGCTAACGCGATGAGAACCAAAATTCGTTTAAGTGTCGTGAGGCGTGTAAGCGCCGAGGCGAAAACGATTACCTACAAGTGGAACCGAGTCAAAAACAATTCTCTACAAGTGGATCCGAGGTGAAAATTCAATGTAAACACGCGACGAAACGCGAATGTTTCACCGAAAATGCCTTGATATTAAACTGCGCCTCGGTGCATATTAAAAAAAAATGCTCGCTTCGGCACTTGAGCAAATCACCTCGGCACCAAAGGCCATTCACCTCGGTGTCAGGCCATTCACCTCGGTACCCAAAGGCAATTCACCTCGTCGTCAAAACGTTCACCTCGGTGTCAAATCACCTCGGCACCAAAGGCCATTCACCTCGGTGTCAGGCCATTCACCTCGATACCCAAAGGCCATTCACCTCGGTGTCAAATCAACTCGGCACCAAAGGCAATTCACCTCGGTGTCAGATCATTCACCTCGGTACCCAAGGACAATTCACCTCGGGACATTGATCTCGCCTATCTTTGCAAACTCATCACTCTCATCTCTGAAACTAACGAGTTGGGGGGCTAACTGTTGGGGCCGGTTTCCACCTAGGCGAAATCAATCAGAGAAAATGCTAAGTATGGGACATAGCTTATTTACCATGAATCACCTCGGTGCATAAAGCGTGCACAACCAAAGTGAATCACCTCGGTGCACAAAGCGTGCACGAACGAAGTGAATCACCTCGGTGCACAAAGCATGCACGACCGAAGTGAATCACCTCGGTGCACGAAACGTGCACAACCGAAGTGAGTCACTTCGGTGCACAAAGCGTGCACGACCCGAGGTGAATCACCTCGGTGCACAAAGCATGCACGACCCGAAGTGAATCACCTCGGTGCACAAAACATGCACGACCGAAGTAAATCACCTCGGTGCACAACACTTGAGTAAACCGAGGTGACTCATTTCGTGTACAAACCGTGCAGAATCCGAGCCAAACCATGCATGAGTTAAACCAACATTTCTCCTTGGCGGACAAATCTACCCGAGCCCAAGATAAGGCGCGAAGCCGCGCCCAAGACAAGGCACGAAGCCGAGCCCAAAATAGATCATTGTGCAAGTGGGCCGAGCCCAATTCCACGAGGAAGGCCGAGACAAAGAAAACCCTAGAGGACGAAGCCTCGTGGAGAGATGCGCCGCCAAGAGAGATAGAGAATAATCTACTAGAAGATTCTCTGAGATTTACTCGTAGAATATGAAAAAGATGTATAAATAGGATTCTCATTCCAATTGTAAAGGGATCCGCGCTTTACCGAGCAAAAACACTTGTACCCAAAAAGCTTATCGCAGCAAATCTAATAAAACTCCATCTTTGGATCTTTGTTTCGGTTTTAACACTTAGAATCTTTGCGTCCTCTTTTGAATTGATTAACAGGTAATCCATTGTGTGAGATCCAGTGCGCACAGTCGTCGCGGAAGAGTAGTCGTAAATCAGTCGTAAAAATACGACTGATAAGCGACTCATTCGGCGGGTCGCTTTGTAGTCGTACAAAACCAGTATACCACGTTTTCTTCGTTTAGTGGTTGGTGTACCTAATTTATGATGTAGTCGTAAATCAGTCGCAGTGTAGTCGCAAAATTTACCTATAAATCAGTCGCAGTGTAGTCGCAAAATTCTTACCTAATTTGGTGGCCTCTATTGTTCAAGGATACTCATGAGTTCATCAAGAGATGTGAGCCTTGTCAAAGGAAGGGGAACATAAGCAAGAGAGATGAGATGCCCCAAAACCCAATCTTGGAAGTAGAGTTGTTTGATGTTTGGGGCATAGACTTCATGGGACCTTTCCCATCTTCTTATGGAAACCAATACATCTTGGTAGCTTTTGATTATGCCTCAAAGTGGGTTGAAGCCATTGCAAGTCCTACTAATGACTCTAAGGTCGTGGTGAAGATGTTCAAGAGTATAATCTTCCCAAGGTTTGGTGTGCCAAAAGTTGTGATTAGTGATGGGGGAAGCCACTTCATCAACAAGGTCTTTGAATGGTTATTAAGCAAGCATGGTGTCAAGCAAAAGGTAGCCACCCCTTACCACCCTCAAACTAGTGGTCAAGTGGAAGTCTCAAACCGTGAAATCAAGGCTATTCTAGAGAAAACTGTGGGTCTAACAAGAAAGGATTGGTCAATCAAGCTTGATGATGCTTTGTGGGCTTATAGAACAGCTTTCAAGACACCAATTGGAAGGTCTCCTTTCAACCTAGTGTATGGAAAAGCTTGTCATCTACCAGTAGAGATTGAACAGAAAGCTTTGTGGGCTATGAAGCTTCTCAACTACAACATAAAAACAGCCCAAGAAAAGAGATTGATTCAACTCCAAGAGCTTGAGGAGATTAGGCTTGAGTCTTATGAAAGCTCAAGGATCTACAAGGAGAAGACCAAGGCATTTCATGACAAGAGGATTGTGAAGAAGGAACTAAGTGTTGGTGACAAAGTTCTTCTCTACAATTCAAGATTGAAGTTGTTCCCGGGTAAGCTCAAGTCAAGGTGGGGAGGCCCTTTTGAGATTCAAGAAGTGTTGCCTTATGGAGCCATCACCTTGATTGGAAAGAATGGGGAGAGTTTCACAGTCAATGATCATAGGGTCAAGCCATACTTGGTAAATGAGTCTAAGGAAGAGGCAAGCTCAATTCCTCTTCAAAACCCCCTCTAGCCTAAAAAGGTTTGAAAAGTCGAGCTAATGACGTTAAACAAGCGCACTTGGGAGGCATTCCCATGGTTATCCTTGTATATATTCTTGATTTAGTTCTATGATTTTGTTTCTTTGAGTTTTTGAAAGTTTTAGGTTGAGTATGGAGGACTTAGACTTGAAGAAAAGGGTGTGGGGAAAATTTTTAAGGCTGGTTCGGTGAGTTGGTTCGGTGAACTCGTCGAACTGCTTTTCCAGGGCGTCCGTTCGGCGAGCTGATTCGGTGAAACACGTCGAACCAGAATTCCAGGGCGTCCGTTAGACGAAGCCGTTTGATGAACACGTCGAACCACTTTTCCAGGGTCACGGTTCGACGAGATGGTTCGGTGAACTCGTCGAACCGTTTCCAGAAACAGGTTTGCTTGAATTTTCTTCCTTCCTTTGACCGGTTTAATGTTGACCTCCCCCACTTATATTGAACCGATTTTTGAGGATTAAAAGACTTCTTCTTCCCCAAAAACCATCTCACCCACGATTTTCACTCTTCCATAAGGATAAGAACTTGTGTTCCCCTTTTCTCTCTCAATTCTTCATCAAATTCTTTGATTCCAAGTGCATTATTTCCGAAATTGTTTGTCACTCTTGATTTCTTAGTGAATTTCGGCCATAACTTTGCGAGGAACCAAGGTTTGTCTTCTCATCCTCTCTCTTAATCTTTGATTTCTCCTTGAGAATGAATTGGAAATTAGGATTGATAGAAAGACTTTGAATGGGTTGATTGAGTTGGGTATAGTTGAATATTGTTATGGGTGATGATTGTTGAAGTTTTTCAAGGAATTACATGAGAAAATTTTGATTTTTGAACATTTTTCTATAGGATTTTAAAGAGTTGCGAAAATCCATGTTTTTGCCTAATTGTTGTTCAAAAATTTTAAAATTGGTTTCTTTAAACTTGTTTTCCCATGTTATATGAGTAATTAGGCTAGAACCCTCTTGAATTTTAATTTGTTAACACTTAGAGGATGCTTAATTTAAATAATTCCTTTTGATTTCTTTGATT
The DNA here is from genome assembly GCA_020283515.1 of Alliaria petiolata. Lineage (NCBI taxonomy): Eukaryota > Viridiplantae > Streptophyta > Magnoliopsida > Brassicales > Brassicaceae > Alliaria > Alliaria petiolata. The sequence continues at coordinate 235,492,024 of JAHZTW010000001.1, forward strand.
GAAAAAAGAGAAGTTATAAAAGGGATAAATTCATGCTATTATTTCATTGCCATTGAATTTTAATTCTTGAAGCCTACATGAAATTTTATGAATACATGCTTGTTGCTTTCAAGAATTTTAATTCACAGTGTACTTACTCTTCTCCAAAATTTTTAATTTTATAGGTAATATGGGGAGAACAAGGAGTGAGGCTAGTAAGAAACAAGGCAAGAGACATGTGGAAGTGGAAGAAGAAGATCCCGAGGAGAGTCCACCGGTCATAAGGAAGTTGTCCCAAAATAGGGACATTAGTATAGAAAAAACCAGGGCAAGGCGAGACGAGAGAACTGCGGCCACTCCTCCAACACCCTCGAATGTGTACAAGACCCTTATGGAGAGACCTTTCAAGGGAACCAAGTACCCGGATCATGAATTGCTAGATGAGTTGGGTCTCTTGGAGGATGTGACTGCGATTTTTCGGAATTTGGGAAGCGAGAGATGGTTCAACAAATCGTACTCGAGCTACCAAGAGGAGACTTGCCAATTCCTCTCTACTTTGAAGGTGACGACTTTAAGTTTGGGAGGGGTTGATAGAGAAAAAGATGGCTTCGGTTTCATCAAATTCCGGGTTCGCAACAAATCCTACAAGATGGGCTTCAAGAAGCTAAGCGAGGTGCTTGGATTTGATGAGGGTACCGGTCTGGGTTCCCGCTTGGATGTTAGGAAAAGCGAGTTGGAAAAGCTGTGGAAGTTGCTTGCTAATGGGGATTACAAGGCCGGGAGAGTTAGGGGCACCATGATCCGTCATCCCGCTATTCGCTATGCTCACAAGGTGTTAGCTCACACCTTCTTTGCTAAGAAGGAGACCGTGATTGTAACTTCAGAAGAATGGGAAATGCTTGATGTTGGGATCAAAGACATCATCCAGTACTGTGATGGGAACATCCTAATGCGAGGCGATGCTACGGTGAATGGTATGGTGCAGCTTTGGGTGGCTCATGCAGCGAGTTACTATGGTCGGGCAGCTAGCAAAAAGGATCGCTCAATCCCACTCACCATTGGAGGCATGATCACACCGATCCTAGAGGAAGTTGGCATCTACTTGGGAGAACCCTCAGCCAAGAAGGAGTTTATAGATTCTGCCTACCTCGTTAAGGGTCAGTTTTTAGTTAAGGAAGGAAGTGGCTACCGGTATAAATTCAATGTGGAAAGGCTCAAGGAGGCTACAATCCGGCTTCCTTGCATTCACCTCACAAGCCTTAGAGAAAGGTCCAATGCCTC
>JAHZTW010000001.1:235495153-235517356 GCA_020283515.1 Alliaria petiolata
AAAGGGTAGATGGAAGTTTGTCCTTGTATGCATAAGTTGCTTTTTACTCTTAGCATTTTGCCAAAGTTCACTTGTTCATTGAGAGATCCCTTGCATTGGAACCCCATGAAGTTGAGATCATTTTCATCTCAAGACCTTACCCAAAAACCAAACAAGTTCGCTAGCATTGCATGATTCATGATCCATGGTTACCACTTAATGAATGTTAAAGAGTTGGTGAAAATGAATGCTTGTGTAGATTGAGTCTTGGGTTGACTTGAATGAGTATGGGTATGACTAGACCTTTTGGAGCAGAGTTTGCATTAGAGCATCCTATAATTAAGAACAAGGACCATTGAATTGATTTATTTGTTTGACACCTTTTGATTTGAGTCCCCACTTTCAAACCTCTTTCCTTAGCTTGCGTTTCATTTGCTTGGAGACAAGCAAAAAGGCAAGTTTGGGAGAGTGGATATGTCTATATTTTGCATCATATTTCCCACCATTTAGTGTAGGTTTCTTATCATTTAGAAGCCTAATTAAGCATCACTGTATTGCATTTCGATCATTTAGAGGTCTAGGATGTCCTTGCATAGTCTTTGCATATTTTGGCACTTTTGGAGTCTTTATCAGGTATTATGGATGCTATGGAGGCATGCTTGAAGTTGGAGAAGGATGACATGATCAAGAGGAGGAAGAGAAGCAGCCGAATGATAAGCAAAAGTCTTTTAGAAGCATATCGAGCATTTGGAGGTGCGAAATGTATGTGTCCGTAAGAAAGCTTTGCACTTAGATTCAGACTCCGAAGCCTTCTTAAGAGTTGTAGACGATCCAGAGTGCTTTCTAGTGATGTTGGAATCAAGGCATTCGGACATGTGGTTAGAAAGTTACATCGATTTTAGTTCGGTTCGACGACACTGATCGACGAACAGCTCGAACCACTTCTCAGGGGTTCGGTTCGATGACACGGATAGACGAGTAGCTCGAACCACAGCACCAGGGGTTCAGTTCGACGACTTGGTTTGACGAGCCTGGTCGATCCGAACACAGATTTTTTCCGGGTACAAATCGGATCAAACGAAGACTTTCTGTTCCGATTCAGCCTTCGAGCTCTTCATACAAGTTGTAGGTAATTGAATCATCTTTCATTTTAAGGTGTTTCATGTCATTATGAGTTGTGGTTAGGGAGATATGGCGATTTCCGCAAGACTGCTACCCCGGGTTAAAACCCGGTTTGTTCCGGGTTGACCCGGTTCGACCTCCTTCCCTATAATTACTTAAAAACCTAATTTTTATGGATCTTCTCTTGTTTTTGAACAGAAAATCGACCCTTTGTGGTTTTGAGGAGATTTGGAAGATTTCTTTAAAGTTTAATGTAATATCTTTCTTAGATTTCTTGTTTTATCTTTCTCTAATCATGTTTAACCTTTCATTTACCTTTGATTTGATGGGTCTAATCATGATTAGTGAGTAGTTCTTTAGGAACTTGGGGATGGGTTAGATTTAGGGATTTTTAATGGTTCAATCTTGCAATCTAGGATAGATTCTTTCATCTCTCTTCTTATATTAATCATCAGTTTGATGTTTGAATATATATTGTAGGGATTGGAGGATTTTTCCGTGACTTATGTTCGAGAACTTTGCAGAAAAGCCACGTCCAAATTCTAAAACAAAACATAGTTTTAATCATATGCAATTTGGAGAAGATCTTTCCACCATCATTTTTTGACGTGATGGAGCACCTACCTATACATCTCCCTTACGAAGCTGAACTAGGAGGCCCTGTGTAATATAGGTGGATGTATCCTTTTGATAGATTTTTCAAAAAGTTGAAAGCAAAAGCAAAGAACAAAAGATATGCGGCTGGATCGATTGTTGAATCATATATCAATGAAGAGGTAGCTTATTTCTCAGAGCACTACTTTGCCGCCCATATACAAACGAAGTCAAGGTAAACGCTAAAATTGTTCAAATTTGGACACCATCTATATATATAACATTCTAATGTAAATTACTTTTCACTCATTTGGTTAGGTTAACAAGATTCGATGAAGGTGAAGTCCCCGTATATCATGTCCCTGGAGTACTTGATATATTTACTCACGTAGGTCGTCCAAGTGGGGAAATGCATGAAATATGGCTGTCAGAACGAGACTACCAATGCGCACATGCATATGTTTTGCGAAATTGTGATTATTTACAGCCACTAGAGAGGTATAAATTGGCATGTCTTAACTTACGTTTTACTATAGCCCACTATGATTTCTCATATATGTGTTTGCCTTATATAGCATGTTCGAAGACTATATTTCTGCAAAATATCCAGAACTCTCCGAAAAAGATCTCTTCGCAAAAAGAGTTTATGAATATCCTATATGGGTGAAAGATTATGTATGTTTTATTAAATATTCCCAACTACGTATATAATATATATGTATGTATTTATATTGATATTGTATATATATATGCAGGTTGCTTACTGGAAGGCCACTAATCCTTTTCCTACTTGGGTTCAAGAGATAGTGCATGGACCTGTGAATAAGGCGAAAACATGGCCCATCTATTTCACAAGAGGATATTTGTTCCATACGCAAAATCACGGAGAGGGACGAAAGACATGCAACTATGGCGTATGTGTTAAAGGAGAGAATTATACTAATGCATTTGATGAAGCTGATTTCTACGGGATCTTAACTGATATCATACAGCTTGAGTATGAGGGAATGGTCAATCTGAAAATCACACTTTTTAATTGTAAGTAGTATGATACGGTTATTGGCAGAGGAACTCGAAGGAGCAATGGCGGCATTGTTGACGTTCTTGCATCGAGAAGATACAATAAATACGAACCGTTTATTCTAGGTACGTATACATAAAAACATATATGTTGATATCATATATATTTATGTATTTATACTTCTATTTATTTATTAATACAGCTTCTCAAGCCGATCAAGTATGTTATGTCCCGTACCCATACACAAAGAAACCAAAGCAGTCATGGCTCAATGTTATAAAAGTGAATCTGAGGGAAAATATTTCAGGAGATTACGAAAATAAGGAACCGACTCTTTTGCAACAAGAAAATGATGATGTCGTACTTATGACTACAATTGAAGATATCGAAGTCCATAATTTGGTATACGGGGAAAATCCAATAAATCTCGATTACGATGTTGGAGATGCAGAAGCTGAAGATGAATTTCAATGTAATACATCGTCTGATGATGATGATGAAGAATTTAACTAAGTTTGTAAAATTAATCACTTTGTGTAATAAAATTTGAATTTAAATAATCTATGCTTTCTAAATTAAATTCAAAAGTTTACTAATTGTTATAAACCATAATCAATTTCATAACTAAATCAAATCAAAAATCAAAATTAAAACTTAAACCAACATTTAAACCAAAATAAAATTTAATTTGTTGAAAACCAAAGAAAAACCAAAATTATTTAAAACCAAATACTAAACCAACACTAAAACCAATTACAAACCTATTCTCATTCACGAACCCTTCTCCTAATCCTAATTCATTCTTGGCCGCAATTACAAACTCTTCTCCTCCTTCTTCAGGAACCCTAATCCCCAATCTCTCGAACCCTAATACCCAATCTCTCTTTCGATTCATTCCGTCTCCCATTTTGATTCTGATTCACTCCTTAGCCGGTTTTATTCACTTCACTCGAATTCACCGAACCCTAATCCCCAATCTCTCTTTCTTTCTCGTTTTCGAAACCCAAATCTGAAATCCGATGGCGAACGGAGGACGAGGTAACCTACGTCGCGGCAAAGGACAAAGACGATCCACTCCGAACATCTCTCAGAGACACGGAGGCTCCAACGCGGCGAGAACTCCCACCCTTCTTCCTAGCCAATATGACTTCACGCCGTCGATTTCAGCTCCGGAAAATGGATTGCCCCAACGTCGAGTCCCTAGCAACTCAGGTCAACCACATTTCCGAGATTTTCCACCGCCGGAACAGCTTTTCCAAAACTCCCCACCTGCACCGCTTCAAGCTCGTTCGCCTCTACTTCAGAGTCCACTGTCACCACTGCAGAACTCTCAAGCGGCTCCACTTGAGAGTTCTCAAGATCAGAGTATTCCTTCTTCTGAAGCTAATGACTTCCATTTCCATGGCGAAGACGAAGACGATGTAGCAGCTCCAGTTGACCCGGTTCTCCAGGAAGACCTCCTCCGTCTTCTGAATGCTCTCCTTCTGGTTCTAGGCCGTGAAAACTTCACCACTGTGCTATCCCCCATACCGAAGCCAAATACAACTTGGTATGATTCTTTAAGTCTTTAAAATATTCTTCATTTCTACTTTTATGAGATGATATCATGTGTGAGCATGCCTCTGATTCTATATTTTGCTCTCTATGATTGGTAAAAAGTCAAGTACACACTTGTCTACAAATTACGTCATTTCCCTGATGGAATATTTGATTTAATGATATGCCATTTTTGTGTGATGTTTGTTGTTTTCTTATGGTCATTTTGTGGGATCGTTCCTCTTGGAAGCATTCAATGTTGTGAATCGAATCACTAATTACAATGCGTAGTTGCATATAAAAATCGAGATTATACTTTTTATCATTTTCAGTTCCTGGTTGTTGAATAATTTGGGTTTATCCATTGTCCAATGTCCATCGATTTTCACAATGCGCAGGTTAGTCTCTGAGTTTTGTTTAGGTGTAGTACTGTTATGAGTTTTGTTTAGGTGTAGCACTGAATTATGTTTACTAGTTATATGCGCTTCTAGGTGCTTGAGTGTGACCGTTGTTTCTCTGTTTCTGTGTTTAGTTTCTGTTGACAGATTGTTTATTTTTGTGTAGGTTTGGTCGCGACAAGGGAGCACTTGTCCGAAAGATTACAAAAGTCTTTACAAACAAATTTGATTGTCCCTATTATAGCTGGACAGTTGTGCCTCGTGACAGACAAGAAAGATACTTCATTGAGTTCGCGGTAAAGATTTCTCTCCTTTAACCATAGTATGTATGTTTGCTTGTATTGTTTTCACTAACCTCTAACCTTACTAACATCAATCTCATGTCTATGATCTGTAGAAAACACACACGTGGGATCCCTTATTGTCAGGGACAGTTCAAGAACAATTTGAGAAGATATGTCAACGGCGGATGAAAGACATGGTTAGCACCGTGCGCACTTCTCGAGTACGACCTACATGGATTAACCCGACACTCTGGACAGAGATGACCACCTTTTGGGACATACAAGAAGCAAAAGATAGGAGTAGTACAACATCTACAGCTCGTAATTCTCAGCGTAATGGTCTTGGTCCTCACATACATTTATCAGGCCAGAAGTCCTATGCACAAATCCAACAAGAAATGGTAAGTCAGAGTTACATATTTTCTATAATTTATAAAAAAAACTAACATCTGCAACTTTTATACTTTGTTCATTATGTAACATTTCAGGAAGAAGAGTTGGGAAGACCGGTGAGTATTGGTGAGGTTTTTATTAATACCCATACAAAACCAGATGGGACGCTTGTCGATGTAAAGGCCAAGAACATTGCTGAAACTTATACAATGAAGTTGTCCGAACTCAAGGCACAGAATTCAGAAACCTTGGATGGTGATCCTACACCTCCAGAGATCTCCATAGATGACCAGAACGAGTTATTTCGGGTAAAGACACTTTCTTCACTAACTGGTTTTATTTTGCATACTCTGTCATTATTTTTTGATGTTATGATGTTTGAGTTTGACTTTTATTTCAATTTATGAATGCTTTTTCTATAAGATGCGAGTTATGATTTTATTATATTCCTTTGATGTGTGAGATAGGCTATAATGCTTTCTTTTGGCCAGTGCACATTCAGGGATGACAGAGGACGCCCTTTTGGACTAGGAAGTCTCGAAAATACTATTGTCAACGGCAAGCGTAAGTACCCGGGGACCTGTTCTTCATCGTTTGTTGCACTGCAACAACAATTACAAGAAGCTCAACGTAAAATAGAGGAACAAGCTGATAACAATGCACGGCGTGATGAAGAGCTTGCTGCCCGTGAAGCTGAAATTTCCCGAGTTGCGGCTGAACAACAAAACAAGCTAGAACACTTTTCATTGGTGGAGAAATTTCTGCGTGCAACAGATCCAGCCTTTGTAGACTTCATAGATTCTCAACCCGCTCCATCAACGACACTTCCAACCCGACACACAACACCATCGTAACATCCCTCTTTGCTTGACTCTTAATCCATTTTCTTGTATATTAAACTTAATTTAGGTTTTTTTTTTAACTCCACTGTTGGAGTTTTGGTTTGTAGACAATTACATGTTTTTGGATTTGTGTATTTGGATTTTGTTTTTTATATGTTATTTATAAGGTTTTAAGTAATTTTATTTCAACAGGTTTAATTAAATTGCCAAATCATAAATCAGAGAATGCAATAACCATTTACTCATTTTCATGATAAACAGAGTCGCTAATCAGTAGTACTTTAGTCGCACATTAGTCACAACGTAGTCGTTGTATAGTCGTAAAATTGACACCAATTTTTACAGTCGGCCCTTATCAGTCACCTATTAGTCGTACAATTTAACATATCTTAGTCGCATATTAGTCATAAAACTTTACGACTATTGTACGACTGTCTTACGACGATGTTTACAAAACACAATCAGTCGCAAAATAGTCGTAATTTTACGACTAATATACGACTACTTAGGTTTGCGACGAAGAATTTACGCCTTCTTATAGTAGTCGCAAAGCAGTCGCAAAACTCATATTTGCGACTAATTTGCGACTACTTTACCAGTCCTAAAATGACTGCTTCCTTGTAGTGCCTAGGTTTCGTTTTAGGTAATTTGGTAATCTCGCTTAGTAGTTAATCTCTTGTTTAGTGCTTCATTAGTGGTAATTAAGGCTTAGCTTCATATTATTGCTCTTGTAGTGTCTCTCTTAAGTTCTAGTTTGCTTTTAATTATTGCTTGTCACTTGAACTTGCCAATTTAGCTTAGCTTAGACCAAACTTTGTATTCTTATTTAATCATCTCCCAAAATGGATTGATATCTCAAGTATTGCAATGATATGAGCAATTGAGAAATTGCTTCAAGAGTAAAAACTCTTGTATCATTAGTCATCTTCGCTATTTGAACTTTGCCATCGAGCTTCTACAAACAAACGCCATGTTTGAATGTTTGCAAGGACCAATCTCATAAGAGATTCGCTTATCCTAGCCTAAGGGATTAGATGTCTAGGGAGCGTTTTGGCATTAGTAGAGTTGTCTATTCAAGCTTGCTGCTTTCATGGATCACTACATGATAGCGAGGTTAGGTCGTGACACAGCAAATAGACTTATGCCACGACAGTGGATTCGTCCAAATCCTGAACTCTACGGTAAAGGATTAGCCTTACAGGAAGTAAATCTAACGTCAAAGGAAATATCTTTAACATATTAGACCCGAAAAACCCCTTGTCCTTTGAACCGATTCCTATTTTCTTTTGCAAGTTCGTATCTTTAGCTATCATATCTTCAGTTCCTTAGCAATACTTAGTTTCAATATCTGTTTTCCTGTTTTTTTTATAATCTAAGTGATAGATTCTCACCATTTCACCCTTTTCCTTTTAATCTCTCTTAGCTTGTCAAAGAATTCCATAAATGCAATACCTTGAAATCTCCCATCGGATTGATAAGACCCATAACCTATACTACATTCGGTTATAAGTAGTGGGTCATTGACTGAGTAGAACCCATAGAAATAGCTACTTATCAATTGGCGCCATTGCCGATTTGGGAGAAATTTGAGTATTGAATTTCCAATTCTTAGCAAGACTAAGACTTTACTTTCTTTTTCGACTCTAACATCGCTCCTTTAGACTTTTTGCAGGTACCTATAACAACACGTTCAGATGGATGGCATGCACCATCTCCAAGAAGGAATGAATGACGCACAACGGGAAGAAGCCGATATACCGCGACATCAACGTCTCATCGGCGAATGTGATTCCCCCAGCAACTACAGACCACGAATCGGTATGACCCCACCCTCAAGTGATGCTGGATACGAGATAAAGAGTAGCATGCTTGCTATGGTCCGGAACAACAAATATCAGGGTGAAGCCGTGGAAGACCCCCTTGATCACCTAGATGATTTTGAGAAGATTTGTTCTCTGACAAAACAAGAAGGAATCTCGGAAGACGGATTCAAGCTACGTCTTTTTCCATTTTCCCTGGGAGGCAGAGCTCACCAATGGGAAAAGACTCTCAAACCGGGATCTATGAAAACGTGGGATGAATGCAAACAAGCTTTCCTCAAGAAATTCTTTTCTCCGTCAAGAACAGCGAAGCTGCGATTGGAAATCTCCACGTTCACCCAACTAGAAGATGAAAGATTCAGTGAAGCTTGGGAACGTCTAAAAGGGTACACACTAAAATGTCCCCATCATGGCTACTCAAGCTCCTCACTACTTAGTATCCTCTATAGAGGAATATCAAAGAAATATAGGGATCAGTTGGATACTGCAAGCAATGGCATCTTCCTCGGCCAAGACGTGGACGACGGAATGAACCTCGTCGAAAATATGGCTACAAGTGATAGTAATTACGAGGACGACATTGACAACGAAACAACCGAGCTGAATAAGCAGAGGGAAAACGAGGTAATGCACCTACAAGCCCGTTTGGACGCTCTACTAAAAAGCCAATACGGTCAAAACGCTAAAGTAGCGAGTATCGGGGTCATCCCGACAGAAACTGGCCGATATGGGGACGCGACAACCACTAACGAGTAAATACAAGAAGGGAAATCTCCAATTTCGTTTACATATCCTCAGCAAGCCCCGCCGTACAATGCAAATGCTTACACTCAGCAAGCATTCACTCCTCCTCCCCAATATAACTCTCAACATCAACAATATCAAGCTCCATACCCACAACCACCATATGGACATTACGGTTTCTACCCACAACAACCGCAAGATTCTGACATCAAGAATCTCCTAACTCAGCTGGTTCAGAGTCACTGCAGTAGCAACCAGGATATCAAATCAATCAATTTACGGTTGGACAAGCAGGAAGAACATATCAGACTAATACAACAACCAATACACTATGAAACCACTACACAACCAGCCTACGTACAAGCTGTAACTCTACGAAGCGGAAAGATTCTTGCACCAAAAGATCAAACTCCGAAAATCAGAGAGGACGCTTCAGATATAGTGGGGGGGGGGGACAGCTTTGAAAAATCAGAAGTTAACAACGAGGTAGAAGAGGTTCAAGAAAGTGATGAAGATCAGCTCTTCACCAAACCCAGAGAGCAAAATATCGGGATGACACCGACACCTGCTGCCCGTTTTGAGAAACCAAAAGAGCCACGATTTGTTCCCCCTGCATACAAACCTCCTTACCCTTTTCCAGGAAGATTCAAGAAAGAACTCCTCGAGAAATACATAGCTCAGTTTGCAGAGCATCTGAAGAAACTGGAACTGATCATGCCGCTCATGGATGCTTTGGCATTGGTACCACCATACCAAAAATTCATAAAAGATGCTATCTTGGCAAGAACAAAAGAACTCCAAGGCATGATGGTGATGACGCAAGAGTGTAGCGCCATTATCCAAAAGAAGATAGTGCCCAACAAGCTAGACGATCCGGGAAGCTTCACTCTCCCGTGTTCAATAGGCCCACTCACATTCAACAATTGCCTTTATGATTTAGGGGCAAGTGTGAGCCTCATGCCACTGTCAATAGCCAAACGACTGGGTTTAACATCCTACAAGCCAAGCCGAATATCTTTGATACTGGAAGACAGATACGTAAAGTTGCCGAAAGGACTACTCGAGGACGTTCCCATCCGGATTGGTGATATCGAGGTACCAACCGAGTTTATGGTGCTCGAAATGGATGAAGAACCGCGAGATACTCTTATCCTTGGGAGGCCCTTTTTAGCCACGGCAGGGGCAGTGATTGATGTGATGAAAGGCAAGATTAAGTTCAATCTTGGAAAGGACATCGTCCTCAAGTTCGACATAAAAGAGGTTATGAAGAAACCTATTATACGAGGAAAAGTCTTCTGGGTGGATGCAATGGATGAGCTAAACGATGAGCTCTTTGATGAGCTATCTTTGAAAGACCCATTGCTAGTCGCTTTGACAAAAGAGAAGAAGCAGCACGGATATATGGAGGAAGAAAGTGGAGTCTATGTCATGCATCTGGATGCAAGGAAAGCCACTGAGGATGATGAGTTTCCCGAGGACTTAGAGCACGGAAGGCATAAGATCACATGGGGATCGCACGGAAGGCATAAGATAGCACTTGGGTTTCACTTGTCCATTGTGTTCCAAAAAAGGGAGGAAACACCGTAGTTAAAAAAGAGAAAGACGAGTTAATACTCACAAGAACCATAACAGGCCATAGAATGTGTATTGATTATAGAAAGTTGAATTTGGCCACAAGAAAAGATCACTTCCCCTTCCCTTTCATAGACCAAATGGTGGAAAGGCTAGCTAACCATCCATACTACTGTTTTCTGGATGGCTATAGCGGCTTCTTCCAGATACCGATACACCCGAACGACCAAGAAAAAACCACATTCACATGCCCGTATGGTACCTTTGCATATCGAAGGATGCCATTTGGGTTATGTAATGCACCAGCAACCTTCCAAAGATGTATGATGTCAATTTTCTCTTACCTAATAGAGGAGATGGTAGAGGTGTTTATGGACAATTTTTCTGTGTATGGTCGCTCTTTTGGTGTTTGTTTGTCGAATTTGTGCAGGGTTCTCAAGCGTTCTGAAGAGACAAACTTAGTGCTGAATTGGGAGAAATGCCATTTCATGGTCAGAGAAGGAATAGTGCTTGGTCACAAGATATCGGAGAGGGGTATCGAGGTTGATAAGGCCAAGATAGAGGTCATGTTGCCTTTGAAGCCACCTACCACAGTGAAAGAAATTCGTAGCTTCCTTGGGCACGCAGGCTTCTATAGGAGGTTCATCCGTGATTTCTCCAAGATAGCTAGACCACTCACTAGGCTCTTATGCAAGGAAGCCGAGTTTATCTTCGACGAGGATTGCCTTCAAGTGTTCACCACGATCAAGAGCGCTCTTGTGAGTGCTCCCATAGTCCAAGCCTTTGATTGGGGTCTACCATTCGAGATTATGTGTGACGCAAGCGATTACGCCGTGGGGGCTGTTCTCGGACAAAAAAAGGAAAATAAGTTACACGTGATCTACTATGCAAGCCGGACGCTAGACGATACCCAAGTGAAGTACGCCACGACCGAGAAAGAGCTATTGGCAGTCATGTTTGCCTTTGAGAAATTCAGAAGCTACTTAGTGGGATCAAAAGTGATCGTTTACACGGACCACGCTGCACTAAGGTATATCTATGCGAAAAAAGACACCAAACCGAGGCTGCTAAGGCGGATTCTCTTACTACAAGAGTTTGACATGGAGATCCTGGACAAAAAGAGAATAGAGAACGGTGTAACTGATCACTTATCCCGGATGAGGATAGAAGATTTGATTCCCATTAATGACGCTCTACCAGAAGAACAGCTCATGATGGCAGATGTCCTTGAAGGAATGTACCAAGTGAATAAGAGTTTGGAAACTGTAGCCAGCATGGAAGAAAACGACATTCCTTGGTATGCAGATTACATCAACTACTTGGTGAGTGGGGACATCCCAAATGACCTCGATGCTTACCGGAGGAAGAAATTCTTCAAGGACATTAATTATTTCTTCTACGACGAGCCGTATCTCTTCAAGAGAGGTTTAGATGGGATCTACAGAAGATGTGTGTCAAAAGGAGAAGCGAAAGGGATCCTATTCCATTGCCACGGTGGCCACTTTTCCACGTTCAAAACCGCAACAAAAATCTTACACGCAGGATTCTGGTGGCCAAGTTTATTCAAAGACACTCACAAGTATGTCTCCTCTTGCGAAGCGTGCCAAAGAAAGGGGAACATTAGCAAGCGGGACGAGATACCACAGAACCCGATATTGGAAGTCGATATCTTTGACGTTTGGGGAATTGACTTCATGGGACCATTTCCCTCCTCTTATGGCAACAAGTACATACTAGTTGCTGATGATTATGTCTCGAAATGGGTCGAAGCCGTTGCTAGCCCCACCAACGATGCAAAGGTAGTACTAAAGCTATTCAAGTCAACTATCTTTCCAAGATATGGAATCCCAAGAGTGGTGATAAGTGACGGTGGTAGTCATTTTATCAACAAGCTTTTCGAAAACCTCCTGAAGAAACATGGGGTCAAGCATAAGGTGGCTACACCATACCATCCACAGACAAACGGGCAAGTCGAGATATCCAATCACGAGATCAAGGCGATATTGGAAAAGACGGTCGGAGCTACAAGAAAGGACTGGTCAGCAAAGTTAGACGACGCTCTATGGGCATACATAACTGCTTTCAAAACACCCATTGGAAGGTCTCCTTACGCCCTCTTATATGGCAAGGCATGTCACTTACCCGTGGAACTCGAGTACAAGGCTCTATGGGCCATCAAGCTCTTGAATTTTGACATCAAGACAGCTCAAGAGAAGAGGCTGATAAACCTACACGAGCTGGAAGAAATCAGTTTGGAAACATTAGAGAGCTCGCGACAGGGAGTTGATATATCATGGTTTTTACCCATTTTTGGACCATGATATAAGTGTTTTTATTGAGTCTTAGTACTATTTTCGAGTCTATATAAAGTATATACAGGTTCAGGTACAATTGGAGCTGAACTGGAGGTTTGGATACGTTTTGGAGCATAATGGAATGAGGTCACTAAGTTGGATTGAAGATGCACGATGGGTGTCGATCGACACTAGTTTGTGTCGATCGACACCGAGTTTTCCGGATCGTGAAGACGTGAAGATTCCATAAGTTTGAAGAAAAAGGAAATCTCCAAGACTTTTCCTATCTTTCAGGGAATTGAGGATTCGTGTCTTGGCCAATAAATAGAGCTTTTATGCCATTGTTTTGGCACATACATTATAATTTAGAGAGACAAAGAGAGAGTTTAAGTTTTGAGAGCTTTAGGGAGATAAATCTGCACTCTGTTCTTGAGAGATTTGGAACCTTTGTATCTCTTCTATCCTTTTTATGCAAATTATTTATTCTTTGATGTTTGCTGCATCCATGTCTGAGTAGTTTCATTGTTAGGAAGTGGGGAATTCAAGGGATTGATGATAGGTTGCTAGAATTGGTTTACTATTGGGATTATTTGCTTGTTCTTCATCTTAGATTGTTTTTAACTCTGAAACTTAGGACTGATCACCTAGATTTCGAAACCCTAGGTAATTAAACGGACGCGAAAGTGTAGTTAATCACCTAGCGATCAGATCTTTAGATGAGCATTGAATCTATTCGCAACGACAGTTGGTTTAGGTCTTTGTGAACAATATCGAACCTGAAATTAGTGCATGTTTCTATCTTTGAACTCGCAGCGAAAGTTGGTTTTCTAGGTTTAGACATTGATAACATCTGCAGCGAAAGCTGGTTTGTTTGCTTTTCGTGTTTCGAGTTCTATAGCAATTAATTCTAATAGTAGTCAAACCTTCAACCTAAATCTTCTTGAGATACCTCACTGCCTAGCGCCTTGTCTCCTTGATTTTAAGAACCGGAAATCGAACTTGCCTTATTTACTTTATTGCTTTTACTGCTTTCTTACATTACTCTTACCTTAAAAACTGAATTAGAATTTCTCTAGTTGAATCGATTCTCTGTGGAATTCGACCCCTAAGTACTACAGTGATTTCTTAATTTGAGAGAGTAGCTCAGGGTGAATTTGAGCATATCAGGAGCCAAGTGCTGCTATAAAACTCAAGACTTAGACTGTTCCCCGGGAAGTTGAAATCGCGATGGTCCGGACCATACACCATCAAGAAAATATTGCCATATGGAGCAGTGACACAGGTTGGAAAGGAAGGGGAGGATTACACAGTGAACGGACACAGACTGAAGCCGTATTTGGGAAATGAGAAATACCAAGTTTTGGAAAAGACCGTGGTTCTTCTCCAAGACCCCAGCAAAGTTTAAACGACCTGGAAAAGTCAAGCTATGAGACTCTAAACAAGCGCTCTTGGGAGGCACCCCAAGCTTATCCTTTTATCTTATTTTGTTATTTTTTTTTCTCTCCTTACTTTACATTCTCAATAATAATTATGAGTGGATCGATGGTTTAGATATCAGGACGTGGGATATCGGGGAGCCGTAACGGGAAAAAAATTGGAAGAATTGTTCGTTACGGGCGTGAAACCCATGTACCGGCCAGTGTGAAAGACACACCCTCAGATATCGGGTCGGGATTACGGTCTAAAGCCGTTATAGAAACATAACCTGGCTGGGACAAACGGGTTCACCCCGTAATGATCACCCCGATACAGTCGCGCCCGTTTGCAAATTACTGAACCACACGATACCGGACTCCTCCAACAGTCACAACCCGACATAACCACGGATAACACATTCAAACCATTGTACATAACCATTTTTCTTCATTTTCGCTTTTGGTTTAAAATTTTGCATTTTCCTAGGACAGTACTCTTCCTCTCTTCTATCACACAGGGACTATGTGATTTAAGTTTGGGGGAGTATGTAGTACATGCACTCACATAGATTAGACATCATGCATTCATCAAATTTGCATAGAAAAACACAAAAAAAATTGAAATTTTTTGAAAATTTATCCCACAAAAAGATTCATGTAGTTGCATTTCCATATTAGGATTGAGTCTAGATGCATTCATTTAGGATTCATAAGCATTCACATAGGGTGTTAAGTATGATGAATCCTTGTAAATAGCCATTTTTAAGCCATGAATTCAATGCCTTAGTTCTTGTTTGTTTGATGCATTTGGAATTAGACTGAGCTTAAGGCAGCACCACATTTGGAATTTGTCTTGTGAAATTCGGTTTTAGCTTGATGCATTGCGATTTGAACCATTTCCCTAATGAACTTGAACCGTTAAAATGAAAATTTAATTATCTTGTTCAAATTCGTCGATCAACTCATAGATTTCACTTGGACTCTCTTTCCTTTTGACCATTCTTCTGCTAGTCCAAGTACCAGATCACACCCAAAACATAAACCTTCGTTTTAAGCCATAAACACTTTTGTGAGAGCATGTGAGGCCTTTGCACCATTTTCGAATCTTCTTAGGCAAAAAATGTTGGGTTTAGATCGAAAATGGTGCAAAGGTCTCACATGCTCTCACAAAAGTGTTTATGGCTTAAAACAAAGGTTTAGGCTTTGGGTGTGGTCTGGTACTTGGACTAGTAGAAGAGTGGTCAAAAGGGAATGAGAGTTCAAGTGAAATCTATGAGTTGATCGACAAACAAGAACGAGATAATTAAATTTCATTTTAACGGTTCAAGTTTATTAGGGAAATGGTTCAAGTCACAATGCATCAAGTTAAAACCGAATCTCGCAAGACGAATTCCAAATGTGGTGCTGCCTTAAGCTCAGTCTAATTCAAAATGCATCAAACAAACAAGAACTAAGGCATTGAATTCATGACTTTAAAAGGGCTATTTACAAGGATTCATCATACTTAACACCCTATGCGAATGCTTATGAATCCTAAATGAATGCATCTAGACTCAATCTTAACATGGAAATGCAACTACATCAATCTTTTTGTGGGACAAATTTTCAAAAAAAATTTAATTTTTTTATGTGTTTTTCTATGCAAATTTGATGAATGCATGATGTCTAATTTAAGTGAATGCCATGTACTACATACTCCCCTAAACTTAAATCACACAGTCCCTGTGTGATAAAAGAGAGGAAGAATACGGTCCTAAAAAAATGCAAAAATTCAAGCTAAAGGCAAATAAAAAGTAAATGTTTATGTACAAAGGTTCTGGAGTGGTACCTCATTGCTCGGTGTGATGTGAGGATGTGGTGTCCTCACTGGTCGAGAAGGAAGGGTTGTCTGATTCCGGTATCGGGGACTGGCTCGCACGCCTCTTCCTCGATATGCTTCCTTCTTGGCAGGAATGCCTTCCTGGATCGCTTAGCTCGTGTTCCCTTGGCAAGAACGAGAAGGAATGCCTCTCTTGAAGCATTTGGATGTCTACTTCGTCAGACTCTTCTTCTCCTTCTCCTCCTGGTTCTCTGGATGACATATCAGCTTCAAGCCGTGGCGATGACGTCGACCCCTTCAGCTTCGAGGTGAGCGACTTGATCTGGCCTTTCAGACCCTTCACGTGTCCTTTAATCCCCCTCATTCTGGAGACTAGTTTCTTGATAGAGCGATCTTGCCATTTGCAGTACCGCTGGAGTACGTTGATCCGCTCTGTAGAGAGGGAAACCGTACTCGTCCGTAGGGTCCTCATAGTCGTCCTCATCTCCTTCTTCCTCTCCAGCGACCATATCGGCTTCCTCCCGATATTCTTCCTCGTAGTCTCCATAGAAATCAGCTCCATAGGGAAACAGATGCTCGTCATGCGGCTCGAAATCCAGATGTTGAGGTACCCTTATCGTGGTCAGGTATGGGTTGGGTAGGAACATCACGGCTGCTCTCTCTGAAGGAAGGGTGAACTGATATCGGTGTCCATGCCGATATGGCTTCCCGATAAATTGGCATTTCTTCAAGTAATCGATGTCTATCCAGCGAATCCCGTGTGTTGGTTCCTCAAGATCAGCACCAGCTCCTTTCAAGATGGCAGATACGACTCCTCCACAATGTATTTGAGGCTTTTCGCTTGGTGTGTAGATCATCCACGACTTGTTGTGGAGGAGCTCTTTGAGCAAAATTGTGATTAGCCCGGTGCTCTGTCTACTTCCTTTCAGCTCCCTTCCATTTCGGGTCTCTTGAATGATCTCCACCAGACCGTCATCCATTATTTCCAGTTCTTTGGTCATGACAGCCCCACACTCCTTTCTTGCAAAGAATGTATGTGTAATGGCTCTTTGCACATACCTTAAGGCTGGGTGCCTTATCCTGGTACTCTTGTTCACTCCAGGCTTGTAAGTGCCTACCCCAATGTGCCCCCACAGTGCCTCCAGCTCCTCCCTTTCGATGTTGAGGGTCATCTCTCGCATATCGCCCTGCCTGAATCCGAATATCGACTCGAGATCCCGAAATGACATTCGGTGAGTCTCGCTTCCATATTTGAAATGGATGTAGCTGTCGCCATCTTCCTCTGGAGTCTCCTCTCCAAAGGCGTAGAAGATCACTTCCAGTGTTGCCATGAACTGGAAGGTTGCCTCATCGTGAGACGCATAGGCGTTCTCCATGAATTTCCTCAGACCCATTGCATTGAAAAGGATCTGGCAGTCTTCATAGAAGCCCAGCTCGGCCATTGTTTCCTCATGGGGGTAGCGTGTGGCTTTGAACTCCATTCGCCTGAATGCTGCACGCATATCGGCCAATGTGGGTCGGGATCCAGCACTTCTTCTCCCCGATGTGTGTGTGGGCGAGCGAATTGTGACAGCTCGGTTGGAACTCCCCACTGGTCTCTTTCCGTCTCTCTTCTCAGTTTGGTAGTCCCTTGATCTCCCAAGAACACCTCCGCTTCTTGTTGCTCCCACGATTGTACATATCAATCAAAAACACTCGCAAGCGTGTAAGTACAAGGAAAAACATCAAGAGCATAAGCTATCTTGCATGCATGTTTAAACCTTAAGGCTACTCTATTCATGACTAAAGAGACCCAAGCAAACATATTCGAATTATTACTAAATCGGGACAAATCCTAAATCGTGAAGGATAAAGAGTGTTCCTTATAAGTTGTTCCTCACAGATTCAGATTTTAGACAAGCATGCGTTAATCAAAAGGTGGGAAAGGGGATCTCTAGTGTCTCAACATTTCAAAAGAGTTTAGCCGTAAAGCTTATCCTCTCAAATAGATATGCTGAAATTCCAGAAAATCCTACAAAAAACCTAAGTGATTATGCATAATTGTTTTCCAAACGTTCCTCCATCAACTCTCAAACCCTAATGCGGCGAATCTAAACAATCCTAAGAAATACTCAATCATATCGTTCTATAGCAAATATTTACCTTAGCACGATATTTGCAAAAAAATTGGAAGGATGCACAGATTCGAGTTGCGAAATTAAAAGCTAAAGACAATTTTTTTGGGTTCAGAGTGATGGGGAATGAAAACGAGAGAGATGATAGCTTTTATAAAGAGGAGATATGGGGAAGAGAAGGGTTTGACTAGGGTTTCTTGATTTGGAGAATAGTTGTCGGTTAACCCCAATCAAGTATTCTTGTCTTATCCGGAAAAGTGTTCCATAAATTTGAGCGCTTTTCTCGGATTGGCTAAGCCTAATTACCCTGTAACCTGGACGGCCATATCGGGTTGACTCCGATATGGTATGATTGACGTTTTGGATATCGGCTGGTTCCCGATATGTTACCCCAGTGAAGGTTGCCTAGCTTGGGCTTCGTTCTTTATCGGCTACACACCGTTATGCCTGCTCGACAGAGAATGCCCATGGATAATATCGTAGTGTTAACCTGATATTACATCCCGTTGCTGTGCTAGACAACTTCTCATAGGTTTTAGCTTCTCTTATGTGCAAGTGACCCCACCCTATCTTTCATGGGATCCTAAAATCATTAAACTAAACTTGAAAAAGCATTAATATGTACATGGATTAGCTTGGGGTGCCTCCCAAGAGCGCTTTGTTTTGAGTCACTTAGCTTGACTTTCCTCGATTCTTTTTCAGTGTGAAAGGGGGAAATGAGCACCCCTCGGTCCAGTGGGAGGATCCTTACTTTCCTTGATCATCGAGATGAAATCAGCTAGAGATACATTGGAAGTTCCCTCTTTGATTGCCTTAGAACCCTTTTGATTGGTCAAATCGGTGTCTTTTATCACCTTAAGGTAAGCAAAGGGTCTAACCCTTCCCTTGCATTTCAGCTTGTATCTCATCTCACCATTGGTAGAGAAAACGGGTTTTAGAGTCATACCTTCCAGAAGATCACCGAGGGTTGGTCCTTGCTCATAGGTTTTCTTGCAAGTTATCACCTCTTTTGGTTCTTCTCGGGCTTCTTCTGGTTGTCCCTCGAATATTGCGTTGAGACAGACCCCATCAAAGCTAGCTCCATCGTAGCATATTTCCAGGGATGGGTATTCGGTCTTCTCAATCGTCTTTTTGAGCACAAGAGAGTATGCATGTTCCTTCTCATTGACCCTTTTCCCTTTGGTGTCAAAGTGCATTACCAAGCTTCCGGTTAGTCTCAGCTCTACCTTGCCGCTTTTGCAATCAAACATCAACCGGCAGAGGCTATGAATGGTCTTCCCAATAGGAGGGTTTCCTTGACATCTTGATTCATTTCTATCAACAGGAAGTCGCTTGGCGGTAGCACGTTTCCAATCATGAGAGGTAGGTCCAGCAGCTTCCCAACAGTCTTTCTTTCACTCCCATCGGCCAGTGATAACGGCTTCTTGCACTCGGTATAAGTGTCGTAGCCGAGATGCTTGGCTGTGGCTAGACTCATCACATTGATGCTTGCCCCGAGATCACATAGACAGTTATCAAAGGTGATTCCTTCGAGCGTGCAAGGCAGAGTGAACGACCCTGGATCTTCGAGTTTCTTCACTACTAAGGCTTTTTCCTTAGGTTTCTCTTCACGAGCTGTTGTGTTTCTCCAAATGGTTGCCATTGCATCGGCATATAGCTTGTCCTTCAAAGCTACTAGAAAATCCGGAATAGGTTTGGTCTCGTCGGCATTGTTGAATAAATCTTCAACTTTCTTCAATGTTTCGATCAATTCGGCCTCTTGTTCCTCTATGAGACGCTTCTTATGCCTCTGTGGGTATGGCATTGGCGGTTTGTAGACTCGCAGGAATGGTGCTCTCTCTTCAGGGATTGCCAAATTTTTAGAACTTCCTCCCTTCTTAGGATGTCGATGTCCTCATCGACTTGAGCCCGTTTTGGAGAAGTGATTTCGGGTAGATCCCGTTTTTCCTCGTCGAAAGTGGTGATCATTTGGCAATACTCTTTTGGATTCATGACGATTTTTCCCGGAAGGTTGCTTGTTTCGCTTATGGATGCAATGACTTTGTTGTTTTCAAGTGTCTTGACACGAGGAGTCAAAGCTTCAATCTTCCCGGATAGTTCCGTGTTGACACCATCAATCTTGTTATGCACTTCAGCAAAACGTTTGTGTATATCCGCCTGGATATGTGTTTGTCCTTGGAGAAGTTACTTTAGAGTTCCTTCCAAGGCAAAACCAGCTTGAGCATTTGGGTTTCCTTGTTGTTGTGGGAAGCTAGGAGGTCCACCGGCTTGTTGTCGTGGCGGGTAGCCGTTTTGATTCTGGAACCGTGGTACAAAGCCTTGTTGGTTAGAGTAGGGCTCGAATTGTTTTGCTCCTCCTGCCTGTTGTTGAGGGTAGGTCTGGTCTTGTGGGTTTGCGACGTTCGTGCTCCGGTAAGACAGGTTATTGTTTGGTCTCCAATTGTTATACCCGCCTTGAGCGTTGATATAGTGAACATCTTTATACTGAACGTCCTCCCCTTCTTGGATTTGAGTGAGTTCTTCCACGAAATGGACTTCTTTTTGAGTTTGGACAAGTAATAACTTGTCAAGCTTCTCATTGAGCTCTTTGATCACCTTCCGGCTTCCGTCTACTTCTTCTTTGGAACCACGGTTGGATCTGTCATAGTCTTCGTGGTAAGAGGAGTCACTCTGAGCTAAGTTTTCAACTAACTCGAGACCGTCTTCAACGTCTTTTGCTAGGAAATTTCAATTGCTCGCTGTATCGAGCAGCATCCGAATCTTGGGAATGACACCTCGATATAGTGTGCTGAGGAGTGATTCTTGGCTGAATCCATAGTGAGGGCACTGAGTGGTATAACCCTTGAATCACTCCCATGCTTCACCAAAAGTCTCGTTGGATTTCTGAGTGAAACCACTGATTTTGTTTCTCAAACGGGCTGTCCTCGATGTGGAGAAGAACTTTGTCAGGAAAGCCTTCTTGCAATCCGCCCACGAGGTAATGGATCCGTGTGGCAGTGTCTTTTCCCATGCGTGTGCTTTGTCCCCTAGTGAGAAGGGAAACAAACGCAGCTTGAATCCATCTTCGCTTACTCCGTTTATTTTGGTCATGGCGCAAACACGGTCGAACTGGTCGAGATGGTCAAGTGGGTCTTCCCAGGGCAGACCGAAGAATCGGTTGTTCTGCACCATGGAGATGAGACCACTTTTGATCTCGAAGTTGTTGTTCTGCACTGGTGGTGGCTGAATACCGTGGCGGCTTGCAGTCGATATCGGTGCATCTCCCGCACCGATTTTCCTCAAAGCTCTTGGAGCAGCTGCAACACCAAGCTGTCCTTGAACGCCTTGTGGACCTTGTGATCCCTGGTGGCCTTGTTGTCCTTGTGCACCAGCTGCGCCCGCAGCTCCTTGAGCACCTTGCTGGTTTTCCATCGTCACACGGTTTACTGTTTCGGCTTGTTCCCGATTTCGTCTAGCTGATCTTTCGAGCAGGTGAATATCGTCTATTGGGGGGAACAAGGTTTGTTGTACCGTGTGAACGTAGGTTCATGTACCTGTTTCAACTCAGAGGTATACGAGTAGAAGTTTTAAATGACAGGAAAAAGTTGAAACTTGTCCTTATAACGACTTATAAACAGCAACGGCGCCAATTGATAAATAGGATTTTGCTTCCTTTTAGCAATGTTCCAACACTATCAACCGAAAGCAGTACAGTGTATGGGGTATCAAACCATTTTGGGAGTGTTAGTGAACAGAACGGTCATATCGGGCTATAAGTCAAGTTCGAAATAGATAAAGGTTGAGACTTTACTACTAAAAATGACTAAAGGATTGATCTTGTGTCACTCAAGACCATAAATAAGAGAACTTTAAGGATATTAAGCAGGAAATAGATATTTAAACGGTAAAAAGATAAACTTTCAAGGTAAACAAAGGATCAAGACGGGTTTTATGAACTAGGTGACTCTCGGTTTCGCTTTATCAAGCTAGAGCTTTTGGATCACATCAAGACTTGGTCTTTTGATGTTGATTCTTAGGTAAAAGGATCCTCAACTCGTTTAGCCTTGGCGTCTGGGTCTAAACTCTTTGAATCTCTATCACCATAGACTAGCTCTCTGATATATCATGGTTTTTACCCATTTTTAGACCATGGTATAAGTGTTTTTATAGAGTCTTTTGGCTATTTTCGAGTCTATATAGAGTCTTTGCAGGTTCAAATACAATTGAAGATAAATTGGAGATTTGGATGCATTTTGGAGCTTAATGGAATGAAGTCA
>JAHZTW010000001.1:235530633-235558783 GCA_020283515.1 Alliaria petiolata
TCCATTTTGCTAATGAAGTAGAGACCTTTGAGCGAGAGCAAGAAGAGGTCAACTACATCAATGGTGCTGGTTTTCAAGGACAGAGGTTCAACAATCAGCAAGGCTATGATTCTTCCTACCAGAAGCCTTTTCAGAGCAATAGCTTCAACAGAACTTATGGTTCTTTCTCTTACCAGAAACCTCCTGCACAAGACAATAAAGTGGAGTCTATGCTAGAGCAGATCTTGGAGGGCCAACAGAAGATGACAGTGGACTTCAATGGGAAGATTGATGCCTTGTACACGGATCTGAATGGAAAACTTGAGTCTCTAGGTACTCATGTCAGGCAATTGGATATTCAAGTAGCTCAAACTGCTGGAGCTTTGAAGAGACAGGAAGGATTCCTTCCTGGCAAGACCGATGTGAATCCGAGACACCATGTGAATGCCATCAAGATCCAGTGTGGAGGGAACTTTCAGCCTGTGCAGAAAAGAGGGGTAAGTACTGAAGAATTCGAGGAGCTTGAAGATGTAGAAAATGCTGCGGAGTCAATGTCGATCGACACTAGAGTGTGTCGATCGACACCCAAGGAGAAAGCAGACGTATCAAGCTCGATCGACGCAGCATCCTCGACACAAACGCTTAGTGTCGATCGACACCAGTTGGGTGTTCTTTTCGGGACTAAGTCGCTGATACTCGTTGAGATTCATCATGCGCTTGTCTATATCGGCTACGGGGTCGTGATCCATCCTCGATATAACCTGCTCATCCTCCATTTGTGATCTCCCTTCTTGGTTTCTTCTTCGGACCATCCTAAACACCTGAGAAAACACTCCAAACATGCAAGACTATGCAAAAACCTAACCTAATGCATCTAATCCTATCATGGGTGAAGATGTGAGGAAAACTAGGATGAAAGTTGAAGAATGAAGTCCTAACTAGTATGAAATATGTGTTAAAAACATGAAATTTACAGAGGTATCAGTGACGGCAAAGAGAGAAAACAAGTGCAAGAGACAAAATCTTTAAAAACCTAATGCATACAAGGCCTAGCTTTTTAGGGATTATTTCGAATAAATCATTAAATAAAAGAGGACAATCTCTTGAGATAAGATAACGTCTTATCTATTTCAAATAAAAGAAAATTTTTGAAAATCTGAATATATAATTCAAAAATTCGAAATACCTTTTAAATAAGAAGGTTGCTAGATGCTCTTGCTTTTGTAAAACCGAAACTCTCACTCTTTCTCTTAAAAATAATTTGTGTGCAAGTGAATGGAAAGAGTGAAGGAATGGTTTTATAAAGAAAATTTTGGAGTCATGCAAGTGGTTTTGAAAATCGTGGTCAAGGAACATTTTTTTATGGTCAAAGGTGTCAGCTTTGACCAAGATTCAAATTCAAAATGAGAGGGAAAGAGAAAGAAGGGGGAAAATTTTAAACTAACATTGGCATGAGATCGAGTCAAATAGGTCGATCTTGACCTCGATCTCATGCCCAAATTGTCCGAGATCGCATGGCTCGATCGATTGGAGACTCGATCCGATTTAGATCGAGCCTTAGATCGAGTATCCTCCCAATTTCAGGATTCCTCATGCTATGGTACTGCTCGTTTGATCGAGTCCCTGGTCGATCGTGAGGTCGTTCTGGCTGAGATCGAGTGTATTGATTGATCGTCTCGTCGATCTCAGTATTGAGATCGAGAAATCTGATCGATCTTGCAATCGTTCTAAGTTTGAAGATCGAGTGGGACCAATCGATCCACACCTCGTTCGTGTTTCAAGCGAAACGCATGGGTGGGTCATCCTCTCGAATCGACTGACTCACTCGATCATCTTACTCGATATCAGCAAGATCGAGTGGCTTGGTCGATCGTCTCATCGATCTCAGTATTGAGATCGTCTCATCGATCTCAGTATTGAGATCGAGAAATCTGATCGATCCGTCACTCGATCTGCTGCCTCTTCTCTCTTTTCCTCGCCTTTGGTAAATCCAAGATCATGATCTCTGGCCTCCAACTCCTTATACCTACATTATATACTCATATTTTCTATATATTTATCATGCATTTAGAATAAGTTTTCATCCATATTCATTTATAGCTAAGTATAATCATAGTATTTGATCATTTATAGGATTTAGAACATTTGCATTAGCATTTGCATTTTCTTTTGTATATATGCATCATTTCAGGTTATTCTATGGATTTGGCGACAATGTGGAAGCTCGAAACATAAGATGATGACCTAGGAACAAGTAGAGAAGAGTAAGAAGCAAACTGATGTCATCTGACTTGATGTACCGAGATGTTGCAACCGATTCAAATCCATGCCACCTAAAGCGACTTAAAGATCAGACCCTACAAAGACTTTCCATTCCGATTCAGCCTCCACAATCTTCATAAAACTCATATAAAATTGAGTTACCTTTCGTGCAGAGGTTAGTTCAAGTCATTATGGTCAGTGGTTCAGAAGATACGGCTATTTAAGTAACAACATGTCCGTCTGCAAGTTTGGCGACCAATTTCGTTAACTGAACGACCAGCTCGGATGAAGGGTTTTCATTGCGATTTAGCCTCGACACTCTTCATGAGAGTCTTAGAAAATTGTATTAGCTTTAATTTGGTGGTGATGTCAAGTGAAACGGTGCAGTAGTGTAAAAGATACAGATCGATCAATCCATGTACCCGAACCAAAAGATATCATTTGCAAGTTGCTCCAAAAAAGTGCTTATGCTTTAGTAAAAGTGGGATTAGATAGGTCCCTTGTCCCTTGCCCCTTGTCCCTTGCCCCTTGACCCCTCTTTTAAGGCCAAGGGCCATGTTTAAAACTCTATCTAAGGAGTGTGTGTGTGCTTGTAATAATCATTTAGTTTTTAATCAAGTCTTCTTATTCTCTCTTTTAAAGTCTTCTTAGTGTTCTTGTAAGCTTTCTCTTGTTCTTGAGTGTTCTTAAGTATTCTTAGTTTTTATAGTTGCTTCTTGTTTAATTCCTTGTGAAAACTCTTGTATTTTTATTATATATATCAAGTAATTAAGTTATTCTAATGTCAAATCTTTCTTCTTAATTTCCATTTAGTTCTTTGTGAAAACTCTTGTATTTTTATTATATATATCGAGTATTTAAATAATTCTAGTATCAAGTCTTTCTTCTTAATCTCATCGATTATGTTCAAAAACTCTAAACTTATGTTTAAAAGAGGTAAGAACATGATTTGTGAGTAAACCACCAAGGTTTGAGGTTGGGATGATTAAGGAGGTTGGAGATTAAAATCTTGGTTTTTTTTTTATCTTGTTCTTCATTTAATTCTCTTCTTGGATTTGGGGGTTTTAAGGTCTAGAGATTCTCCATGGAGATCTCTTTAATCTAGGGATTTCCTTATCCTAACAAGACTTAGGAAATCCCTTAAAACCAAATCCAAGAGACTAGCTCATCCTTTCCCACACATCATGGATGCTTAGGGAGCTAGTTAAACCGTTTTTAAGATCCAAGCTTAATGTTCTTCACCTTATCTTTCCACCACACATCATGGGTTAGGAGGAAAGGGTGAAGAAAGGGTTTATACCACACATCATGGATAAATCTAAATTGGTTTCTTAAGGTTTAGAGAAATTACTAAAAGAGTAAAAATTATGTTTTTAAACCCCAAGTTCGAATCTTCAACCTCCCTAAGAATGATTCCCAGCCTTGGATCTTCTTTTTAGTATTTGCAAAAACTCGAAATCACTTTCCTTTAGTTTAAGGTTTTAATCTTTTAGCCTAAACATCGCCTAGTTAGCTTAATCTTTGCATTAAGGTCTCTAAATTTATAAAGTTGTGTTTTTGCTCGTCCTGATATTTTATAAATCCCCTAGTATCTTGTTTTGCACCCTGGTAATTAGTTAAGAGTCGGTAAAATTTATTAACTAGTTTTTAAAAAACCATTTCGTCACCTAGAAATTTACCTAGTTTTTCTTTCCTTGGTTTTGCATTTTATAAAATTAGTAACTTCGCGTTTTAAATTCCTAGAAGTCTTCTATTAGTTAGTTAACATCCCAGTAGGTATTTTAAAATAGTTCTCAAGTTCATATAGTTGCAGCAAGTAGTTTATTTTGATTTGTTACCCCATTTAACTCGAATCTGCTTAGCTTTACTTCAAGCTCTTGCATTCTTAATACCTTTCACAACCTGATTTGGATTGATGACCTGAAGTATTACAATGACATAGACAAGCTTTAGGTTTTGTTTAACCTGCTAAAAAGCTAGTTATCAAATGGCGCCGTTGCCAAGCTCGGGTTTTAAGTGAATTTATTGAGATTTGGAGCTTAGTGGAGACTAAGTTTTCTTTTTGTATTTGGTTACTAATTTTCCTATTTGTGTACTTGTGTTTTCAGGTATATAAACCTGAGGTCTAGAGGTGACAACAACCTATTCGCACCACTGGACAACATCCATCAACTTGGAAGCGCAAGACATAGGAGGGAAAGACCACTACTCGATATCGAAGAGTACCATCAAGAGGTCATGGCTGACCACGACCAGGTGGAGGATCCACCTCAACACGCTACTGCTGGCAGAGGCATTGGAAAGCCTTACCACGCTCAAAGAGCACCACACAACATTGGCGCCGGTGATGCACCGAACACGCACACCAATCGCTTCGGCATCACGCCACCACCGATGCAAAACAACTAGTTCGATACCAAGCCTGGATTCGTATCTATGGTCCAGAACAACAAGTTCCATGGCCTGACAATAGAAGACTCACTGGATCACTTGGACAACTTCGAGCAAGTGTGTGGCATGATAAAGATAAACGGCATATCAGAGGATAGCTTCAAGCTACGACTTTTCTCTTTTTCTCTTGGGGACAAAGCGAGGCATTGGGAGAAAACCTTACCACAAGGCACCATCACGTCCTGGGTTGAATGCAAGAAAGCCTTCCTCTCAAAGTTCTTCTCAAGCACGAGAACGGCTACGCTAAGGAGTGAGATAAGAGGCTTTACTCAAAGGCACAATGAGAGCTTTAGTGAAGCAATGGAGCGGTTCAAGGACTATACCATACAGTGTCCTCACCACGGCTTCAGTGAAGAAACTCTATTGATCACTATATACCATGGAGCCTTGCCCAAAATTCGCATGCTACTTGACACGGCAAGCCGAGGGAACTTTCTTGGACAAGATGTCCACGATGGAATGGAACTCATTGACAACTTAACTTTGAGTGATGGAAATTATTCTGAGGACTATAACAGAGCACCAAGAAGTCATGAACTGGAGGCACACAAGAAGGAGTTGAAGTCGCTCCATGAAAAAATTGACAAGATGATGATTGCCAACCAAAAACATGTCCACTTCGTCGGTGAAGTCGCGGACTTGTCTCAAGAAAGAAGTGAGGAAGAGTTTGAGGAAGCAAATTGGGTTGGAGGCCAAGACTATCCTAAGCCACGGGGCTACGCCCCCAAGGTATCAAGGCAACAACAACAACTTGTCTTACAGAAGCACCAATGTGGAAAATCCAAAGGATCAAGTCTACCCTCCACAACAAAGCAATCAAGCCAAACCGTTTGTACCTTACAACAAAGGAGGATTTCCACAAAACAGTGGGTATCGAGGGCAAAGATAAGGCAACTACCAAGGCAACCAACAGCAAGAGAACAAAGCTTACCCTCCTGGTTTCGTGCCACAGCAACAACAACATCAAGCGCCACCTCAAGATCCGGTACAAGCCATGTTTCAACAACTTCTACAAGGCCAAGCTTCTACAAATAAAAAATTTGTGGATATGAACAACCGGCTAGACTCCTCCCTTATGAAGTCTCTACATAGATCAGCAACATCAACTCCAAGATTCACCAGTTAGAGAAGGGAAAAGCGAGTACAAGCGGTCATGCTACACTACCTGGCCAATGCGAAACAAATCCCAAGGAGTATGCGAATGTGATCACTCTAAGGACTGGAAAGGAAGTCGCACCAACGTCTACAGCAAAAGACAATGAGGACATTGTGGTTCAAGAGGGAGAGAGTGATCTTTCAAATGATCAAGAGATCACCTTCGACAATGTCTACATCGAAAGGGCAAGGAAAGGCAAGGAAGCGTTTTTGGAAAAACAAGTGGGGGAAACGACCAAAGAAAAAAATATATTCATACCTTCACCTTACAAACCGAAGCTCCCCTTCCCTGGACGCTTCAAGAAGCAGCTGGTAGAGAAGCACATAGCCTTGTTTGAAAAACATTTGAGAAACGTGGAGCTGAAATTGCCACTACTCGATTGTTTAGCAATGGTGCCGAAGTATGCCAAGTTTCTGAAGGATACACTCGCCAAGAAAGCTAAAGATTGTCAAGAGGTCATGGTATTGAGTCAAGAGTGTAGTGCAATCATCCACAAAGAGATAGCACCAAAGAAGCTAGGAGATCCAGGTTCATTCACCATACCTTGTGCGCTAGGGCCATTGAGGTTTAGCAATTGCTTGTGTGATCTTGGAGCTAGCATAAACCTCATGCCTCACTCTATTGCCAAGAAGCTGGGTTTCACAAAGTTTAAAGAGTGTAGGATATCTCTCATCCTTGCTGATAGAAGTGTGAGACTTCCGATTGGTATGCTAGAAGACTTACCCGTGCGAATAAGTGATGTGAGTGTGCCTACAAATTTTGTGGTATTGGATATGGATGAAGAGCCTAAGGATCCTCTAATCCTTGGAAGGCCATTCTTAGCCACTGCTGGAGACATCATATATGTTAAGAATAGCAAGATCTCTCTACACTTGGGGAAAGATATTGAGTTAAACTTTGATATGAATGAAGTTTTGAAGAAAACCAACCATTGGTGGCCAAGTGTTTTACATTGAGGCAATGGATGCTCTAGCTGATGAGCTCCTTGAAGAACTAGGCCAAGAGGACTACCTTCTGATAGACTTGACTACGGAATGTGGAGATTTTGGATATCTTAATGAGGAGACACAAGAGTATGCCAAGCTACTAGACTCACGCAAGGTTTTGAAAGAAGAGGAAGACACTTACTTGGAGCTGGATATGGAACGTCCTGCTTTTGGTATTGATGCTGGCTTAAGAGAGAACGAAGAGGACAGTAGCCTCAATAGAAGCCAAGGAGAGGAGTGGAGCGAGCTGTTTGCCCCAAAGGTGGACCTCAAGCAGCTACCAATTGGGCTAAGGTACGCTTTCTTAGGACCGAATGAGACTTACCCGGTCATTGTTAATGACAATCTGAACGATGTTGAGTTATACTCTCTCCTTAGGGAATTGAGGAAGTATAGGAAGGCCATTGGGTACTCTCTAAGTGACATCAAGGGCCTTTCACCATTACTTTGTACTCATAGAATTCATTTAGATGATGGGAACACTTCTTCAATTGAACATCAAAGGCGCTTGAACCCGAATTTGAAAGAAGTGGTTAAAAAGGAAATCCTAAAACTCTTAGAGGCCAACGTGATATACCCCATAAGTGATAGCACTTGGATCTCACCGGTCCATGTCGTGCCTAAAAAGGGGGGTATCACGGTTATAAAAAACGAAAAAGACGAGTTAATTCCTACTAGAGTTATAACCGGCCATAGGATGTGCATTGACTATAGGAAACTCAACAAAGCCACTAGGAAAGATCACTTCCCACTGCCATTCATTGATCAAATGCTAGAAAGATTAGCCAACCACCCTTATTACTGTTTTTTAGACGGTTATAGTGGCTTCTTTCAAATCCCGATTCATCCCAATGACCAAGAAAAGACAACATTCACTTGTCCTTATGGAACATATGCATATAGGAGGATGCCTTTTGGTTTATGTAATGCTCCTGCTACATTTCAAAGATGCATGATGTCTATATTTTCAGACTTGATTGAGGAGATGGTTGAGGTATTCATGGATGACTTCTCCGTGTATGGCTCTTCCTTTGGTGTTTGTTTGTCTAATTTGTGCAGGGTACTCAAGAGGTGTGAGGAGACCAATCTAGTGCTCAATTGGGAGAAATGCCACTTCATGGTAACAAAAGGGATTGTCCTTGGTCACAAGATTTCAGGAAAAGGCATTGAAGTGGATAGAAAAAAGGTGGAAGTGATGCTCACTTTGGTGCCTCCAGCTAACGTGAAAGGCATAAGAAGTTTATTGGGGCATGACAGCTTCTACAAGAGGTTTATCAAAGATTTCTCCAAGCTAGCACGTCCTCTAACAAGACTACTATGCAAAGAGGCTGAGTTCAACTTTGAAGAGGAATGCCAACAAGAGTTCAAAACCATTAAAGGAACGCTAGTAACCGCACCGATAGTCCAAGCTCCGGATTGGGACTTTCCCTTTGAGATCATGTGCGACGCTAGTGACTATGCTGTAGGAGCTGTCTTGGGGCAGAGGAAAGACAAGAAGTTGCATGTTATCTACTATGCTAGTCGCACCTTGGACGATACACAAGTAAAATATGCAACCACCGAGAAGGAGCTCCTAGCGGTTGTCTTTGCATTTGAGAAATTCCGATCATACTTGGTGGGCTCTAAGGTGATTGTATACACTGATCACGCAGCACTGAGGTACATTTACTCCAAGAAGGACACCAAGCCAAGACTCCTGAGATAGATCCTTCTCTTGCAAGAATTTGATATGGAGATCAAAGATGAGTGATATATCATGGTTTTTACCCGTTTTTGGACCATGATGTAAGTCTTTTTATAGAGTCTTTTGGTATTTTTAGAGTCCTATTAGAGTCTTTGCAGGTTGGACTACGTTTGGAGCATAATTGGAGATTTTGGATCATTTTGGAGCATTGTGGAAGAAGCTGCAAAATGATGAAGTCAGAGAGCCATATTTTGGAATGAGTGTCGATCGACACTAATTGGTGCCGATCGACATCAATCGTGGATTCCTAAAACCGCCTGATTTTACAAGTCTTGAAGAAAAATGAAATTTGCCCAGAAGATTTTCTTATTTACAAAAGTGCTCCACCTCGTGTTTTAGCCTATAAATATAGTTTTTCAGCCATTGTTTAGGATACACAATAATTTTAGAGAGAGATTTTAGAGAGCTTTTGGGGAAATAAATCCTATACTCTGTTCTTGAGAGATTTTGAACCCCTTTATTTCTTCTATTGATTTCTTTCATGCTTTCTATTCAAATTATGATTTTTGTTTCATTAATCATGTCTGAGTAGTTTGGTAGTTAGGTTTAGGGTTTCTCAAAGGTGATTGATGAATTGTTAGGTCAAATTAAATTGTTAGGATAAAATCATTAGAGTTCTTCATCTGGATTTGTGTTTAATACTTATTCTAGCTTCATGACCTAGAATCTGATCTTAGGTTAATTAATATATGCGAGAGTATTATTGATTGCCTGAACTAATGTTAGATGAGCAAAATACCTTTTCGCAAAGAGATTTGGTTTAGGGATTTTGTGAACAATCGAACCTGACTTTAATGCTTGTCTGAATTGATAGGATTTGCAAAGAGATTTGGAATTCTAGGGTTTAGACATAGAAAGTCTTCGCAGCGAGAGTTGGTTGATTTTATTGTTGTGTTTCGAGTTTAAGAGCGGATCTTCATTATTCCTAACATTCTATCTAGACCTGCAATTTAGATCACCTGAGAGTTTCCCTGAACCTAACGTTTTGTCTCCTGAATATACAAAGTCTTTTAAATTGCTTTCTGTCTTTTAATTTAATCTTTTTACCTAGCATAATCTGAATTTAGAAACCATAGAGTAGCATCTACTTCCCTTGGGATTTCGATACCCCTTATACTACGATTGCATTTGCTGTGCACTTGCAGTAGTTTTATTAGGGTAAAACCTGAGTCCTATCAAGTTTTTGGCGCCGTTGCCGGGGAAGTAATAGCTGCCTACGGAATCTAGTATTAGGATTTTGACTAGGTTTTCTTTTTATTTTTGTTACTAATTTAGTTTCCTAACTTTATTTTCAGGTGCATGCCCAGTACCAGAAGCAATGAGGAAGAGGAACTAATCGCACTGAACCAGGAACTAGGCCGTCTCGAACGTACGAACCGCAAGTCTGCTCGTGCGTCGATCGACACAGAAAGCATCGATCGACACCCTACCTTAGTATCGACCGACACCGCTTGTATCGATCGACACCAGACGCAGACCGAGATGACAGAACCTGTGATCATGATACGCAAGGAGGCATGTGACTTTGTTGACCTACAAGGCAATAGAAGGAACGTCCAAGGCGAGAGAATTGATGAGGCTGGCGCCATCATCATCGATCCAGCAATACAAGCTCCAGAAGTTATTTAGGCTACACAATAATGAGGCTAGCGCCGTCATCATCGATCAGCCATTGTTTAGGCTACACAATAATTTTAGAGAGAGATTTTAGAGAGCTTTTGGGGAGATAAATCCTATACTCTGTTCTTGAGAGATTTTGAACCCCTTTATTTCTTCTATTGATTTCTTTCATGCTTTCTAATCAAATTATGATTTCTGTTTCATTAATCATTTCTGAGAAGTTTGCTAGTTAGGTTTAGGGTTTTTCAAAGGTGATTGATGAATTGTTAGGTCCAATTAAATTGTTAGGATAAAATCATTAGAGTTCTTCATCTGGATTTGTGTTTAATGCTTATTCTAACTTCGCGACCTAGAATCTGATCTTAGGTTAATTAATAGATGCGAGAGTATTATTGATTGCCTGAACTAATGTTAGATGAGCAGAATACCTATTCGCAAAGAGATTTGGTTTAGGATTTTGTGAACAATCGAACCTGAACTTTAATGCTTGTTTGAATTGTTAGAATTTGCAAAGAGATTTGAAATTTTAGGGTTTATGCATAGAATAATCTTCGCAGCGAGAGTTGGTTGATTTTACATTAGTGTTTCGAGTTCAAGAACGGATCTTAATATTTTCCTAACATTCTGTCTAGACCTGAAATTTAGATCACCTGAGAATTTCCCTAAACCTAGCGTTTTGTCTCCTGAATTTACAAAGTCTTTTAATTCCTTTCTGTCTTTTAATTTAATATTTTTACCTAGCATAATCTGAATTTAGAAACATTAGTGTAGCATCTACTTCCCTTGGGATTTCGATACCCCTTATACTACGATTGCATTTGCTGTGCACTTGCAGTAGTTTTATTAGGGTAAAACCTTAGCCCTATCAATGAGGGTGGAAGAAGTCTTATCTTTGGATGACTCGCTCCCTGAAGAGCAGATTATGATGGTCAACACCGTCGTATGTGCAAGGCTAGAAGAGAAGCTTGAAGAAGTTTTGAGTCTAAGGGAAGAAGACCTCCCTTGGTATGCGGATATTGTTAACTTCTTAGCATGTGGAGAGGAGCCTACTCATTTGGACCGGTACCACAAGAAGAAATTTATGAGGGACGTCTCACACTACTTTTGGGATGACTTTTACCCATACAGAAGGTGTGTGGACAGCATATACCGGAGGTGTGTCACAAGAGAAGAGGCGAGAGACATACTGCTACATTGCCACGGTATGACATATGGGGGTCATTTTGCGAGTTTCAAGACAGCTACAAAGGTTCTCCAAGCTGGGTTTTGGTGGCCTACACTCTTCAAAGATGCACATGAGTTCATCAAGTCATGTGAAGCATGCCAAAGGGCTGGGAACATAACCAAGAGAAACGAGATGCCACAAGTACCTATCTTTGAAGTGGAAGTCTTTGAAGTTTGGGGAATTGATTTTATGGGCCCATTTCCATCATCATATGGCAACAAGTACATTCTTGTGGCAGTAGACTATGTGTCTAAGTGGGTGGAAGCCATAGCCTCACCAACAAACGATTCAAAGGTGGTGGTTAAACTCTTCAAGACAATCATCTTCCCAAGATTTGGAGTTCCTAAAGTGGTGATTAGTGATGGAGGCAGCCACTTTATCAACAAGATTTTGAAAGTCTCTTGAGAAAACATGTTGTTAAGCACAAGGTGTCCACGCCCTATCATCCTCAAACAAGTGGCCAAGTGGAGGTTTCAAATAGACAAATCAAGACTATACTAGAGAGGACTGTGGGAGTCACTAGAAAATATTGGTCTAGCAAGCTTGATGACGCTCTATGGGCGTATAGAACAGCCTACAAAACTCCCATTGGAACCACGCCTTTTAACCTCCTCTATGGCAAGTCTTGTCATCTTNATTGGTCTAGCAAGCTTGATGACGCTCTATGGGCGTATAGAACAGCCTACAAAACTCCCATTGGAACCACGCCTTTTAACCTCCTCTATGGCAAGTCTTGTCATCTTCATGTGGAGTTAGAACACAAGGCTATTTGGGCTGTGAAGCAACTCAACTACAATCTCAAGACCGCCCAAGAAAAGAGATTAATACAACTTCAAGAGCTTGATGAGATAAGGATGGATGCCTATGAGAGCGCCAAGATTTACAAGGAAAGGACCAAAGCCATTCATGACAAGAAGCTGGTGCACAAGGAGCTCCAAGAGGGAAACATGGTTCTACAACTCAAGATTGAAGCTGTTTCCCGGGAAGCTCAAATCTATGTGGTCCAGGCCGTATGAGATAAGGGAAGTACTACCATATGGGGCTGTAACTTTGGTTGGAAAGAGTGGAGAAAATTTCACAGTGAATGGGCATAGAGTCAAACACTACATGGCGAGTGACTGCAGCAAGGAGAGCACCACGTTACCTCTCCAAGACCCCCCACTAGCCTAACCAAGTATAGTCAAGCTAAGAGACTTTAAACAAAGCGCACTTGGGAGGCAATCCCATGTCTATCTTTGTGTATAAAATTTTTATTTCATTTCCAGAATATGTGCGTGCTGGATTTCACACAACGATTTATCTGTTAGGAAAATAAAGAGGACGCAAAGATTCTAAGTAAGAAACCGAAACAGAGATCCAAAGATGGAGATTTTATTAGAGTTGTTGTGCTAAGCTTTTTAAGGTACAAGTGTTTTGCTAGGTAAAGCGTGGATTCCCCCCTCAATGAGCTAAGGGTCCTATTTATATATATCTATCCGTAAATCTAAGTGAAGATCTATAAAATCTTCTAGTATATTCTTCTTTTTCTCCCCTTCGCGGCGCTCCCTTCCGTGAGGCTTCGTCTTCTAGGGCAAATGAGATCTCCGACTACCTCGTGACCTGGGCTCGGCCCAATTATACAACGCCTTGCCTTGGCTCAGCCTCGTATCTTGTCTTGAGCTCGGCCTCATCTTTTGCCTTGGGCTCGGACCTTTACGTGGGCCTGCGGCTCGGGTTTTCAGGAGGAGATGTCGGTTCGGCTCAGAATCCGCACGGCCAATGAGCCGAGCCACTTTGGCTCGACTGTGCATGATTAATGCGCCGAATCGTTTTGGCTCGGTCGTGTGTAGTTGGTGCACCGAGCCGTTTTGGCTCGGCTATGTGCGATATGTGCGCCGAGCCATTTTGGCTCGGCCGCGCACGGTTTTGTGCGTATCTGCTCTAGTTCAAAGAATCAATCCTCCATACTTAGTCGTTTTCTCGATTGATCTTTCCTGGGTGAAAACCGACCCCAACAGTTAGCCCCCCAGCTCGTTGGACGCATGAGTGTGTGTGACGAGGTGTTAAGTTGGGAAAGACCGATTTTCCGAGGCGTTTTGTTTCGTTTGCCCGAGGCGTACAAGTGTCGGGCTCGGCAATTATCGTTGAAGCATATAACTCGCTTCCGAGGTTCTCGAGTGATTGGCTCGGCAATTAACTTTATCACCAGAGCGCTATCTCGTTGTCGAGGCGTTGAGTGATCAGCTCGGCGATCGACTTTATTACCAAAATGTTATCTCGTTGCCGAGGCGTTGAGTGATCAGCTCGGCGATTGACTTTATTACCGAAGCGTTATCTTGTTGCCGAGGCGTTGATTGATCAGCTCGGTAATTAACTTTATCGCCAAGGCGAGGAGTGAAGCTCGTTGCCGAGGTCTTGACGTTTCGGCTCGGCTTTCTACTTGTCGCCCAAATGCTTATTTTTTTTGCCGAAGCGTGTAAGTCGTGATCGAGATGGTTGTTCTCTCCCTTTTTTTGTTGAGCCGAGCTTTCGCCTAGGCTGTTCCCGCGGGGACCATTCACCTCGGAGCGTTTTGACACTTAGGGAATTTTTATGAATTCTTCTTGTGTGGGCTTTTGATTTGGGGCCAATATTGCGGGTTTTGGGCTTATGTTCACCAGGCCTGGGCTCGTCTTGGAAAGCGGAACCGTCTCGCGTGTTCCCTAGGTGACGCGTTGGCTTGTCTATAAAACACCGAGGTTCCTTCCCACTCCTTCATTATCATCGTTTCTCAAAAATTCTCAAAAGGTTGTTCTCTTTTTTCTCTCTCGCTTGCGCTCCGATTCATTCTTATTAGAAACAGTAACCCGAGGCGAACCTGATGTCTTCTCTTTCGACGCCGAGATCGTTGTTGGAGTTGAGAGCTCGTTTCAGAATTAGATAGGGGGTTGAGTTTAGACTTCCTTCTGCAGCAGACCGAGCCGAAAGGCCCCCGCCTGGCCACTTTACGGCATACGAAGTTTTCTTTGACGCGTGCTGGCTGTGGTTCCCGATTCCACAGCTCATCTCGGAATATTTGTGGTCGTACGGATTAGCCCTTGCTCAATTCACGCCGCGCTCGATAAGGCATCTCGTAGGGTTGCTAACACTGAGAGGGGGTTGAGTTTAGACTTCCTTCTGCAGCAGACCGAGCCGAAAGGCCCCCGCCTGGCCACTTTACGGCGTACGAAGTCTTCTTCGACGCGTGCTAGCTGTGGTTCCCGATCCCACAGCTCATCTCAGAATATTTATGGTCGAACGGATTAGCCCTTGCTCAATTCACGCCGCGCTCGATAAGACATCTCGTAGGGTTTCTAACTCTGAGTCTCGAATGTGAGACGGAGCTTACGCTTGGCCATCTCGGTAATCTTATAGAAATCAGGCGCAGGCTTGGCACGGAGATGTTCTACATCGGGTACAAAAAGGATAGGAGAGTAGTCAAGGATTTTCCGGATAGGGATCAAGACTGGGAGAGTCGATTCTTCTATGTTCTTATCAACGATGCTTCTGTCTCGGCAACTTGGATCAAAAAGACGAAGACAGAATGGGACCACAAAGGTAAAAGATCGAGACGGAGGTTGAAGGTTCTCCAAATTTTTTTGCGTCAGGCGAGCCGAGCTATTAACTTAACTCCTCCCTTTTTTTGTTTATTGTATTTGCTTTGCAGTTATCCGATCGGTGCTCAGATTTCCAGATGATCTCCTAGACTTTATCGAGGCTTTCAACCATATGCGCGTTTCCTGGCAGAAATGTTTTTCCTTCCAGAGAGTCGAGCGTGCCCAGGCTTTTTACTTCAATGGTTGTAGAGTTGAGGATTTCGAGGTGTCTTTCTCGCCCGAGGATTCTCGATCAGAGGTTATTCTACGGTTAACCTCCAATGATGAACAAGCACATGAGGCTGAGAAGGCCAAGGAGGAT
This sequence comes from Alliaria petiolata, assembly GCA_020283515.1. Classification (NCBI taxonomy): domain Eukaryota; kingdom Viridiplantae; phylum Streptophyta; class Magnoliopsida; order Brassicales; family Brassicaceae; genus Alliaria; species Alliaria petiolata. The sequence continues at coordinate 235,545,972 of JAHZTW010000001.1, forward strand.
GAAGAGAGGGAGATCCCAGAATTCTGGGAGCCGTCTTCCCCCGCTGATCGGATCTCTGAGCGGGAAGATGGAATTACTTGGGGGGCCGGAAATCCGAGCCTCGATGTGATCGTTGATAACAAATCGGCGGCGCCAGGATCACCCGTTCGACTTGGGATTCCGCCGAAGGATTCGGAAATCGTGCTTGGTCTTAGAGCCGGGACAAGTTCTGGGGAATCTGCCCTTCGCCGTCGTGGCGGCAAGGAAGTTGCGACGCAGGACAGAAAAATGAGACGTGCGGACGAACCTGTTACCGACGCGTTCGATGTTCCCCAGGCAAGCGAGCCGCAAGGATCTGAGCAAATTCCGCTGAGCGCGGCAGGGACGGTCGTTCACGATACCAGTCCTGAGGCGACATGGGCATCTTTCGAAGAAGAAGACTTTGCAAAGAATGTAGCCTTCGGTTCTCATTCTCCCCGCATGGATGCCCTTGGGAAGCGGAACCGTCTCGCGTGTTCCCGAGGTGTCGCGCTGGCTTGTCTATAAAACACCGAGGTTCCTTCCCACTCCTTCATTATCATCGTTTCTCAAAAATTCTCAAAAGCTTGTTCTCTTTTTTCTCTCTCGCTTGCGCTCCAATTTGATCAGAGTTCTTTGAATTTCTTCCGGACCGCCGCAATCAGTCTTAATTTTCCGATCAATTTTCAAGTTTTCCGGCTGTTCTTGATCTTCCGATTCATTCTTATTAGAAACAGTAACCCGAGGCGAACCTGATGTCTTCTCTTTCGACGCCGAGATCGTTGTTGGAGTTGAGAGCTCGTTTCAGAATCAGAGAGGGGGTTGAGTTTAGACTTCCTTCTTCAGCAAACCGAGCCGAAAGGCCCCCGCCTGGCCACTCTACGGCATACGAAGTCTTCTTCGACGCGTGCTGGCTGTGGTTCTCGATCCCACAGCTCATCTCGGAATATTTGTGGTCGTACGGATTAGCCCTTGCTCAATTCACGCCGCGCTCGATAAGGCATCTCGTAGAGTTGCTAACTCTGAGTCTCGAATGTGAGACGGAGCTTACGCTTGGCCATCTTGGTAATCTTATAGAAATCAGGCACAGGCCTGGCACGGAGATGTTCTACATCGGGAACGAAAAGGATATGAGAGTAGTCAAGGATTTTACGGATAGGGATCAAGACTGGGAGAGTCGATTCTTCTATGTTCTTATCAACGATGCTTCTGTCTCGGCAACTTGGATCAAAAAGATGAAGACAGAATGGGACCACAAAGGTAAAAGATCGAGACGGAGGTTGAAGGTTCTCCAAATTTTTTTGCATCAGGCGAGCCGAGCTATTAACTTAACTCCCCCCTTTTTGTGTATTTTATCTACTTCGCAGTTATCCGATCGGTGCTCAGATGTCCGGATGATCTCCTAGACTTTATCGAGGTTTTCAACCGTAGGCGGGTTTCCTGGCAGAAAAGTTTTTCCTTCTAGAGAATCGAGAGTGCCCAGGCTTTTTCCCTCAATAGTCGTAGAGTTGAGGATTTCGAGGTGTCTTGCTCGCCCGAGGATTCTCGATCAGAGGTTATTCTACGGTTAACCTCCAATGATGAACAAGCGCAGGAGGCTGAGAAGGCCACGGATGATGAAGAGAGGGAGATCCCGGAATTCTGGTAGCCGTCTTCCCCCGCTGATCGGATCTCCGAGCGGGAAGATGGAATTGCTTGGGGGGCCGGAAATCCGAGCCCCGATGTGATCGTTGATAACGAATCGGCGCCGCCAGGATCACCCGTTCGGCTTGGGATTCCGCCGAAGGATTCGAGAATCGTGCTTGGTCTTAGAGCCGGAACAAGTTATGGGGAATCTGCCCTTCGCCGTCGTGGCGGCAAGGAAGTTGCGACGCGGGACAGAAAAAGGAAACGTGCGGACGAACATGTTACCGACGCCTTCGATGTTCCCGAGGCAAGCGAGCCGCAAGGACGGTTGTTCACGATACCAGTCCTGAGGCGACATGGGCATCTTTCGAAGAAGAAGCCTTTGCAAAGAATGTAGCCTTCGGTTCCCATTCTCCCCGCATGGATGCCCTCGCGACATGGAATACGCCTAGTCGGAAGAGGCTATCAGGAGCTGAGGTAGCGTCCTGTTTTGCCTTGCCCCTCCAGATTTCTTTCCTTCTCTCCTTTTTTATTATATATTTTTTTCTTACATCACACTCTGGCTTTCCCTTTTTCTTTTAGTTTATCGTCGTGGCCAATGAGGTCGTTTTGGGCTACGAGACCGACATCCAAAACGGTCAGAGACAACTCGAAGCTGCCTGTGGGGAGGCGGCCCGTTTAAGGACAAGGTTCGATGAGACCGAGGACGAGCATTCTAGGCAGGTGGCGGATATTATGAGGCGCTATGAAGTTTTAGAGGATGAGCGGGACGATCTCAAGCGCAAACTTGCGACTCGATACCGCGAGAAGATGTCTGGTGCCGAGGCGAAAGTTGCTTTGCTTGAAGGAAGTGCCAGGGACAAAATTATGGAATTGGCCGAGGTTAACAGCAACCTTGAGCTGATATGCATCCTGCAGGATCCCGATCCTCCTTCTTTGGAAAGCGAAAAGGCGAGGTTGGTCGAGAAAAAGGCCGAGTTAATGGGTGCAGACGAGGAATTGGAGCAGCTCGCAACAGATATTCGTGGGGGTTTGAGGCCTCCAACGCTCACGCTAGAGTTCTCGAGAGAGGCGCCCACTGGTCTCGACGGAAGAAAGGTGCCGCCAAATACGCGGAATTAGGTCTCATTGTTGTTTGAATTTGATGCCTGGACGGCTTTATCCATAACTTTCCGTCTATCCAAGTTTGGCATTTTGCTTTTGTTTTTATTATTATGACTTAAGTATTGTGTTTGGATTTGTACGATTCTGGCGAAACGTTTGTTGGCTTATCATTTAGGTTATGATAACAAATAAATGGGTCAGCAGTGAGGCGATCGTGGCTCGCCGAAATCGCTAGTTCCGTTTAAATAGCGAGCTGTTTGAGATAATGGATAACTTCTTTGTCGAAGCGATTAAAGATTCGTCTAAGATTTGGTTTTAGGCGGACCGTTCGAGCTTGTCTGCGATCTAATTTAGATAGATGTTGCTTTAAAAGTGCATTGTTCATGATCTGGTTTTGGCCGTCGTTGCTTAGACGCGAGCTGTATGTTGGCTGTCGGCCGAACATCTTTATTCATCATTTACTTACGCGATAATCGCTCGTGTAGTTTCACGTTATCGAGATGTTATAGTCCAACGTTACAAGGGATTTGGTGGTTCGGGCGTATTCTTTCGGAGTGAACAATGTTCTAGTCGAAATAATTCGGTTTATCGGGTTCTGGTCGAACATGTTTAGTTATCTCGTGAGATGTCGAGGACCAACATTATTTAAGAGTTGGGGTTTAGGTGTTCTTCCTCTAGCTTAGGACTTGCATGTTCTAATGACTTATGAGCCCGTTTGAGAACAACTGTCATAATATCTCTCAGGATATGCCCAAGGGATATTGGACTGGGATATACCCAGTCTGAATTTATATAGCGCGCTTAAATCCGTGGAGGATGTAGAGAACCTTATAGTTTCATATAGAAAAGTAAAGGTTAGGATCCCGTTTGGGATGTAGATGTTCGTATGTTGTGGCCAACAACGCACGAAATGATAAAGGTTAAAAAACTGAGCTAAATAAACTATTTATTTGAAAATTATATAGTTTACAGAGCGTGGGAGTAGCTAAATAAACTTTTTTTTTTGTTTGGTAGGGAGGGGGGGCAATTGTACTCGTCATGATGCGAGCTGCCTCGTAGTTCATGCATGAATGTTAATCATGCTTGACGAATTTGCCAGAAGATAATCAGATCGGCATGAGTCTAGATCAGCTTTATATGTGTGAGACTGTGCTCGGCTTTTGAGTTGGTAATGTTACTGCAAGTATGCACTTTGTCGGATTCAGCTATGGCTCGTTGCGGGTCTGAGTTTTCTCTGTTAAACTTCATAATATTCTCCACCTCCGCTAAACGTCTGTTTCGTTCGAAGTCGAGTTCTTCTTCAACGTTTATTGCTCCATATACCGAGGCGAATGTTACGTCGGCTTGTTGGTGTCCTCGGCTCGGCTTACTTTTGCTGTCATAAAGTTGTCGTTCAGAAATTTGCTCCCGATCCCACATCTGCTTACTGGTATCTTACGTCAGTTCGGGCTTGGATAATTCCCTGCAGCTCGGCATGTTGGCCTCAGCCTGTCGTCTCAGCTCGTCGGTGTATCGCGTCTATTTGGTTTGAGTGAGGGCTGAGGCGAGTTCTCTTCCAATGATGTGCTCGGCAGTATAATTTGTTGACCAGTTACATGTGTTCATCGAGGTATGGCTCGATCACTTTTGAACTTTTTGTAAATTGAGTCTACTTGTCAAATGTATTCCGCGATGGTAGTCGATACGAGCTCCTCGTAGGTCTTCCGTGTACACCGGTTGGTATTATGCAGCCGAGTTTTCTTGCGGCTCCTCTCTGGTGCCGCGCTGGTTTCTTTGTGGACTCGCGATTGAATTGTCGTCATCTCCCCGAGCAAGGTCGCCTCGGCTTGCAATGTTGTTGTCGTCACTCGAGGAGGCTAGTCTCACATGGCTCCATGAATTGAGTAAGCCTTGTTCCTCTCGATGCCAATTTAAGTTGTTGCCTCTGGCGTAATGCCAATTGTCTTGTACCCCAGGGATCGGACATCTCGGAATTTGGCGGTTGTCCGAGCAAGTGAGGTTTGGATTTCGTCAAGTTTGTCACTTTGGGACCAGCTCGTCTTCTGCAACTAAGAAAATTTGCATCGGCTCATGTTACTGGGCTCGTCGGCTGTCTTGGTCTTGCTATGAGCGGAGGCCTTCTTCCGAAGTTCTGGTTTGCTGCACTGTGGCGATAGTCGCGTGAAGTTTCGTTGATGTGTAATCCAGCACGCATAAGAGAGACTCCTCTTCTTCGTCTAAGTCTCTGTTCTTTCTTGAGCCGAGCCCTTCTTTTGGGGACCTGGTACGTTACGTCAAGATGCTAGGTTGCGTTTGTTCCGCGTCGGATCGACCTCTTCCACCGTTGCGGTCGCCGAGCTGTCAATGGGCTCATCTAGGGTTTCACGGGGCGCTGGTTCCTTCATTCGCCGTCTCCTCTTCGGATCAAAACGAGGTGGCTCCGAGTCGAACTCCTCTTTCGCGGTTTTGCTTGGTTACGCCGCAGTGACAGTCGCGTCAAGTTGTGTCAATCTCGTCCAGTGATGGTGACCGAGGTGATAAGTATTCATATTGTATTCCTTCCAAGCCGTATCGGCTCAGCTCACACTTTTACGCATCTCTCCAGGTTCTTGTCGTCTAAGCATACAAATATCACTGGGGCGCCCGCGGCTGATTGTCGCCGGCCTGCTCGGCTTTCTGTAATTGCTACAAGAGTTTTTTAGTGCCGATCTTCGCTTCTCGATTGGTTTTTATTTTGTTTTATGAGCGGTCTCCCCTTTTGCCTCTGTTTTGGGGTTCCTCAGCTTGTGCTCGGTCATGAAGCATATTCGCGACTCCTTCTGACTCCCCCAAATCGTTCGGATCTTGTTGGCTCCGTGGAATTTCAAACAGAGGTGATAAGTCGAGACCACGGCTCTCATCGAATTAATCCATGGCGTTCCCATGATAATGTTATACACCGGGGGACCTTCGGCTACCGAGAAGTTGACGATCTTAGTCACATCTTCCACCAGGACTGGTAGTCTGATCGTTCTGATCGTCATAGTCGTTTCTCCCGAGAAACCGGTCAACGGGCTCGGAATCGGTATTATTTCGGACATGTCGATTCCCATTTTCGTCAAAGTTTCACGAAAAATGACGCCTACCGAACTTCCGGTATCAATTAGGATTCGGGCTACTTCGTGATCCTTCACTACGAGTTCGATCACCAGGGGATCGTTATGCGGTCTGTCTATGCCCGTTGTTTCTCTCTCTTCGAATGTGATGACATCGTTGAGATTTCTGCTTGGTGTGGATCAGTTTACCTTGGCTTCGGCCTTTCGTTGGAAAGCCTTTATCGTGGACACTGTGTCTCTGCAGTATTCCGATCCTCCCATGATCATGTTTATTCTTTGGCGCGGCCCGCCGGAATCCGAGGCGTTATTGTTTCTTCTCCCTCTCTTCTGCGGACCGCCCAGTCGTTTTTCCGGGTCGGGTTGTTCTTCCTGCTCGGCTTCGGCCGGCTTCTCCTGCTCGAGGTCCTTCAAGCTGATTGAATTGCCGAGCTCTCCGGCCAAGAATTTCGCCCTGAGCTTGTCTCCTAAGATTCGACAGTTGGCCGTGAGATGTCCGTAAGTCTTATGGATCTCGCAGTAGGCCTTTTCGTCGTACGAACTTGAGTTCCTAGTCCATGTGTTTCCATTCGTTCTTCCTCGACCTCGCCCAGCTTCTTGTTCGGCGCTGATTTGATAGTTGTGCGCTCCGCTGAAGTTTAGTCCCTCGTGTTGGACGTAGGCACTGTTCGGGCGATTCTTCGAATGGCTCGGCTGCCTCGACATAACTTGATTCCTGTTCGCCGATTTTGTTGGCCCAAAGCATTGGTCGAGAATTCGGAACTCCTCCTCGTCGAGTATGAAATCTGACGCCCGATGCATGGCGTCTTGGATGGATTGGGGTTTGTTGCGCCAAATCTCTTTTCGGAATTCCGATTTATACCACAGGGAGTTCTTTAATGCTTGGAGCGCTCCTTTGTCGCTCACGTCGCCTACTTTTGACATTACTGCTTTGAAGCGCCCCATGAAAGTTCTTAATGGTTCGGTCGGTCCCTGAGATAGCGTCCAGAGGTCGGCGTCTGACACGCCTCGGTTCATGAACATGGACTATTGCTTCATGAACTCTGTGCAGAGGTCTTTGAAATTGCTGATAGAATTGCGCTAGAGTCTGGAGAACCATTCGAGGGCCGGTCCTCGGAAATTCTCGACAAACAGTAGGCAGTATCCCGCGTCTCGCTCGCTTTCTCTGAGGTTGGATCGAGCCATCGCCGTACGGAATGCCAGGATATGTTCTTTCGGATCCGCCGTTCCCTCGTAAGTCGGGAGGCAGACCTTCCCCGGGTCGGACACTCTCGCCTCCATAATCCTCGCTGTGATTGGCGTCATCTGGGCTTCCTCCAGCATTAAGTCAATCTCGGGTGCTGCGCTCGTTGCCTTGTGCACCTGCGATCGCATAACTTTCACCTCCGCGTTTGCCCGAGCCAAATTAGCTCGGATCTCGTCAAGGGCGTTGCCTCGGCTCGCCGAGTTGGGTTCGGTAAATCCGCCTCGGTTTGTCCTGCGGGGCTCGTCCTGATAGTGTGCTTGCTCGACTCACATGAGGTTTTCCTCTTCCTCGGCTAAATATTGATCTTGCTCCGAGTCGAGGCTGAGTCCCGAAGCTCCATCTCATCGTGCCGCGGTGATGGTCACCTCGTCTGGTTGCGATGTCGTCGCATCGGTTCGCTCTTCCCCGGTTTTTGTAGTGGCCGCCGAGCCGTTGTTGGGCTCGCCTAGGGTTCCACCAAGCCGCTGATCTCGCTCGCCGACTCCTCTTCGGACCAGACGCGGTGGTTCGGTGATGTTGGGCCTCGTGGCTTCTCTGGCCGAAAATTACATAAAAAAAAATAAATAAAAAAATAACCAACAAATCATTACACATAACTAGCTAAAAGAAAAGGAAAGTTCTTTAAACAAAATAGAAAATAAAGCTAACTTCGGCCAGCTCTCTTTGGGGCTCGAACTTGAGTCTCTGAGCGTGCTAAATACCACTGAGACACTCTGAATTATCTGCACAAACCATATAAATAAAGAATACCTGCTTTCGGCTTGAAATGAGTTTAGTTGAGGCTAAGATGGTCATGTGAGGTTCTGGTCCGTTCAGGTTGAAGTCCTTGATGAATTCTTGCTCTTGATGTCCCTTCAAGTCCAAATGATGAAGATCTTCAAGTGGTTCCAAGTTGTTAGCTTCAAACTTGTGTTTTTGCTTCATTTGCCCTCTCTTGGCCAGATGACTTGTTTTGGAGGTAACTTGCAGCTCCGATGTGATCTCAGTGAGATTCTTGATGTTTTGAACTCCATTTCCTACCAAGTAAACAGACTTACCTTGGTTGATTCGAGGATGAGCTTTCTTGATGCTTAAACACGCAGAATCTTCCATTATATCTAAACCGGGTGCATTGGAGCTCTCTTGAAGGTTGCTTGATTCGATGTCCACATCAGAAGCAACTCTCCTTCTTCATCTTATGAAATATCAATCTAGAATCATTTAGATCACATAAGGTAAGCCCAAAATACTGTCACATGAGAAGCCCAAAACCCATGTAACTAGGGTTTTTAGCAAAATTTAGATTCATATAAATATGTGTGTAATGACTTCAAGAGATGTAATTTTGGGAGTTGCCACAAACCAACTCTTTTTCTTCATCTTATAAAATATCAATCCAAAGGCTCTAACTGGTGAATGAACATTAATTTTTTTTTCATTTCTTAAAAATAACACTATTTATAAGTAATATTTTGTACACATAATTATTTTTCATTCCTTATATAAAAAATTATAGAGCAAAAATATTACTTATCAAATTTGGTAAACAATAACAATTTATATTCTTTTATTTTTCTTCATTCTTTTTCTACTCATTCCTATTGTTCTTTTAATCATCACCAGATGTACCCTTAGTTCTTGGTGACAATCAAAAGTCTTTTTCAATTCTTTTCTTTTTACCATTTGAATAAAGCTCAAGAGAGCAATTATGTCAATCTCGTTTATGTGTCAATAAGCTCCTTTAGAGCATGGATCTTCTTGTTTTGAAATTACTCACATGGTATGAGAGCCCATGCGTTCTTGGGATCTCAATCAAAGCCATAGATGATTCTTTGACGTCAACTCCATTTTGACAGATTCTGGATTTCTGGATTTCTGGATTTCTGTACATGGCTGCAAAGAGAAGCTCAAAGACGTTTTGGGTTAGAATGTTTACAACGCTGCTGCAACTAGTAGAAACCAGGTTGGATTTGATGTGATGTGTGAGACCCGTGTTTATATATAGTGGGCCAATTTTTGAGTTTTTCCCTAAGGCCCATTTAGCCAAACTCTTTTAATTGGTCGACCTAAACGCGTGTATGCGTAAGTGTGTAAACATCTCCTTCTTCCATTTGCCATAGCCGCTCAATCCGAGAGAAAGATCAAAGAATGTGGGAAGAGACGAAGAAGAAGAAAAGAGAGAAATGGAGAGGAAGAGAGATCGTGAGAGGAAGAAGAAGAGAGGAGAGAGAGGAGAGAGAGAAGAAGGGAAGTGAAGCGAGGAGAGAGAAGGGGAGCCGTCGTACACCAACGAGTCACCACCACTGCCACCGTCTACCGCCGCACGCCCATCACCACCGGAGAAGTCCGCCAGCACCAAAGGAGGGAGCCGCCACACTAACGGAAGCTACCGCACGTTACCGTGGTTGCATCCGAGAGGAGGAGAAGCGTGGAGAAGAGTACACCACCGTCGACCATCAGCGACCACCACCTGTCACCTGTGCGATCTTCACGTCATCAGAAGAGGAGCTCATGTCGCTGGAGCCCGATATCCACCGTCGCAAGTCTTAGCCGTTAGGGTTAAGGGTGTTTATAGTTGTTGCTTGCGCGGCAAGTAATCCTCCAATAAACCCTAGAGCCTCGTTTCCACGTTCCGATCATGCGGCTTGTCGTTGTCGTTTCTGCCCGTCGTCGTTAAGGCCAAGGTGAGGATGGATCTCTAACCGCCCCTATGCGACTTCCTATGCTTCGTGTTACTGAAAACCTTGGCTTGATCTCATTGTGCGTGTAGTCTCCGCGTATACATGTTAAACGATTAGTGAGATTTTTTTGGTCTTNCCAAGGTGAGGATGGATCTCTAACCGCCCCTATGCGACTTCCTATGCTTCGTGTTACTGAAAACCTTGGCTTGATCTCATTGTGCGTGTAGTCTCAGCGTATACATGTTAAACGATTAGTGAGATTTGTTTGGTCTTATAACTTGATTAAAATTTAGAGTGATAGTATTGAGAACCGTAGATGAGGTTTGTTAATTTTAAGGACTTGGGAATATGTTGATTTGGTGCGTGCGTGTTGTCATAGAAAGCATATAAGTTGATGATGAATGATATATTATTAATATCTATCATAACGAGTATATATTATAATGTGTGTTGACTGTATTTCGTGTATATAATATACTGTTTATCTTGGCTAACCGTAGTAATAACGTGTGGGTATGATTAATGGAGTTAACGTAATAAAGTAGTTTAAATTAAGTGGAGTTGATTATGGTGTTGGTTAGAGTTATATCCATAGGTCAACGTTGGGTAGTCCGACCATTAAGTGGAGTTGATTGCGCCATATCTCATTAACGGCTGTTTAGCAAGCCGGAAACAACCGCGGGCGCTCAGCGTGGCGGGATGAGTCAGGTGGACTCGATAGTCCTTCGGGACAGGGGAGATTGTCCTTCGGGATGTGGTTGACCTTCGGGTTGTGGTTGTCTTTCGGAATGTGGTTGACCTTCGGGTTGTGGTTGTCCTTCGGGATGTGGTGGATTAGTCTATTCCGGCGGTGGCGGGAATGGGCAAGTGCTGGTTCCGGCGGTGGCGGGAACTAGCATGTGTCGTCTTGTGTGGTGTATGTGTTGTGTGGAGTAAGTCTTTGTGGCATTGAAGGGGTCGTGTATCATGATGTGGGTTAGACTTGGTCTAGGTGGGCGTGGTATAGTACTTCGTATTTGGGATCCCGATTTTGGATTTGTTCTCCTGGGTAATTCAAATTACTCATCCATCCACGTCGTCTTCCCTTTTTTCCCCTTTTAGAAGTAGTAGGTCGGAAATGGCGGTTCAAAGATTAAGTTGGTGGATTTTGGGGTTTAATAGAGGTTTTCGATGTTCGATCCAAGAGTAAAACGCTACCGTTCCGGAGGTGCCGGGAGCGGGGTGTGACAAATGGTATCAGAGCGGATGCTACTCCGGTTCTGACCCGGAGAGCCGATTTTTCGGGACGGGTCGAGTTTTCAAAAAAAAAAAGATTTTAAAATATTTTTGGGCCCAACAAGTTTTTAAAAGTCGTTTCAAATCACCAACTCAAACTGCAACCTAGTTTCTGCTAATTAGTGGGTGAAGTTCCGAAGCTTTTCAAGAAAAGTTCTCGTGGTATAACTCGAGCTCCGGGAGCAGTCCATCGTCGTTGTCGCTGTTTCCAAAGTTTGTGTCTTCCAAGTTGTATCGTCGTATTTTAAGATCGTATTCTCGGCTTTGGCCGGAAGTTTCTGGAGTTGTAATGGAGGTTGTCGTCATGGAATTCGGGACTCCCGTTAAGTAGGGAAGAGTTGTGAGACTCGTGTTTATATATAGTGGGCCAATTTTTGAGTTTTTCCCTAAGGCCCATTTAGCCAAACTCTTTTAATTGGTCGACCTAAACGCGTGTATGCGTATATGTGTAAACATCTCCTTCTTCCGTTTGCCCTAGCCGCTCAATCCGAGAGAGAGATCAAAGAATGTGGGAAGAGACGAAGAAGAAGAAAAGAGAGAAATGGAGAGGAAGAGAGATCGTGAGAGGAAGAAGAAGAGAGGAGAGAGAGGAGAGAGAGAAGAAGGGAGGTGAAGCGAGGAGAGAGAAGGGGAGCCGTCGTACACCAACGAGTCACCACCACTGCCACCGTCTACCGCCGCACGCCCATCACCACCGGAGAAGTCCGCCAGCACCAAAGGAGGGAGCCGCCACACTAACGGAAGCTACCGCACGTTACCGTGGTTGCATCCGAGAGGAGGAGAAGCGTGGAGAGGAGTACACCACCGTCGACCATCAGCGACCTGCTCCTGCCACCTGCGAGATTTTCACGTCATCAGAAGAGGAGCTCATGTCGCTGGAGCCCGATATCCACCGTCGCAAGTCTTAGCCGTTAGGGTTAAGGGTGTTTATAGTTGTTGCTTGCGCGGCAAGTAATCCTCCAATAAACCCTAGAGCCTCGTTTCCACGTTCCGATCATGCGGCTTGTCGTTGTCGTTTCTGCCCGTCGTCGTTAAGGCCAAGGTGAGGATGGATCTCTAACCGCCCCTATGCGACTTCCTATGCTTCGTGTTACTGAAAACCTTGGCTTGATCTCATTGTGCGTGTAGTCTCCGCGTATACATGTTAAACGATTAGTGAGATTTTTTTGGTCTTATAACTTGATTATGATTTAGGGTGATAGTATTGAGAACCGTAGATGAGGTTGTTAATTTTAAGGACTTGGGAATATGTTGATTTGGTGCGTGCCTCTTGTCATAGGAAGCATATAAGTTGATGATGAATGATATATTATTAATATCTACCATAACGAGTATATATTATTATGTGTGTTGACTGTATTTCTTGTATATAATATACTGTTTATCTTGGCAACCGTAGTAATAATGTGTGGGTATGTGTAACGACCCGTTTTTGGAAATAATGGGCCAGCTTTTATTTTATTCATTTGGGCCCAATAGCCACCTCTCTTTGGCGTGAATTATTGTTTACACACAAAAGATGTGTGTATCACCTCCCTCCTCTTTAGTTACCCTAGCCGTCGAGAAAACCAGAGAAAGAGAGAGGGAGAAGAGAAGCGTGAAGGAGAGAAGAAAGAGGAGAAAGTGAGAGAGAAAGGAAATCGGGAGAAGAGAAGGAGAAGGAGAAGAGAGAAAGAGAAGAAGAGGGAGAGAGGGAAGAAAGAGACCATCACCAATCCGCCACCTTGTGAGACGTTTTACCGGCGAACCGTGAGCAACCACGAGACGTATTACATATGGATAGAAAGCCACGAGTCTCAGCTTTCCAAAAAGATACCGTTTGTTCTGATCTGA
>JAHZTW010000001.1:235600296-235692550 GCA_020283515.1 Alliaria petiolata
AGAGCGACTGGCGAAACACCGTTCGCACTTGTATATGGAACAGAATGTGTTATCCCCCCCGAAGTGGATTTTCCAGGAGTACGGCGACGACTCCTCCCGGGGCAAGAGGGCCTCAACCATCTCATGCTCTTAGATGAAGCAGACCTAATCAACGAGAGACGCGATCAAGCGCTCATCCGTATTCAGAATTATCAACAAGCCACTGCGAAGTACTACAACTCCAATGTCAAAAGTCAACGGTTCCACGAAGGAGAGCTGGTTCTCCGCAAAGTTTTTCAAAACACAGCGGAGCGGAACGACGGAAAACTGGAAGCTAACTGGGAAGGACCATATCGAATAACCAAAGTAGTCCGACCGGGGGTATACGAACTCGTCAACCACTCAACAGGCGTTACCATACCACGATCCTGGAACGCAATGCATCTTAAGAAGTATTACTTCTAAGTACTAATCACAAAGCATGAACTACGGGGCGGTTTTATACTCGAAAGGGGTACGTAGGCAGCTCGTCAAGCGACGAGTTCAACTGCCCCCTCCCTAAAAAGGGGGGGGGGGGAGTGGGGTACGTATATTTATATACTCCCACGCTGTGTAAACGGAATATTTTCGAATAAAAGTTTCACCTCGGTACACATTTGCTGACTCTTTTCTTTCACAACTCTTTTCACTTCGTACGTTGTTGGCCACAACATACGAAACTCTTACATCTCAAACGGGATCTTAACCTTCGCTAAAGGTTCTCGACATCCTCTACGGATTTAAAAGCGCGCTATATAAATTAACACTGAGTATACCTCGGTCCAATATCTCTTGGGTATATCCAGAGAAATATTCTGACGGCTGTTCTCAAAACGGGTACACAAATCCTAACTTGGAAGAACACCTAAACTCCAACTCTTGCATAACGTTGGTCATCGACTAAAATCCGACACAGTCCAATCTCGGGAAACGTCGGCCCAAATCAGGGTTTAGATGAATATCAATTCGGTAACACAAGTCCCAACTTGAGAAAATACCCAAACCCCGATTCATCAGTTGACTCATTTTCTTATCATGTTCGCTTAAGTCATCGGCCACTAAACGACTCGCTTATGTATAAACATTTCTTTAACCGAAAATACTTTGGCATAAGCATTACTCAAAACAAAACAAGTCATAAAATCAAATCCATAGATAATGTCGTGGATAAAGCCGTCCAGGCACGTTGTACAAAAAAAGAAGTAAAAAAAAATAACGATAATAATACGAACAGTAAAGGGAGCGAAGTCACATAAAAAAAAATCAAGCTGCGCCTGAGTTCGGCTCGGTATCGGCGGTAGCAGCGTCCTTTGAGAGATGCTCGCCAGATCTTCTCTCCGAAAGCATCTCGCTCACTCGTGGGGTATCGATATTCGACCCCGACGGACGCATGACCCCCGCTTGTACCCAAAAAGCTTATCGCAGCAAATCTAATAAAACTCCATCTTTGGATCTTTGTTTCGGTTTTAAACTTAGAATCTTTGCGTCCTCTTTTGAATTGATTAACAGGTAATCCATTGTGCGAGATCCAGCACGCACAACCATCCTTTCTATTGTTTCCTTGATGGTTATAGTGGGTTCTTCCAAATACCCATTCATCCTAATGATCAAGAGAAGACTACTTTCACATGCCCTTATGGTACCTTTGCATATCGAAGGATGCCATTTGGGTTATGTAATGCTCCAGCCACCTTCCAAATGTGCATGATGAGTATCTTCTCCGATCTTATTGAAGAAATGGTGGAGGTGTTTATGGATGACTTTTCTGTGTATGGTGCCTCTTTTTCTACTTGTCTTACTAATCTTTGCAGGGTTCTACAAAGATGTGAAGGGTCTCACTTGGTGCTGAATTGGGAAAAGTGTCACTTCATGGTCAACCAAGGCATTGTGTTGGGTCATAAGATCTCTGTAGATGGTATAGAAGTGGATAGAGCCAAGATAGATGTCATGGTCAAGATGGCGCCACCAATCAATGTGAAAGGCATAAGGAGTTTCCTTGGGCATGCCGGATTCTATAGGAGATTCATCAAGGATTTCTATAAGATTGCTAGACCTTTGACAAGACTCCTTTGCAAGGAGGTGGAATTTCAGTTTGATGAGGAATGCTTGCAAGCTTTTGAGACGATCAAGAAGGCACTTGTGAGTGCCCCCATTGTGCAATCACCGGATTGGAGTCTCCCATTTGAGATCATGGCTGATGCTAGTGACTATGCCGTTGGAGCTGTTCTTGGGCAAAGGAAAGACAAGAAGATTCATGTGATCTATTATGCAAGTAGAACACTTGATGAGGCTCAAACCAAGTATGCTACAACAGAAAAGGAACTCTTGGCAATTGTGTTTGCTTTTGAGAAGTTTAGATCTTACTTGGTGGGATCAAAGGTGATAGTATATACCGATCATGTTGCATTGCGCCACATCTATGCCCAGAAGGAGACCAAGCCAAGGCTCCTTAGATGGATTTTGCTTCTACAAGAGTTTGACATGGAAATAGTTGACAAGAAAGGTGTGGAAAATGGTGTAGCTGATAATTTGTCAAGGATGAGGATTGAGGATGCTTTGCCAATCAATGATTCTTTACCGGAGGAACAAGTTATGATGATCAAGAGCATTGCTTGTGCACATGGAGTTGGAAGAAAGCTTGAAGAGATTCAAGGTCTAGAGGACAAAGCTTTGTCTTGGTATGCCGACATTGTTAACTACTTGGTGTGCAAAGAAGAACCCACTCATCTCAACACTTATCACAAAAAGAAGTTTATGAGAGATGTGTCACACTTCTATTGGGATGAGCCCTATATCTACAAGAGATGTGCTGATGGGATTTATAGAAGATGCTTGGCACAAGAGGAGGTTGAGAGTGTGATTTTTCATTGCCATGGATCCAAGTATGGAGGGCATTTCGCCACATTCAAGGCAGCTACAAAGGTGCTTCAAAGTGGGTTTTGGTGGCCTACATTGTTCAAGGACACTCATGAGTTCATCAAGAGATGTGAGCCTTATCAAAGAAAGGGGAACATAAGCAAGAGAGATGAGATGCCCCAAAACCCAATCTTAGAAGTGGAGTTGTTTGATGTTTGGGGCATAGACTTCATGGGACCTTTCCCTTCTTCTTATGGGAACCAATACATCTTAGTGGCTGTTGATTATTGATACAAGACTTTTTACTCTTGTTAGAAATTCCTCAATTGCTCATATCATTGCAATATATTGAGGTATCAATCCATCTTGGGAGATGATGCAATAAGAATACAAAGTTATATTTAAGCTAAGCTAAAATGATAAAAGCAAGTCACAAGCAACAATCGAAAGCAAACTATAAACTAGAAAAGACACTACTAGAGCAATAATATCAAATTAAACCTTGATTACTACTAATCAAGCACAAAACTATTGATTAACTACTAAGCAAGATTAACAATTTAACTAAACGAAACCTAGGGATGGAATCATTGATTTGGGAAACTAAATGGACAACCTTGCAATCATTTAAGCAACTAATTAAGCTAACTCTATGCCAAGAACGCTTAAACAAGATTAAACCATGATGTGTGGCCTTAATCCCTTTCTTAATCACCCTAATGAACTAATGATGTTTTAGCATTAAGATAATCAAAAAGCATTAAATTCAAGTATATAAGACATGATAAACACTCTAAACAACTAATGTCTTAGGCTAGAAATGTAAATCTCCTATTAAGTTGGTTCAAGCATTTCATCAAACACTTGGTGGGTGTATGAAATGCTTATGATCCAAAATAGCAAAGATTAGCTATCTGGCATTAGGAATCACTTAATAAGAAGAGAGAATGAAAGAATCTATCCTAGATTGCAAGATTAATCCATTAGAAAACCCTAAATATAACTCATCCCCAAGTTTCTAAGGAACTACTCACTAACCATGCTTAAACTCATCAAATCAAAGATTAGAGAAAGGTTAAACATGATTAGAGAAAGATAAAACAAGAAATCTAAGAAAGATATTGCATTAAACTCAAAGATTCAAGCTTAAACAAAGTATTTGCCCAAAGTGGCTAAAAGTTTAAGCTAAGAACAAGAGAATAAAAGTTAAGGCATAAAATTAGGTCTAAAAGTATTTATAGTGAATAGTGATCGGACCGGGTCAACCCGGAACAAACCGGGTATTGACCCGGTTTTGGCTGGGAAAAGAGACCACATCGGTTTGCCAAACCGATGGGCTCCAATCCGATGTGTGAGGAAGGACGCGTCCCGGCCTGTCCGTCCGATGCGTCTTGACCGATGGGATCTCTGGAAGGTCGGCCTCGGTTTGCCAGTCCGAGGTGTCTTGACCGATGCAATCTCTGGAGGGCTCGTCTCGGTTTGCCAGTCCGATGTGGCCAAACCGATGAAGGTTCTGATGGCTTCGTCTCGAGCTGCTCCGCGCGTCCAAACCGATGGAGCCAAACCGATGAACTCTCTGCCGAGGCCGTCTCGGTTTGCAAACCGATGGGCTCCAATCCGAGGTGATGCCAGAAAACTTCTGTCAACCTTTGTTTCGACTCCTCTTTGATCCGAACTCATCCCCAAAGCTCCAAATGGTTTCTTTAGCTCCAATTGTACCTGAGGAACACTCCAAATGCAACAAATATGCAAAGACTATGCAAAGACACCTTAGACTCTAAATGATCAAAATGCAACACAATGATGCTTAAATATACTCTTACATGAAGAGAAACTTATACTAAATGGATGCTAAAATGATGCAAAATATAGACATATCAACTCTCCCAAACTTGTCTTTTGCTTGTTCCCAAGCAAATGAAACACAAGCTAAGGAGAGAGGTTTAAAAGTGGTGACTCAAATCCAAAGGTGCCAAGCAAATGAATCAATTCAATGGTCCTAGTTAGCAGTTCTATGATGCCTTTTATGCAAATTTCTACTCCAAAAGGTCTAGCCATACCCATAGTCATTCAAGTGAACCCAAGCCTCAACCTACACAAGCATTCATTTTCACCAACTCTTTAACATTCATTAAGTGGTAACCATGGATCATGAATCATACAATGCTAGCGAACTTGCTTGGTTTTTTGGTAAGGTTTTGAGACAAAAATGATCTCAACTTCATGGGTTTCCAATGCACGGGATCTCTCAATGAACAAGTGAACTTTGGCAAAATGCTAAGAGTAAAAAGCAACCGATGCATACAAGGACAAACTTCCATCTACCATTTGCAACATAATTGTATTCACTCTCATTTTCTTTTAAGCTCACTCACCAAGTCCAACCTAAGGTACCCATAACAAGGCAATTCGCCACACCCATATGCTCAAACCACTTTCTCCTTTTCTCTTTTAAGCACTTGGGGAAAACTTCTTCTACAACCACAAGTGTTGGAACACTTTTACCTCAAGCTCTTTCTCTTTTCATTCACAATTTGCTATCCTCTTTCTTATAACATCTTAGCCATATTTTTTCTTTTTCTTGGCTCTTTTACTTTTCTTTTCTAGAGGATTTCTTTTCTTTTCTTAACACTTAGAGCACAATATACAATGCCAACACTTGTTCCAAATACTTTCGTTTTCCCCTTTTCACCAACTCAACTTCGCCAACTTACTTGTTCCAAATCAAATGTCAAGCCAAAATTCCCACCCAAGAATCCTATCCTATCATCTAGCTCATTGTTCTCGAGCTAGCTACATGGAAGCCTATCCTTGTCGCTCTAAACTCAACACTTTTTGCTAAGTTCACAAGATGAAAAAGGCCTAATGCACTCAATAAGGAAGAGGTTTCAAAGGAAGCTTAGTTTGGGAATTCGTTTTCAACCGCTCTAAAGATGAGAGTCGGCTATTTGGGTTAACAAGAGTGGTAAAAGGAAAGAAGATAACCCAAATATGTATATGGTATCCACAAGTTCTCTAGCAATGCATAACCATGATAATTACTTGTTCAAATTAGGTTCAAGTTCAAGAGAGTTGGTTTCTATTCAAAGCTTGCTTCAATTAAAACTTGAATTTCAAATGGTGAGGTCCAAGTAGGGTTCAACTTTAACTTTCAAAATTTGCACACAAAGCATCAAACAACTATTAACTAGGGCCTTGAACTAATTCATGAGCTTAACACCTTACAAGGAAAAATCATCATTGTCCCCTATGCATGAATGCAATCCTATATGAAAGCTAAACTCAATCCTACTTATGTAACAAATGCAAATGCAACTACATGCTATTTTTTTTTTTTTGAAATTTTTGAAATTTTTTCAATTTTTTTTTTGATTTTTCTATGCCATAGATGAATGCATGAGACTCAAAGATGCATGAAAAAGGAAAATAAGATCACAAAACACAAGTCAAATCTCTCAACCTCTCCCCCAAACTTAAATTACACAGTCCCTTGTGTAATAAAAGTCCGAGAGAGACTGCAATCAATATGACAAAATGATAGATCAAGGCAAAATAAAAACTAATGGTATATACAATGGAGTTTGGAGTGTTACCTCTAGAATTGGGTTGAGGAGGAAGAGGATTCCCCCATTGAGTAGGATTGGTTGCTTGACTCCGGTGTTGGGGAACGCATTGGCTTCATCTTCCCACGGCGACTCTCATAGGAGGAGGATCGTGGTGCTTCCTCATGGGAAGCATTCCTCTCTTGCACGTGGAAAGAGTGCCTCCTATCAAGCTCCATGGCGCTCTCTCCCATTGCTTCCTCCTCATGCACATCGCGAGCCCTTGATGATGATGAAGCACCCCCAATCTTGTTCTTTAGGCCCTTGATCTCCTTTGCCATTCCCTTGATGGTTTTGACCATCTTTCTAATGGTCTTATCTTGGTACTTGTTCCACCTTAGTTGTAGCAGCCCATTCCTTGTAGCTCAGTAGCTTCTTCAATAGGAGAGAGATCAAGCCTATCCCGGAACCATCTCCATGCAAGGTTATCATCTTATTCCCAATCCTTATGTTCCTTAGGATGTTCTTGAATCCCATGTTCAAAAGCTCGAGCTCTTCCTCAACCACATAACCACACTCCTTTCTTGCGAAGAAGGTATGGGCGAGTGCCTTGTGCGCATACCTCACTGCGGGATGAGTGATGGCACCACTCTTGCTTGTACCAACCTTGAAGTTACGAACTGCTATATACTTCCACAGATTTGTAAGCTCATCCCGTCGAAACTCCACAACTTTTCCTCTTCTCCATCCTTCTTCAAACTCAAATACTTCATTAAGCTCCTTGAAAGACATTCTATGGTGCTTGCGCCCCACTTTGAAAGTGATGAAGCCATGCCCATCTAGCTCTTGTTCTTCAATTGGTTCCTCACAAAGAGGGTAGAATGTCACCTTGAGAGTGGAGAGGAATTGGCAAAGTGGAGCCATATAGGTTGGGTGAGCCATTTGGAAAAATTTATTCATCCCCATTTGTGTGTAAAGCTCTAGCACATCATCAAACAAGCCAAGCTCCCTAAGAGTCTCCATGTGAGGGAATCTTGTCCCTTTATGCTCCATGTCCATGAGAATCTTATACACTTCACTTGATGTGGCTTCTTTTGCACAGGCTTCTTTGGCTTGCTTGCTCCCTTCACCATGTACCATTGCTCTCTTCCCTTTTCTCCTATCCTTTCTTTGTTGATCCGTTTCTCCATCATTTGGTCCTCTAACTTTCACCATTTGTACCTATGAATAGGGAACACTTGGGAGAGAGTTAGCTACTCATTATTGCCATCAACAAGATTAGAATTTAGAGAAAATAGCAAGAGAAAACCAAATATCAAAAATTTCCATACTTAGGGAAACTTTTGGCATGAACTCAAAAGTTCAATTTTGTCAAAACTCAAATTCAAGAGGGGATATGCTTAAACGTGGGTAATGCATCTAATTACAAGCAAAAGCCCCAAATTTTAACCACATTTAGAGCACCAATTTGTAATTTTCGGAACTTTTTATCCTTAGAACCTTAAATGCCAAAAATTTCCAAATTTTTCAAAGTGTGAACGTTTTTACCTACCAAATCAACAAGACTATCATTCCCAAGCATAACCCAAGCTTCTAACAACCAATTTCGATTCCAATTTACCAATTTCCTCAAGTTCCTCAAATTCCACCAATTGTGAAAATCATGGATATGGAGAGGAATAGAGAAAAAAATACCTTGTTCCTTGCACAGAGGGGTGGCCCGAAATTGGAATAGACAAAGCTAGACAATAGAATTCCGAGCTTGTAGGTTTTTGAATCACCAAATTTGAGTGAAAATTGAGAGTTTTATGCTCAAAATAGTGAAACAATGGGAGAATGGAGGAGAAAAACGAGTTTGGGGAAGAAGAAGGGACTAAACCAAGCAAAATTCTGTGAAAATTGGTTTAGAAAAGGCTTGGTTTACTCAATTTGAACCGGTCAAAGGGAGAAAGGAAGGAGTTGACTTACCTTTTGGGGCTGCATCGGTTTGGCAAACCGATGTGCCGCTAACCGATGAACTCTCGGGAAGCTTAACCTCGGTTTGCCAATCCGATGGAGCTAGTTTGATGGATTCTCTGCCGAAGACGTCTCGGTTTGGCCGTCAGATGCGTCCCAGTCCGAGGGATTCTCTGCTGAAGACGTCTCGGTTCGGCCGTCCGATGGAGTCTGTCCGATGCGTTCTCTGCCAAGGTCACCTCGGTTTGGCAAACCGAGGTGCTCCAAACCGATGCCTCCCTAAACTTCCCCTTTCATGCCTTCCATCAAAGTCCAATTCAAATGGCTCAAACCTGACAATCACCAACACTTAAAAACATAATATTAAAAATGAAAATCAAGAATACATACAAGGATAACATGGGAATGCCTCCCAAGTGCGCTTGTTTAAAGTCACTAAGCTTGACTTTTCAAACCCTTAGGCATGTGGAGGATCTTGAAGAGGACATGAACTTGCCTCTTCCTTAGACTCATTTACCAAGTATGGCTTGACCCTATGACCATTTACTGTGAAGCTTTCCCCATTGTTCCCAACCAAAGTGATGGCTCCATAAGGCAATACTTCTCTAATCTCAAAAGGGCCTCCCCATCTTGACTTGAGCTTACCCGGGAACAAATTCAATCTTGAATTGTAGAGAAGAACTTTGTCACCAACACTTAGCTCCTTCTTCACAATCCTCTTTTCATGTAAAGCCTTGGTCCTCTCCTTGTAGATCTTTGAGCTTTCATAAGACTCAAGCCTAATCTCCTCAAGCTCTTGAAGTTGGATTAACCTCTTCTCTTGGGNGTATGCCCACAAAGCACTCGCCCATACCTTCTTTGCAAGAAAGGAGTGTGGTTATGTGATTGAGGAAGAGCTAGAGATTTTGGATATGGGATTCAAGAACATCCTAGGGAACATAAGGATTGGGAACAAGGTGATAACCTTGCATGGAGATGGTTCCGGGATAGGCTAGATCTCTCTCCTTTTGAAGAAGCTACTAAGCTACAAGGAATGGGCTGCTACGACTAAGGACATCGCACCACAACTCAGCGTGGGCGGAATAGTGACACCCATTCTAGAGGCTTGTGGAGCGGATCTTGGGGAGGTTACGCATGAGATTGAGTGGATGGACATTTCATACCTCCGCAAGACGAGGTTCCTTAGTGGGATGGCGGGAGGTAAATATGTCTACAAGTTCGCTTTTGGAGAGAAAACGGAAGCAAGGATCCGACTTCCATGCACCCATTTGACTAGCTTTAGTGAGAGGGGTCACATCGACTTCCGTCCCCCCAGTGATGAGCTCTACAACCCTTCGGTTGATCCTCCACTTCAGACCACAAAGAGGACAAGGGCATCCACGAGCCAAGCAAGCGCCGAGCTTAGCCAAGAGGAAGATCAAGAGGAACCTTTGAGTCCGAAGGTTGGGAGTGAGCGCTACTACTTTGATGCTTATGATCTAGACGTGCCTTCCCAGCCCCTTAGAGAAGCACATCATAGCATCAACCTCCTCCAAAGGTGGAACAAGTACCAAGAAAGGACCATTAGAAAGATGGTCAAAACCATCAAGGGGATGGCAAAGGAAATCAAGGGCCTAAAGAACAAGATTGGGGGTGCTTCATCATCATCAAGAGCTCGCGATGTGCATGAGGAGGAAGCAATGGGAGAGAGCGCCATGGGGCTTGATAGGAGGCACTCTTTCCACGTGCAAGAGAGGAATGCTTCCCATGAGGAACCACCACGATCCTCCTCCTATGAGACTCGCCGTGGAAAGAGGAAGCCAATGCGTTCCCCAACACCGGAGTCAAGCAACCAATCCTACTCAATGGGGGAATCCTCTTCCTCCTCAACCCAATTCTAGAGGTAACACTCCAAACTCCATTGTATATACCATTAGTTTTTATTTTACCTTATTCTATCATTTTGTCATATTGATTGGGGTCTCTCTCGGACTTTTATTACACAAGGGACTGTGTAATTTAAGTTTGGGGGAGAGGTTGAGAGATTTGACTTGTGTTTTGTGTTCTTATTTTTTTTTCTCATGCATTCTTGAGTCTCATGCATTCATCTATGGCATAGAAAAAAACCAAAAAAATTGGAAAAATTTCAAAAATTTCAAAAAAATAGCATGTAGTTGCATTTGCATTTGCATTTGTTATATAAGTAGGATTGAGTCTAACTTTCATATAGGATTGCATTCATGCATAGGGGACAATGATGATTTTTCCTTGTAAGGTGTTAAACTCATGAATTAGTTCAAGGCACTAGTTAATAGTTGTTTGATGCTTGGTGTGCAAATTTTGAAAGTTAAAGTTGAACCCTACTTGGACCTCACCATTTGATATTCAAGTTTTAATTGAAGCAAGCTTTGAATAGAAACCAACTCTCTTGAACTTGAACCTAATTTGAACAAGTAATTATCATGGTTATGCATTGCTAGGGAACTTGTGGATACCACACACATATTTGGGTTATCTTCTTTCCTTTTACCACTCTTGTTAACCCAAATAGCCGACTCTCATCTTTAGAGCGGTTGAAAACGAATTCCCAAACTAAGCTACCTTTGAAACCTCTTCCTTATTGAGTGCATTAGGCCTTTTTCATCTTGTGAACTTAGCAAAAAGTGTTGAGTTTAGAGCGACAAGGATAGGCTTCCATGTAGCTAGCTCGAGAACAATGAGCTAGAAGATAGGATAGGATTCTTGGGTGGGAATTTTGGCTTGGTATTTGAATTTGGAACAAGTAAGTTGGCGAAGTTGAGTTGGTGAAAAGGGGAAAACGAAAATATTTGGAACAAGTGTTGGCATTGTATATTGTGCTCTAAGTGTTGAGAAAAGAAAAGAAATCCTCTAGAAAAGAAATGTAAAAGAGCCAAGAAAAAGAAAAAAACAAATATGGCTAAGATGTTATAAGAAAAGGATAGCAAATTGTGAATGAAAAGAGAAAGAGCTTGAAGTAAAAGTGTGCCAACACTTGTGGTTGTAGAAGAAGTTTTTTCCCCAAGTACTTAAAAGAGAAAAGGAGAAAGTGGTTTGAGCTTATGGGTTGGGCGAATTTCCTTGTAATGGGTAGCTTAGGTTGGACTTGGTGAGTGAGCTTAAAAAGAAAATGAGAGTGAAGACAATTGTGTCACAAGGGGTAGATGGAAGTTTGTCCTTGTATGCATAGGTTGCTTTTTACTCTTAGCATTTTGCCAAAGTTCACTTGTTCATTGAGAGATCCCTTGCATTGGAACCCCATGAAGTTGAGATCATTATCATCTCAAAACCTTACCCAAAAACCAAACAAGTTTTCTAGCATTGTATGATTCATGATCCATGGTTACTACTTAATGAATGTTAAAGAGTTGGTGAAAATGAATGCTTGTGTAGGTTGAGGCTTGGGTTCACTTGAATGAGTATGGGTATGGCTAGACCTTTTGGAGTAAAAATTTGCATAAAAGGCATCCTAGAACTGCTAACTAGGACCATTGAATTGATTCATTTACTTAGCACCTTTGGATTTGAGTCCCACTTTCAAACCTCTCTCCTTGGCTTGTGTTTCATTTGCTTGGGGACAAGCAAAAGGCAAGTTTGGGGGAGTTGATAAGTCCATATTTTGCATCATTCTAGCATCCATTTAGTATAGGTTTCTCACCATCTAAGTGTATATGTAAGCATCATTGTGTTGCATTTTGATCATTTAGAGTCTAAGGTGTCTTTGCATAGTCTTTGCATATTTGTTGCATTTGGAGTGCTCCTCAGGTACATTTGGAGCTAAAGAAGCCATTTGGAGCTTTGGGGATGAGTTTGGATCAAAGAGAAGTCGAAACAAAGGTTGACAGAAGTTGTCTGGCATCGCCTCGGATTGGAGCGTTTCGGATTGGCAAACCGAGACAGACTCGGCAGAGACTTCATCGGTTTGGCCCCATCGGTTTGGACGCGCGGAGCAGCTCGGGACGAAGCCACCAGAACCTTCATCGGTTTGGCCACCTTGGATTGCCAAACCGAGACGACCTCGGCACAGAGTTTATCGGTCAAGGCGCATCGGACTGCAACCCGAGACGGGCGCGCCAGAGTTCCCATCGGACTAGGCGCGTCAGACGGACAAGCCGGGACGCGTCCCTCAGCCTGCATCGGTTTGGAGCCCATCGGTTTGGCAAACCGATGCGGTCTCTTTTCCCAGCCAAAACCGGGTCAATACCCGGTTTGTTCCGGGTTGACCCGGTCCGATCACTATTCACTATAAATACATTTTAGACCTAATTTTATGCTTAACTTTTATTCTCTTGTTCTTAACTTAAACTTTTAGCCACTTTGGGCAAATCCTTTGTTTAAGCTTGGATCTTTTGAGTTTAATGCAATTTCTCTTTTGAATCTCTTGTTTTATCTTTCTCTAATCATGTTTAGCTTAACTTTCATCCTTGATTTGTTGGGCTTAGCAATGATTAGTGAATAGTTCTCTAGAAACTTAGGGATGGGTTAGATTTAGGGTTTTCTAATGGATTAATCTTGCAATCTAGGATAGATTCTTTCATTCTCTCTTCTTATTAAGTGATTCCTAATGCCAAATAGCTAATATTTGCTATTTTGGATCATAAGCAGTTCATACACCCACCAAGTGTTTGATGAAATGCTTGAACCAACTTAATAAGAGATTTACATTTCTAGCCTAAGACATTAGATGTTTAGAGTGTTTATCATGCCTTATAGACTTGAAATTAATGCTTTTTGATTATCTTAATGCTAAAANATTGGTCTTTCAGATACAAGCATTGCATCCTCTGGTTCAAGCATAACTTCCTCAGGTTCAAGCTCAGCTTCCGTTTGATCGTCCTTGTTGCTTCCCATGATCACATCAAAAAGGGTTCAGAAAGCTTCTTTATATCAAGATACAAAGATGAAATCATCTCCATGAAATGAAGTAGCAAAAAAACCAAACAAACTATTAAACTATGAAATCCTTTTGGTGGCTTTGTGTAACTGGTGAAGCTTTGTGTTTCCTCTGTTGATCTCCTCTTTTTTTGTGGCTCTTTTGAGTGTTTTATAGGTGTAGAAGACGGCTATGGTGAATTAGGAAACTTTGGGACAAACCTAGTAAATGAAAACTTCCATAATTAACAGACATGTGATAGATCGAACATGGTGTTTGTTCGATCGATCACACCACCTATTCTACCGAACACAATATGTGTAGCTCAAACATGTGATCGATCAGATGTATCTGGTGACTCCCGAGCGGTCTGATCAATCGGGAGTACGACCAACATGAGTCGATTACTTGGATCGATCACCTCATGTTTCTATGTTGGCTTCATTTTGTCGCTAGATAGACTAGTTTTCAGTAATATGAGCCTAATGTTTGATACAACCGTCGAATCTTCATCCAACCCATTTGGAGATGAAAGCTAACATCCTAAGATATCTTGTGTCCAAATTTGAGGAGGATCTCACCAAGGGAAGCTCTCCATCTGATGAAAACAATCTGGTTCTAGAAAACTGTCCAATCTCCAAAATGATTCTTTTAAACTCATTTTCGCCCAAAATAATTTGACTTCTATAAAGACTCTTAGAAATCCTTAAACACCAAAAACATTGATAAAAAGTCAGAACCAAACCATTTTCTTATTAAAAACGTATAAAAATAGTATTAAAAAGTGGTAAAGAGGAACAGAGAGGCCACCTTATCCGGTTTCATTCTTGCGCCATTCATCTAGAGGAAACGTAATGCGGGAATGAGTGGTCAACCAGACAGACAAGTAACCATGACAGTCTGATTCCCGGTTTCGAACGAATAAGGTCAGGTACGCGTTTTATTTAGACGGGATATAATAACTCTATATTAATATGTTCAAATGCATACCAATACCACATATTATGAACTAATCTCACATTTAATGTCTTATGTCCACATGTGATAGATGAAAGTGACAACTCAATGTGCCTAGGGAAGATAAAAGCATGAGGGTTAGCCACGCTGCACTTAATATGTTGCTTCCGATCTGTACACTGAGCCGGTCAGAGTTACGAGAAGACTTTGTCGAACAACTAGTATGCAGACAAGTAAAGTAGGTGAAAAAAAAAACTGAGTACTCGGTACAAGATCCATTCAACGAATCTGGTATCCTACCCGACGACCAGGGGTAGAACCGGTATACTAATTCGGGCAAGGTAAACTCTATAAATATAAAGCCTCCTTCAACGGGAGAGAAGTTCACACATTTTTACGCTAAGTCTAGTATTCTTACACTCGTCACTAAACATCTATTTTCTTGTTTCCGAGACTCAACGTCTTAGTTCTGACCATTCTCTAGTCATTTCTCTGGTCATTTCTTAGACCGAGATTCACTCGCAAACTCTTGTTCTCTATCTCCTTTCAGCAAAAGGCCCACTAAACTAAGCCCAATTATAGATTAATTATATGAGAAATTACTAAAAATGACCTAAAACTTGATTCTTTCTCAAAAACTAGACCCCTTATTGCATGTTTGGCAAAAGTAACCCACATGGGTAGTGAAATTACAACCCTCACCCTTATGACCTAACAAAAAACGTTTGCGATAATGACGGTTTTACCCTAGAGAAGTCTACTACGAGAGAGTAGACTTCCCGAGTAGACTTCTTGACCTATCCAAGAAGTCTACTTTATTCTAAAGTAGACCTCTCGAGTAGACTTCTCGAGTATACTTCTCACCTGTGACTTATACTGCATAGTAGACTTCTCTCAAATAATTTTCTTAAAATTAATTAAACAAATTATAAAAAAAAAAATTTGTAAAAAAGTTTGATAAATAACCAAAACATATACATTTTCCATCAATTAAAAATAAAATTTCAAAAAAAACGAATCAATTTAAATCAACATAGCCAAATTAGGTTATAAACCAATACATCTAAAGAAGTATACTAGAGAAGTCTACTAAATCACTAAATCTCAAATTTTAATAATAAAAATTATAAAAAATAATTTGGTACAAAAATTATGAACACAATTAAAACATAGACAATTGGCATCTATATAAAATAAAATTTCAATAATATGAATCAATTTATAAGTTTCATGAGTATTCAGTTTAAAAGGGTTAGGGTTAATGTTTAAAGTATAGGGTATAAGGGTGTTAGGGTAAAAAACAATTTATATGAATTCATAATTTATGGTTTGTTAATGATTTAGCGTTGATATCTTTATTATTTTAACTGTAATAAGTGAATAGGGAAAATCGCATAAAAAACCTTCAAAGTGACAGCTACTAGCACTTTAAACCTCGAAAGTATTTTACTAACACAATAAACTTTCAAATTAAATATATTAACATATAAAACCTTAAAACTGGTTTTTTATTGCGCGCCGTCAGAATATTTAATGGTTCACTGTTCATTTCCGTTAAAAAGTTATGATAATGCATTAAATTTATTTATTTTAATTAAAAAATTATATTAAATATTATTTTATTATTTATTATAATTAAAAATAATTAAAATATCTAAAATATTTTTGAAAGAAGTTGACAAAAGTTACTAAAATTATTTAAAAAATTTAAAAAAACTAACTTTTTTTTTATATTTTCTCAATTAATATATTTGATAAAAATATTTTATTTTGTGTTAATAATGATAATATAACTTTAAATTTATGTTTAACTAGTAAAATTACTATTAATTATTTTATTTTATTTATCACAACTAAAAAAATTTAAAAATATTTTTAAAATTAATAAATAATGTTGTTCTTTGCATATTTGAAGTTTAAAAAACTAAGATTATTTTGCACACTTATGTAATAAATAAAGTTATCGTTTGCATATTTGTCATCTTTACTTCATGTATTTTTTTAATATTTTTTGTATTTTTTTAACCATGATAAAATACTAAAAGATTAACTTTTAATTAAAAATAACTTTAAAATCATATTAATGTTATTAACAGAAAATAAACATTTTTTGTTAAATATAGTAATTTAGTAAAACAACTTTATTTATAAAAAAAAATTAAAAATACATGAAAGTAAAGATGACAAATATGCAAATGATAACTTTATTTATTACATAAGTGTGCAAAACAATCTTAGTTTTTTAAACTTCAAATATGCAAAGAACAACTTTATTTAAAAATATTTTTTAATTTTTTTAGTTGTGATAAATAAAATAAAATAATTAATAGTAATTTTGCTAGTTAAACATAAATTTAAAGTTATATTATCGTTATTAAGACAAAATAAACATTTTATCAAATATATTAATTGAGGAAATATAAAAAAAAAATTAATTTTTAAAAAAAATTTAAATAATTTTAGTAACTTTTGTCAACTTCTTTTAAATTTATTTTAGATATTTTATTTATTTTTAATTATAATAAATAATAAAATAATATTTAATATAATTTTTTAATTAAAATAAATAAATATAATGCATTGTCATCACTTTTTAACGGAAGTGAACAGTGAACCGTTAAATATTCTGACGGCGCGCAATAAAAAACCAGTTTTAAGGTTTTATATGTTAATATATTTAATTTGAAGATTTATTGTGGTAGTAAAATACTCTCGAGGTTTAAAGTGCTAGTGGCTGTCACTTTAAAGGTTTTTTATGCGATTTTCCCTAAGTGAATATGTCAAGTAAATTAATGTTTTGATATAAGTTTTAATCGAAAATATTTTATTTAGGATTTAGGGTAAGTAGACTTCTCGAGTAGAATTCTCTCTATTATAATTATACTACACAGTAGACTTCTCTAGTAGACTTCTCGAGTAGAATTCCAGAGTAGACTTCTCTCGTGTGACTAATAGTGCAGAGTAGAATTCGCGAGTAGACTTCTCGATTAGAACTCTATCAAATAATTTCCTGAGAATTAATTAAAAACAATTTAAAAAGTTAAATTTTATAAAAAAAATTAGATAACAAACCAAAACATATACATTTTCCATATATTAAAAATAAATGTTCAATAAAATGAATCAATTTAAATCAACATAGCCAAATTAGGTTAGAAACCAATACATCTAGAGAAGTCTACTAAATCATTAAATCTTAAATTTTAATAATAAAAATTATAAAAAATAGTTTGATAAAAATTATTATGAACAAAATTATACACAGACAATTGGCATCTATATCAAATAAAATTTCATAAATATAAATTATTTATAAGTTTCATGGGTATACAGTTCAAAAGGGTTAGAGCTGAGGTAAGTATAGGGTATAAGGGTGTAATTGTTAGGATAAGCAAAAAATTCTATATAAATTCATAGTTTATGGTTTGGTTGATGATTTAGTGTTGATGTCTTTGTCATTTTAACCGTAATTTGTGAATATATTAAGTAAATTAATGTTTTGATATAAGTTTTAATCAAAAATATTTTATTTAGGGTTTAGGGTAAGTAGACTTCTCGAGTAGACTCCATAGAAAACCATAGCGGGAAATAGAAATTTTTTAACAAATTAGGCGGGAACGGGTAATTGATTAAGTAGACTTCTCTCTTGTACACTTATATTAAAAGTAGACTTCTCGAGTAGCTTCTCGAGTAGACTTCTCGAGTAGCTTCTCGAGTATACTTCTCGAGTAGACTTCTATCGGCTAGACTTATATAAGGAGTAGACTTCTCGAGTAAATTTTTCGAGTAGACTTCTCGCTAATCCGAAAAACACTTCGGTTGAACCGAGCAATTTTACAAACCCATGATCATGGAATATACCATTTGTGCATTTAATTTATATCGGACAAAACCCTAATTTCTCTGAAAGGGAGATTTTCACAATTTATGTCGCCGTCGCCACTGTCGCTGTCGCCACTGTCGCCATCGCTGTCGCCGTCGCCACCGTTGTCGTATACAGAGGTAATCTTTGTTCTCCTCTCTCACTTCTCTCACTTATCTCACTTTTTCATCTGTATATATACCTTAATCGAATTCGTTTATCTCTTCTCATCACTGCCCCTTTTTGGGTCGTCGCCTCGCCCCTGCTGGATGTTTCTTCACTGTCGCCGCCGGTGGTAATTCTATCCTCCTAGTATTTTGTTATTATCGCCGCAAATTTTGACATTTATGGTTGCATTTACAGATCTCTGCGACGCCATTGGTTTTCTCCTCCGAATTTCAGTGATTTCAGTGTTCTCGAAGGTAATTATACGGCTCTTTTGGTCAGATTAAGTGTAACTAGTGGTCTATTTCAGACTTCATATGAGATTTCTCAAGTAGTCTTGTAAAGTAGACTTCTTTATGAAGTAGACTTCTTTATGTAGTAAAACTCGGAAGTAGACTTCTCGAGTAGACTTCTCTAGTATATTTCTGAACTAGACTTCTGAACTAGATTTGTGGGTTTTGCAGGATGGAGAAGGCAATGTTTCCAAGGAGATTATACACAAAGGGCGAGGAGCCCCAGTTTGGCAAAATATAAGCTACTACAGCAACGATAGTAAGATGTTTCCTGCATTGGAAGAAGTACTACAAGAGGATGAATGGGGAGAGCTTTTGGACTCGCAGCTGAGTGTTTTTCTGAAGTTCGACAAACTGAAATTTGGCTGGGCATCGAGGGTGGTTCAGTATATACTCGGTTTTCAGCTGGTTTGCAAGAAAAAGTACGATATATGGAGTCTGGTAGATGGCTTACAGCGGTTGTCGAGGATGAAAATACATCAAAGAGGCTATGCTGAAACATGTAAATTTATATTTGTAGACTTCTTTTGTATACTTCTTTGCGTAGACCTCGGTAAAATATATATCCCAATTGTTTGCAGGCTAGCTTCAGCAATTTTACTTTGAATGAACGGGAAGAGATGTTCCCTATTTGGGATGATGAGGTAGTTGATCCTCTGATCGAGAACATTATCAAAGCCATATTTGGGGAGTTGGATGAGGGTAAATGGAACTGGAAGTCCAGTGATTGGCGGTCCAAAGGTGTTAAGGAGTCGAACGTCGTGAAGTTAGAGGCCACAAAGGGCCAAAATAGAGGCGTTCATTCTGATGATGAAAGCCGGAAGAAGACTTGTCCAGCCCCTCCTCCTTCCATAGACGATGATGTTTTGAAGAGTATTATCGAGACGATGAAACAACATGTCTCGTCATGTTGCACGAGTATGGCGGGGGATATGAAGCTCGGACTCTTAATTGACAAGGTTGTCGCTGTGGAGGGAACTGTTGCCAAGATTAAGGAGGCAAGTAATGAGGAGCATGTCAAGTCCAGCGATGGTCGGGTTAGTTCCGATCCCTCTCCCAATACAACCAAAAAGACCTTAAAGACAAATAAGCCTGCTAGGCCTTCTTTGAAACTAGTCATTACTAGGGTTACTAGAGCTAGGGCAAGATTGAGGGCAAACCCGTCTGAAAAGATGTAAACTGCTTGTGCCGGATCCATGTTGTATTTTAAGATGATTTGAATTGTGTATACCCTTTGATTTCCGACTCCATGTATACTTGAACAATTTCCAATTAATAAAGCCGTTAATTTCCAGATGTTTGTTCCTATCATTGACATCTATCATGCATTATTTCAGAAAAAATAAGCAGCTCCATGTGAGAGTGTAAACGGTGCCCAAGATGTAGAACCAAGTGTCGTCTATGTAGGGAGGGGCAAACCATCGCAGAAGGATCTGGATGATCAGTTAATGAAACAACTGTCTAAAAAGAAGGCCGCAAGATTTGTGGCACGATCCAAGGCCGACAACAACTTAAAGAGGGCAATAGCTTCTACAGTTCCAGGAAGTAGTACCCAAAACGTAATCAAAACTGATGCCGTGAAGGCAAATGTAGGTGGTGGATATGTTCCTTTTGCTTCCATTGATGCCGTGAAGAATAAGGCTCTAAATTACTGGCTGAAATGTCTACCGTAAGTTGTCACTATCGAAATAAGATTTATAAATTGAGCAGTATTGGTCTATATAGCCTGAGTATTGTGTGCGCATTATGTCTGCAGTGGCTGGCCGGCTCACGACAAGAAGAAGCATCCAATAAACTACTGGTGGTGGCTGCTGAGGACTCCACAGAAATGGCTTGTAGACACAGGAAGACTTCTCGAGTATACTTCTCGTGGATATATTTATATAAGGAGTACACTTCTCGAGTAGACTTCTCGTGGATAGATTTATATAAGGAGTAGACTTCTCGAGTAGACTTCTCGAGTAGACTTCCCGAGTAGACTTCTCGATAATAGACTTATATAAGGAGTAGACTTCATTTCATACTTTGCTGACCTCTCTATTTCTCAATGTAGCACATGGAGACCGGCATCAACCTGCTCAGATATCTCTTTACGAAATATCATAAATGGTTTAGGAGTGATCGTATCTGCTTCCTTGATACGATTTTCGGTTTGATGTGGAATACCAAGTATGCTGATTTTCGTGCCACCGAACCGAATCCTGATGGCTCAGGTAGAATGCTGCTGCGTGGTGCCTTTGATTATTACAACGGTGAGACACCGGTGTACTGCAGAACGGACAAGACATGGGGGATCGAGATCGATGATATATACCTGTCCTTTAATGTAAAAGAGGATCATTGGGTTGCTCTGTGTATCTCAAAAGAGAATCGTTGGGTTGCTCTGTGTATCTGCACATTATCATTTGGGACAGTCTTGTTGGTCATACTGACGATGAAGAGTTAGCGAACGCATTTGAACCTTTTGCAGTCATGAGGCCTTATATGATTCGAGAATGGCTCTTCGAGAAGAGAAAGATAAGTTCCCTGCTACAGCTTTCTCGCACACACGGGTAGACGGAGATTGGGTGCCACAACAAAAGATCGGTGGTGATTGTGGAGTTTTTTTGCCTCAAGTTTATTGAATATCATGCTCTTGGATTGCCATTTGCTTCGACATTGTGTCTAGCCAACATGAAAGTTCATAGACATAAAGTTGCAAATGACTTATTCCACGAGATCGACATCCGAGGAACTTCTGAAGACCGCGACTGGGCGGATTTAGACATATATGAAGGTACATGATTTTCTGATAGTTGAAAGTTTTGTAATTATTGTATTTTGTAACAAACTAATTATGGTGGTGAAGATTTTGTACCCCACTTTTAATCCTTTGTAAATGTTGATGTGGTTGGAAAGTTTTTGTTGTAACCCATCAGTTAATATATAACAAGGATTGTGTTGTTTCTTGCATAACTTCTCAATCTAGTAGACTTCTTATGTATCACATAACTTAAAGGTGAATTAGAAGGACGTTTATATTACATAACTTAAAGGTAAAGCAGACATCTCGAGTAGACTTCTAAAGTAGACTCCTCGACATGAGACTTATAATACAAAGCAGACTTCTCCAGTAGACTTCTCGAGTAGACTTCTAAAGTAGACTTCTCGACATGAGACTTATAATATAAAGCAGACTTCCCGAGTAGACTTCTCGAGTAGACTTCTAAGGTAGACTTCTCGACATGAGACTTATAATACAAAGTAGACTTCCCGAGTAGACTTCTCGAGTAGACTTCTAGAGTAGACTTCTAAAGCAGACTTCTCGACATGAGACTTATAATACAAAGTAGACTTCCCGAGTAGAGATTAACTTACACAATGGGGGCGAGTATGACCATGTTGCTTGCACTTTGAGCAACTGTATTTCTTGTGCATCTTCCTCGGTCTTGTGCCTCTTTTCCTTGACATTTCTAGCCAAGTTTGCCACCTCGACTTTTTCTTTCTTCCAGGAGCAATCTTCATGACCGGAACACCACATGGTTCTTCTTTCTTGACTTCGTTTTCATCAGAAATCGGAGGGTTAATGGGATGGGAGTACGCAGCATATAACGACTCCTTCGAGTAAGATGGACACACAATTGATGACAGTTGCACGTTGGCCTCTACTGCGGCTGCAATGACATGTGAGCAAGGGATTTTCTCAACATCATACACACCACACGAACACTTCCGCTGTTCCAAATCAACAATACAATCCCGTGCTCCACCCTTAACAAAGAAACGCCAGCCATCTATACGTTCTACTTTAAGATTTTCAGCATAATGATCTCGTATTACCAATAGATATTCTACCCCCCGGGTATGGCTCGTTGTGAGACTTAGAGCATCTTCACGCCTTTTATTATACCATCTCCCGAGTTTCTCTCTAATAAACTCCAGCAAAAATTTGATGGGAAATCCTTTGGCTTGCTTAACAGCCGCATTGATCGATTCTGCGATGTTGCTAGTCTTTATGTTGTACCTGTCTCCAGGGAAATGAACTCGTGACCATAACCTCGGGTCCGCATCCTGCAAATATTGAGCAAGTCCGGGGTTTACATCTCGGATTGCATCCATGTATCGGTTATAATCGTAAGACGTATGCGCGTATGCAGCCCCTTTCACCAAGTACATGAGTTGCTTCCCGTGAAAGTTTGTCACTATGTTTTGCTGAAGATGATAGTAACATATGCCCCGTGTTGCCCATGGTATCACATTCCTACATGCGGCAGCGATGGAGTCGTGCCGATCAGAAACTATGACAAGCGGATACTCATCTGAGAAACATCTACTCAATTTGGTGAAAAACCAATTCCATGAAGCATTACACTCAGAATCCACAACTGCAAAAGCCAAAGGAAATATCTGAAAGTTACCATCTTGTCCGGCTGCCACTAGCAAAACACCTCCATACTTTCCATTTAGATGAGTCCCATCAACAACAATCACTCGCCTCAAGTACTGAAAACCAGCTATGGAAGCTCCAAAAGAAATAAATAGGTACTTAAACTGATTCATCTCATCGCATACAAGGTCGGTGACACTTCCCGGATTGGCTCTCCCAATTTGACGCAAATAAGAAGCCAGCTTTGCATATCCATCTTCTGTTGTTCCCCTCACCAATTGTTGGGCATGTATCAAAGCTCTATAAGATGTGGTGTAACCGAGGTTGAGACCGAACATCACCTTCATAGAATCTTTGATATGCTTTGGCACAATTCCATCGATTAGTCCAACCCGCTCTATAAACAGAGCTCTGACGTACTTGGATGTACAACGTCTACGGTGAGCTGATCGGTCTACAACATAACAAGTATGATCCTTCAGATACTTTGTCACCCAGAATGTGTGTGCTTCGTTCTTCACACCCGCTCTAAGCTTCCATGTGCATCATTTGACAGAACATTTTGCTACAAACAAAATCTTCGTAGACTTGTATACTTTAAAAGCAAATCTTCTCATCACTGCCACCAATCTCAACTCTGATACAAGCTTGTCCTTTCTAGAAAAACCCAGTCCAACAAATATATTAGAGGACCAAGTAGCATTGGATCGATCAAAACCACCACAACGCTCTTTAAAACCCTCAACAACAAAAGACATATCAGTTTCATCCTCATTTTTAACTTTCCCGTACTCATTGTAATCCACACCTGAATCATCCAACTCATCTTTCACTTTCACATTCGGATTATCAGCTTCATCCTCATCTTTAGCGTTTTCACCCAATTCTTCTTCATCGTCTTCATCCCACTCTTCTTCATCATCAGAGCAGGGATCTGAATGTCCACCTACATCATCATTCTCATGGTCTATCATCCTACTCGAAACGCAAAGGCGTACACCATGGATCCTACTCAACTCAATCAAGGTGTGAACGTGTCTATCATTTCTGACATATATAGGCGGAGAATCATGAGGCATTTGTTGAAGCATCAGAGGTGGTAATGAATAGGATAACTCCACAAACTTTGTTTCCTTGTATGCAACCATCTCTCAAGTGCCATTTCAAGAACCTCACCATGTATGCAACCATCTCTCAAGAGAAACATTCGCCCTCCTTTGCTATTATTCACCTTGAAATGCCACAATGATTCTTTCCTCACCCATTCTCCATAAACTGCTGGTATGTGAGTCATTCTCTGTAAGAAAACAAAATCCAAACCACATTAGAAATAAACATTGAAAAAGTAGACTTCTTGGACTTCTTCGAGAAGTCTACTACTAATATGCCAAATGCCTAATAACAGAAGAAAATTAATTAAATCTCAACTATATTAAACAAACATGTAAAATTCATATATAAGAAAGACAAATAAATAACACAAACTCAAGAGTCAAAGAATAGTTTTTATTTGTTATAAATTACAGATTTAAGAATTTTATAAGCAAATTAATAAAGTAGACTTCATCTGATGTCTTGGAGAAGTTTGCGACTAATAAGCTAAGTAGCTTGTAAAACATAAAACCTGATTCCACCATCTCTATAAGTTATAAACATGTATAACTGATACAGAGGCTATAAAATTTAGTAAAACAAGCTCATGACCAAGAAAATCTTAAAAATTCGTTATATAGTTGATAAAAAAACGTTTTTTAAAAAATATGGAAAAGTAGACTTTTATGACGGTTAATAAAGTCTACTAATAGTAGACTTCGTCATGAAAAAGTAGACTTCTCCCAGGTCAGTTTTGCAATTATCAAAAGATGAGTACACTTCTCCTCCAAAAGTAGACTTCTACTTTCGGAGTAGACTTATTATGGGTCATTTTTGCAATTGACCAAACTTTAACTTCTATGGAGTAGACTTCTCTGAGATAGTATACTTCTCCGAGAAGTCTACTCCTAAAAGTAAACTTTATACATGTCACTTTTGCAATTGACTAAATTTGACTTTTGGAGTAGACTTCTTGAACCCTAGAGAAGACTACTATGGGTTAGTTTTGGGGTTTACCAAACATTGAATTAATTAAAAAGTAGACTTCTTCTGAGGCCAAAAGAAGTCTACTTTTTAATTCAACATTTTGTCACCAAAAAAAAAGCCGAGTAGACTTCTCCACCTGTCCAAAGAAGTCTACTACAAAAGGTCAAATATTGGTCAATTGCAAAAGTGACATGTATGAAGTCTACTTTTAGGAGTAGAATTCTCAGAGAAGTCTACTATCTCGTAGAAGTCTACTCCATAAAAGTCAAAGTTTGGTCAATTGCAAAAATGACATGCCTTTAAAGAAGTCTACTCGAGAAGTCTACTCCATTTTTTGGTTCTCAAATGAAATGGAGTAGACTTCATCTGACCTGGAGAAGTCTACTTTGTTCACGCGGTCAATTGCAAAACTAACCTTTTCGTTGACTAGTATACTTCTTCAAGGCCAGATAAAGTCTACTTTCGCAGCATAATCTGGAAAACACGAAATTCTACTAAAAATTAACTTACCACTCGTCTTTAGCTTCTTTTCTAGCCGATATCTTCGATTCTAGCCACCACCAAGAAGCCCAATCGCAATGAACGACCAATTCAGAGGATATATCAAGATCTAAGAACTTTAATTTTTTAATAGCTAAATTATAGAGTTTTTGGGAAGAAAATATAGAGAAAATGGAAGAATAGAAGCATAAGACCAGAGATAATGAGCTATTGAAGCTCAAAAATGGGTTTTTGGTGCAATTAAAGCTTCAAATTGGTTGAAAATGGTGGTTGTGTGAAGTGATGATGATGGCATTTTCTTGAATAAGTGAGGAAGTGAGGATTATTTGATCAATTGGATTTCCGAAAAATAAAGAAATTGATTTGAATCAATGGCAATTTCGTAAATAATTGAAATTGACAAGGATGGTTTGGAGAGAAAGTGGTTAATGTTGAAATAAAAAATTTGGTGGGTTAGTTTTGCAATTGACCTCAATTCATCCCTTAATTATTTCCTTCATTCCCAATTAGGTGCCCAAATACCATGTTCTCTTCACTTGTTTTAAGTTCTTCATTCCTGTTTCCAATGCATCCTTGTGGATTTTTTTTAATCTATTTCTAACTTGCATGTCGAAGATCCATCGGAAAACACTTCACCATCAGAAAACACCCCACCATCATTTATAATATTTTGTCAGCAATTTTGATTAAATTATAATATAATATCTTAACAATATAATATTTTCACATTTTGAACAAGTTATAATTTTATTATATTTAATGTTTGATCAAACTAATATAATTTTAATATTATAATTTTGTTACCAAGTAAAATTATCTATAAGATTTTACCTTTTATATATAAATATTTTTATTTTTTTCAAATTTAAATATTTATTATATTTATATTATTTATTTTAATTATATGTTTCTATTAAAAATTATATCAAACAAAAAAAATATTTATAAATTTGGACACTTATTAAATCAAACTTCCTACTTTTATAATTTTTTATCAATATGGTTTTTTTTTTATTAATAGTGTTCGGTCGGTTTTACGGGAGCCAATATCTGAGAGCCACATAGCTAGAGAACCCCACCGAACAAAGCACCTACACGTACACTGCATGACCGGCACCGAATGTGAAAGACATGCCTGGCAGAGTAGGCAAAAAAAGAGCGTTATTAGTCTCAAGAAAGGATGGGACGGCTCGGCCGAAATAGAGGAGTCAATGATGGCGACATGCAAATGAGTATATCGTTCCAGGTTATTAAAGAAGAACTCCACTCTCCGTCCATATCCAAATGAGTATATCCTTCCAGGTTATTAAACCTTCCAACTAAACCGCCAATCGACGCAGGAGAGCTCCATCCAACTCTCGAGCGACATGATTGGTACCTAGCATCCACGCTAAAACAGCAGATATGTGTCTTGATCCACAGACAAGGCCCCTCACACAACCTCCTCAAACACCTTCCGATTATACGCTCGCAGTTGTAGATGTCTGACTAGGCGTCGGCGCTCATTCAGGAGGAAACCCCATTTTTGTCCATTTTGGAGATCCTTTGACGTGTTTCTCGTGAACACAAGCCCTATTAAGAGTAGGACGCATACCCGTCAAGTACTTTTCATCCCCCTCCGAGAGGAGGAACGTAAGAGCCAAACTCATCCAACACTGAAGAACATACACCCCCTAAGGCATCACGCAAAATGCTCTCGAACAATTGGCGCTTGAAGGAGTGGGGGAAGGCTAGTACTCGCCAAAGAGACATGTCACTATGAGTGTAGCCTTGTAGCGTATCATGATGACGTTAGGCAAAATGGCATGTCATCAATTTACCCCTTTGGCAAGGAGAGATCTACTCCACCCTCCTCCCTTCACGGGGAGAGAAATTTTCTACACTTCTCTATGAGAAGCGGACTCTTCTCGGATCCAATTCCGATCAAGCTTTACAACATTCTCACCATTTTGTCATCTTGCATAGCGGTCTGTACGGGACCTGCAGATGCAACTGGATTAGATTTGTCGAACTCCAGAGATAGAATTTGGTTTTTAACGTCACAATCAAACGTGACTAGGTTACAACAATCCGGCATGACCGTGAATTTTCTTCTGACGCATTTGAGCTTTGC
The DNA here is from genome assembly GCA_020283515.1 of Alliaria petiolata. Classification (NCBI taxonomy): domain Eukaryota; kingdom Viridiplantae; phylum Streptophyta; class Magnoliopsida; order Brassicales; family Brassicaceae; genus Alliaria; species Alliaria petiolata. The sequence goes on from JAHZTW010000001.1 coordinate 235,627,875, forward strand.
TTCTAATCTGCTGTCGCATGAAGATTAATCTTTCGTAATTTCTAATTTTCCTATGTTGAATGGTAGTGATCAAAGAGAATGTTTAATTCCCTCTTGCTATTGTAACACCCTAGCTTAATCTAATGGAATTAAGAGTTTGCACACACAAAAAAAAAATCTTAAACCCTAAAAACTATATCTTAAAACCAAAATACTAAACCCAAACTTAAATATTTATATTATAAACTCTTAAAAATCATTTTTAGTGTTTGTCGTATTTTTAGAAAAATATTATTTTAGTTATATTTTGAACAAAAACTTAGTGATGATAGTTTTGAAACAAAAAAACTTATTTTAGTGGTATTTGAAGGTATAATTCTCTAGAATATATGTGAGATTATTTTTTAGGTTTATTACTGAACAAAATTGGTAAATTACAAGAATGGAAACAAAAAATGGAAAGAGAAAATGTGAGATCTTTACCTAAATAATCCAACGCATATTTAATTTCCAAATTTATAAGAAACAACCAGTCAAATTGTAAAATTTCCTTCAAGCACAACACAACTCAATTTTGTAAATTTTTATATATATTACAGTCGGTACACTATATAATCCTTCTCAATTTTGTAAACTTTTCGGATTTATCCAGATTACAGTACACTAAACAATCCAATGCATATTTAATTTCCAAATTTGTAAGAAACAACCAATCAAATTGTAGAATTTCCTGTTTGGTTTATCCGGATAAATCCACTCAAGCACAGCAAAACTCAATTTTGTAAGCTTTTGGAAATAATACAGTACACTATATAATCTTCTCATATATTTTTATAGTTATTAGGGTAGTATCCGTGCATGTGCCGATGAGATAATTATTGAATATTTTCTTTTTAGATTTATTGTTAAGATTTTTTTAGTTACCTTAAATAATTTTTGGAAATTAGTTTTAACATATATTAGAAAATAAAATGTTTGGTAATTAGATTAGTATAATAATTTAAATAGGTTTAAAAGATAAAATTAAAATTAAAAAAATTGTGATGTTGACTCATCAGTAAAAAACGCCTCCAATGTTTCTCATTTAATATATAGATTATATTATCTCACTTTATATATGGTTTTTAGAACTTATATTTTTTATTATATCGATTTATCCAAATATTGAATCATTCAATTCCGTACTTGGTGTAGGTCATCATCTAGTTTTATATTAAATGACTATTCTCGAATGGCATATATCACAATAGCATATAAAATAATGTTACATTTTTTTCTGGTCAAACAAAATAATATTACGTTTATGTTAAGTTTTATGTGTTCTAATTCAAAATATATTGACAATCAGTGGATTAGTCCAAGTTTATTATATACTACTTAAGGTCCTTCTTACTTTTCGATGTAGAACATATCTTATACATATTATGTGGAGATTAAGATTTTATGGTCCATTAATTAAGCACTAAGAATTCCAATACCCTCCCCCCCCAAAGATAATGACTTTTCTATCTATTAATCTCGCCATACCATCAATTTCAGATCTGAGGGCACATGCCACTTTTAGGCCGGATTATGAAAGTGTGTGATCGGGCTCTGCTACCATGTTAAGTTTCTTCGACTTGCAACTCAAAATCAATTGGCAATGAATAGATTGACCCAAATCACTTATATACTACTCAAGATCCCTCCTAACTTCGAATAGAACATACTCCCTCTATCCCATTATATAAGATTTTTAAGCTAAAAGTGCAGATTTTAAGAAATTAATTTTTTTTTTAAAAATTATTATTTAATAATTAGTTAAAAACATAATTTACCCAATCATAAATAAAACTATAGAATTTAAAGAGTTATAAGTACTAAATATCATTAAAATTTGCATAGAAACTTGTAAAACATCTTATAAAAAAAACAAATAAATTTTCCTTAAAGGATAGAGAGAGTATCTTATATACTCTATAGAAATTAAGATTTCATGATCATTCATCTCTACTAATTCAAATAGTTTACAAATAAATAAATAAAAACTCAGAAATTAAACATGATGGCGGCACTCAAGCATTCTCTACAAAAATGACTTCGCAAAATATATGTAGGCGATGGCATGTAATATCAGAAATGTCACGATGTGATGTGAGTACCATTTTTTTCCGAGTAACTGTGTATTTCAGTTATATAATTGGGTCTGATTAATAATATAAAACGTTATAAGATCATTTTTAACGATAAAACTAGATTTTTTAGTGGTAAAGTGATTATAAAATGGTTAAAACTGTAAAAAAATATTTATAAGCAAAAACGATACAAAAAAAACTGAGTGTAATATTGTTAGTAACACTTTATATACTGCTTTGTGAATAACTATTAAAACGGTATATAACTTGTATTTATGTTTTTTTGTAATATTTTTAGTTACCAATCAAACCCAATGTAGCTGTATGGTGAGTTACGATAATTTGACGGTTACCATACGCAATTTGAAAATTCTTTCTCGATTATCCCATCCCTCTGAACCACTTTCCATTAATATATAATGTGTTATGTAAAATGATATTACTATATGTATCAAAATCAGGAAAAAATACTATATTTTCTATTACTTACTGCTATTTCTGTAATTTAGTCACAAAAATGAGATGCAGTGTGCAGTTTTTCAATATTTAGTGGATAAGAAGGAAAAGAAGAGTTTGGAAACAAATAATAAGTGACTTGTGAACCTCGTGGAGAATCTTTGATTGATCTCACCATATATATTATGGGAATAAATGCAAGTGTTGTTTTCATGGTCCAGAGATCCGTGTGTGTATAGTGTCCTTCGGTCAAACAGATAAGTAATCATCATATAGAAAAAATTTACAACAAATGACAAAATAGAAAGGGAAAAAAAAAAGGTAAAAAATCAGCCAAAATAAATTTCCAAAAATATAAGTAATGAAATGATAGAAAGTTGGGAAAAAAAGTGTGATGAACCTGTCTCTAAGACTTCCCATTTCGTGATATGTCTCAAATCACATATAGTGGAAGGTCGGTGCGATCTCTCAACCCCCCTCTTTCAATTATTTTGTGGCTATAAAAAGGCAGTCTCCTCTCCATCATTTTTTGCTTCTGTGGCTTAGAAAAACACTTAGCAGAAATTAAGACTATTCTCATCAAGGAAATACTTGAGGAAATAGAAGAAAAATGGTTTGGATAACTTTTTTCTTCTCACTTGTAAATTAATGGTTACAAGATTGGGGAACTGTAGACTGATGTGGTGGTTTTCAGGAGAGCAAAGGGAGTTGGACGGTGGCTGATGCGGTAGACTACAGCGGCCGACCCGCCGACAAATCCAAAACCGGTGGCTGGATCACTGCAGCTCTTATTCTTGGTTTGTCTTCTTCTTCTAAACTTTTTTTTTTGGTTCACCAAAAAGCTCCGAACCTAGTGTCGTTATCTTCTTCTCTACTTTACCTATACGTTATATGCATTTGCAGATATACTACTATCTGCCCAAATATACATATAGATATAACCATATGCCACCACCAACAAGAAAATAGGTGTGAAATTTACTGACCTATGTCTTAGCTAGAAACTAACTCTTAATCTTCTTCTTTATTTGACTGCATACTTTTTACACATTTTTATTCAACTCTTCTTTTTTTTTTTATTCAACTCTTCATTTCTTACATGCATAACTATTATAATTTTCTATTATTTAAGATTTGGTAGCATAAAGAAAAAACATCTGTCGTGCAAATATTGGCAGAGGGTGATAGATGTGTATACGCTGTTAATTAAATTTAATCACGAGTGTGGTAGTTGATGCGTATAAGTTTTAATTTTGAAAAAAACATGTAAATACATGGTCAGGAACAAAAGAGTCTCAATCTCAAATCAGTCACACTCACAAATGATATGATAGAAATAAGTCTGTTTCTATATAAAAATATGATATGTCGTTGTTCTACATCACGCTGAGTGAAGGAAAACTAAAGGGAAAAGAGACAAGCCACATGGCTCCCCCATCTCACTTATCCAATCATATACTGCAAAGTCTGCAATAATAGTTTCTCTTTTTGACAATTTAATTAATAATAAAATATAAATATTAAGATTAGAGAAAGAAAACGCAAATTAGATATATCTATTCACGTGTTTACTTAGGATTCATAAAAACGCCGACCTCTATACCTTCTTGTTTTGTTCCTCAATATTCTCTTACAGTTGTTTTAATTAAAATAGTCCGGATAATCCATATTTTGGTGTCGTTACTCGTTACTTTTTTTTTTAGCGAAAGACGTTACTCGTTACTTTCTGAGTTTAAAAATGACAACACATTTCCATTGGGTCCTTACTTTTCGTAGAGAGAAATAAAATTGATTTTTACAGCCATATTACTCATGAATCTGATAATAATATAATCATAATTTGATAGTACTAAAATAAATAAAATCTTTGCTGGAGTGTGAAAGATCTATTTTTCTTTTTTTTTTTTTTTTTTTGAACGAAAGATCTATTTTTCATTAGCGTTTCGGTACAACCATGTTCGTATTAATTACCTTTCAACTCTCCAACTTGTTTAGTTGATGCGGGATTCAAACATTAAAATTATCTAAATTATAGTATTTGAAATTTAAAGTTATTTCATGGTAGTCTAGTAGTTATTAAGATTCGTCATGTAGGTTTAGATCAGGTTTCGAGTCTTTGCTTTGCGATTTCAATCATGAATATCTAAACGGGTTTAGTGGCAAAGAACCTAAATTTCAATGAGCCTTGTGAGTTTAGTCTAAATTTGAACTCACGGTATATAGATATGGGTTTTGAACTGAAAGGAAAAAAACAAAAAAAAAGGAAAAGCACAACATTAGTTGAAGATTTTTCTTCTCGATATACTTGTATATATGAAATAGATTTTATAACATACAAGTTTTGACAGTATATTAAAAAACTTGAAAAACAAAAATTGCAGGAATAGAAATTGTGGAGAGGCTATCAACCATGGGAATAGCAGTTAATTTGGTAACATATTTGATGGGGACAATGCATCTCCCAAGTTCAACCTCTGCCAACATTGTCACTGACTTCATGGGCACTTCCTTCCTCCTCTGCTTGTTGGGTGGCTTTCTTGCTGACAGCTTCCTCGGCCGTTTCAAAACCATCGCTATATTTTCAACCATTCAAGCTTTGGTAAGACTTTGGAAAATAAGCTTTTAATTTTATTTATTTTAATCATAATCATGGCCACTTAATGGATTCATAATCTAAAAATGACGGATAGTATTATATTTCAACATAAAAACTGATTCCGTAATTAAATTTTTGAAAAGTAAAATTTGGAGTATAGATCTAATAAATTGGAGGGTAAGATCATTTTTTTATCATGTCTAAGTGGAGCAATCGAAAAAAAATCACGATTGAAACATACATTTTTTTCATATAAAATTTTAAATATGAATATAAATTAGGACCTATAATTAAATATACCTTTATTTATATTTTTGAATAGACTATAAATAGTTTGGGACGCCATGATTAAAACCCTACTTGAAAAAATAAACACATTAGCATGTATAGATTGTTGGAGGGTCCTATTGGCGTGTGTGCAATAGAAAAGAAAAAAATACCTGGTTAATTCGTAAATCTCTTTTTTTTAATAAAAGTTTGCATTGAACAAAAAAACATATGTTTGATATTAAATCTGCAAAGGACCTCATAATAGTTTGAAAACGGTTTTGACATCTTGTATATACATTTCAAACAGGGAACCGGTGCACTTGCGATAGCAACAAAGCTTCCAGAGCTGCGTCCGCCGGCATGCCACCACGGCGAAGCCTGCACGCCTGCCACTACCTCTCAAATGACAATTCTCTATATTTCGCTTTACCTTATAGCTCTTGGAACTGGTGGCCTTAAGTCTAGTATCTCCGGATTTGGCTCTGACCAGTTTGATGACAAGGATCCTAAAGAAAAAGCTCAGATGGCTTACTTCTTCAACAGGTTAGGTTGAGTCTTTTTTAATTTCAATGGCATAGTAACATTATTATAATGTTGTTAAAAAAATTAAACTGGAATATATTGGCACTTGCAGGTTCTTCTTCTTCATAAGCATGGGGACATTGATGGCTGTGACTGTTTTAGTTTACATACAAGATGACGTCGGAAGATCTTGGGCTTATGGAATATGCACTGTGTCTATGGCTATAGCTATTGCAGTGTTCTTGTCAGGGACTAAGAGTTACCGTTATAAGAAGAGCCAAGGAAGTCCCGTTGTGCAAATATTTCAAGTTATTGCAGCTGCGTTCAGGAAGAGAAAAATGGAACTGCCTCAAAGCATTGTTTATCTTTATGAAGATAAACCTGAGGGCATGAGAATTGAACATACTGACCAGTTTCAGTAAGTTTCTCTATTCGATTTTCACAAGCAAAAAGAAGTTAAATTAATGAAAGTAAAATTAACCTGTTCTGGTCCCGACAGAAGAGACTTTAAACCTAAGGCAGTTTAAATTTAAACTAAATTTTATAAAAAGATTTTTTTTGTTTTATAAGGTTTTTTGTTTTTGTTTTTGATTTTGGTTTTAAATTATATAAAACTTATTGTGTGAAGCGTGTTGGACAAGGCGGCCATAGTTACAGAAGGAGACTTCGAACAAACCATAGATGGCATCGCAATTACAAACCCTTGGAAGCTAAGCTCAGTGACCAAAATTGAGGAAGTGAAAATGATGGTTAGGCTTTTGCCTATTTGGGCAACCACTATAATTTTCTGGACAACATATGCCCAAATGATTACATTCTCTGTTGAGCAAGCTTCAACCATGAGACGTAAGGTTGGAAACTTTGAGATTCCAGCAGGTTCTCTCACTGTGTTTTTCGTCGCGGCTATTCTCATATCTCTAGCTGTCTACGACCGTGCCATCATGCCTCTTTGGAAGAAATGGAAAGGAAAACCAGGTGACATAAGATGCATATATCATTCATATATTTATATTGAACAATTAAGAAAAAAATGCTGAATTTTTTTCATTAAATATTCTAATTCTTTCAAAATTAGGGAAATACACTTTTTTTTAGTTAGAGTTTAGTTTTTAAGATTTAGGCGCTTAGTTTTTTCAAGATTTATGATTAAATTTTAGACTATTTGTCAATCTTTAAACATGTGGATTATTTTGTCAATTTTGGTATAAAATATGACATTCATAAGAGTCTCTCTATTTATATTTTTATCTCTCAACTATATATTGATATGCATTGATATTTTAGGATTCTCTAGCCTGCAACGAATAGCTATTGGATTGGTCTTATCAACCGCTGGAATGGCAGCTGCGGCCATAGTTGAGCAAAAGCGTCTATCCGTTGCAAAAACTAGTACACTTAAAACATTGCCCATAAGTGTTTTCTTACTTGTCCCACAATTCTTCCTAGTAGGAGCTGGGGAAGCCTTTATGTACACTGGCCAACTTGATTTCTTCATAACACAATCACCCAAAGGAATGAAAACAATGAGCACTGGACTTTTCTTGACCACTTTGTCACTAGGCTTCTTTGTCAGCAGTTTCTTGGTCTCCGTCGTCAAAAAGGTCACCGTGACTTCTAAAAATGGAGGATGGCTGGCGGATAACATCAACAAAGGCCGGCTCGATCTCTTTTATTGGCTTTTAGTCATTCTCAGTGGGATTAACTTTATTGTCTATGTCATATGTGCCTTATGGTTCAAGCCAACAAAGAGTAAAGACTCGGAGGAGATGAAAAAGGGCAAGGGATTTTCAGTTGAAGACTGCTAGTGTTGTGTTTGAGTCAAGTTTCTTTGTGTACCATGTTATCTTGGAACAAAGTCGCTTTCCCATCCATGTTTCTTGTTTGTCAAGTAATTGGGTTGTGTTACTTTGTGTCTATATTTCTACCGATCTCAAGAATCGTGTCTTCTTCACTAGCTATCTTATTCACTTTTTGCTTTCATCAGAGTGAATGAAAAAAATCAGTTTAATAATACCCTTTGTTCTGTCGTCCCCTTTATTCCTCCTTTTCTTTTATAGTTTTCCGTGGTGTCATCTTCTAACGATCCGGGCCCGGCCATTTGAATGAGTTTAAATAAATTGATTTGCCTACCTATGTCATCAAAGTACACTTACCTTTTCCGGTCACTTACCATAAGAGAACTCCAGAGTTAAGCGTGCTTATGCTGGAATAGCACTATGATGGGTGACCTTCCGAGAAGTCCTCTACGGAACCGTGTGAGTGAGGCTAAAACACGAGAAAAGGTCACGTGGTGATTGCAGGGACAAGTAAATCAGTCGGTCGGGCCATCGAGAAAAATAACGCACCGACTGTCGGACAAGGGCGGGGCCCACGAGCCCGACGGAGGGATGGGTGACTCGCCGGTAGAGGCGGTCGGAACGTTACAAGTGGTATCAGAACAAAGGGAAGTCAAACTGGTTCTGTCCCAGAAGACTTGTCTTGAGGTTTGGGGGTTAAGGTTCACACTGGCGGGATCAGAATTCGGGGACGAATTCCCGTTAAGTGGGGGAGAATTGTAACGACCCGGGCCAGACCATATGAATGAGTTTAAATGAATTGATTTGGCTACTTATGTCATCAAAGTGCACTTACCTTTTTCGGTCACTTACCATAAGAGAACTCCAGAGTTAAGGGTGCTTATGCTGGAGTAGCAATATGATGGGTGATCTTCCCGGAAGTCCTCTGCGGAACCGTGTGAGTGAGGCCAAAACACGAGAAAAAGTCACGTGGTGATTGCAGAAACAAGTAAATCAGTCGGTCGAGCCACCGACCGTCGGACAAGTGGGGGCCCACGAGCCAGACAGAAGGATGGGTGACTCGCCGGTAGGGGCGGTCGGGACGTTACAAATTGTAACGACCGGGTTTCAAACTTTTGGGCCAATTTTTTCGTTTTGCTTTCTAAGGCCCAGTAAGCCCACCATGTGTCGAAGCTGTGCGTTTATATTTAGGTATTTTTCATATCCTCCTTCACGAGAGATCGGGAGCTGCGTTACACCTGCAAAAAGAAAGAGAGAAGCGTGAGCTTCGTTGGGGAGAAAGAAGCAAAAACCAGAGAGAATGAGAGTTTAACGTGTAGAAAAGTTGCAGAAGTGAGAAAAGGAAAAATGAGGGAAGAGAGAAGAGAGTTATCGTGAAAGGGAAAAGAGAGAGAAGGAGAAGAAGATGGAGAGAGGGAAGAAGGAGATCATCATCCATCCGCCACCTTGTGAAATATTTTTTCCGGCGTACCGTGAACAACCACGCGATATTTAACCTATCTCTGGAAAGCCCCAAGTCTCAAGTTTTCAGAAAGCACGAGATCGTCGTCATCGGACTTCTGTACTAAAAGATATCGCCATTTCCTTCTGTCTGCTACACTCTGAAAAATATCCTATCATCACAGATCATACCTGTTTCAGTACAAAAGGAAATCGGATAAGCAAAACTGTTGGGATCGATCTGAAATTTGGTAAGAGCATCCCTGACTCTAATATCTGTTCATAACCGAAAGCAGATTATCATTTGGGGTTGTGATATGAAAGTTATGTATATGTTTTCGGACCTGATTTGTGTAATGCAAGTCTGAGACCACACAGAGTAGAAGTCCCGTTTCGGGAGATTAATTGATGCGTTTGAGCTGATTTTTGGTAAGAATATTCATAACCGATATGGATAGATTCCTGTTAAATATCTCAGTGGTAGCTATTGTTTTATGGGAGTTATAACAGTTTTCCGGGGATTGTTCTGTTCAGCGTGTATCTGTAACTAGCCTGTGGAGTGTTGTCGTTTGGTTGGGGAAACAAGGTCCGTTTGTCCTGAAATTTTGCATACATATTAATAATACTTGGATCCATCTCTCGGTTGAAGGATAACCTCTTTGATACCCAGGAGAATAGAAAAATATGCTGTTGAAGTTGAGGCAGTGAATCTGTCCAAGAGAGTAGAAAAGAGAAGAGTTGGTCTTCAACATCAAAGTGGCTAAGGTGAGGATTTGTGACTTGTGGATTCATATTATTCAATGGTCTAGTTCTGGAATCACATATGTTGAGTCTAGGAGATTGTTTGTTGACTGATGTTGATTGATGATGATGATGTGTGATGTTAAATATTAGAAATGATGATAGTATGTTTTAAAGCTCGTATTGTGGAAAGTGAATGATGTATGTGTGTAGTCGGATTGAGAACGAGGACATGGCGATCCCATTAAAATTCGATGTTTTGGTGCTGTCGGACTGAGGACGAGGACATGGCGATCCCGTCGAAGCCCGTAAACCGGATGACGAGTCAAAGGTGGCGTACGACCTTTCGAGGTGACGGCCAGCCCAAGTGTGTCAGGTGTCAGTGTCATGTGTCATGTGATATGTGTGAAGTTATGATATGTGATGTGATTGATGATAAGTTATTTGATGTTTGTCTGTTCTAGGCTTAGTATATTTGGTTGCTGAGTTATATTGTTGATGGTGTGAATCATGTGGGCAGGGATGATCTTTTCTCACTGAGTAATTCGTTGCTCACCCCTCTTTTTCCCCTTTTTTTAGTGTGTGAAGGTATGTTGTTTGTGCTGCAAGCTAGGGCGCGAGACCTAGGGCAAAAAAGTGACGGGAACGGTCCTTTCAGTTTGGTATCAGAGCGTAAGGTTCTACTCCGGTTCTGACCCGGAGAGCCGATTCTCGGGAGTTGGTCGGATTTTAAAAAAAAAGTTTTAAAAAATGCTTTTAAAAATAAAATGTTTCCGGAAACGTTCAAAAGGATTTGGGAAAATGTTTTAAGGGAAAACGATCTTTAGGTGTCTATGGTCTCGCACTAGAGTTATGTTGTTTGGTTATAAGTGTTAAGTTTATTGAGTGTAGGTTATAAGTGCTAAGTTGTTTTATTAAAAAAAAAAGTTGTGTAGTGTTCGGTTGGATTAGTTTAGCCCACACTTTGTTCAATATCGGATCCACACCTAGGTGAGAGTTTCGAATTGAAAAGTGTTGAGCTTCTTGAGGTGTGTTGTTAAGAAGGCAAAGAAGAGTTGGAACCACGCGACGAATAGTGGTGAAATCTTGGAAACTTGGAAGACATTTGGTACAAGCTGAAAAAAATGGTGGTGTACGAGGACTTTTGGGAATGAAGTTGAAGTAAAATGAGGTGATCATAGAAAGAGAAGTGAGATGTTATCTCGAGATCAAAGAAAGTGTATAACCTCATGGAAACCGTGGGAAAGGTAATCATCAGTGAAACGCCGGTCAAAGCAAAACGCGTCGGATGAAGTTCGAGGTGAAAAGCATGCCAAGTGGGAAACGTAATGATAAAAGGGTAAAGTCGTTATTATGCATATCAAGGATATGGAGTGAAGTTTGACTTGGAACGGTTACTTATAAGAGTCGGGGATGTGTGGTTAAAGCCAAAGAAATCATGGATCAAGACATGTATAACGGCCTCATGGTGTATATTCAAGGTCATTTTTTACAATACATCGTAGCTTTTGACGAGGATGAGGAGAGTTATATTAAAATGACACAACACCGGAAGTTGTTTATGGTGGAGAAAGGAACTTTGTGTTTGGAATGTTTATCGGATATCAAGATTGACTTCCGGAGGGTGCTTAAGATGGTATCTTCTAGAACATGTTATGGAGGATTGAACTTAAAAAGAACGGGAGTCTATAGCATGAATATTAAAAGAAAGGGAGATAAGATATGGTGCAAGGGTATATCTGCTAGTTATTGCCAATGTAATGCTATACATGAATATGTGGGCTAAAGAAAACCATGAGAGTTATGGGTATCACCTTTTGCGGACATTTTGTTGGGAAAAGAAGTTTGCATATGTAATAGTCGTAAAGGAAATACGACCCGAAAGAAGGAAATGATTAGAGAGGTAGCGATGTGAGAAAGAAGAGTCCATTCAAAATTTATGAGAAGCAGAGTGGCGCAGCGGGCGCGGTAGCGCAATGTTCAGTCAGGATGTCTCCACTACAATGATGATGAGGCGATGAGCGCTTGTTAATCGTTACTAGTGCTAACAAAAATGTTAAGAAACTAATTTTTGGTTAGATAAGTAAAAGCAAAGGAACGCTTAATGGTTTGGTGATACGAAAAATTCTTTAAACCATGAGTATTGAGTCATAAGCATGATTGAAAAGTCTTCAAGGAATCAACTTTGCATGCAGTGATTGTACTCAGATTGCAAGCCGTCTAGTAAAATATTGAAAAGTCAGCGGTTCATTGTAAACTTCTTTGTGCATTTCGAAGCAGGTAAGAGAGTTTACTCTATCGGTAAAAGTGGGCGTGTTGTCCAAAAAACAGTACTGGGAAGAGGAACTAATGCTCTCGGAGTTACCTAGTAGCAAGTTGGATGTTGTGTGGTGCAAGTGAGAAATGGAAAAGGAAAGTTTAAAAGGGATGGAAATCCAAAAGAAAGTGTTAGGAAAATGCTACAACATATCGACAAGGTAAGAAACTTTGAGTTGGAAGTTAGCTTTGCACCAGAAAGAGCGTAGCGGAAGCGTGGTGGGTCTTCACCCGCAGGTTCAAAAAAAAAATACATTTGAGGAGAATCTATATTTTGTTCGACTCAAGTTGGAAATAGAATATGGTGATGGACATTTTCAAAAAAAAAAAAAATGTATGCTATAAATTTAAACCACTCTCATCAAATTGTGTCACTGGCCCTAATGGATATGGGTGGTAGCAGGTGATCTCTGCGGTGTTTATTTGGAGTTGTGCAGCTTTGGTATCTAGAAGAAAGATATTCCGAGGTTGGTTGAAAATTAAGTGTGGTAGAAACAGTTCCACATATTAAAGAACGAAGTCATTTCAGCGAATAAGTGGTCAAGAGTTTAGTTTTCTCTTCGGAGAGTTTTGGTGTCATCAAAAAAGGGTTGTAGTGAAGAACTCTCGACGCAGAATTCGGAACGAATTCTTGTTAAGTGGGAAAGAATTGTAATGACCGAGTTTCAAACTTTTGGGCCAATTTTTTCGTTTTGCTTTCTAAGGCCCACTAAGCCCACCATGTGTCGAAGCTGTGCGTTTAGAATTAGGTATTTTTCATATCCTCCTTCACGAGAGATCGGGAGCTGCGTTGCACCTGCAAAAAGAAAGAGAGAAGCGTGAGCTTCGTTGGGGAGAGAGAAGCAAAACCAGAGAGAATGAGAGTTTAACATGAGAAAAGTTTCAGAAGTGAGAAAGGGAAAAGTGAGGCAAGAGAGAAGAGAGTTGTCGTGAAAGGGAAAAATGAGAGAAGGAGAAGAAGATGGAGAGAGTGAAGAAGGAGATCATCATCTATCCGCCACCTTGTGAAACATTTTTTCCGGCGAACCGTGAACAACCGCGCGATGATTAACCTATCTCTGGAAAGCCCCAAGTCTCAAGTTTTCAGAAAGCACGAGATCGTCATCATCGGACTTCTGTACTAAAAGATATCGCCATTTCCTTCTGTCTGCTACAATCTGGAAAATATCCTATCATCACAGATCATACATGTTTCAGTACAAAAGGAAAACGGATAAGAAAAACTGTTGGGATCGATCTGAAATTTGGTGAGAGCATCCCTGACTCTAATATCTGTTCATAACCGAAAGCAGATTATCATTTGGGGTTTTGATACGAAAGTTATGTATATGTTTTCGGACCTGATTTGTGTAATGCAAGCCTGAGACCACACAGAGTAGAAGTCGCGTTTCGGGAGATTAACTGATCCGTTTGAGCTGATTTTTTGTGCGAATATTCATAACCAATAGAGATAGAGTCCTGTAAAATATCTCGGTGGTAACTATTTTTTTCTGGGAGTTATAACAGTTTTACCGGGATTGTTCTGTGCAGCGTGTATCTGTAACTAGCCTGTGGAGTGTTGTCGTTTGGTTGGGGAAACAAGGTCCGTTTGTCCTGAAATTTTGCATACATGTTAATAATACTTGGATCCATCTCTCGGTTGAAGGATAACCTCTTTGATACCCAGGAGCATAGGAAAATATGCTGTTGAAGTTGAGGCAGTGAATCTGTCCAAGAGAGTAGAAAAGAGAAGAGTTGGTCTTCACCATCAAAGTGGCTAAGGTGAGGGTTTGTGACATGTGGATTCATATTATTCAATGATCTAGTTCTGTAATCACATATGTTGAGTCTAGGAGATTGTTTGTTGACTGATGTTGATTGATGATGATGATGTGTGAGGTTAAATATTAGAAATGATGATAGTATGTTTTAAAGCTGGTATTGTGGAAAGTGAATGATGTATGTGCTGTCTCTTATACACATCTAGATGTGTATAAGAGACAGAGGTGAGGGTTTGTGACATGTGGATTCATATTATTCAATGATCTAGTTCTGTAATCACATATGTTGAGTCTAGGAGATTGTTTGTTGACTGATGTTGATTGATGATGATGATGTGTGAGGTTAAATATTAGAAATGATGATAGTATGTTTTAAAGCTGGTATTGTGGAAAGTGAATGATGTATGTGTGTAGTCGGACTGAGAACGAGGACATGGCGATCCCGTTAAAGTTCAATGTTTCGGTGCAGTCGGACTGAGGACGAGGAAATGGCGATCCCGTCGAAGCTCGTAAACCGGCTGACGAGTCAAAGGTGGCGTACGACCTTTCGAGGTGACGACCAGCCCAAGCGTGTCAGGTGTCAGTGTCATGTGTCATGTGATATGTGTAAAGTTATGATATGTGATGTGATTGATGATAAGTTATGTGATGTTTGTCTGTTCTAGGCTTAGTATATTTGGTTGTTGAGTTATATTGTTGATGGTGTGAATCATGTGGGCAGAGATGATCTTTTCACACTGAGTAATTCGTTGCTCACCCCTCTTTTCCACCTTTTTTAGTGTGTGCATGTATGTTGCTTGTGTTGCAAGCTAAGACATGAGACCTATAGTACAAAAGTAACGGGAACGGTCCTTTCACATCTACTTCAGATCCACCACCCAACCACCGAGTTTGGAGACTTAGCCAAATCTACAAAATATCGGGAGATCTTCCTCCTTTAGTTTTTTGTTTGTTTGCTAAAGGGTTTTAGCCTCCTTTAGTTGCTTTCAGGTTCCTCTTCTCCTCATCGATAGGCCAAGCGGCCCGAATCTGAAACATTCTAAAGACTAGAAAACATAAAACATAAATTACTATGAGAAACTCGCTCAGTACTCAATTAAAAAAAAAACTTCTTATGCATATGTTACACACCTATTTTATTGATTTCTACTCAGTCTTATTACAAACTCTTAGTTCAAAATGATGTTTTTCTACTAATTATAACTTTTTTTGGCAATCATACATTTACTTTACTATAAAAGACCTGGTATATTGCCACTCTCTAGCCACTAGTTTTTATCAATGACAACAAAAAGACAGTTAGTCATTGTTGATCGACCACCGGAAAAAAAAACAGGACAATTTAGTGGATAATCAATGTTAAATTTACCACTATTTAAATTGGTGCCATGCTATGAATGTTTCGCTATGGTTTGGCCATCGAAATTATAGTGGCGGAGAATATAATTTTTTATTTTTTTGTCATTTGTGGATTTCATTGATAATTTAAGATTTAAGTTACAAATAAGCGAGCGGATGACAAAACATATTCGGAACAGAACCGGCGAGATTATAGAAACTTCCGGAGACAAAGGTAAGCAGGCATAAAGAACTAGCCCCTGAGACATAGGCCAAAAGAGGGGAAAAGGACTGATACACACAACACAAAAAAAAATTAACAAAATAAGAGGCAAAAACAATCAAGCGATCCTGCAAACTAGAGAATCGACTAAAAAACTAAAAGGGAGAAAACCGAAAATAAGAATCTTGACAAAATCACAAAAGATATAAAAAGAAGAAGCAACGAATCTCTCGCTTAACAATGGTGGAGCCAATGAAGAAGCAGGGGGTCAGCTGACCTCCTCAATTCTTAAATTTGATTTAATGTAGATATAGAATTGTGATATACATTGATTAATCAAGAGGGTTTGGTGGATCTGGAGCCTTCTCATAAGACGTTGCCGGCGAAGCCAGAAAGGGCCGAAGAGGGTTAGCTTTCCCTAGATTGGGAGGTTTCGAAGGGAGGAGGCTTACACGGCGGCGTAATTGCAACATTGGTGCTAGGGGAGGCGCGGGACGTCGAGCTTGGGAAGAAACAGCACGACGAAAAAGCTGGGAAAAAAAGGATGGGTTCTCTTCGGAAAAGGAAACCACGGAGGGAGAAGCTGCTTCCGGCGAGTCGGGGGGCGAGCAGTCGAGCGGCGACTACAAACAGAGAGGAGGTGACATCTGCAACTCATTCTGAAGGGGAGACGATGAAGTGTGGTGGCAGCCTCGATATCCATGCCTGGGAGCATTTTTCTCTAGGGCGAACTCCTTGAGAGTCACTTGTTAGATTTGGTTGTTTATTTTTTTATAGTGTTTAGTGTTATAAATTATGAGAGATATTATGTGAGATATAATAAATGAGAGAGAGAGGGTGTAAAAGAAGAGAGAGGGACGAGAGTTGAGGGGAGAGAGAGAAATGTCATAGGAAAGAGATGAGAGTTTATCTTCGTTACGTTGCATGTCATGCATATCACTCTATTACAACAAGGGTTTGTCCCTTTATATAGTGCCAACATCTTAGTTAATCAAATGACACATATGTCATTGTAACAAAGCCTAGGAAAAGGTTAAACGACAATTGATGGTGAGTCATCATCATTATCACAACACTCCTCCTTGATTCATCATCAATACCGTATTACGTACTGCCTCATTTAAAACTTTATCATGGAAAAACCCATTCGGGATAAAAACCATGACAAGAGAAAAGAGTGCAGTGACGCTCTTACTTGAATATCCATCATTGTGAAGTTGTGTGCTGCCTCGTTAAAAACCTTTCCACGAAAAAACTTAGTGAGATAAAAACCATGACAACGGAAAAAGAGTACAGTAACAGCAAACTCCCCCTGGAAATGATGAATCTCATCTTTTCCTCAAAAATCTCGTAGATGCCGCATTCCAATACTATGAAAATGTTTCTTGAATGTTGTAGTAAGAAGCGCATTTGTGAAGAGATCAGCTGCGTTGTCACATGAGCGAACATACTGAATATCCACTTTTTTATTCTTCTCAAGCTCTTGAGTATAAGAGAAAAATCTTGTAGGGATATGCTTCGTTCTATCGCTCTTGATATAACTTTCTTTAATTTGAGCGACACAAGCAACATTGTCTTCAAATACTTTTGTTGGTTCTTTATCTGTGATTATCCCGCTTGCTTCTTGTATATAATGAGCTATGGATCTGAGCCATACACATTATCTGCATACTTCATGAAGCGCAATAATCTCCGCAGAATTTGAAGAAGTGGCGACCAAAGTATGCTTCTGGGATCGCCAAGACATCGCAGTTCAACCAAATGTGAAAAGATATTCAGTTTGCAATCGAGCTTTATTCAGATATGATAAATATTCTGCATCTGCAAAATCAACTAGACCAACTTTGGGGTTTCTAAAGTAATATAATCCAAATACAATCAAACCTTGAAGATAGCATAATATTTGTTTTATTCCATTCCAATGTCTGTACGTCGGTGATGAACTATACCTTGCAAGTAAGTTACTAGTAAAAATTATATTTGGTCTAGTACAATTTGCAAGAAATAAAAGTCCACTTATAGCGCTCATATAAGGCACTTCAGGACGTAATATTTCTTCATTACCTTTACAAGACAGAAATGGATCCTTGTCAACAACAAGTGGTCTAATTACCATTGGAGTACTCAAAAGAGTCGTTTTATCCATACTAAAGCGTTTCAACACCCTTTTGGTGTAATTTGATTGATACACAAATATTCCATCTTTAAATTTCTCTATCAGAAGCCCAAGACAAAACTTTGTATTTCCAAGATTTTTCATTTCAAACTCATCTTTCATGTGAGCTCTTGCATCATCAATCTCCTTTTGAGTTTCAATCATGTTCAAGTCATCAATGTATATAGCAATGATCACAAATATTGATGTGGATTTCTTTATTAACACACAGGGGCATATCGCATTGTTGACGTAACATTTACTCAACAAGTATTCACTTAAGCGATTATACCACATGCGTCCATATTGTTTTAATCCGTAAGGTGATCGATGTAGTTTGACAGAACATAGCTCTTTAGATGCTTTAGGCATCTTTGATCCTTCTGGGAACTTAAATCCTTTAGGAATTTTCATATATATGTTACTATCAAGTGAACCATATAGGTATGCAGTCACAACATCCATCAGGTACATCTCTAAATTCTTAGAGGCCGTTAAGCTCATCAAGTACCTGAATGTGATTGCATCCATGACCGGGGAATATGTTTCTTCATAATCCATTCTCGGCCTTTGAGAAAAACTTTGAACCCCCAGACGAGCTTTATATCTTGTGACCTCATTTTTCTCATTTCTCTTTCTTACAAAGACTCATTTGTATCTGACTTGCATTATATCTTAAGGTGTAATAACTATCGGTTCAAATACGTTCCGTTTATTAAAGAAGAATATTTCATTCCTCATGGCCACTTGCCATTTATCCCAGTCAGGCCTTCTCTGGAACTCTGACACGAAACTTGTATCTAGATCATCATTTTCATGATCGATCTCTTTATACACAGAAAAAGAGAACATTCCATCATCATCTACTATTTCACTTCTATCCCATAATTTTTCACTTTGCGCGAAGAAGATGGAAATCTCATATTTTTCTGTTCCAGATTTGTCTTCAAGAAAAATCTCTTTACCAGGTTCTTCTGGAACCGGTTCATATATGTCTTCCGGACATATATATTTACTTGGTTCTTCAGGAACCTTTTCACAAAAGTCTTCACGACATTTGGCTTTATTTGGTTCTTCTGGAACATTTGCTCCCAATTTCTTTCTTTGTCGGAGATTTCTATCTTTTGATCTCAAAGGCCTTCCGCGCTTCAGTTGAACTCTTGGTTCATTTTCTATACTTTTATCAATATGTTCTTCAGGAACTTTTACCCTTGATGGATCGTTAGCTCCGGGGATATGGGACTTCGTCACCCTCCTCGTATCTGTGAACACATCAGGTAAATGGTTTGCCAAACTTTGCATGTGTATAATTTTCTAAAATTCCACCTCGCGTTGATTAGTAGGAGGATCAAGATAAGCCAAAGAGTGTGTACACCAGGTGATATAATTTGGTGATTCTCTCAATCACTTTCATCAAAGTGGCAATCGGCAAACCGTGTCGTGAACATATCACAAGTTGCCAGTTCAAGATACCTAATTCTACTTGGTGACGTATACCTAATCTCCTTTGTGGTCCCATTTTTGTTCTTTGGGGTGGCGCTATTGATAGGGGTCTAGTTTTACCCAAATAATCAACTACTACAAGTGCACAGCAATGCGGTTGAAGTAAGGGGTATCGAATCCTCAGGGAAGTTAAAGCTACACTTATGGTTTCTAGGTTTAGATTATGCTAGGTCGAATAAAATTATTGAAAACTAAGAAATTAAAGCAAGTAAATAAATCGGATTTAGATGGATTAAAGTTCAGGAGACGAGGCGCTAGGCAAGGATAATTATCAGGTTTGAATCCAAGATTGCAGAAACTAAGTTTATTAGGGATTTATTAAGAACCGTCTAGAACTCGAAACTCTAAGGTAAAACCAATCAACTCTCGTTGCAGAAGTTATCTATGCCTAAATTCCTAAATTCCAAATCTCTTTGCGAATTTAAACAATCAAGGCAAGCGATAAGAACAGGTTCGATTTGTTCACAAATTACCTAGACCAAATCTCTTTGCGAATAGATAATTTGCTCACCTAAGATTAGTTCAAGTTATTAATAATGCTCTCGCATCTATTAAACAACCTAAGGTTTGATTTCTAAGTGATCAATTCAGAGAATCAAGTTAAGCACAAATCTAGGTGAAGATCCAATTGATTTCCCTAATAATTCTAGTGATTCTATAAACTCTTCATCAAACCCTAAATTACCCTAACCTAACTAGCAAACTACTCAGACATAATAATGCAAACACAAAACATGGCTGAATAATATTGCATAAAAGAATAGAGAATGATACAGGGGTTCGAAATCTGGCTCAGATGAGTTAGAATTGTCTCCCCAAAAGCTCAGGATCAATCTCTCTCTAAGTCTCAAAAACAGAAAATAATGATCAAGTATATTTCTAAACAATGCCTGAAAACTATTTATAAAAGGGGATTTTTCGTCCAGGGGTAGATTTGTAATTCTTCAGAACTTGCTCTTCTTTCCTTTTTCTGATTGGAAACCGTCACTTGTGGCCGTCTATCCTTGGTGTCGATCGACACTGAGTGTGTCGATCGACACTCAGGTCGTGAATTCCACCCTCTTGACTTCATCACTTCGGCTGCTTCTCCAAAGTGCTCCAAAATGCTCCAGATTCTCCCATTTAGCTCCAAATGCTCTCCATCCTGTAAAGACTCTAAAAAGACTCCAAAACTAGCAAAAGACTCTATAAAAACACTTATATCATGGCTTAAAAACGGGTAAAAACCATGATATATCAACTCCCCCAGACTTAGCCTTTGCTTGCCCTCAAGCAAAACAGAAACTTAGACTGAAGTAGAAGTTTGAAAACAGGAACTTCCAATCACTTCTTCAAAACGCCACATTGATTAACACTTCTTGAATCCACATGATATTAGAGCCAACCTTAGGAAATGTTCAATGTACTTACCACAAGCTTAGCAATCTCCCAGTTCAAATCCAGATCCTTTCCTTGGTAAAAGATTCGAACTCTAACATTGGTAATGCCATAGAACTTTTCTGATTCTTTTCCCTTCCTTAGTACCAAAACAAGATATTCTCATACAGCTCCCCTATTTTCTCTTCCCTTAGTCAACTTCTGCCCATTTTCAGGGTGTTCTAAGATCTTTTCATTGACTCTTCTTATTCTTTTTGGGATCTCTGGAATAGTGCTACTCTCTACTTGTGTTCCTTGTGAGGAGACGGGTTCAAGAGCATCACTAATATTGTTCCTTGTGAGGAGACAGGCTCATGACAAGGCACTATTCCAGACTTAGACTATTTTTCTTTCCTTTCTTTTTTTTCTCTTTTTTTCTTAAGGGAAGATCAAGGAGAGACTGCAATTGCCTATCTGTTTGGACTGAAAGAGGAATCAAGTTCTGCGCATACCTTGTTCTTTGTAAGGGGATCTGAACTCGCCCTGTTAGACTGATTCCACTTGTAGCTTTCTACTTAGTAAGTCCTGCAATCAACTCTTATAGCCATGGTTCTTCAAGTGCTAATTTTCTGTGGTTAGTCCCTAGAAAAACTGAAAGTTCCAACTAATTTTGACTCAATAAAACAGATTTTGAAAACTTTTGACTCAAGACTCAACTGACTCTCAAAACAAAACACAAAATTAGCAACCACCTCCCCCAGACTTGAATAACACTGTCCCCAGTGTTACTAAGAATGAGTTTGGATAGAAAAAATTTGTACAAAATTGTTGCAATAAAGAGAAAAATCGGATTCTTACCTGACTTCTGCGCGTAGCGTCGATCGATAAATATAGTATCGATCGATGCTGCGTCTGAAGGTGGTGTCGATCGACACTCTGTCCGTAGACAGAGTTCTGCCACTCGAACATTGAAGTTGTTAAGTCAGAATGTTGTTAGAAGTCTTCCAAGCTGTTAGAAAACTCAACAAAAGGTTAAAAGCACAAGATAATCCAATAAGCTCAATAACTGCAACAAGTTTGAAACAAGGTAATGAAACAAATGAAACAAAATGCAGACTCAAGTGAAAAGAAAAAATGACTCAAAATACTAAAAAGAAAAAGGAAGAGAAAGTCACTCGTCGTCATCAGCATGTGGTAGAGAGGAACGTGGTGGCGTAGGTGGTCGAACGCAGGTAGACACAGATGCAATGGCGTTCCAAATGGCATGGAAACTCTGAACCACGTATCGCTGGAAAGCAGCCTGCTCCATAGGAATCTCAGGAGCGTCTGGAAGGTGATGCGGTCCAATAGGCTCTAAAGTAGCCGGTGCTCTGCGTCTAGATGGTCGTGGAGGATCCGCAGCTGTGCGTGATGAAGTACCTCTGCGTCTGGCAACGGGGGCATCCCTGAGCTTGGTCGGACTAGGCTGAAATGCTAGGCGCCCTGGGTTGCTGGTAATGTGAGTGAGGTCTCTGTCAGGTAGCTGAATAGCCATCAAGGAAGTAGTAGTAGGGATGATTCGCCAATCTCTCCAGCATCTGATCAATGAAAGGTAGAGGAAAGTGATCCTTTTTGGTCGCGGCATTCAGCTTCCTGTAGTCTATGCACATCCTGTGACCAGTCACAGTCCTTGTGGGAATCAGCTCGTTTTTCTCATTCTTCACCACTGTGACTCCTCCTTTCTTAGGGACCACGTGTACAGGGCTGACCCAAGCACTATCTGAGATGGGATAGATAATCCCTGCATCCAACAGCTTCATGATCTCCTTCTTGACAACTTCCTTCAGATTCTGATTTAGCCTCCTTTGGTGTTCAATTGACGACTTGGTCTCATCCTCAAGGTGAATCCGATGCATGCATAAATCTGGTGAGATACCTGAAATGTCATCAAGAGAATAGCCAAGAGCTTTGCGATATTTGTGCAGCTTGCTTAGCACTAAGGTGAGCTCTGCGTTGTTCAAGGAAGCATTTACTATAACAGGATAGGTCGAATTAGGACCAAGAAATGCATACCTTAACCCGGCAGGGAGCTGTTTGAGCTCAACTTTAGGTGCTTTGATCTCGCTCCAATCGCCAAACGATGCATCCTTGCTCGATGTCGCATGGTGTCGATCGACACCAGTTGGTGTCGATCGACACAGGTCTTCCTGTGCGATAAGTTGCATCACTTGCTCACTTGCGTCGAGCATCTTGGTGTAACCAGCAGCAGCGTCGTCGAAATCTTCAATAACATTTGTAGAAGTGGTCAGAGCTCGCTCCAAAGGGTCTGTAGGATGGTCCTCTTTGAAGATTTCTTCAGCAAGGTTGGTGAGTGAATCAACATAGAAGGTTTGTCCATCAATTGTGGGTCTCTTCATCAGCTTCTCCATGTCGAAATTCATCACCAAATCACCAATGTTCAGCGCAATCATTCCCTTACTCACGTCAATGATGGCTCCAGCTGTAGCCAAGAATGGTCTACCGAGTATGAGGGGGTCTTTGGGTTCCTCATCATAGGCTAATACCACATAGTCTGTGGGTATTAGGCAATCTCCAACTCTGATAGGAACATCTTCTAAAACATCTTCAGGGATCCTGATAGATCGGTCAGCAAGGACTAAAGAGATTCTGGTGGCCTTGAAGTCTGTCATGTCCATTCTGAGAGCAACCGAAAGAGGCATCAAGTTGACGCTTGAGCCTAAATCGCATCGAGATCTCCCAAACTTGTCTGAGAAAATGGAGCAATCAAGAACAAAGCTCCCTAGATCGGAGATCTTTTCTGGTAGTCTGTTCTGAATGACAGCACTGACTTGCTCTGATATCATCATTACTCCTTCCTCCATGTCAATGTTGTTGGTCATCATCCACTTCAGGTATCTTTTTATCATTGGAGTAGTTCTAATGGCATCCATCAAGGGAATTTCTACCACTAGTCTATCCATGATAGCCTTACATCTGGCTTCCAGCAGTTCCTTTTTAGACTTCTTTGTGATCAGTGGGAAAGGGATCTTTGGCTTGTAAACCTTTTCTTCAGCAACAGTCTTGGTTTTAGCTCGATTTGGTTCAGTCCGTGGTGGGTGTCGATCGATACCCTCCTGGTGTCGATCGACACTGGTCTCTGGAGTCGAATCTTTCGTGTCGAGTTTCTATGATTTGTCGTTCATCTCCCCAGGTGTCGATCGACACTGATGGTATCGATCGACACTCTGCTCCGTAGCATCTTTTGTGTCTTCAAGCTCCTCGAATTCTGCAGTGCTGAGCCCTCTTTTCTGCACGGTTTGAAGGGTCATGCCACTCCTCAGCTCAATGGCATTCACGTGGCGTTTGGGATTGGTATCCGTCTTCCCTGGAAGGAATCCCTCTTGCCTGTTAACAGTTTCTGCAGTTTGAGCAACCTGAATATCCAGCTTCTTCATGTGAGAATGTATGTTGGAATCTTCCCATTCAGATCCTGATACAGTGCATCAATCTTGCCATTGAAGCTCACTGTCATCTTCTGATGTCCTTCCAATATCTGCTCAAGCATGGCCTCCATTTTGTTGTCTTGCGGAGGTGGCTTCTGGTATGAAAAATTTCCATAGCTCCTAGTGTAGTTGCTGCTCTGAAATGGGGGTTTCGGCGTGTAACCAGAAGAGTTTTGATTTCCTGTGAAGGAACTCTTCTGATAATTCCCAGTGAAGTTCCTATTTTCCTGCTGGTTCCCATAGCGCTGGCCCTGAAATCCTCCTCCGTTGATGTAATTCACGTCTTCTTCTTCACAGTCTGGCTTTGGTTCTAATGACTCCACCTCATTGGCAAAATGGACTTGCTTCTTCCCCACCAAGAGATTGTGTACGTTGTCCAGCTTCCTATTGACTTCAGCGATTTGGTTTCCTCCAGCTCTTCCTGCGCTTTGTCTTCTCTCGAAATCTGCGTTTTTGGTGCTGTTACTAGAAGCCAAATTGTCAATAAGCTCTATCGCATCTTCCAGAATACTTGTGTTGAAGTTGAAATTGCTTGAAGCGTCCAAGGCCATCTGGTACCTACAATCAATCCCTCGGTAAAAGATACAGATAAGATGTGGTTTGCTAAAACCGTGATGTAGGCAGTCCCTCTGGTAGACCTTGAATCACACCCATGAGGCTTTGAATGCTTCAGCAGGTCCTTGGGAGAATGTAGTGATCTTCATCCGCAGCTCCTCGGATCTTGCATCATCAAAGAAATTGCATAAGAATGCATTCTTTGTTTCTTCCCAAGTGTTCAAGGATCCTGGATCAAGCTGCTTCAGCCAGTAAGACACATCGCCTGCAAGTGAGTAAGGAAAGAGCTTGCAGAACAGGTTCGATTTGTTCACAAATTACCTAGACCAAATATCTTTGCGAATAGATAATTTGCTCACCTAAGATTAGTTCAAGTTATTAATAATGCTCTCGCATCTATTAAACAACCTAAGGTTTGATTTCTAAGTGATCAATTCAGAGAATCAAGTTAAGCACAAATCTAGGTGAAGATCCAATTGATTTCCCTAATAATTCTAGTGATTCTACAAACTCTTCATCAAACCCTAAATTACCCTAACCTAACTAGCAAACTACTCAGACATAATAATGCAAACACAAAACATGGCTGAATAATATTGCATAAAAGAATAGAGAATGATACAGGGGTTCGAAATCTGGCTCAGATGAGTTAGAATTGTCTCCCCAAAAGCTCAGGATCAATCTCTCTCTAAGTCTCAAAAACAGAAAATAATGATAATGTAATTGGCTAAACAATGCCTGAAAACTATTTATAGAAGGGGATTTTTCGTCCAGGGGTAGATTTGTAATTCTTCAGAACTTGCTCTTCTTTCCTTTTCCTGATTGGAAACCGTCAAGCTTCGCCGTCTATCCTTGGTGTCGATCGACACTGATGGTGTCGATCGACACTCAGCTCGTGAATTCCAGCCTCTTGACTTCATCACTTCGGCTGCTTCTCCAAAGTGCTCCAAAATGTTCCAGATTCTCCCATTTAGCTCCAAATGCTCTCCATCCTGTAAAGACTCTAAAAAGACTCCAAAACTAGCAAAAGACTCTATAAAAACACTTATATCATGGCTTAAAAACGGGTAAAAACCATGATATATCAGCTATAGGGACATAGACCGCACACCCAAACACACGAAGATGGAATACATCGGGCTTATGGCCAAACGCTAACTGTACGGGGGAATATTCATTATATGCACTTGGTCTTACCTGGACCAATGCCCCCATCATGCAATATAGCATGTCCCCACACAGTGATTGAGAGTTTTGTTCTCAAGATTAACAGTCTTGCAATCAATTGCTATCGCTTAATTAATGACTCAGCCATGATATTTTGTGTATGTAACCGGATGCTCAACATCGACTCCCAAAGACATACAATAGTCATTAAAGGCCGCTGAAGTGAATTCACCAGCGTTATCAAGCCTGACTTTCTTTATGGGACAATCAGAGAAATGCGCTCTCAACCTGATTATTTTGGCAATGAATCTTACGAAAGCCATATTTCTTGTGGTCAAAAGAGACACATGTGACCATCTGCTAGATGCGTCAATCAATATCATGAAATATCTAAATGGCCCGCATAGTGGGTGAATGGGCCCACATATATCACCATGTATTCTCTCTAGAAATACAGGAGATTCATTCCCAACTTTGGTTGGCGAGGGGCTACTTATGAGTTTTTTCTTGAGAACATGCAATACATGAAAACTCTCACAATTGAAAAATCTTCTTGTTATTCAATGGGTGGCCACTCGAATTTTGCACAATTCTTCTCATCATGACTGAACCAGGGTGACCTAACCTTTCATGCCACACTCTTAAAGTGCTGGTAAACTTCTGGTTTACCGCAAAATGTGATTCAGCCGTGGTTATCTTTGTTCTATATAATCCGGAGGACATCATTGATAATTCTTCCAACTGATGTTTCATCTCAGTTGTAATGGAAATATATTCAATGCCATTCTTATTAATAGTCTCAATATGATATCCATGTTTCCAGATATCTCGAAAACTTAATAAGTTCCGCTTAGACTCATGGGAGTATAATGCATCTTGCACTACAAACTCTGTACTCCTTGGCATTGAAAACTCGCTCTTCCAGAACCTAGTATAATCTTTGCAATACGAGTTATAGTACTCACGCATCCGGCGGAGACTTTTATTTTAAGACAGGAGAAATACTTTTTATCCCTAAGGATTGTACGTGTCGTAGCACTGTATGCTAGACAAGTATCTCCATCCTATATCTCAAATTATGATATCTTCTGTGCCACAATACTTATAAGAGATGCAATAATTAATTAAAAATATCGACTTATAAAAAAAGATATATTATATCAAAAGCGTTTTGATAAACAAAACTTTATCATCTACTTTTTTTTATCATGTATACTATAAATCATATTAGTTATTCAGGTCTTCTTCACGAAGAAATAATTATCGACAAGTTTCTTTAATTTCATTGATTCTCAAGATCAACAATGAAATCAAGATGAGTATCGTCACTTAAGCCATCAAAAGAAGTTCCAGCTTCATCCCAGATGAAGTTGGTTTCTGCATCATTTTCTTTGGTCTTTTGTGATTCGACATACTGATCGGCTAAATAGTTTGACGTATGACATGTGCGTACCCAATAGCTTTTCATGCCGCATCTGTAGTAATCGATTTTACTTTGCCTTTTTACGTCCCAACCATCATCATTTATCCTCTTTGGTCCAGCATACTTACTTTAAGTGGATAACTCAATATTCTCTCCTAGGAATAGAGTTAACCCAGTTGGACGAGACTCATGGTTCATCATCACAAGTTCATTATATTGTTAAGATACCATGAGGATTTACATCAACTCCGAGCTTTGGGCGAATTCTCTCGCTTGGAGATTCAACCACTCATTTCCAAAAGATTTCAGAATCTTTACTCGTGATGGATTTATCCTCTAAGCCATTATTGATGTGGTTGCGTAAAAATATCATGGCTTTCGCCTTATCTCACCTAATGTCGCTTCCGACTTATCGATAGTGCTCAAGAGACCATTTCCCTTTAGATGCAACCTTACACCTACCGCCTGATATATCATGGTTTTTACCGGTTTTTGACCATGATATAAGTCCGTTTTATAGAGTCTTTTGGTCTTTTTAGAGTCCTATTAGAGTCTTTTCAGGTTGAACTTTGTTTGGAGCATAATTGGAGATTTTGAAGTATTTTGGAGCATTGTGGAACAAGCTACTGAAAAAATGAAGTTGGATGAACAGTGTCGATCGACATTGTTCAAGGTATCGATCGACACCCCTCAAAATCAGAAGACGGTCGTGACTTTTTACAGGATTAAAGAAAATTAAATTGCCCAAAAAGTTCTCCTTATTTGCCAAAGTGCCCAATTCGTGTTTTAACCCTTATATATAGTTTTTAAGAGTCATTGTTTAGGCATTATCTCATATTTTAAGAATCATAGAAGTTTAGATTTTTGGAGAGAAAAATCAGACTCCTTCAGAGCATATTTGGAACTCCTTTGTTTCTATTGATTTCTTTTATGCAAACTATTTTATTCATGATGTTTTCATCATTCACCATGTCTGAGTAGTTTGTTAGTTAGGTTTAGGGTTTTCAAAGGTGATTGATGAATTGTTAGGTTGAATTGAATTGTTAAGATAAAATCATTAGAGTTCTTCATCTGGATTTGTGATTAATGCTTATTCTAGCTTCATGACCTAGAATCTGATCTTACGTTGATTAATAGGTGCGAGAGTATTATTGATTGCCTAAACTAATGTTAGATGAGCAAAATACCTATTCACAAAGATTTGGTTTAGGGGTTCTGTGAACAATCGAACCTGTTATTAATGCTTGTCTGAATTGTTAGAATTTGAAAAGAGATTTGGGATTCTAGGGTTTAGACATAGATAATCTTTGCAGCGAGAGTTTGTTGATTTTATAATTGTGTTTCGATTTCAAGAACAGTTCTTAAAAATTCCTTACATTCTGTCTAGACCTGCAATTTGGATTCACCTGAGAATTTCCTAAACCTAGCGTTTTGTCTTCTGAATTTACTAAACGTTTAATTGCCTGCTGTCTTTTAATTTAATCTTTATTCTTATCTTAATTCGAAATTAGAAATCCGTTGTGTGACTATCTCATTCCCTGTGGATTTGATCCCTAAATACTGCAGTGATCTCTTAATTTGAGAGAGTACCTCTAGGTAAATTTGAGCATATCACCGCCCAAAGACATATAATTCTTTTCACACAAGTCAAGGACGGCGATCACGAGCTTTGCCAAATTTTATTAAATAACAAAAACTTAATTCATTTAATTTAATGAAAATTTATATAAAACTTTGAGCATAATAACGACATAATGAAAGATAATATATTTAAAGCAATATGAGGAGGCAGAACCTACCATTCAATTTCTTACGGATGAGTTTTTAAAACTACCACTCCATAATAAATAAATGAACAAGAAATGACGTTTTAACCTCTCACTACATAAATATATAAACAAGGATGGAGATTTTAATCTTCCACTAAAAAAAATGTTTGAACATAAATAAGGAGGAGGTATTATCCTTTCACTCCGTAAATATGATCCGAGGAGACATAGTCTACCATGTGACCATTTTGATCGTCAAGGCATATCCTATCATAATGATCAACTCGGAGACATCATAACAAATAAACAGAAAAGGCAGAGCATATCATCCCGTAAATAATAAAATTTAAAATAATTTGAACACAAATAAATCTTACCTTCTTGATATACAGACATATCTCGTATACAGATGAATCGAGAGACGATCTTGCTGATAACGTGTAATAAATTATAAGAGATATTAGGTGATATATAATATATAAGAGAGAGAGAGTGTGTAAAAGAAGAGAGAGGGACGAGAGTTTTAAGGTGAGGGGAGAGAGAGAAATGTGATAGGAAAGAGATGAGAGATTATCTTCGCAGAGCCAGCCCTGAGTTATAATGGGCCGCAAGATAGGAAAAAATATTGGACCTGAATTAATTGATTTATTGGAAAAAAAAAGAAATCAACACTCTAAGGCTTGATCTCGTGACATTGTGGTAGATACTACTTAAATATACCAGTAGACTAAGTAAGATCTTGATGATTTTAGGGCCGAATTTTCTTTATATTAAAAGAGGGCCGCAAGTCCATGCTTGCTCTGCTTATGCTCAGGGTCGGGCCTGTATCTTCGTTATGCTGCATGTCATGCATATCACTCTATTACAACAAGGGTTTGTACCTTTATATCGTGGAACAACTTAGTTAATCAAATGACACGTATGTCATTGTAACACAGTCGGTGAAATGTTAAACGACAAATGATGGTGAGTCATCATCATTATCGCAATATTTAGTTGTTTATTCATTTATTTTATTTTTTTTCAATAATTTAAAAAAAAAAATCTATTTGCTTCTTGATTCTCTGATTTTCTTATATAAAATATTATGTGTTAAAATATATATTTTCATCTACTTCTAATCAAAGTTAAGATAAATATTTGTTACGTATCATAAATTGCAGTTGTAAAACTATTAATAACGAAAGCTATATAAAAAATTATATTTTTTGGTTACAAGAAAATATAAATTATAAATTCAATTTAATATATATAATTTTGCCTTATAAATTTTTTATATAGCTTTCGTTAACCCTCGTATCTAGCAGTAGTAATCAGGGGTAGCTACGAGTTCAATCCAAACTACCGAAACTTTTGCAAGAGCCTCACAAACGGAGATCCCACTTCAGAGAAACCGCAGACATAAAACCCTTAAACGGCTGGCACAAAAGAGAGTAAGCAGTAAGGATGTGCTGGAGATGTCAACCCGGAAGACAACGACTATGAAGAAAGAAAACACAGAAGCCCGCTAAGAAAATGACGAGCTCGAGATATTTCACAAAGGAACCAAGCCAAAACGAGTCTAGTTCTTCCACGAGCAAAAGAAACAGATATGAAGCAACAACCATCGATAACAAGAAGAAAATGACGCAGAGGAAGACCGATCAAATCGAAGATGACCCAACCCATTCAAACGGAGGAGACGAAGCCAGAACACAAGAGATCTGAAACCACCAAAGGAAACACACACCGCTTGATTACCAGTGCAAGAGCCACACAAGGAACGTAAGACATAGAAAGCCTCCTATAACAGCCGACCATGCTTGTCAAAGTCGACCCAGAAATATCACAACGAAAAGAGAAAAGATTTTATCTGGGCGAGACCGTTGCTCAACCAGGCACACCAAGGAAGACCCATAGAAACCACAACAAACTAAAAACAGAAGCAAAGCAAAAGAAGCACACCTCCGACACTGCAGAAAGCCACTGGAGCCGACTGGCGAAATATCAGATCTAGATCTACTTTTTTAACAGAGAAGGGAGAGCAATTCTCTAGAGGGAGTTTGGTTTTTAACCAGTTATATGAAACGATAGAGATATTAAAAATTGAATGATGAATTATTTGTTTGTCGACTTGTTATATATTCTTATAAGGGTCTTTTAGGTGAATGTCCATATTGGTCATGTAAATGAAGGATATAGCCATAAGTTTTTAGAAATTAATTGGATAACCAAAGCCTCATATAAAAAGACAAAATTATCCTTTATAACTAAAAGAAAAGAGAAACGGGTTGTGCTATACTATTTTGTGATGTTCTATATATTATTAATGTTATAATCAAAATTTAAGTTATTTGTTGTTTTAATTTCATAATAATTTTGATTAAATCTTGTATTTGAACAAAATAGTATAATTTTTATGCATACAACGTGATTTAAATTTAGTAAAACTGATAAATAATTTTTAAAAAATGAATAATGTCACCAATAAAAAATATATCGTTCTATATAGCCACATTTATAATAGAATAACATACTATATTATAGTAAAAATAGTATAAAACTATCTCGGGTTTGAAAATATAAAACTATTGTTTGTGCCATTCAATTATCATGCGGCTTAAGTAGAGCTAAATCGGACGTACAATATAGTATATATTTATATATAACTTAAATCGGGTGTACAATATATTATAGACTTGTTTATATAGTTTCCATAAAGAATTTTGTATATAATGTGTCATAGTTATTTTTAGACATGTGAGGTTATCACTCTTTCTATACCGTTTAAATATAATAGTATAACATGTGAAAGAAAACATATATATTTTTGATACGAAGTTTGAGACCAAAAAAGGATTAAGTTAGACACATACTGAACAAAGATGGCAGTCGTCAACGTTACAAACAAATCGATCAAACTATACTATATCATATATAAACATGAAAAATAGTATAAACTTGTTATCATTTGTTAATATAAAAAAGACAAAATTGATATTATACATAATATATAAAGAATATCATAGCACCTACTTTGTTATGATCATAAAATTAAATAACACTTTTGATATGGCTACCGAGCCAAATTTTCCTTCTTATAACGTATGAATAGACAACTCTATATATAGAACTGATGTAATCTAATTTGTTAAAAATCTAAATATTAAATTAAAGATAATTTATAGATCAATAATACTATACAATAATATATGGACATATCGTACATACATATATATACAGAGACAGAGGGGTAATCTTTTTATGTAGAAATCTACATATTAAATTACGAAATTAATTCATAGGACAATAACACTGTACATATATCATTGTGGATGTATTTGTATATATATACAAATATAGAGAGATAATGTTTCATTTAGAAATCTACATATTAAATTACAAAACTAATTCATATGATAATAATACTGTATAAAGATGTATATGTACATATCGTGGATATTTATATATATAATATAGAAGTGTTGTTCAATTTATAGTCTACATTAGACCTGGACATAAAAATCGAATCCGAAGAACCGAATCGAACCGACCCGAATTAGAAGAAACCAAATCGAACCGGAATCGACCTAAATATCCGAATGGGTCTTATATTTTTATATCCGAAAACTCGGAACCGAACCGAAACCGAATGGATACGTTAAATACCCAAAATATAATTATATATCCAAAACATTTGTTGTATTTATACTTTAAATAACTTAAATACTCAAAATTGCAATTATAAACCAAATATATTAGTTATGTTTCGAACAAAATAACTAAAATACTCAGAATATTTGAAAATTTTTAGTTATATTTATCAAATTTTAATTATTTTAAAATTTTTGTAGATAATTTGGATATCCGGAACCGATCCGGACCCGAACGGAACCGAACCAAACCCGAACCAAAAAAGCAAAATACCAGAATGGGTTATATTCTCTAGAACCGAAATACCCAAACCCGAAAAGAACCGATCCGAACCCAAACGGATACCCGAATGCCCAGACCTAGTCTACATTCAAAAAAAATTCTGAGAACATGTAACATTAATTACAAGCTTATCACCAAACAAAATTTTCAGTCTTATGTTCACAAAAATATCATAATAAATGCCATTAATTACAATCTTCACTTGCTATATATAATGATATTTTCATTCTCACTCATCACTGACATCAGCAAACTATCACTGTGACTTATTTTATGGCTTATTCTACGCGCATGTGAATGGTATTTTCCGTAAATATAACCTGACAAATAATTTTGTATGGTACCCTTTAGTCAATTTCGTCTAACATATTGTGTCGTTGCCTATCGCCTAATTTACAACTCAAATATAGTTATCTACCAAATTCACTTTTTATTGTTCGTAGATTTAACCATTAGGGGAAAGTCTTCTGTACGAGTAACAAACACGTGAAGACTAAGCATTCACTTTTCACACTTACAAAACATACTACACGGTAATGTTCAGCATAATGTTTTTAGAAAATTTAACTGAAGTATATCCCATAACTAGCTTACCGCAAAATTGGTTTAGGCCGAATCAAATGAAATAAGTAAAAAAATCTAAAGATCTTTGTTCCAGTTTTAAAACATTTGTTATAAAGTAGAATAACTAGATTAGTGATGTGCAAGGTTTTGTTACTCCAAGTTTTATCCCTAACATAGCTGCAAATTCACAGCAATTATAGTAGTACACTAAAGGATCAAATCCATAGAGATTGTTGTTTCGCGAAAGTTCTGCGATTTCTAACTTCTTTAAATCAGAATGAAAGGTTGGGGGTTTGTGTGTCACGGTTTGAAGTATTGTCTCAAGTAGAAAACAAAAATTAAACGGTTGTAAATCAATAGATAAAAGGTATTTGGTTCAAGGGTGTTCTCAGGGGTTCATGGATTGGATCTAACAAGCAATAGATTAGGTTTTAAACGACTTAGTTGGTTAGGTTCTTAAGCTGAAACGGTCTACTATGATTACTCCGGTTTCGCGGATCTAACCACCTACGTTTGCTTCGGGCGGCGGATATGAATTATCATCCCACGATGCAAATCAGACCCGCAAACATATCATTAACCTATTTGTAAACACTCGCGGCGTGGTCCGTCGATATGCGTTAGCATCGTACGGTGCGATCCGCTCGTTAACCTCTAGATCCAGACAATAGACCACACGTTCGTGTATCTATAAGTCATGGGATCAGTTGCTAATTGATCAGAAAAGCAAACATGCAATAAGCGCAAGACATAAACGAAGATATCTAATGGATATTTTATTTCTATCAACCTAGCGAAATGAATCCATGATTAAACCCTTTTGAAACACTTTTATACCCAACTAGACGACTACTCGTTCATAGGAACGAAAGACATCATTCGGGATATGAAAAGATGCCATTTGAAATGAATAAGAAAGAGGGCTCAAAGACTTCTCCAAAGAAAATTCAGTTGGAAATATCTTTTTAAAGTATTGAAAAGCAAAGAATTAAAAACAATAGATGAAAAGAGAAGGGAAGAAAGGTGGCGGCTGCAGAAGAAATCTTGATAGTTTGATTTTTTAGGTTCAAACAATCAATTCCTAAAAAACAATAGATGAAAAGAGAAGGGAAGAAAGGTGGCAGTTGCAGAAGAAATCTTGATAGTATGATTTTTTAGGTTCAAACAATCAATTCCTAAAACTCTACTAGTCTTGTCATTGTAATATTTTAGGTATCATTCCAAAGGGGTAGAGATAAAAAACACTAGGAATGCATAAATCTATTTAATCTAAGCACAATCAAAGAGAGAAGTTTCTAACAACCTAATTGAAATGGAAACAATGCATAAAAATAAAACCTTGCACAAGTAATAATCTAGAAGACTTTAAATATGCAATAAGCAAAACTAAACTCAAGGAAAGAAAGTTAATTTCGAAATGTGCAAGAAATAAATGCAAGAATTCCAAGATGGGGTAATTGAATAAGTAGATTAAGATGGCTAACATGATGTTTATACTCCAACAATTCTCATTTTTAGAATTAGGAATCTCATTTAGACTTTCCCATCTAAAGTGGTACTAATCTCATTTGCAAACCTAGATTTTCCCAACTTAGGTGGTACTAATCTAGTGTTAATCCTCAACCCAATGCCTAATTCTCATTAGTAAAGGGGAAGAATTGCAAAGGTGGAGAACCTAATCCTAAATGAATCAATAAACCTTTTGGACAACCAATATCTTGGTGTAAAAAGGTAAATCTCTTCATTAAGTTGGTTGGGCATTTCATCAAACACCTTGATGGTGAGAAATGCCATTGTGTTTAGATTGCATGGTTTATGCTAATCTAACAAGAGAAACACTAAATGAGAAAAGGGTTTTATGATATTAAGTACTAAACACAAGGCTTTCCAATTAAATCCCCCTAATCTAACCCATTTTAAAATCCAAGAAAGACTACTCACTAATCATGTTTGAACCCCTCTTAATCATAAGATAAGAAGAGTTAAACATGATTAGCTACACAAGGAAGAAAGATTTAAAACTTAAAAGACAAGTACTTAAATTAAAATCAAGATTTTTTTACAAGAAATGAAAGCTTAAAGTTTCTCTACAATGGAGATAGATCTAAAATTGGGAAGAGGATAAGAAATTTCGTGGTTACCCTAAAAAATAGGGTAAAGTTGCTTCTATAGGTCCAAAAATATTGGTCCCCTCACAAAAAGACAAAGTGTGAGTTGCAAACCAAAAGAAGGGAAAAGCAGATGGACGGATCGATCCAGGGATCGATCTGTGGCTCGATCCAAGCGGAATCGACTGGGCCTGGTCGATCTGTGGCTCGATCCAAGGCTGAATCGACTGGGCTTGGTCGATCTGTGGCTCGATCCAAGGTTGAATCGACTTGGCTTGGTCGATCAGTGGCTCGATCAGGGACTGAATCGACTGGGCTTTGTCGATGTGTGGCTCGATCCAGGGCTGAAACGACCTGGACGATCGATCTAAGGCTTGATCTCAGCCTTATTTCTTTTGGCCGAGCTCCTTCTTGACTCCAATCAATTCCTTAGCTCTTCTTGTCCATGCCCACTATCCAAACTAGCTCCATGCACACCAAATGACCTGAAAATGATGCATATATGGAAGAAATATGCAAATGCTAATGTAACATGTTCTAAAACCTAAAATGAGACAAAAACTACAATAACTCTAAGTATGAGTGCAAAAGTGCATGAAAACCTATCCTAAATGAGTGCTAAATATGCAAAATATATGAGTATATCAACTCCCCCAAACTTGCCTTTTGCTTGTCCTCAAGCAAATCAAAAACAAACTAGGAGAAGAAGTTTGAAAATGGGGGTTAAATTCCAAAAGAGTTTTCAAATGAATCAAATCAATGGTCCTTGTTCTGCAGTATACAAACTATACTCCAAAGAACTTAGCCATATTCATCACATATTGAATCTCAAGTCAAGGCTTGTCTATTCCAAACAATTCAAGAATCCTAACCTTTAACATTTATTAAAGCTCAAACCGTGAATCACACTTATGCAATTGAAACCAAATATATTTGGCTAAAGGAAAAGGTTATGAGATAAAAATGATCTCATTCAAGTGGGTACTCCAAGCATTGGTTTCTCTCAAGAAAGATTGAACTTATGCATAATGTTAAAGGTAAAAGGCAATTGATGCATACATGACTAGACTCTCATCTACCCAATATACTAACAATGAACCTAGTTCCCCTCTCATTCATTTTCTTTTTGCTCACTCACCCTCTAGAGATACCCAAATCAACAAAGCAAGATGCCAAGTATACACCCACGAAAATTCATCAATCAAACTCTCCTTAGGGAAACTTTTTCAACCTTTCTCATAGTGAGTGGTATGGTAATACATAGATTTAAGTCTTTGTATTTTCTTTGGGTTAGCTCTCTTTCAAATTGTTTTTCCTCTTTTTTTTATTTTTATTTTTATTTATGTATTTGGCCTTTTGGCTCTTTTACTTTTATTTTATTAGAGAGCTAAGCCTTTTCTTTTAGACACTTGAGCTATTTACAAAACTTTTCAAGACCAACCATTTCAAACTATGTATCTCTTTCATTCAAACCCCCCTTACACAACCTTTTTCTAAAATCCGAATTAAGGTTTCGGTTTTCAGTGACAACACCCATTAACCCAACCCAAACAAGCCTAGAACTAGCTTCATGATGCAAAGCTAGAATCATATGAGAGCCTAAACTTGTCGCCCTAAACCTAACACTTTATGCCAAGTTCAATCAAAAGTATAAGGCCTCACAATATTACACACGAAATTTGCCTTGAAAGGAGGGTAAGGGTTAAGGTGTGGAGTTCTATTTAGGCTTACAAGAGAGTGGTGAAAGAAATAAGAAAGCCTAAATATGTATATGTATCCATGTATCCCTTTTCAAATACACAAGTATGATAATTAAAAGTTCATGTTAAGGTTCCAGTTTATAGGATAGGATTCAATTCATGCTTGTTTCGGCTTCAAGCCAAGAAAATCAAGACAAATGATCCAAATATGGTTAGAACTTAATTTCATAGTTTGCACAAAGCACCAAAGGACTACTAACTAGGACCTTGAACCAATTCATGAGCTTAAAACTCTTTACATGGAAAATTCCCCCACATGCACATGAATGATGCAACCTATATGACAAAAAAATCAAGACTCAATCCTAAAATTTTATACAAATGAAAATTTTAAAAAATTTCTAATTTGTCTATGCAAATTATGAATGCACGAAGACTCAAATATGGTAAAGGGAAAATAGGAACACAAAACACAAAATTAAATCTCTCAACCTCTCCCCCAAACTTAAATTACACAGTCCCTTGTGTAATAAAAGTTCAAGAGAGACCATCAACAAAAATAAAAATACAAAGTCCAAAAGTGCATGATATTTACAAGGTTTTGGAATGGTGTACCTTGAAGCTTGTTGTGGTTAGGGCTGAGATTGAGAAGGTGGGTTGTTCTTTGCCTCGTTCTTTGCATGAGTTCGAGTGGCATGGATCAATCCAGCCACCGTTTGGTGCTGGAGATCGATTGAACTACTCGATCCAGCCCTCGATCTCTCTCGGTATGCCTCTTTGCCCTTGCCTTTCAACTCCCAAGAACTTGGTTTTGATTTTCCATCTCCCTTGTTTCTGCTCACACACACTTTAAAACATAATCTAGCACTGAAATAAAAAATTTATTCACAAAGATAGACATGAGATTGTCTCCCAAGTGCGCTTTGTGTAAAAATGTAAATCTCTTCATTAAGTTGGTTGGGCATTTCATCAAACACCTTGATGGTGAGAAATGCCATTGTGTTTAGATTGCATGGTTTATGCTCATCTAACGCTAGAAACACTAAATGAGAAAAGGGTTTTATGATATTAAGTACTAAACACAAAGCTTTCCAATAAAATCCCCCTAATCTAACCCATCTTCAAATCCAAGAAAGACTACTCACTAATCATGTTTGAACCCCTCTTAAGCATAAGATAAGAAGAGTTAAACATTATTATCTAAACATGGAAGAAAGATTTAAAACTTAAAAGACAAGTACTTAAATTAAAATCAAGATTTTTTTTACCAGAAATGAAATCTTAAAGTTTCTCTACAATGGAGAAAGATCTAAAATAGGGAAGGAGGATAAGAAATTTCGTGGTTACCCTAAAAAATAGGATAAAGTTGCTTATATAGGTCCAAAAATATTGGTCCTCTCACAAAAAGACAAAGTGTGAGTTGGCAACCAAAAGAAGGGAAAAGCATATGGATGGATCGATCCAGGGATCGATCTGTGGCTCGATCCAAGCTGAATCGACTGGGCCTGGTCGATCTGTGGCTCGATCCAAGGTTGAATTGACTAGGCTTGGTCGATCTGTGGTTCGATCCAAGGCTGAATCAACTGGGCTTGGTCGATCTGTGGCTCAATCCAAGGCTGAATCGACTGGGCTTGGTCGATCTGTGGCTCGATCCAGGGCTGAAACGACCTGGACAATCGATTTAAGGCTCGATCTCAGCCTCATTTTTTTTGGCCGAGCTCCTTCTTGACTCCAATCAATTCCTTAGCTCTTCTTGTCCATGCCCACTATCCAAATTAGCTCCATGCACACCAAATGACCTGAAAATGATACATATATGCAAGAAATATGCAAATGCTAATGTAACATGTCCTAAAACCTAAAATGAGACAAAAACTACAATAACTCTAAGTATGAGTGTAAAAGTGCATGAAAACTTATCCTAAATGAGTGCTAAATATGCAAACTATATGAGTATATCAACTCCCCCAAACTTGCCTTTTGTTTGTCCTCAACCAAATCAAAAACAAACTAGGAGAAGAAATTTGAAATTAGGGGTTAAATTCCAAAAGAGTTTTCAAATGAATCAAATCAATGGTCCTTGTTCTGCAGTATACAAACTATACTCCAAAGAACTGATCCATATTCATCACATATTGAATCTCAAGTCAAGGCTTGTCTATTCCAAACAATTCAAGAATCCTAACCTTTAACATTTATAAAAGCTCAAACCGTGAATCACACTTATGCAATTGAAACCGAATACATTGGCTAAGGGACAAGGTTATGAGATAAAAATGATCTCATTCAAGTGGGTACTCCAAGCATTGGTTTCTCTCAAGAAGGATTGAACTTATGCATAATGTTAAAGGTAAAAGACAATTGATGCATACATGACTAGACTCTCATCTACCCAATATACTAACAATGAACCTAGTTCCCCTCTCATTCATTTTCTTTTTGCTCACTCACCCTCTAGAGATACCCAAATCAACAAAGCAAGATGCCAAGTACACCCACGAAAATTCATCAATCAAACTCTCCTTAGGGAAACTTCTTCAACCTTTCTCATAGTGAGTGGTATAGTCATACATAGATTTAGCTCTTTGTATTTTCTTTGCGTTAGCTCTCTTTCAAATTTTTTTTCCACTTTCTTTATTATTTTTTTTATTTATGTATTTGGCCTTTTGGCTCTTTTACTTTTCTTTTATTAGAGAGCTAACCCTTTTCTTTTAAACACTTGAGCTATTTACAAAACTTTTCAAGACCAACCACTTCAAACTATGTATCCCTTTCATTCAAACCCCCTTACACAACCTTTTTCTCAAATCCGAATTAAGGTTTCGGTTTTTAGTGACAACACCCATGAACCCAACCCAAACAAGCCTAGAACTAGCTTCAAGATGCAAAGCTAGAATCATATGAGAGCCTAAACATGTCGCCCTAAACCTAACACTTTATGTCAAGTTCAATCAAAAGTATAAGGCCTCACAATATTACACACGAAATTTGCCTTGAAAGGAGGGTAAGGGTTAAGGTGTGGAGTTCTATTTAGTCTTACAAGAGAGTGGTGAAAGGAATAAGAAATCCTAAATATGTATATGTATCCATGTATCCCTTTTCAAATGCACAAGTATGATAATTAAAAGTTCATGTTAAGGTTCCAGTTTATAGGATAGGATTCAATACATGCTTGTTTCAATTTCAAGCCAAGAAAATCAAGACAAATGATATGGTTAGAACTTAATTTCATAGTTTGCACAAAGCACCAAAGGAATACTAACTAAGGCCTTGAACCAATTCATGAGCTTAAAACTAGTTACAAGTAAAATTGCCCCCTATGCACATGAATGATGCAACATATATGACAAAAAAATCTATACTCAATCCTAAAATATTATACAAATGCAAATGCAACTACATTGATTTTTGAAATTTTTAAATAAATTTTAATTTTTTATGCAAATATATTAATGCACGAAGACTCAAATATGCTAAAGGAAAAATAAGAACACAAAACACAAAATTAAATCTCTCAACCTCGCCCCCAAACTTAAATTACAGAGTCCCTTGTGTAATAAAAGTTCAAGAGAGACCATCAACAAAAATAAAAATCAAAGTCCAAAAATGCATGATATTTACAAGGTTTTGGAATGGTGTACCTTGAAGCTTGTTGTGGTTAGGGCTGAGATCGAGCAGGTGGGTTGTTCTTTGCCTTGTTCTTGGCAGGAGATCGAGTGGCATGGATCAATCCAGCCACCGTTTGGTGCTCCAAGCATTGGTTTCTCTCAAGAAAGATTGAACTTTATGCATAATGTTAAAGGTAAAAGGCAATTGATGCATACATGACTAGAGATACCCAAATCAACAAAGCAAGATGCCAAGTATACACCCACGAAAATTCATCAATCAAACTCTCATTAGGGAAACTTCTTCAACCTTTCTCATAGTGAGTGGTATGGTCATACATAGATTTAACACTTTGTATTTTCTTTGGGTTAGCTCTCTTTCAAATTGTTTTCCCTCTTTTTTTTTTTTTTTATGTATTTGGCCTTTTGGCTCTTTTACTTTTCTTTTATTAGAGAGCTAACCCTTTTCTTTTAAACACTTGAGCTATTTACAAAACTTTTCAAGACCAACCACTTCAAACTATGTATCCCTTTCATTCAAACCCCCTTACACAACCTTTTTCTCAAATCCGAATTAAGGTTTCGGTTTTTAGTGACAACACCCATGAACCCAACCCAAACAAGCCTAGAACTAGCTTCAAGATGCAAAGCTAGAATCATATGAGAGCCTAAACATGTCGCCCTAAACCTAACACTTTATGCCAAGTTCAATCAAAAGTATAAGGCCTCACAATATTACACACAAATTTTGGCTAGAAAGGAGGGTAATGGTTAAGGTGTGGAGTTCTATTTAGGCTTACAAGAGAGTGATGAAGGGAATAAGAAAGCATAAATATGTATATGTATCCATGTATCCCTTTTCAAATGCACAAGTATGATAATTAAAAGTTCATGTTAAGGTTCTAGTTTATAGGATAGTATTCAATTCATGCTTGTTTCAAGTTCAAGCCAAGAAAATCAAGACAAATGATCCAAATATGGTTAGAACTTAATTTCATAGTTTGCACAAAGCACCAAAGGACTACTAACTAGGGCCTTGAACCAATTCATGAGCTTAAAATTGTTTACAAGGAAAATTGCCCCTATGCACATGAATCATGCAACCAATATGACAAAAAATCTATACTCAATCCTAAAATATTATACAAATGCAAATGCAACTACATGGATTTTTTTGAAATGTTTTAAATTTTTTTATTTTTTTATGCAAATATATGAATGCACGAAGGATCAAATATGCTAAAGGAAAAATAAGAACACAAAACACAAAATTAAATCTCTCAACCTCTCCCCCAAGCTTAAATTACACAGTCACTTGTGTAATAAAAGTTCAAGAGAGACAATCAACAAAAATAAAAATTAAAGTCCAAAAATGCATGATATTTACAAGGTTTGGAATGGTGTACCTTGGAACTTGTTGTGGTTAGGGCTGAGATCGAGCAGGTGGGTTGTTCTTTCCCTTGTTCTTGGCAGGAGATCGAGTGGCATGGATCAATCCAGCCACCGTTTGGTGCTGGAGATCGATTAAACCACTCGATCCAGCCCTCGATCTCTCTCGGTATGCCTCTTTGCCCTTGGCTTTCAACTCCCAAGAACTTGGTTTTGATTCTCCATCTCCCTTGTTCCTGCTCACACACACTTTAAAACATAATCTAGAACTGAAATAAAAAAATTTGTTCACAAAGATAGACATGGGATTGCCTCCCAAGTGCGCTTTGTGTAAAAAGTTAAACATCTTCATTAAGTAGGTTGGGCATTTCATCAAACACCTTGATGGTGAGAAATGCCATTGTGTGTTAGATTGCATGGCTTATGCTAATCTAACACTAGAAACACTAAATGAGAAGAGGGTTTTATGATATTAAGTACTAAACACCAAGCTTTCCAATTAAATCCCTCTAATCTAACTCATCTTCCCATCCAAGAAAGACTACTCACTAATCATGTTTCAACCACTCTTAATCATAAGATAAGAAGAGTTAGAGATGATTAGCTAAAAAAGGAAGAAAGATTTAAAACTTAAAAGACAAGTACTTCAATTAAAATCAAGATTTTTTTACAAGAAATGAAAGCTTAAAGTTTCTCTACAATGGAGAAAGATCTAAAATAGGGAAGGAGGATAAGAAATTTCGTGGTTACCCTAAAAAATAGGATAACGTTGCTTATATAGGTGCAAAAATATTGGTCCTCTCACAAAGTGTGAGTTTGCAAAAGAAGGGAAAAGCATATGGATGGATCGATCCAGGGATAAAAATGATCTCATTCAAGTGGGTACTCCAAGCATTGGTTTCTCTCAAGAAGGATTGAACTTATGCATAATGTTAAAGGTAAAAGGTAATTGATGCATAAATGACTAGACTCTCATCTACCCAATATACTAACAATGAACCTAGTTCCCCTCTCATTCATTTTCTTTTTGCTCACTAACTCTCTAGAGATACCCAAATCAACAAAGCAAGATGTCAAGTATACACCCACGAAAATTCATCAATTAAACTCTCCTTAGGGAAACTTCTTCAACCTTTCTCATAGTGAGTGGTATGGTCATACATAGATTTAGCTCTTTGTATTTTCTTTGGGTTAGCTCTCTTTCAAATTGTTTTCCCTCTTATTTTTTTTTTTTATGTATTTGGCCTTTTGGCTCTTTTACTTTTCTTTTATTAGAGAGCTAACCCTTTTCTTTTAAACACTTGAGCTATTTACAAAACTTTTCAAGACCAACCACTTCAAACTATGTATCCCTTTCATTCAAACCCCCTTACACAACCTTTTTCTCAAATCCGAATTAAGGTTTCGGTTTTTAGTGACAACACCCATGAACCCAACCCAAACAAGCCTAGAACTAGCTTCAAGATGCAAAGCTAGAATCATATGAGAGCCTAAACATGTCGCCCTAAACCTAACACTTTATGTCAAGTTCAATCAAAAGTATAAGGCCTCACAATATTACACACGAAATTTGCCTTGAAAGGAGGGTAAGGGTTAAGGTGTGGAGTTCTATTTAGTCTTACAAGAGAGTGGTGAAAGGAATAAGAAATCCTAAATATGTATATGTATCCATGTATCCCTTTTCAAATGCACAAGTATGATAATTAAAAGTTCATGTTAAGGTTCCAGTTTATAGGATAGGATTCAATACATGCTTGTTTCAATTTCAAGCCAAGAAAATCAAGACAAATGATATGGTTAGAACTTAATTTCATAGTTTGCACAAAGCACCAAAGGAATACTAACTAAGGCCTTGAACCAATTCATGAGCTTAAAACTCTTTACAAGGAAAATTGCCCCCTATGCACATGAATGATGCAACTTATATGACAAAAAATCTATACTCAATCCTAAAATATTATACAAATGCAAATGCAACTACATTGATTTTTGAAATTTTTAAATTTTTTTTAAATTTTTTATGCAAATATATTAATGCACGAAGACTCAAATATGCTAAAGGAAAAATAAGAACACAAAACACAAAATTAAATCTCTCAACTTCTCCCCCAAACTTAAATTACAGAGTCCCTTGTGTAATAAAAGTTCAAGAGGGACCATCAACAAAAATAAAAATCAAAGTTCAAAAATGCATGATATTTACAAGGTTTTGGAATGGTGTACCTTGGAGCTTGTTGTGGTTAGGACTGAGATCGAGCAGGTGGGTTGTTCTTTGCCTTGTTCTTGGTAGGAGATCGAGTGGCATGGATCAATCCAGCCACCGTTTGGTGCTGGAGATCGATTGAACCACTCGATCC
The DNA here is from genome assembly GCA_020283515.1 of Alliaria petiolata. NCBI lineage: Eukaryota > Viridiplantae > Streptophyta > Magnoliopsida > Brassicales > Brassicaceae > Alliaria > Alliaria petiolata. The sequence goes on from JAHZTW010000001.1 coordinate 235,672,477, forward strand.
TGCCCTCGATCTCTCTCGGTATGCCTCTTTGCCCTTGCCTTTCAACTCTCAAGAACTTGGTTTTGATTCTCCATCTCCCTTGTTCCTGCTCACACACACTTTAAAACATAATCTAGAACTGAAATAAAAAAATTTATTCACAAAGATAGACATGGGATTGCCTCCCAAGTGCGCTTTGTGTAAAAAGGTAAATATCTTCATTAAGTTGGTTGGGCATTTCATCAAGCGCCTTGATGGTGAGAAATGCCATTGTGTTTAGATTGCATGACTTATGCTAATCTAACACTAGTAACACTGAATGAGAAAAGGGTTTTATGATATTAAGTACTAAACACCAAGCTTTCCAATTAAATCCCCCTAATCTAACCCATCTTAAAATCCAAGAAAGACTACTCACTAATCATGTTTCAACCCCTCTTAATCATAAGATAAGAAGAGTTAAACATGATTAGCTAAACAAGAAAGATTTAAAACTTAAAAGACAAGTACTTAAATTAAAATCAAGATTTTTTTACAAGAAATGAAAGCTTAAAGTTTCTCTACAATGGAGAAAGATCTAAAATGGGGAAGGAGGATAAGAAATTTCGTGGTTACCCTAAAAAATAGGATAACGTTGCTTATATAGGTGCAAAAATATTGGTCCTCTCACAAAGTGTGAGTTTGCAAAAGAAGGGAAAAGCATATGGATGGATCGATCCAGGGATAAAAATGATCTCATTCAAGTGGGTACTCCAAGCATTGGTTTCTCTCAAGAAGGATTGAACTTATGCATAATGTTAAAGGTAAAAGGTAATTGATGCATAAATGACTAGACTCTCATCTACCCAATATACTAACAATGAACCTAGTTCCCCTCTCATTCATTTTCTTTTTGCTCACTAACTCTCTAGAGATACCCAAATCAACAAAGCAAGATGTCAAGTATACACCCACGAAAATTCATCAATTAAACTCTCCTTAGGGAAACTTCTTCAACCTTTCTCATAGTGAGTGGTATGGTCATACATAGATTTAGCTCTTTGTATTTTCTTTGGGTTAGCTCTCTTTCAAATTTTTTTTTTTTTTTTTTTATGTATTTGGCCTTTTGGCTCTTTTACTTTTCTTTTATTAGAGAGCTAACCCTTTTCTTTTAAACACTTGAGCTATTTACAAAACTTTTCAAGACCAACCACTTCAAACTATGTATCCCTTTCATTCAAACCCCCTTACACAACCTTTTTCTCAAATCCGAATTAAGGTTTCGGTTTTCAGTGACAACACCCATGAACCCAACCCAAACAAGCCTAGAACTAGCTTCAAGATGCAAAGCTAGAATCATATGAGAGCCTAAACATGTCGCCCTAAACCTAACACTTTATGCCAAGTTCAATCAAAAATAAGGCCTCACAATATTACACACGAAATTTGGCTTGAAAGGAGGGTAAGGGTTAAGGTGTGGAGTTCTATTTAGGCTTACAAGAGAGTGGTGAAAGGAATAAGAAAGCCTAAATATGTATATGTATCCATGTATCCCTTTTCAAATGCACAAGTATGATAATTAAAAGTTCATGTTAAGGTTCCAAGTTATAGGATAGATTCAATTCATGCTTGTTTCAACTTCAACCCAAGAAAATCAAGACAAATGATCCAAATATGGTTAGAACTTAATTTTGTAGTTTGCACAAAGCACCAAAGGACTACTAACTAGGGCCTTGAACCAATTCATGAGCTTAAAACTCTTTACAAGGAAAATTGCCCCCTATGCACATGAATGATGCAACCTATATGACAAAAAATCTAGACTCAATCCTAAAATATTATACAAATGCAAATGCAACTACATGGATTTTTTTGAAAATTTTTAAAAATTTATGATTTTTCTATGCAAATATATGAATAACCGAAGAATCAAATATGATAAAGGGAAAATAAGAACACAAAATACATAATTAAATCTCTCAACCTCTCCCCCAAACTTAAATTACACAGCCCCTTGTGTAATAAAAGTTCAAGAGAGACCATCAACAAAAATAAAAATCAAAGTCCAAAAATGCATGATATTTACAAGGTTTTTGAACGGTGTACCTTGGAGCTTGTTGTGGTTAGGGCTGAGATCAAGCAGGTGGGTTGTTCTTTGCCTCGTTCTTGGCAGGAAATCGAGTGGCATGGATCAATCCAGCCACCGTTTGGTGCTGGAGATCGATTGAACCATTCTCCCCAGCCCTCGATCTCTCTCCGTATGCCTCTTTGCCCTTGCCTTTCAACTCCCAAGAACTTGGCTTTGATTCTCCATCTCCCTTGTTCCTTCTCACACACACTTCAAAACATAATCAAGAACTGAAATAAAAAAATTTATTCACAAAGATAGACATGTGATTGCCTCCCAAGTGCGCTTTGTTTAAAGTCTCTTAGCTTGACTTTCCTTACTCTTCCCTAAGCTGGTTTTAGGGTGAATTGGGAGGCAGGAGACGTGGATGTACTTGAACTTTGTGGCATCTCAGCAGTGAAGATGGTGAACATTATCTCTTGCACACGTCCCTTATCCTTCTCATCCATACCCGGAGGGAGAATCGCTTTGGCGCTCACAAATGGTTTGAAGCGGCATGTGGTCTTAACCTTATACTCCATAGAGTCATCTTTGAGTCTCAATGGGTGAAGACTCAAAGTGTTAGTGGGCTGAGCAAGGTTGATAACCACGTGCTTCTTCTTCTTTGGCCTCTTCCTTGCCTTCCTTTGTAATTTCACCAAAAGCTCATCCAACTTGGGCTCATCAAACAATGCTTGAGTTGTGGAGATAGAAGAAACTCCTTTACCATTCTCTAATTCCTTGATCTTGGAGGCTAATGTCTCAAGTTTGGATTTAAAATCCTCTTGTAGACTACCCATGTTGTTATGGATCTCATCCAACTCCTTAGCCATTATCATTGCGCCATTCTCTTGACCATGTAAGAGTTGTTGGAGCATACTTATAATGACATCTTGAGAATGAGAACAAGAGGCTTGACCTTGTTGCACAGAGCGTGGGACTTTGACTATAAAAATGGCTCTCTTATGGTGTTGCTCATGAGCCAAATCAACTCCTCTTGGTTTCGCTTGTATGAGTTTCTCCAAGCACTCCAATTTATCTTGCAAGTCCTTCAATGTGGTGTCTTCACATGATCTCTTGAGAGGTGTTGAATCATGTTCTTCATAGTAGCTTTCACTAGTCTTGGCCAAGTTCTCAACAAGTAGCTCTCCTTCTTCCATTTTAAGGTTTGCAAAACGCCCTTTGCTAGCCACATCCAATGTCCATTTGTGATCCTTAGCAAATCCCCAATAGAAAATGCCAAGGATTGCTTCTTTCTTGAACCCATGATGTGGACAATCCCGAGTATATTCTCTAAGTCTCTCCCATGCCTCATGAAAGGTCTCATGTATGCCTTGCGTGAAACTCAAGATGTCCCTCCTCATTTGGACTGTTTTTTTAGTGGGATATTACTTTTGAAGGAAGACTCTTTGGCAATCATCCCAAGAATGAGATGGTAGGGCTCTCTCCCATTGGTGCGCCTTTCCTCCAAGTGAGAAAGGAAATAGAATGAGCTTGATACTATCTTTGGGCACACCTTCAATGTTGAACGTGTTGCACAACCTCTCAAAAGACTCCACATGATCATAAGGATTCTCCATTCCATTCCCTAAGAACTTAGAGCATTGAATTAACCTCACAAGACTTGGCTTGATCTCATAGGCTGTGGCTTATATTGGAAGATGATGGATTCCAAATCTCAACTCATGATAATGATGAGCATCAAAGCTCCCAATGTTGGCTTGTTCCCTTGAGCTTGGGGAGAGGTAGGTACACGTTCTTGAGATTGTGGAGTTGGGAAAATGATTCTTTGGTTATTCTTCTCCAACACCTCAAGTGATCTTGTCTTTCCATGCCTCTTCTCTTTAGTTTGGTACCTTTAAAAGAATAAGAGAATCAAGGAACACAAGTTAGTAACAAAAAATAAGAAAAATTCATCAGCTTCAAGAGAGATGAGAAAACAAGGTAAAACAAAAGCTTAGTCTCAAATAGATTCAAAATCCTAATGGTTAATGCTAAACCCCAATGGCAACAGCGCCAAATTGATAGTATGATTTTTTAGGTTCAAACAATCAATTCCTAAAACTCTACTACTCTTGTCATTGTAGTATTTTAGGTATCAATCCAAAGGGTTAGAGATTAAAAACACTAGGAATGCATAAATCTATTTAATCTAAGCAAAATCAAAGAGAGAAGTTTCTAACAACCTAATTGAAATGGAAACAATGCATAAAAATAAAACCTTGCACAAGTAATAATCTAGAAGACTTTAAATAACCAATAAGCAAAACTATACTCAAGGAAAGAAAGCTAATTTCGAAATGTGTAAGAAATAAATGCAAGAATTCCAAGATGGGCTAATTGAATAAGTAGATTAAGATGGCTAACTTGATGTTCATACTCCAACAATTCTCATTTTTAGAATTAGGAATCTCATTTAGACTTTCCCATCTTAGGTGGTACTAATCTCATTTGCAAACCTAGATTTTCCCAACTTAGGTGGTACTAATCTAGTGTTAACCCTCAACCCAATGCCTAATTCTCATTAGTAAAGTGGAGAAATTACAAAGGTGGAGAACCAATATCTTTGTGTAAAAAGGTAAATCTCTTCATTAAGTTGGATGGGCATTTCATCAAACACCTTAATGGTGAGAAATGTCATTGTGTTTAGATTGCATGGTTTATGCTAATCTAACACTAAAAACACTAAATGAGAAAAAGGTTTTATGATATTAAGTACTAAACACCAAGCTTTCCAATTAAATCTCCCTAATCTAACCCATCTTCAAATCCAAGAAAGACTACTCACTAATCATGTTTGAAACCCTCTTAATCATAAGATAAGAAGAGTTGAACATGATTAGCTAAACGAGGAAGAAAGATTTAAAACTGAATCGACTGGGCCTGGTCGATATGTGGCTCGATCCAAGGCTGAATGGACTGGGCTTGGTCGATCTATGGCTCGATCCAAGGCTGAATCGACTGGGCTTTGTTGATCTATGGCTCGATCCAAGGCTGAATCGACTGGGCTTGGTCGATCTGTGACTTGATCCAGGGCTGAAACGACCTAGACGATCGATCCAAAGCTGAATCGACTGGGCTTGGTCGATCTGTGGCTCGATCCAAGGCTGAATCGACAGGGCTTTGTTGATCTGTGTCTCGATCCAAGGCTGAATCGACTGGGCTTGGTCGATCTGTGGCTCGATCCAGGGCTGAAACGACCTAGACGATCGATCTAAGGCTTGATCTTTATGGGGTCTAAATATCCGTCCAAGATTGGAGGATTTCTTTGGGGACTCGTCTAGCTTTGAATTTGTAGGACCCTAAGCTGCAAGTGCACAGCGTGCGTTGTAGTACTTAAGGTATCGATCCACAGGGAGGAGATCAACTGCAAAACAGAAGAATCAGGGCAACCAAAGACGCATGGAACTGGGGTTTTGGGGTAAGTGTCACGGTTTTTGCAGAAAATAATGAAAGCAGTATCACGCCTTATATAGAGAATGTTGTCAATCTCTTCTATAACCAACGAGAAAAGGAAAATAAACTAAGGCTTGTAAAAAGGAAATCATGTAAGTAGTGCAGAAAAAGTAAATATTGAAGTGCGTAAATCTTAATGTAAAAGCAGATGGGGCGAACAGGTTGGGAATCTTCTCGGGAAATCTATGGGGTTCTAACTAGAAATCAAACATACGAAAGTTAAGCAAACGAGACAAGGCGATTTTCCCCAAACTGATTCACTGGTTTTAACAACCTAACTCTATCGAGAAAGGTCGATCTGTGAACATTTATTTCGCAGGTATACTGTCGTATCCTGCATCCTAGACGAACACGCAATAAGATTGGGACGATAAACATTCAGACATCTTTTAAAGGATGCTCTCTACCCTATTTTGGTCTAGATCTGAGATTCAGGACGTTCGTCGCTCTCAAGATCCTGCAATCAGAATATAGTTCATGACGCTAGACTCATGAAATAAGAACAAATATGGTGAGACAGAAAACCCTAATCTTCGGCCTAAACAATCGGTTCAACAACAGTTAATGAAATTCCCCATAGATCCCCTTAAGGAACACCCAACGAAAATAAACAACTCAGACATAAAAGAAGAAGTAGAAAACGTGATTGATGAATGCATAACTTGCATAAATCAAATAGAAATAAAGAGGGTTCAAGAACAAAACAATCTCCCTCAAAGAACAAAGTGGAAACCACGAATCAGAGATTCGCGGCCGCGAAAGAGAATTCTGTAACTTAGAGTATTTGAAATGAAAAGCTCATCTCTAAAAAACCCTAAACGACGAGTATATATAAGTCTTCAAGTGCCCTAGGTCGTGGATTAGGTCTTGACTTGCTTAAGACGGCTGTGGGTTTGAGTTGGGGTTCAAATGGGCTCGGGAATCCGTGAGAGGACTGGCGGCATGAGCGACTGGCTGTGGCGTGGCCACTGGTCGTCTGGTTCGGCCGTGACGCGGCCAGCTCGTCCTTCTGGGTGCTTGACGGACCTTCTTGCTTCTTCCATAACTTGAGATCCAACCGTGGGATTGTTCTCAAACCACTTCGAGGTGGAAGACAGCCGATAAGGCTACCTTGTCTCCAAATATGATCTTGATCTCGTTGTGGGAAGGCCTTAATTTGGTGTTGAACTTCTGTCCTCGGGCACTGTTTCCGGGATTGTCCATTTTGCTCCAAAATATGCGTATTTTGCTAAGATTACCTGAAAAGAGTCTTGAACAACCAAATACTCGAAATCTAGTGTTTATGCATCAAAACCTTAGTGAAATGCTTATTAAAGCACTCACTTATGATAGTAAAAATAGGTAAAATATGCATGTTATCAACTCCCCCAGACTTAAACTTTGTTTGTCCTCAAACAAAACAGAAATCTAAGTAAGGAAAAGAGATTTGAAAACGTGGAAACTCATCAAGTCTAGCAATCGACCTGTTTGAGCCACGTAACCCGGAATCTAGCTTCAAGGCGTTTGAGTCTAGTTACCTTGAGCTTTTCACCCTTCTCAGATACGCTTCATGGTCCCTTTGATTATTTCGAGCTTTCTCTTGTTGACCCCTTTATTCATTTAGGCGTGCGGTCTCTATCGAGGGAGTATTGGTCGACGAGACATTATACTCTTCTCTTCCAAACATCTAGACATAGAAATTTCAGAAACAACTCTCCTATTTTCTCTTCCCTTAGTCGATTTCTCCCTACTTTTCTAGGGTATCATTTTATTTTTTCTATCAACTTTCTTATTTTTTTTTCTTCTTGGCTTGAGAATGATCACTTCCTCGATGTTTTCATGATGTCTGCGAACCGTCATGGTCCTTTAAGGAACTCTGGTTGCCATTCTCAAACTAAGACTTTTCATTTCAATATTTGTTTTTCTTTTCTATAACAAGGGAAGATCAAGGAGAGGTTGCATTGCATGCAAAGTTGGAAGTACCTCAAGCCCCTTGACGAGAAGTTTTGATTCATTAGGTGCGGAGTCAATGCAAGATCCTTCGAGTACTCTAGAGATTAGATCTTTCTCCGTTGGAATGATCCACTCACCGTGTTCAACTTAGTAAACCTTGCTTCTAGACCCGTGAGAATGGTCATTAAGGTTCCTTGTTAGAAACGACTTGTACCTAGCAAAGTTCATAGTTTTTGACTAAAAGAAAAAAAGTTTTGACTCTATAAAACGACTCGATAAATGATGTAAGTATGCATAAGACTCATCAAATAAAAGTAAAGTTAGTAATATAAGAAACCCCTCTAGACTTAAATCAAATTGTCCCCAGTTTGTTTAAATCGAGTTGAGGTGAAAAAGATAGGTAAATTCAAGTACAAGCTTGTGAAGACTTACTTGAAAGTGGCGTTGGGATTGGTATGGGTGGATGGGCGTGTGGTATGATTGAGCTAAGGACTTGATCATTCTCCTTATGTCCCTGCTTAGAATCGTTTTAATTGAACTAAAGAAATCGAAAACTTAGCTCGAAAGGAAATGTGTTGCGCGATTGAGATTCCTTGCTTCGTTTGGTGGTGGTGGTTTGTGATGGTGATGTTGGCGGCTGGTGATGATGATGATTATTGGGGCACGCCTATGTTGAGAAGAACAGGTACTCCGGTTGTTGAGTACTCGTCTTTGTTCCTTGACCTTTGATAACACCGTGAATGAGAGATGGAAAATCTTCCGTCCTTGCGTCTTGAAAATTGCGTCACCTCAGAAACTTGACTTGATGTTTGGGTCTATGCTGGCCTATCCAGTGATCTTTTCGGGATCCCGGAAGACAGGTGTTGCTAGTATGAACTTCAATGCCATATGAAATCCGTACTTGGCTTCGGTAATGGTCTTGGTCGCGGAAGAGAGAAGCTAGTCTTTGGGAACTTTTCTCTTCGTGATTTGGTGAAGGAAGTTGCATCTTCTTCCTTCTGGAGCTTGCACAACGGTCTTCATCCTCTAAAACCATTGTATTCTTCTTTGTCTTCATGGATACAAGTTCGTTGAACGTGCTGGACGAAGTAAGTAGAGAGATGGATCATTGACTTAACTTGACTTGGATGGAGTCTCGTCTTGTCTCGCCGTCTTGGATGAAACATCAATGTGCCACGGTTGTGGAAGTGATATTTGCGGTCTTTGGGACGGGTTCAGGCCATTGAATCAAGGAGGATGCTTGAAAGGCTTGAAACAGGTTGAAGGAGATCCGGTTTGGTGAGGTCGGGATGGGGAACGTCTCGAACGGCGGCTGGCCGCGCGACGGGTTGTCGCGGCCGCGGCCAGGTGTCTCGCCTCCGCACCATCGTGACTCGTGGCGCGGCCAGGCTCCTTCTGGCCGGCCCACGGGCAGTTCGTCGCCCGGTGAGTGTTCTTCGAGCCTCCTTCTTCATATTTTTGGTCTTTTCTGGTTTTTCTGATTTTTTGTGCTTTTCTTGGTTTTCTGATTTTTTTGTGCTTTTGCGGTTTATGAAAATGCTGTAAAAGTAAGAAGAAACCAAAACTAAAAATTAGTATGGTTAAGGAGATGAGAAAGAGAGTACCTAAAATGGGTTGTCTCCCATTGAGCCGCTCTTGTTTAAAGTCTTTTAGCTAGACTTTGATATTTTTGGAGCTTAGTTGGAGGTGGAGTTCGACCTTAGGCAAGGTCTTTTTGCCTTCTGCGCGGCCTCTTCTGCTAAAGGCTCATCGAGTCTTTCCATGATAGCATCTTCATCCTTCTCAAGAAGATGTTTCTCCATGGTGTAAGGCACCGCGAGATAAAACTTCTTCCCATCGATATTGGCAAATGAGACTCGCCTGTTCGGCCAATCCATGATGGCTCCTGCAGTGGCTAAGAACGGCCATCCCAAGATGAGAGGTGCAACTTCTTCTTGGCGTGTTTTGACTATTAGAAGTCTACCGGGATTCTACAATCGCCAATGATGACTAGCAGATCATAAATGACCCCTCTCGGGGTCGTGAGTGACTGGTCCGCCAATCCAATCACTACTTCTGTCGTGTGGGAATGCCTGATCCCGAGTTCTTGCACTGCGTAGCTAGGTAGCACGATGATAGTCGAGCCTGGGTCACACAACGCCTCGACCTTGATCCCTTTGATTTCGCACGTGACGAAAAATCGACCAAGGTTTCTTGTCTTGTGCAGGGTGCGTAGTACCCTTCCTGACCTTGCTCGTGTGAAGAGATCTTGTATCTCCAGCATGGTTTCGTTGCTTTCACAGAAATAGTGGCCAATAAGATGTTCCGTCCATGCTTCAATGAACGTGATACCTGATGGAAGACCTCGAACTACTTTGTTGAACTCGTCGAGGTTCCTTCGAGTTATCCTGTTGGTGTAGCTCTCGTATTTCTCGGCTCGGGAGAAGTAGGCGGCTCTGGCCGAGGTAATCGAACGCCTTGCTTGACCGAAGTACACTTTAATCTCGTTCTTACTCTCCAAGCTGTCTTCAAAGTACTCCTTTAGACCACAACTTTCCCATGCTTCATCGAATCCTATGCTTACCGGGATTCCCTCCACTTTCTTGTGGAATTCCACCAATCTTTCCCTCTTGATATGCAGGGTAAGAGGTCTCTCTACGTGGGTGATAATGCATGTGGTAGGTCCGTCTTCAGCGGGCTCGGGTGACTCTTCACGAGGGGTTGGTTCGTGCGCAAGGTGAGGCTGGATAAAGCAACAAGGTGCTTTCTCGACTCCAACGGCTAGGGCTTCGTGTTCTCCCGTTTCTCCTATAAGCTTATTGATGAGCCCGTCGTGCCGCTTCTGTTCCTTGGATAGTCTAGCCAAAACTGCCTCGTTCTTCTTTTGAGTCTTTCCCATGTTCTGAACCTCGTCTTTCAAGTCCTCGACTTGTGATTCAACCTTGTGATGGGCGTGTTCCATCTCCTGGATGTCCTTCTCCATTCGGCCCAAGATGCTGTAGGTGGTCCTGCGAGTTTCCTCGAACTCGTATCTCAGGGCGCGGACATCGCCTAATCCGTGGTGTAGGACCCCTCGGTGATCCGCTAAGTCCTCGGAAGTTATGGATAGTTTGTTGTTGTTGCCAAAAGTGCGGTTCTCCAATACCTTCACGTTGTTGGCGACTTCCTGGAGCTTGCGGAAGACTTCACCTTGGATGGAGTCCATCCGGGCGTGTAAAGATCTCTCAGACTTAGCTTGATAACCAGTTATCGCCTCGATAAGGTTCTCCACTTGCTGATATAAGGGAGCAGGTGTGATTTTCTGATCGTTCTGGGTAGGAGGTGGCGTCTGGAGGTGGAGACTCTCGCTCCCGTGAATAATAGGAGGTGGGAATCCTCCATGTGGGCGAGGCGTGAAGCGCTCGTGTGGCAGCAGCATCGGCGGCGGTCTCCGAGAATGGTGTAGGAGTTCTGTAGGTGGGCGTGAGTTCGGGGGCATGTAAGGATCGCTCCTTGCGTGCTCCATGGTATGGTAGTTCCTGAACTCATAGAAAGAAATCTAGAAGTTAGAGAAAAAGAATGTCTTTGAGTTGTGAACCTAACCTTTGCTTTGGACAGCGAAACACAACCTCCCCGGCAACGGCGCCAAAAGCTTGATGGGGTCTAAATAGTCGTCCAAGATTGGAGGATTTCTTTGGGGACTCGTCTAACTTTGAATTTGTAGGACCCTAAGCTGCAAGTGCACAGCGTGCGTTGTAGTACTTAGGGTATCGATCCACAGGTAGGAGGTCAACTGCAAAACAGAAGAATCCGGGCAACCAAAGACGCAGGGAACTGGGGTTTTGGGGTAAGTGTCACGGTTTTTGCAGAAAATAATGAAAGCAGTATCAAGCCTTATATAGAGAAGGTTGTCAATCTCTTCTATAACCAACGGGAAAAAGAAAATAAACTTTAAGACTTGTAAAAAGGAAATCAGGTAAGCAGTGCATGAAAAGTAAATATTGAAGTGCGTAAATCTCGATGTAAAAGCAGATGGGGTGAACACGTTGCGAATCTTCTCGGGAAATCTATAGGGTTCTAACTAGAAATCAAACATACGAAAGTTAAGTAAACGAGACTAGGCGATTTTCCCCAAACTGATTCACTGGTTTCAACAACCTAACTCTATCAAGCATGGTCGATCTGTGAACATCTATTTCGCATGTATACTGTCGTATCCTGCGTCCTAGACGAACACGCAATAAGATTGGGACGATAAACATTCAGACATCTTTTAATAGATGCTCTCTACCCTATTTTGGTCTAGATCTAAGATTCAGGACGTTCGTCGCTCTCAAGAATCTGCGATCAGAATATAGTTCATGACGCTTGACTCATGCAATAAGAACGAATATGTGAGACAGAAAACCCTAATCTTCGGCCTAAACAATCGGTTCAACAACAGTTAATGAAATTCCCCATAGATCCTCTTAAAGAACACCCAACGAAAATAAACAACTCAGACATGAAAGAAGAAGTAGAAAACGTGATTGATGAATGCATAACTTGCATAAATCAAATAGAAAGAAAGAGGGTTCAAGAACAAATCAATCTCTCTCAAAGAACAAAGTGGAAACCACGAATCAAAGATTCGCGGCCACGAATCAGAGATTCGCGGCCGCGAAAGAGAATTCTGTAACTTAGAGTATTTGGAATGAAAAGCTCTTCTCTAAAAAACCCTAAACGACGAGTATATATTGGTCTTCAAGTGCCCTAGGTCGTGGATTAGGTCTTGACTTGCTTAAGATGGCTGCGGGTTTGAGTTAGTCTTCAAATGGGCTCGGGAATCCGTGAGAGGACTGGCGGCACGAGCGACTGGCCGTGGCGCGGCCACTGGTCGTCTGGTTCGGCCGTGGCGCGGCCAGCTCGTCCTTCTGGGTGCTTGACGAACCTTCTTGCTTCTTCCATAACTTGAGATCCAACCGTGGGATTGTTCTCAAACCACTTCGAGGTGAAAGACAGCCGATAAGGCTACCTTGTCTCCAAATATGAGCTTGATCTCGTGGTGGGAAGGCCTTAATTTGGTGTTGAACTTCTGTCCTCGGGCACTGTTTCCGAGATTGTCCATTTTGCTCCAAAATATGCGTATTTTGCTAAGATTACCTGAAAAGAGTCTTGAACAACCAAATACTCGAAATCTAGTGTTTATGCATTAAAACCTTAGTGAAATGCTTATTAAAGCACTCACTTATGATAGTAAAAACGGGTAAAATATGCATGTTATCAGGTCTCAGCCTCATTTCTTTTGGCCGAGCTCCTTCTTGACTCCTATCAATTCTTTAGCTCTTCTTGTCCATGCCCACTATCCAAAATAGCTCCATGCACACCAAATGACTTGAAAATGATGCATATATGCAAGAAATATGCAAATGCTAATGCAACATGTCCTAAAACCTAAAATGGGACAAAAAATACAATAACTCTAAGTATGAGTGCAAAAGTGCATGAAAACCTATCCTAAATGAGTGCTAAATATGCAAAATTTATGAGTATATCAAATCTCTCTCGAGTATTTGACTCTGGGCGCCGTCAATCTCTCTCTCTCTCCGGCGGCGAGAAAAGTGTTTCGAAAAAGCTCTCTGTAAAAGTCTCCCTCTTGTGAAGCCCTAAGGAACTCCTTATATAGGCCTTCAAGTTTTCATTAAGTGGGCTTTGCGTTTTGACCTCAAGAAATATCAAATAAGTGCAAACAGTCCATGCACACCAAATGACCGAAAATAATGAATATATGCAAGAAATATGCAAATGCTAATGCAACATGTCCTAAAACCTAAAATGGGACAAAAAATACAATAACTCTAAGTATGAGTGCAAAAGTGCATGAAAACCTATCCTAAATGAGTGCTAAATATGCAAAATATATGAGTATATCAAATCCCCTTCTATAAATAGTTTTCTGGCATTGTTTAGCCAAGATACCTTATCATTATTTTCTGTTTTTGAGACTTAGATAGAGATTGATCCTGAGCTTTTGGGGAGACAATTCTAACTCATCTGAGACAGATTTCGAACCCCTGTATCACTCTCTATTATTTTATGCAATATTATTCAGCCATGTTTTGTGTTTGCATAATTATGTCTGAGTAGTTTGTTAGTTAGGTTAGGATGATTTAGGGTTTGATGAAGAGTTTGTAGAATCACTAGAATTATTAGGGAAATCAATTGGATCTTCACCTTGATTTGTGCTTAACTTGATTCTCTGAATTGATCACTTAGAAATCAAACCTTAGGTTGTTTAATAGATGCGAGAGCATTATTAATAACTTGAACTAATCATAGGTGAGCAAATTATCTATTCGCAAAGAGATTTGGTTTAGGTAATTTGTGAACAAATCGAACATGTTCTTATTGCTTGTCTTAATTGTTTAAATTTGCAAAGAGATTTGGAATTTAGGAATCTAGGCATAGATAACTTCTGCATCGAGCGTTGATTGGTTTTAACTTAGAGTTTCGAGTTCTAGACGGTTCTTAATAAATCCCTAATAAACTTAGATTCTGCATTCTTGGATTCAACCTGATAATTATCCTTGCCTAGCGCCTTTGTCTCTGAACTTACATCGCCTTATAAACTCGTTTACTTATTTCTGTATTAGTTTAGACTAGTTAAAATTAATCGCCTAGCGTAATCTAAACCTAGAAACCATAAGTGTAGCTTTAACTTCCCTGAGGATTTGATACCCCTTATACTTCAACTGCATTGCTGTGCACTTGCAGTAGTTGATTATTTGGGTAAAACCTGAGCCCTATCAAGTTTTTGGCACCGTTGTCGGGGAAGTAATAGCTACCTAACGGGATCTAGTATTAGGATTCTGTCTAGGTTTTACTTTTATTTTTGTTACTAATTTAGTTTTCTACCTTTTGTTTCAGGTGAATGCCCAGTACCAGGAGCAACAAGGAAGAAGAACTAGTCACTTTGAACCAGGAAATCAACCGTCTCGAACGTACAAACCGCAAGTCTGCACGAGCGTCGAACGACACAACAGGCGTCGATCGACACACACAACTAGCGTCGAACGACACCCTCTGTATCGATCGACACCTTGCGCGGACAGAGATGACTGAACCTGTGATCATGATACGCAACGAGGCTGGCGACTTTCTTGACCTACAGGGCAACAGAAGGAACGCCCAAGGACAGAGACTTGATGAGGCTGGCGCCATCATCGCCGAAGCTGCAGAAGCTGGATGTGGAAGAACACTAGGCGAGTACAACCGCCCATACCAGTTCTATGCCAATAGAGCTGCGATCCGTCCTCCTGCATTTCAGAGGAATGACTTCGAGCTGAAGCCTGCTTACTACACTTTAGTGGCTCAACATCCCTTTAATGGTCTTCCTAATGAGCACCATATGGACCATATTGAAAGATTCGAAGATTTAGCATCAAGCATCAAAGCCAATGGAGTGACCTACGACTATATTTTCTGCAAGCTTTTCCCTTACTCGTTTGCTGGCGACGCATCCTACTGGCGGAAGCAGCTTGATCCAGGATCCTTAAATACATGGGAAGAAACAAAGAATGCATTCTTATGCAATTTCTTTGATGATGCAAGATCCGAGGAGCTGCGGATGAAGATCACTACATTCTCCCAAGGACTTACTGAAGCATTCAAGGCTTCATGGGTGCGATTCAAGGCTTACCAGAGGGACTGNTTTGATGATGCAAGATCCGAGGAGCTGCGGATGAAGATCACTACATTCTCCCAAGGACTTACTGAAGCATTCAAGGCTTCATGGGTGCGATTCAAGGCCTACCAGAGGGACTGCCCACATCACGGTTTTAGCAAACCACAACTTATCGGTATCTTTTACCGAGGGATTGATTGGAGGTACCAGATGGCCTTAGACGCTGCAAGCAATGACAACTTCAACACAAGGATTCCAGAAGATGCGATAGAGCTTATTGACAATTTGGCTTCTAGTAACAGCACCAAAAACGCAGACTTCGAAAGAAGACAAAGCGCAGGAGTAGCTGGAGGAAACCAAATCGCTGAAGTCAACAGGAAGCTGGACAACGTACACAATCTCTTGGTGGGGAAGAAGCAAGTCCATTTTGCCAATGAGGTGGAGTCATTCGAACCAGAGCCAGACTGTGAAGAAGAGGACGTGAACTACATCAACGGAGGTGGATTTCAGGGCCAATGTTATGGGAACCAGCAGGGAAACAGGAACTTCACTGGAAATTATCAGAAGAGTTCCTTCGCAGGAAATCAAAACTCTTCTGGTTACACCCCGAAGCCCCCATTTCAGAACAGCAACTACACTAGGAGCTATGGAAATTCTTCATATCAGAAGCCTCCTCCTCAAGACAACAAAATGGAGGCAATGCTAGAGCAGATCTTGGAGGGACAACAGAAGCTTACAGTGAATTTCAATGGCAAGATGGATTCACTGTACCAGGACTTGAATGGGAAGATTGAGAGCTTAAGTTCTCATATGAAGAAGTTGGATGTTCAAGTTGCTCAAACCGCAAAGGCTGTTAGCAGGCAAGAGGGATTCCTTCCAGGGAAGACGGATACCAATCCGAAACGCCAAGTGAATGTTGTCACATTGAGGAGTGGGAAGAACCTTCAGCCTGTCCAGAAGAGAAGGCTTAGCATTGAGGAATTTGAGGAGCTAGAAGATGTAGAAGATGTTGCGGACCCAGCGTCGATCGACACTCCTGTGTGTCGATCGACACAGAAGGAGATGAACGACAAAGACGATCATGAACCTGAACCAGAAGCGAAGAAAACACCTTCTACGACGAGTGGTTGAAATCCCTTTGATGGATGCCATTAGAACTACTCCAGTGATAAATAGATACTTGAAGTGGATGATGACAAACAACATGGAGATGGAGGAAAGCATAATGATGATATCAGAGCAAGTTAGTGCTGTCATTCAGAACAGGCTTCCAGAGAAACTCTCCGATCCGGGAAGCTTTGTTCTAGACTGCTCCATCTTTTCAGACAAGTTCGGGAGATCTTTGTGTGATTTAGGATCAAGTGTCAACTTGATGCCTCTTTCAGTTGCTCTAAGGCTGGACATGACAGATTTCAAGGCCACAAGAATCTCCCTAGTACTCGCTGATCGATCCGTCAGAATCCATGAAGGTGTTTTGGAAGATGTTCCTATCAAAGTGGGAGACTGCTTGATTCCCACAGATTTCGTGGTTTTGGCATATGATGAGGAACCCAAAGACTCTCTCATACTTGGTAGACAATTCTTGGCTACAGCTGGAGCGATCATTGACGTGAGGAAGGGCAGGATCGCGCTGAACCTTAGAGATTTGGTGATGAACTTCGACATGGAGAAGCTGATGAAGAGACCAACAATTGATGGACAAACCTTCTATGTCGATTCACTCACCAACCTTGCTGAAGAAATTTTCAAAGAGGACCACGCTACAGACCCTCTGGAGCGTGCATTGACCACTTCCACAGAGGACATTGAGTGCTTGGACGATGCAGCTGCTGGATACGTAAAGATGTTGGATGCAAGCGAGCAAGTGATGCAACTAGTCGCTGCTGAGGACTTGTGTCGATCGACACCAAGGAGTGTCGATCGACACCCTGCGCGATCAACGAAATCAGCCACACTCGCTGATTGGAGTGAGGCTAAGGCACCTAAA
The DNA here is from genome assembly GCA_020283515.1 of Alliaria petiolata. Lineage (NCBI taxonomy): Eukaryota > Viridiplantae > Streptophyta > Magnoliopsida > Brassicales > Brassicaceae > Alliaria > Alliaria petiolata. The sequence goes on from JAHZTW010000001.1 coordinate 235,689,538, forward strand.
GTCGAGCTTAAGCAGCTCTCTGCCGGGCTAGGGTACGCATTTCTTGGTCCTAATTCCACATATCCTGTAATTGTTAATGCTTATTTGAACAATGCAGAGCTCACGTTGTTGCTAAGCAAGCTGCGCAAGTATCGCAAAGCTCTTGGCTATTCTCTTGATGACATTTCAGGTATTTCACCAGACCTATGCATGCATCGGATTCACCTTGAGGATGAGACCAAGTCATCAATTGAACACCAAAGGAGGCTGAATCCAAACCTGAAGGAAGTAGTCAAGAAGGAGATCATGAAGCTCTTGGAAGCAGGGATCATCTATCCCATTTCAGATAGCACTTGGGTCAGTCCGGTTCACGTGGTTCCTAAGAAAGGAGGAGTTACAGTGGTGAAGAATGAGAAGAACGAGCTGATTCCAACAAGGACTGTGACTGGACACAGGATGTGCATAGACTACAGGAAGCTGAATGCCGCGACCAGGAAGGACCATTTTCCTTTACCATTCATCGACCAGATGCTTGAGAGATTGGCAAATCATCCATACTACTGTTTCTTGGATGGCTATTCAGGATTCTTCCAGATTCCGATCCATCCAGATGATCAGGAGAAGACCACCTTTACATGTCCTTATGGTACATTTGCATATCGCAGGATGCCATTTGGACTTTGTAATGCTCCTGCGACTTTTCAGAGGTGTATGATGGCGATCTTCACGGACATGATTGAGAGGTTCATGGAGGTCTTTATGGATGACTTTTCTGTTTATGGGTCATCCTTCAAAGACTGTCTGGACAACCTATGCGCAGTGTTGCAGCGATGTGAAGAGAAGCACTTGGTTCTGAACTGGGAAAAGTGTCACTTCATGGTCACAGATGGGATTGTACTTGGACACAAGGTTTCAGCAGAAGGCATTGCAGTGGATCGCGCCAAGATAGAGGTCATGACAACACTACAGGCACCAGATTCTGTGAAGTCAGTAAGGAGTTTTCTAGGACATGCTGGATTCTACAGAAGATTCATCAAAGATTTCAGCAAGATTGCAAGGCCACTCACTGCTCTTCTGTGCAAAGATGTGAAATTCGAGTTCACTGCAGAATGTCTTTCAGCCTTTGAACAGATAAAGCAAGCATTAGTGAGTGCTCCAATTGTGCAACCTCCGGACTGGGATTTACCTTTCGAGGTGATGTGTGACGCCAGTGATTTCGCAGTGGGCGCGGTATTAGGACAGAAGAAGGACAAAAAACTTCATGCCATCTATTATGCCAGCAGGACTTTGGATGATGCTCAGAAGAACTATGCAACTACATAGAAGGAATTGTTAGCTGTGGTATTTGCCTTTGAGAAATTTCGGCAGTACCTTGTTGGCTCGAAGGTGGTTGTCACACTGATCATTCTGCATTGAAGTACTTGATGCAGAAGAAGGATGCAAAGCCAAGGTTGCTCAGATGGATTCTACTTCTTCAAGAGTTCGACATAGAGGTCAAAGACAAGAAAAGAGTTGAAAACGGAGTAGCTGGTCATCTTTCAAGGATCAGAATTGAAGATGATGTGCCCATAGATGACTTTCTACCTGAGGAGAATATATATCTTGTTGAGAGTCGCTTGAAAGGCATGTCTCGGACCAGATACGCAGAGTGTCGATCGACACTAGGGGAGCATCGATCGACACCCCGTCCGAATCAAAGATCGACAACTCTTGTGCCCGAGTGTCGATCGACACCACCTGTGTCGATCGACACCCTACGCAAGCTTCAGTTCGCAGACGCTTGGATGATGTGTTTCGACAACCAATCTTTGTTGTTCAAGATGCAACTCGACCATGGTATGCTGATATTGTGAACTACCTTGCTGCAGACATTGAGCCTAACCATCTCAAAGGATATGAGAAGAAGAAGTTCATGAGGAAACTTAGAAGGTATTATTGGGATGAGCCACACTTATACAAGCATTGTTCAGACAATGTTTACAGAAGATGCATTGTAGAAAGTGAGGTTCGTGATATCTTGTTCCATTGTCATGGTTCAGAGTATGCTGGACACTTTGCTACATTCAAGACGGTGTCCAAGGTTCTTCAAGCAGGCTTTTGGTGGCCTACTATATTCAAGGATGCGCAGCTGTTCATCATGCGATGTGATGTTTGTCAAAGGAGAGGAAAGATCAGCAAGAGGAATGAGATGCCACATAACTTCATCCTTCAAGTTGAAGTCTTTGATTGTTGGGGTATTGACTTCATGTGTCCTTTTCCTCCATCATTCGGAATGCAATACATCTTGGTGGCTGTGGACTATGTCTCTAAGTGGGTGGAAGCAATTGCTTCTAAGACCAATGATGCTGCAGTGGTTCTCAAGATGTTTCAGACCATCATTTTCCCCAGATTCGGAGTGCCTCGGATTGTCATTAGTGACGGTGGATCTCACTTTATCAACAAGGTGTTCGACAAGCTGCTAAAGAAACATGGTGTTCAGCATTGCGTCGCGACCCCTTATCATCCCCAAACAAGTGGACAAGTGGAAGTCTCCAACAGGCAAATCAAGCAAATTCTGGAGAAGACAGTAGGCAAGACAAGGAAGGATTGGGCAACAAAGTTAGATGATGCACTTTGGGCCTACAGGACTGCTTACAAAACGCCTTTGAGAACTACACCTTTCCAACTACTCTATAGCAAAGCTTGCCATCTTCCAGTAGAGTTGGAACACAAGGCACATTAGGCTATCAAGAAGATGAATTTCGACTTGAAGTCTGCTGCAGAAAGGCGCCTACTTCAGCTCCACGAATTGGATGAACTTCGTTATCATGCTTATGAGAACTCAAAGCTCTACAAAGAGAGAACTAAAGCATATCATGATAAGAAGATCATCTCCAGACAATTCGAGCCAAATGACCAGGTACTTCTATACAACTCTCGTTTGCAATTGTTTCCTGGTAAATTGCGTTCACGTTGGTCAGGTCCTTTCACCATCAAAGAGGTCAGACCATATGGAGCAATTGTCTTGACAAACTCCAAAGGAGAGGAGTTCACT
>JAHZTW010000001.1:235741607-235753276 GCA_020283515.1 Alliaria petiolata
TAATGCCAAATAGCTAATCTTTGCTATTTTGGATCATAAGCATTTCATACACCCACCAAGTGTTTGATGAAATGCTTGAACCAACTTAATAAGAAATTTACATTTCTAGCCAAGACATTAGATGTTTAGAGTGTTTATCATGCCTTATAGACTTGAAATTAATGATTTTTGATTATCTTAATGCTAAAACATCATTAGTTCATTAGGGTGATTAAGAAAGGGATTAAGGCCACACATCATGGTTTAATCTTGTTTAAGTGTTCTTGGCATAGAGTTAGCTTGATTAGTTGCTTAAATGATTGCAAGGTTGTCCATTTAGTTTCCCAAATCAATGATTCCATCCCTAAGTTTTGTTTTAGTTAAATTGTTAATCTTGCTTAGTAGTTAATCCTTGTTTAGTATATTGATTAGTAGTGATTAAGGATTAATTTCATAGTTATTGCTCTAGTAGTATCTATTTAAGTTTGTCTTTAGCTTTCAATACTTGTTTGTGACTTGCTTTTACTATTTTAGCTTAGCTTAAACATAGCTTTGTATTCTTATTGCATCATCTCGCAAGATGGATTGATACCTCAATATATTGCAATGATATGAGCAACTGAGGAATTGCTTGCAAGAGTAAAAAGTCTTGTTTCACACACTAAGACATATCAAAAGTTTACAAAGAACAAAGAGAATCACTCTCAAAATATTTGATAAAAAAAGTTGTGTTTTCTCAAAAGAGATTACATGAATATTAAGGAAAAAAACATGAAAAGTCAAGTAATAATTATTCTTGAAAACTATAAGAAATAAAGAAGTAAGTTGAATGAGAATCAACTCTTGAATTTCAAATAGGAATTTTAAACTCCATTTTCGTCACTTTTTACCAAAAAATAAATTGATTATTTTGAACTTCAAATAAGTCCATAAGTGCATTCCTCAACTGCTTAACTTCGCCCGAGTCATTGGTCATTCAGATACAAGCATTGCATCCTCTGGTTCAAGCATAACTTCCTCAGGTTCAAGCTCAGCTTCCGTTTGATCGTCCTTGTTGCTTCCCATGATCACATCAAAAAGGGTTCAGAAAGCTTCTTTATATCAAGATACAAAGATGAAATCATCTCCATGAAATGAAGTAGCAAAAAAACCAAACAAACTATTAAACTATGAAATCCTTTTGGTGGCTTTGTGTAACTGGTGAAGCTTTGTGTTTCCTCTGTTGATCTCCTCTTTTTTTGTGGCTCTTTTGAGTGTTTTATAGGTGTAGAAGACGGCTATGGTGAATTAGGAAACTTTGGGACAAACCTAGTAAATGGAAAACTTCCATAATTAACAGACATGTGATAGATCGAACATGGTGTTTGTTCGATCGATCACACCACCTATTCTACCGAACACAATATGTGTAGCTCAAACATGTGATCGATCAGATGTATCTGGTGACTCCCGAGCGGTCTGATCAATCGGAAGTACGACCAACATGAGTCGATTACTTGGATCGATCACCTCATGTTTCTATGTTGGCTTCATTTAGTCGCTAGATAGACTAGTTTTCGGTAATATGAGCCTAATGTTTGATACAACCGTCGAATCTTCATCCAACCCATTTGGAGATGAAAGCTAACATCCTAAGATATCTTGTGTCCAAATTTGAGGAGGATCTCACCAAGGGAAGCACTCCATCTGATGAAAACAATCTGGTACTAGAAAACTGTCCAATCTCCAAAATGATTCTTTTAAACTCATTTTCGCCCAAAATAATTTGACTTCTATAAAGACTCTTAGAACTCCTTAAACACCAAAAACATTGATAAAAAGTCAGAACCAAACCATTTTCTTAATAAAAACGTATAAAAATAGTATTAAAAAGTGGTAAAGAGGAACAGAGAGGCCACCTTATCCGGTTTCATTACTGCGCCATTCATCTAGAGGAAACGTAATGCGGGAATGAGTGGTCAACCAGACAGACAAGTAACCATGACAGTCCGATTCCCGGTATCGAACGAATAAGGTCAGGTACGCGTTTTATTTAGACGGGATATAATAACTCTATATTAATATGTTCAAATGCATACCAATACCACACATTTTTACGCTAAGTCTAGTATTCTTACACTCGTCACTAAACATCTATTTTCTTGTTTCCGAGACTCAACGTCTTAGTTCTGACCATTCTCTAGTCATTTCTCTGGTCATTTCTTAGACCGAGATTCACTCGCAAACTCTTGTTCTCTATCTCCTTTCAGCAAAAGGCCCACTAAACTAAGCCCAATTATAGATTAATTATATGAGAAATTACTAAAAATAACCTAAAACTTGATTCTTTCTCCAAAACTAGACCCCATATTGCATGTTTGGCAAAAGTAACCCACATGGGTAGTGAAATTACAACCCTCACCCTTATGACCTAACAAAAAATGTTTGCGATAATGACGGTTTTACCCTAGAGAAGTCTACTACGAGAGAGTAGACTTCCCGAGTAGACTTCTTGACCTATCCAAGAAGTCTACTTTCTTCTAAAGTAGACCTATCGAGTAGACTTCTCGAGTATACTTCTCACCTGTGACTTATAATGCATAGTAGACTTCTCTCAAATAATTTTCTTAAAATTAATTAAACAAATTATAAAAAAAAAATTTGTAAAAAACTTTGATAAATAACCAAAACATATACATTTTCCATCAATTAAAAATAAAATTTCAAAAAAACGAATCAATTTAAATCAACATAGCCAAATTAGGTTATAAACCAATACATCTAAAGAAGTATACTAGAGAAATCTACTAAATCACTAAATCTCAAATTTTAATAATAAAAATTATAAAAAATAATTTGGTACAAAAATTATGAACACAATTAAAACATAGACAATTGGCATCTATATAAAATAAAATTTCATTAATATGAATCAATTTATAAGTTTCATGAGTATTCAGTTTAAAAGGGTTAGGGTTAATGTTTAAAGTATAGGGTATAAGGGTGTTAGGGTAAAAAACAATTTATATGAATTCATAATTTATGGTTTGTTAATGATTTAGCGTTGATATCTTTATTATTTTAACTGTAATAAGTGAATAGGGAAAATCGCATAAAAAACCTTCAAAGTGACAGCTACTAGCACTTTAAACCTCGAAAGTATTTTACTAACACAATAAACTTTCAAATTAAATATATTAACATATAAAACCTTAAAACTGGTTTTTTATTGCGCGCCGTCAGAATATTTAATGGTTCACTGTTCATTTCCGTTAAAAAGTTATGATAATGCATTAAATTTATTTATTTTAATTAAAAAATTATATTAAATATTATTTTATTATTTATTATAATTAAAAATAATTAAAATATCTAAAATATTTTTGAAAAAATTTGACAAAAGTTACTAAAATTATTTAAAAAATTTTAAAAAACTAATTTTTTTTTATATTTTCTCAATTAATATATTTGATAAAAAAAATTTATTTTGTGTTAATAACGATAATATAACTTTAAATTTATGTTTAACTAGTAAAATTACTATTAACTATTTTATTTTATTTATCACAACTAAAAAAATTTAAAATTTTTTTTAAAATTAATAAATAATGTTGTTCTTTGCATATTTGAAGTTTAAAAAACTAAGATTGTTTTGCACACTTATGTAATAAATAAGTTATCGTTTGCATATTTGTCATCTTTACTTCATGTATTTTTTTAATATTTTTTGTATTTTTTTAACCATGATAAAATACTAAAAGATTAACTTTTAATTAAAAATAACTTTAAAATCATATTAATGTTATTAACAGAAAATAAACATTTTTTGTTAAATATAGTAATTTAGTAAAACAACTTTATTTATAAAAAAAAATTAAAAATACATGAAAGTAAAGATGACAAATATGCAAATGATAACTTTATTTATTACATAAGTGTGCAAAACAATCTTAGTTTTTTAAACTTCAAATATGCAAAGAACAACTTTATTTAAAAATATTTTTTAATTTTTTTAGTTGTGATAAATAAAATAAAATAATTAATAGTAATTTTGCTAGTTAAACATAAATTTAAAGTTATATTATCGTTATTAAGACAAAATAAACATTTTATCAAATATATTAATTGAGGAAATATAAAAAAAAAATTAATTTTTAAAAAAAATTTAAATAATTTTAGTAACTTTTGTCAACTTCTTTTAAATTTATTTTAGATATTTTATTTATTTTTAATTATAATAAATAATAAAATAATATTTAATATAATTTTTTAATTAAAATAAATAAATATAATGCATTGTCATCACTTTTTAACGGAAGTGAACAGTGAACCGTTAAATATTCTGACGGCGCGCAATAAAAAACCAGTTTTAAGGTTTTATATGTTAATATATTTAATTTGAAGATTTATTGTGGTAGTAAAATACTCTCGAGGTTTAAAGTGCTAGTGGCTGTCACTTTAAAGGTTTTTTATGCGATTTTCCCTAAGTGAATATGTCAAGTAAATTAATGTTTTGATATAAGTTTTAATCGAAAATATTTTATTTAGGATTTAGGGTAAGTAGACTTCTCGAGTAGAATTCTCTCTATTATAATTATACTACACAGTAGACTTCTCTAGTAGACTTCTCGAGTAGAATTCCAGAGTAGACTTCTCTCGTGTGACTAATAGTGCAGAGTAGAATTCGCGAGTAGACTTCTCGATTAGAACTCTATCAAATAATTTCCTGAGAATTAATTAAAAACAATTTAAAAAGTTAAATTTTATAAAAAAAATTAGATAACAAACCAAAACATATACATTTTCCATATATTAAAAATAAATGTTCAATAAAATGAATCAATTTAAATCAACATAGCCAAATTAGGTTAGAAACCAATACATCTAGAGAAGTCTACTAAATCATTAAATCTTAAATTTTAATAATAAAAATTATAAAAAATAGTTTGATAAAAATTATTATGAACAAAATTATACACAGACAATTGGCATCTATATCAAATAAAATTTCATAAATATAAATTATTTATAAGTTTCATGGGTATACAGTTCAAAAGGGTTAGAGCTGAGGTAAGTATAGGGTATAAGGGTGTAATTGTTAGGATAAGCAAAAAATTCTATATAAATTCATAGTTTATGGTTTGGTTGATGATTTAGTGTTGATGTCTTTGTCATTTTAACCGTAATTTGTGAATATATTAAGTAAATTAATGTTTTGATATAAGTTTTAATCAAAAATATTTTATTTAGGGTTTAGGGTAAGTAGACTTCTCGAGTAGACTCCATAGAAAACCATAGCGGGAAATAGAAATTTTTTAACAAATTAGGCGGGAACGGGTAATTGATTAAGTAGACTTCTCTCTTGTACACTTATATTAAAAGTAGACTTCTCGAGTAGCTTCTCGAGTAGACTTCTCGAGTAGCTTCTCGAGTATACTTCTCGAGTAGACTTCTATCGGCTAGACTTATATAAGGAGTAGACTTCTCGAGTAAATTTTTCGAGTAGACTTCTCGCTAATCCGAAAAACACTTCGGTTGAACCGAGCAATTTTACAAACCCATGATCATGGAATATACCATTTGTGCATTTAATTTATATCGGACAAAACCCTAATTTCTCTGAAAGGGAGATTTTCACAATTTATGTCGCCGTCGCCACTGTCGCTGTCGCCACTGTCGCCATCGCTGTCGCCGTCGCCACCGTTGTCGTATACAGAGGTAATCTTTGTTCTCCTCTCTCACTTCTCTCACTTATCTCACTTTTTCATCTGTATATATACCTTAATCGAATTCGTTTATCTCTTCTCATCACTGCCCCTTTTTGGGTCGTCGCCTCGCCCCTGCTGGATGTTTCTTCACTGTCGCCGCCGGTGGTAATTCTATCCTCCTAGTATTTTGTTATTATCGCCGCAAATTTTGACATTTATGGTTGCATTTACAGATCTCTGCGACGCCATTGGTTTTCTCCTCCGAATTTCAGTGATTTCAGTGTTCTCGAAGGTAATTATACGGCTCTTTTGGTCAGATTAAGTGTAACTAGTGGTCTATTTCAGACTTCATATGAGATTTCTCAAGTAGTCTTGTAAAGTAGACTTCTTTATGAAGTAGACTTCTTTATGTAGTAAAACTCGGAAGTAGACTTCTCGAGTAGACTTCTCTAGTATATTTCTGAACTAGACTTCTGAACTAGATTTGTGGGTTTTGCAGGATGGAGAAGGCAATGTTTCCAAGGAGATTATACACAAAGGGCGAGGAGCCCCAGTTTGGCAAAATATAAGCTACTACAGCAACGATAGTAAGATGTTTCCTGCATTGGAAGAAGTACTACAAGAGGATGAATGGGGAGAGCTTTTGGACTCGCAGCTGAGTGTTTTTCTGAAGTTCGACAAACTGAAATTTGGCTGGGCATCGAGGGTGGTTCAGTATATACTCGGTTTTCAGCTGGTTTGCAAGAAAAAGTACGATATATGGAGTCTGGTAGATGGCTTACAGCGGTTGTCGAGGATGAAAATACATCAAAGAGGCTATGCTGAAACATGTAAATTTATATTTGTAGACTTCTTTTGTATACTTCTTTGCGTAGACCTCGGTAAAATATATATCCCAATTGTTTGCAGGCTAGCTTCAGCAATTTTACTTTGAATGAACGGGAAGAGATGTTCCCTATTTGGGATGATGAGGTAGTTGATCCTCTGATCGAGAACATTATCAAAGCCATATTTGGGGAGTTGGATGAGGGTAAATGGAACTGGAAGTCCAGTGATTGGCGGTCCAAAGGTGTTAAGGAGTCGAACGTCGTGAAGTTAGAGGCCACAAAGGGCCAAAATAGAGGCGTTCATTCTGATGATGAAAGCCGGAAGAAGACTTGTCCAGCCCCTCCTCCTTCCATAGACGATGATGTTTTGAAGAGTATTATCGAGACGATGAAACAACATGTCTCGTCATGTTGCACGAGTATGGCGGGGGATATGAAGCTCGGACTCTTAATTGACAAGGTTGTCGCTGTGGAGGGAACTGTTGCCAAGATTAAGGAGGCAAGTAATGAGGAGCATGTCAAGTCCAGCGATGGTCGGGTTAGTTCCGATCCCTCTCCCAATACAACCAAAAAGACCTTAAAGACAAATAAGCCTGCTAGGCCTTCTTTGAAACTAGTCATTACTAGGGTTACTAGAGCTAGGGCAAGATTGAGGGCAAACCCGTCTGAAAAGATGTAAACTGCTTGTGCCGGATCCATGTTGTATTTTAAGATGATTTGAATTGTGTATACCCTTTGATTTCCGACTCCATGTATACTTGAACAATTTCCAATTAATAAAGCCGTTAATTTCCAGATGTTTGTTCCTATCATTGACATCTATCATGCATTATTTCAGAAAAAATAAGCAGCTCCATGTGAGAGTGTAAACGGTGCCCAAGATGTAGAACCAAGTGTCGTCTATGTAGGGAGGGGCAAACCATCGCAGAAGGATCTGGATGATCAGTTAATGAAACAACTGTCTAAAAAGAAGGCCGCAAGATTTGTGGCACGATCCAAGGCCGACAACAACTTAAAGAGGGCAATAGCTTCTACAGTTCCAGGAAGTAGTACCCAAAACGTAATCAAAACTGATGCCGTGAAGGCAAATGTAGGTGGTGGATATGTTCCTTTTGCTTCCATTGATGCCGTGAAGAATAAGGCTCTAAATTACTGGCTGAAATGTCTACCGTAAGTTGTCACTATCGAAATAAGATTTATAAATTGAGCAGTATTGGTCTATATAGCCTGAGTATTGTGTGCGCATTATGTCTGCAGTGGCTGGCCGGCTCACGACAAGAAGAAGCATCCAATAAACTACTGGTGGTGGCTGCTGAGGACTCCACAGAAATGGCTTGTAGACACAGGAAGACTTCTCGAGTATACTTCTCGTGGATATATTTATATAAGGAGTACACTTCTCGAGTAGACTTCTCGTGGATAGATTTATATAAGGAGTAGACTTCTCGAGTAGACTTCTCGAGTAGACTTCCCGAGTAGACTTCTCGATAATAGACTTATATAAGGAGTAGACTTCTCGAGTAGACTTCCCGAGTAGACTTCTCGATAATAGACTTATATAAGGAGTAGACTTCATTTCATACTTTGCTGACCTCTCTATTTCTCAATGTAGCACATGGAGACCGGCATCAACCTGCTCAGATATCTCTTTACGAAATATCATAAATGGTTTAGGAGTGATCGTATCTGCTTCCTTGATACTATTTTCGGCATGATGTGGAATAACAAGTACGCTGATTTTCGTGCCACCAAACCAAATCCCGATGGCTCAGGTAGAATGCTGCCGCCTGGTGCCTTTGATTATTACAACGGTGAGGCACCGGTGTACTGCAGAACGAACAAGTCATGGTGGATCGATATCGATGACATATACCTGCCCTTGAATATAAAACAAGATCATTGGATTGCTCTGTGTATCTCATTACCTAATCGGCACATTATCATTTGGGACAGTTTTCTTGGTCATGCTGATGATGAAGAGTTAGTGAAAGCAGTTGAGCCTTTCGCAGTCATGATGCCTTATCTGCTTCGAGATATGGCTCCCCGAGAAGAGAAAGATAAGTTCCCTTATACAGCTTTCACGCACACACGGGTAGACGGAGAATGGGTGCCACAACAAAAGATCGGTGGTGATTGTGGAGTTTTTTGCCTGAAATTTATTGAATATCATGCTCTTGGACTGCCATTTCCTTCGACATTGTGTCTAGCCAACATGAAAGTTCATAGACAGAAAGTTGCGATTGACTTATTCCACGAGATCGGCTGCAAAGGACCGTCTGAAGACCGCGACTGGCGGGATTTAGACATATATGAAGGTACCTGATTTCCTGAACAGACTAATTATGGTGGTGAATGTTTTGTACCCCACTTGTAACAAACAAATTATGGTGGTGAAGGTTTAGTAAATTTTGATGTGGTTGGAAAGTTTTTGTTGTAACCCATCAGTTAATATATAACAAGGATTGTGTTTTTTCTTACATAACTTCTCAATCTAGTAGACTTCTTATGTATTACATAACTTAAAGGTGAATCAGAGGGACATTATAATACAAAGTAGACTTCTCGACATGAGACTTATAATACAAAGTAGACTTCCCGAGTAGACTTCTCGAGTAGACTTCTAGAGTAGACTTCTAAAGCAGACTTCTCGACATGAGACTTATAATACAAAGTAGACTTCCCGAGTAGAGATTAAACTACACAATGGGGGCGAGTATGACCATGTTGCTTGCACCTTGAGCAACTGTATTTCTTGTGCATCTTTCTCGGTCTTGTGCCTCTCTTCCTTGACATTTCTAGCCAAGTTTGCCACCTCGATTTTTTCTTTCTTCCGGGAGCTATCTTCATGACTGGAACACCACATAGCTCATCTTTCTTGACTTCGTTTTCATCAGAAATCGGGGGGTTAATGGGATGGGAGTACGCAGCATATAATGACTCATTCGAGTAAGATGGACACACAATTGTTGACAGTTGCACGTTGGCCTCTGCTGCGGCTGCAATGACATGTGAGCAAGAGATTTTCTCAACATCATACACACCACACGAACACTCCCGCTGTTCCAAATCAACAATACAATCTCGTGCTCCACCCTTAACAGAGAAACGCTAGCCATCTGTGCGTTCTACTTTAAAATTTTCAGCATAATGATCTCGAATTACCAATAGATATTCTACCCCTGGGTATGGCTTGTTGTGAGACTAAGAGCATCTTCACGCCTTTTATTATACCATCTCTTGAGCTTCTCTCTAACAAACTCCAGCAAAAATATGATGGGAAATCCTTTGGCTTGCTTAACAGCCGCATTGATCGATTCTGCGATGTTGCTAGTCTTTATGTTGTACCTGTCGCCAGGGAAATGAACTTGTGACCATAACCTCGGGTCCACATCCTGCAAATATTGAGCAAGTCCGGGTTTACATCTCGGATTGCATCCATGTATCGGTTATAATCGTAAGACGTATGCGCGTATGCAACCCCTTTCACCAAGTACATGAGTTGCTTCCCGTGAAAGTTTGTCACTATGTTTTGCTGAAGATGATAGTAACATATGCCCCGTGTTGCCCATGGTATCACATTCCTACATGCGCCAGCGATGGAGTCGTGCCGATCAGAAACTATGACAAGCGGATACTGATCTGAGAAACATCCACTCAATTTGGTGAAAAACCAATTCCATGAAGCATTACACTCAGAATCCTCAACTACAAAAGCCAAAGGAAATATCTGAAAGTTATCATCCTGTCCGGCTGCCACTAGCAAAACACCTCCATACTTTCCATTTAGATGAGTCCCATCAACAACAATCACTCGACTCATGTACTGAAAACCAGCTATGGAAGCTCCAAAAGAAATAAATAGGTACTTAAACTGATTCATCTCATCGCATACAAGGTCGGTGACACTTCCCGGATTGGCTCTCCCAATTTGACGCAAATAAGAAGCCAGCTTTGCATATCCATCTTCTGTTGTTCCCCTCACCAATTGTTGGGCATGTATCAAAGCTCTATAAGATGTGGTGTAACCGAGGTTGAGACCGAACATCACCTTCATAGAATCTTTGATATGCTTTGGCACAATTCCATCGATTAGTCCAACCCGCTCTATAAACAGAGCTCTGACGTACTTGGATGTACAACGTCTACGGTGAGCTGATCGGTCTACAACATAACAAGTATGATCCTTCAGATACTTTGTCACCCAGAATGTGTGTGCTTCGTTCTTCACACCCGCTCTAAGCTTCCATGTGCATCATTTGACAGAACATTTTGCTACAAACAAAATCTTCGTAGACTTGTATACTTTAAAAGCAAATCTTCTCATCACTGCCACCAATCTCAACTCTGATACAAGCTTGTCCTTTCTAGAAAAACCCAGTCCAACAAATATATTAGAGGACCAAGTAGCATTGGATCGATCAAAACCACCACAACGCTCTTTAAAACCCTCAACAACAAAAGACATATCAGTTTCATCCTCATTTTTAACTTTCCCGTACTCATTGTAATCCACACCTGAATCATCCAACTCATCTTTCACTTTCACATTCGGATTATCAGCTTCATCCTCATCTTTAGCGTTTTCACCCAATTCTTCTTCATCGTCTTCATCCCACTCTTCTTCATCATCAGAGCAGGGATCTGAATGTCCACCTACATCATCATTCTCATGGTCTATCATCCTACTCGAAACGCAAAGGCGTACACCATGGATCCTACTCAACTCAATCAAGGTGTGAACGTGTCTATCATTTCTGACATATATAGGCGGAGAATCAGGAGGCATTTGTTGAAGCATCAGAGGTGGTAATGGATAGGATAACTCCACAAACTTTGTTTCTGTTTCCAGCATATAATCCTCTTGTGCCATTTCAAGAAGCTCACCATGTGTGCAACCATCTCTCAAAAAAAACATTTGCCCTCCTTTGCTATTATCCACCTCGAAATGCCACAATGATTCTTTCATCACCCATTCTCCATAAACCGCTGGTATGTGAGTCATTCTCTGTAAGAAAACAAAATCCAAAACACATTAGAAAGAAATAAACATTGAAAAGTAGACTTCTTGTATTTCTTCGAGAAGTCTACTACTAATATGCTAAATGCCTAATAACAGAAGAAAATTAATTAAAGCTCAACTATATTAAACAAACATGTAAAATTCATACATAAGAAA
>JAHZTW010000001.1:235792558-235808222 GCA_020283515.1 Alliaria petiolata
CAAGTGCCAATGACAAGTGCTAAGGAGAGACTCGATGTGGTTGAAGCGAATCTGGGATCAGTGCAAGACGAAATCATAAAGCTCAAGGATGAGATGGCAGACAAGTTTCAAACCATGGAGAACTCTTTCCAACGGATGTCGGACGAGAACCGAGAAGCCATCAATCGTTTGATGACGATGTTGACGACTAACCGTGAAAGTGGTCCTAGTGGAACACACGATCATCCCCGTCCTAACCCATCTTCACCAACAACTCAACAACCTTCCAACGTTAATCGGCTTCACCAGAATCTCCCTCAAGCGATTCACCGTCACGTGAAACTTGATTTGCCGCGTTTCGATGGCGGTGATCCGACGGAGTGGCTCACCAAGGCCAAGCAGTATTTTGCTTACCAAGGTGTACCCGACTACCAGCAAGTCAGCCTCGCCACGTACCACCTCACGGGCGAAGCAAACCAATGGTGGCAAGCGACATCCAAAACGCTGGGCACCGATGCAAACAACACCGTATGGGAGACTTTCGAGGCGGAGCTTTGGGTACGTTTTGGTCCTACACAAGCACGACGTTTTCATGAGGCGTTGTCTAAAATTCAACAAACCGGTTCCTTGCGGGAGTATCAACGGGAATTCGAACAACTACGCAACAAGGTTACCAATTGGTCGGAGGAAGTTCTTGTTGGTACGTTTCTCGGCGGATTAAACCCGGCCATCGCTGCACAGGTCCGAATGTTCTCTCCAACAACATTAAAGGAGGTTCTCAATCTCGCCCGTTTAAGTGATGAACAAATCCAGGCACAGCGACAACACAGACCCTTTCCCCCAAACGATCCCTCGCCGCCAAATCAACGTAACTCTCCCTCATCGCAATCGGCACCGAAACGGCTCAGTTGGGACGAGATGAAACGCAAACGGAGTCTTGGGTTGTGTTTCAGTTGCGATGAGCGTTACACTCCAGGCCACCTGTGTAAAACATCACAGCTTCTACTCATGCTCGGCGAAGATGCAGAGGATGCAGCTGATGATGAAAGTTTGGTTGATGCGACTGGGGAGGACCCTTAACAGCTGCAGCACAGTTTTCCTCCCTTGAAGCTTGAGGACAAGCTTCATCTTGACGGGCGGAGTAATGATGGAAGCGAAGAACCAAACCGGCGCATCTCGAACCGTACCAAGATGCCGAACCAAAAATATATGTCGTGAAGTATCTCTGGTTTTCTTTTATTTGATTTAGCATTTGTTTCAGTTAATAAGGGGACTTAGTCTTCCTCTCTTAGAAGAACTAAACTCCCCACTTTCCCATTTCCCGTACGTATAGGAGCAACGATTCCATCATTTGTTCTTGTATCTTTCAGTATTTAAATCAATGAAAAAGCCAAAAAGAGGCAATCTGAATTGCCCAAACTCAAGTCTTATTATTTACTCTGTTTTCAAGCTTTAATCAAAGTTCTTCTCTAACAAATCATCAGAAAATAAGAAAAGAGAAAATTTGGGAGAGAATACAAAATGATTTCTGGAAATATTTCCTCTGAGATGCTTTTATCGCATCTTGACAGGCGGTCAATGACAGCACACGTTTCCTAACGGATACATTTCGAATTATAATTATTATGGGCCTTTAAGCGAATCAATTTATTTGAACTAAGTCCAATACCAGAAAAACACCAAAAGCGAACCGGGCCTGCATTTCCCACGTTTTGCGGTTAGTGCAATATGTCTCACTACAAAACACTAGAAATGAATCCGCGTTGCGCATAGTTATCTTTTAATCTTATTTTTTATTTTATAATGTTATATATTTATATTATTATTATGTTTATTTTTCTATTTTTTTTGTTTTTTCATAAGTTTAAATATTATTTTAGTTTCTTTATTATTGTTAAATATGTAAACCTATTGTGAAATATTTTTTTAATATGAATTAAGATGTGTTAATTGTTAAAAAAAAGTTTCTTTTATTCTTATACTTATGCGCTACCGTAAGTATCTATATATCCCACTAAATATTTTTATTCAATTAGCTTCTCTTTTTTCTGTCGCTTATTTCCTGCGAGATCAACAAAGTGAATTCACCATCGATTCTATTCATTCTCTTTATTTTTAATTCGAAATGCTGTTCTGATTTTTTTTTCCTAGAGAATTTTCAGTTTTGTGGGTTGTAGAATAAGTGTTTCTTTTTTACTTTTAAACTAATATCATGTGGATGCCTAATTTATAGACTCTCTTCAGTGTAGTTTAAAGTCATTTAGATCTTGAAAAAGTCAGAATTAAGTAGTCTTTACTTCACGTATACGCTCATACTTACCTTGTAATATATAGTCGTTATATAAGAACCCACTTTCGATTCTATCCTTGTCTAATAACTTTTTCAGTCGTTAGTTGTTTTTTTTGTAGTGTGTAGAGTAAATAACCTGTTTTATATTCATAATCTTTGTATAGTAACTTCTTTCAATCGTTAGTTGTTTTTTTCCCGAACCCGTTTTCCATTCACAATCTTTGTCTAGTAACTTTTCTCAATCGTTAGTTGTCTTTAAACCGTTGGTCGTTTTTACCATCCAACAAGTTTAAAATGGACACATAGTATTTGTCTATAGACTTGTAAGCCTTGTGGTTTTTCGTTTCATTATCCTTCTCAAGAACTTGTCTTGTGATTTTTTTACGTTGTTTGGTATTCATGATCCTTCCAACAAGTCAAAAACCAACCCACAATGTTTGGTAAATTAACGAATCTTTTTTTGTTTCAGCCTTTGCCTTAAGAATTATTTCAGTCTTTGTCTAAAGACTTGTAAGCCTTGTGGTGAAGTGAGGATAATGTTTTCGATTCATAGTCTCTGTCCTAAGACTTTCTTTAAGCAGTTGCCTGTTGGTCGTTTTAAGCATCCAACAAGTCAGAAACCGACCCATATAGTCTTTGCCTTAAGACTGTTCTAAGGCTTGTGGTGAAGTGAGGAATCTGGTTTCCTTAAGACTTAACAAATGTCAAGAATCGTTGTCTTACTACTTTAAGCCGTTGGTCTTTTTTCCTATTTTACAAATCGAAAATGGGTCTTTGCCAAATTAACACTTCTAAGCCTTGTGGTGAAGTAGAGATTCTGTTACGTGTTCATAGTCTTTATTTACGACTTTTTCAGCCGTTGGTCTTTACTTTCATCCAGAAAATCATAAACCTAGTCTTTGTCTAAAGACTTTTCTAAGCCTTGTGGTTTTAGTACATAATTAGTTCTCGGGTTCATAGTCTATGTCTTAAGAGCCGTTGGTCGTTTTAACCATCCAACAAGTGCAACTGACCCATAGTCTTTGTCTAAAGACTTTTCTAAGCCCTTGTGGTGAAGTAAAGAATATGTGTCCCTTGAGAGTTTTCTAAGCTGTTGGTCGTTTTTTCCATCCAACGAATTGAAATTGACCCGTATAGTCTGTCTAAAAAATGTTCTAAGCAATGTGTAGTGAAGTAAGGAATATGTAATTATGTATAGTCTTTTTGAAACTGTTGGTCGTAACTTCCATCCAACAAATCAAAAACATTCAAGCCATGGCAGGTAAAGTAAAGAACCCGTTTTCGATTCATGATCTTTGTCTAGTAACTTTTCTCAGTTGTTAGTTGTTTATTCCGTGGTGAGTAAAGTATAGAACCCGAACCCGTTTTCCATTCATAATCTTTTTGGTAAAGGTAAGGACTGTTTTCGATTCATAGTCTTTGTCTTAAGGCCTTTTTCAGCCATTGGTCGTTCTTTCCATCGAAAAAAATTAAAAGCAACCCATAATTTTTGTATAATGACTTCAAAGCCTTGTTGTTTTAGTATAGAATTAGTTTTCATTCACAGCCCGAGGACTCTGTTTTCCTGAAGACTTTGTTTTCCGGAGGACTATTTAACAATGGTCGCTTAGTGAGGAATCTTTTTTCCTGAAGACTTAACAAGTGTCAAGAATCTTTGTCTTACTACTTTAAGCCGCTAGTCCTCTTTTTCTATCCAATAAACCGAAAATGGGTCTTTGGCAAAGACTTCTAAGCCTTGTGCTGAAGTAATGTTTCTGTTGCCTATTCATATGCTTTGTTTTAAGAATTTTTCAGTCATTGGTCTTTATTTTCATCCAGCAAATCATAAACCTCAGTCTTTATCTGAAGACTTTTCTTAGCCTTGTGGTTTTGGTACATAAATTAGTTCTCGAGTTCATAGTTTTTGTTTTATGAGTCATTGGTCGTTTAAACCATCCAATAAACAGCTGTTGTTTGTCTAAAGATTGTTTTACTTCTTTAAGCCGTTGGTTGTTTTTACATCCAACAAATCCAAATGATTTTAGCCTTTGTCTAAAAACTGTTCTAAGCAGTGGGTAGTGAAGTAAGGAATCTGTTTTCGATCTCATAGTCTTTTCCTAAAGACTGTTCTAAGCCGTTGGTCGTTTATACCATCCAACAAGTCAAAGATCGACATATAGTCTTTTATTTAAAGACTTTTCTAAGCCTTGTGGTGAAGTAAAGAGTTTGTTTGCCTTAAGTCTTTCCGAAGCTGTTGGCCGTTTTTACCATCCAACAAGTCGAAATCAACCCATATAGTCTCTCTTTAAATGACTTTTAAGCCTTGTAGTTTTAATAGATAATTAGTTCTCGCTTCATAGTCTTTGTCATAAGACTTTTTTAAGCCGTTGGTCGTTTTAAGCATCCAACAAGTCAGCAACCGACTTTTCTAAGCCTTGTGGTGAAGTAATGAATCTGAGACCTTTAGAGTTTTGTAAGCTGTTGGTCGTTTTTACCATCCAACAAGTCGAAGCCAACCCATATAGTCTTTGTCTAGAGACTATTTTAAGCCGTTGGTAATAAAGTAAGGAAGCTGTTTTCAATTTCATTCCATCCAAAACCGATCCTTAGTCATATTTTCCATCCCCATCCTTTGCTTAAGCATGCACTACCAACCAATAGATCGGTATAAATTTCTTTTGGGACCAGGCTTGACGCAACGGGACAATGTCCCCAAATAAGAATCTAACAAAACACTATTAGATTAGTGTCTGCCTCTGATCTTTTTTGGGTTTTGAAGGGAAAACGAAAACATCAAAACATAAATCTAAAACCAAAGGCACAATATCCTAAAATATGAATCGACAGAACATCTTGGCTTTGATAATCTCTACCAAATGTTTTTCTTCCTCTTAATCTATAGCCACTGTAATCGACTGAGGAAAAGAAGGAAAAAATCTAGATTTATATAGCTTTACATTGTCACTGAATTGCATCAGAATAAACAATATTTCAATCACAATAAAGCAGTCACATTCATTTCACAATCTCAATCACTATAAATCAGTCACTTCACAACCACATGGGAATCAAAATTTTCACATTAGATTACCACCAAAACAAGGAAAAGCCAGTCGTAAAACCCCTGAAACAAGCCATGATCAAGGATTTGTATGAACATTTCCAGAATAACACTAAAATCTAAGCAAATTGGAAATCAAAATCCTCTGGAAACACAAAAAGCAGAAAATCTAAATTTAGATGTAATAACAAAATCGAGGGTTTTGGCTTGAGACAAGGGTCTAGCTAACAAGGGTCTACCTAATCTTATGGATTTGATAAAGCTAAAACCAAAATATTAAGGCTTTGAAATATTCTTAAAAGAGGGATTTTGTTGAGCCACGATCTCAAATACCCTTAAGTGTTAGAGGCAAATATACTCTACCCCCATTTGATCTACATACCCCTCATGAGTCCCATTCTTTTTAATGAAATGTGTTATCCCTATTTTACCCTTAATGAATCCACTTTTATTTTATATTATTTAAATTATATTTATTTTAAAAAAAAATCTAAAATTTTGACCAATCACATTAAAGCTCGAATTTATTAATTTGAAAAACCAAAAAAGGCGTGGGACCCAATCACTTCACGAGCGAATCTTTTCTTCTCACCACTATCAAACAAAAGCACTCTCACCAATTAAAGCTCAAGCTTTAGATCAAAAACTTTTTTTTTATTTGCTATTTTTAGGTTTATGATTAAATTAACGATTTTGTTATTTGATTGCTTTACAAAACCAATTTCAGTTTTGTAAATTGTAATCTTTTTTCTTAATTTAGAAATTTTACTTTAGATTTACGAATTTGTTTTTTCTAATTTTGTTAAACCCTTGTAGTGATAAGTATGAATCATAATTAATTTTAGTGAATCGTAAAAATTGTTCGATGGTTCAAATTCATTCAATCTACAGATATAGGATAACTAGTATAGCTAGTAGTACTAAGATATATGACAATTGATAAAATAAAAACACAAAACAAGGTTATTACCCCAATATTTATTTCATATAGTAAAGAATAAATCCATATTGTTTTATGAGACATCTAACTTAGCCAAATATTTTTTTTTGTTCACTAGATACATAACATCTATTTTACTAAAACTACCTTATACTTTTATGGTTAATGTGTAAACACTTACCCCATTGTTATGTGAAACAAACAAACAAAATAATTTATCACATATTATTATATGAAAGTATAGTAAATATGTTTTAATTATCTACTATCGTAAATACAACTACAAAAAAATAATTTAAAACATGGTTTTTTGTAGTTAAACGTAAAAAGTGTCAAAATACAACTATGTGCATCTGAATACTACTAAACACTTGAGTACAACTCTTTGATCAATTTTAGTTGATTTTTTCAGATGTAGTTTTTGGCGGCGCCGTTTTTTCAACACGTGTTTTTTTTTTTAATTTTAGTTTTTCAGATGTGTAATGGAGCCATTTTTCAAACACATGTTTTTTTTTAATTTTTTCTACAACTGTTTTAATTCATTTTAAAGCCCGGTTGTACCAAATAAATACCGAAATTGTATAAGTTGTTCATAATACACACAGTTATACCTAATAAACACATAGTAGTACGTAATAAATCCAATAGTACATAAATACCAAAATATGAGGATTCAGTTGAACACGTTACAAACCCAAAAACAACCAATATACTTTGGGATGCAGCGGTTTATTAACTTCTTCCAGAAGCATACAATTGGTAATTCACCAACGTTGATTGCCATTTATAGATATCTGCAGAATTGTCCACTTCCCTTCTCACCAACGAGATTTGTTAGGGTCTCCTACCCGTTCCTCAAAGACAACCAATAGATTACCACTTAGTTTCAGCCACGACCTTGGACATGGTACCTACAAATTTAATATCTAAAAACACGTTAATCATAGCTTAAGAGGGGGAAAAGATGGTGTCTTTATCATTAATCTCGGAACAAAAACATTCAATCATCCAATACTGAAGGTCCAGTAAAAAGAATAACACAAGAGCCTAATATCTTCCAATTTTTGCAATTAGAGAGGATCACCAAAGTAATATCTTTCTTAGAGGATCACCAAAGTAATTAGAGAACCAATTCTAAGGATTAATACGAATTTCTTGCGGCACACAAATTCCGATTTATGGCCACCCACAAAAAAAAAGGAAAACGAAGTCAATTTTGGGTTTCACAGTAGATGTCCAAATTCAACTCACATTACGACTTATCCATACATCAACTCAAGGAATCTAGTTCTGATTAGGATCATTTGATCAAATATTCCCAAATTTCCAGAAACCAAAGCACTTGTTCAAAAACCCAAAACATTAAGTTAGTGATCCTTTAAACCCAAACGTTGCTCCTTAGGTGTCACAGATCAACCTTTTTAAAAAAAAAAAAAAAAAAAAAAAAGCATAAAGCTCAAAATCTCAATCATAGCTTTAAACCGACACAATGAGTTAACAAGATTGATCAACAAAAAGCAAGAATTGAATCAGTGCACTGTGCTTAGATAGTAATGGAAATTAATGGCGTAAATTAGAGAGACAAACCAGCCGCGAAGGAAAGAGGAGCAACTAGAGTCAGAATCCTGGTGATAATCATACTTAGTAGTGGTTGTAATGTTGCGGCGGAGGAGGAGGTGGTCCCTGATGAGGATAAACTCCGGCTCCAGAGAAGTAACCTTGATAACCGCCTTCGTAAGAATGTGAAGACGGTGGTGAATTAGATACGGTTGATATCAGTGGGGCTGAGATGGAGGATATCACCGGAAGTAAAGGAATAAAGAGGATTTTGTTTGGAGTTGGGAGGAGGATTTGCCCTGGGATTGGATTAGCGATGTGCATCTAGAGTATTATGTGGTGAATGAGTTTTGAGTGGAAGCAGGTTGAAGGAGACGAAGGAGATAAGCCGTCGACTTGAAGGAGAAAAAGAAAAGTGGATCGGGTTGAATCGGGTTCGGATTGGATGGATAATAACTGGTTGGGTCTGTAATTTCCAAATTGTATCGAGGGGCTCGTTAAAGAACTTTACCTGTATTTTCGATTTAATAAAAATCAAAAAGAAATTCTCAGACATAACGTGGGCTTTTCAGATTTAGATTAACACCTAAAGGCAAGCCAGCCATTGATTCAATGTTAGACGAACAAATTACCTATTCGCAAAGAGATTTGCTTTAGTGATTTTGTGAACAATCGAACCTGAACTTTAATGCTTGTCTGAATTGATAGGATTTGCAAAAAGATTTGGAATTCTAGGGTTTAGACATAGAAAGTCTTCGCAGCGAGAGTTGGTTGATTTTATTGTTGTGTTTCGAGTTCAAGAACGGATCTTAATAAATTCCTAACATTCTGTCTAGACCTACAATTTAGATCACCTGAGAATTTTCTTGAACCTAGCGTTTCGTCTCCTGATTTTAAGAACCCTAATTCGTGATTGCTCATTTATTTCTTGCTTTGTTTTACTTTCATTCTATTTGACCTAGCATAATTCGAACTTAGAAACCTTANTTGAAAATGTTGTCAACACCTTAAAGAGAAACGACATCACATTGACGAAGATTTCCAAGGAGTAAAATCAGCTCAACAAGCTATTTTGCACTCTTACTGGCGACAAGAAAAAGGAGTTTATGAGTTATTTCAAAGCAACACTTGATGGAAATGAAGAAGCTACTGACTTTTCAAGCCAATATGCACCCTTAGAAGGTACATAATTCGCGCCCAATCGCCCACCCAATGGTGAAGCTAGGCAAATCCTCTTTGCGCCTTGCAACGTTATCCGCGCCCAATCACCGGAACCACCCGAAGTGGAACCTTTTACTCACTCATCTAGTGATAACGTGGAGAATCTTGTAAGGCATTTTACGACTCACATCATAAGGGAGAGATTGATAGAGTTTAACAACAAATTCAAGACAATCCCGACGATTAAGTCATTCGATGAAGCTTGGGAGAAGCATGGTTTAAGCGGCTACTACCTAGATAGCATGGAGAACAAAGAGGATGCTCGCATTTACTTTGAAATAGCTAGATGTTGATAGACTCATAATTTAGCATGTTTTAGCATTCATTTTAGGTAGCTTTGCATCCATGTATTCATTCATTTAGTCACTTTTAATCCCTTTTGCATCCATATTAGAGTTTAATGAGTTTTAACTTAGGTTGTTGCATATTTGTACATATTGAGTCCTTATTAGGTGTTTTGGAGGCTTGGAAGACCATATGGAGATTTATGGGTGATCAAGAGGAGGAAGAGAGTTGGCAAAACGAGAAGCATACGATCTTTAGAAGTGTATCGAGCAGCAGTAAAGACGGAGGGAGCACATCGAGCATTTGTATCGAGCTACTAAGCTCGATACAAGTCCATTCGGGATTCTTGAAGAGGCGTATCGACCATTTGTATCGAGCTACCAAGCTCGATACAAACGACCAGGAAATCTGAAGACGGCGTGTCGAGCATTTACATCGAGCTACCAAGCTCGATACAGCCCTTGAAGAAGGTTTTTAGAAGCGTATCGAGCTGCATATCCAGCTAGCAGGCTCGATACACTATCTGATTCTCAGCCTTAAACTGGGTCAATATCCGGTTTGTTCCGGGTTGACCCGGTTCGTCCACTGTTCACTATAAATACAAAATGATTTAAATTTTCCTAAATATCTTTTAATCTTTTGTTCTTTCTTAGAAAACCTTCCTCTTTGGTTTCTAAGTGATTTTGTTAGAATTTTAATTGAGTTTATGCAATTTAGTATTTATCTTTGTTAATCTTTCATTCTCTATTTCTCTAATCATGTTTATCTTCATCTCCTCCAAAGGATTTGAGGATCTAATCATGATTAGTGAGTAGTTTCCTTAGAATATAGGGATGGGTTAGATTTAGGGTGTTTCAATGATTGATCTTGATGTCTAGGGTTAGATTTTTTCATTTTCCTCCTTGTTTAGTGCTCATAAAGTTAGTTTAGCCATGATCAAGGCAAAACTAGATTTTAAGGAATTTCCCACCCACAAGGTGTTTGATGAAAATCCCCAATCAACTAAACAAGGGATTTCCATTCCTAGCTCATGAGAGTGATTGTCTAGGGTGTTTATTAGCAATTTAGAACTGTTTCATAATTCTTGTTAGCTTCCTTTTCACAAATGAGAGTTTGTTCTTGATTAGGATGATTAATGAAGGGATTAGTGCCATGAAAGTGAATTAGTCTTGCTTTTGAGTTCTAAGCTTAGGGATTAGCATTTATTGTGATTGATTGACATCAAAGATTAATTCTTGGAACACCTTAGATTGATAACCCCATCCTTAGATTCGTTTTAGTCATTTGATAATCTTGTTAGTAGTTAATTAGTCTTTGAATTGCTTGATTAGTGCATCCATTGCTTAATTAAGGTTCTAGTTACTTTTTTTTGGTTTGTTTGCTTGGTTTGATCACTTAGGTTGATAGTTAACAACAAAACCTTTTATGCTAGCTTAGATTAAGAAGTTTTATGCATTCCTATTGTCACAATCGTACTCAATTGGATTGATCATCAAACACTACAATGACATGAGTGGGGTTTGAGTAATTGCTAAGAACAAGGAAAAATCCTCTTATCAATTTGGTGCCGTTGCCATTTGGGTTTTGTTTTGTGCATTAGGATTTTTATTCTACTTGAGACTAAGCTTTATTTTTCTTTTGATTACTAATCTCTCTTGCTTGGTTTGCTCTTTGTCTCTATAGGTGTATGAACTTGAGATCCAGTGGACACAACAACCTAGTTGAGCCTCTAGACAACATTCACCGCTTGACTAGATGAGCTTTTGTAAGAAGAGAGCAAGAACGCGTAGCACACATAGAGCGTTTGGGTACGAATAATCAACAAGGATTGGGTGGTAATGGACCACAACAAGGAGCTCAAGGGAATGAGCCTCAAGTTCCTAGAGTGCCTCAACATCCTCCACGCCAACCTAGGCACATTGGGGCTGGAGATGCTCCTAATACTCATGTCAATCGCCAAGGTATAATCCCTCCTCCAGTTGAGAACAACAACTTTGAGATCAAGAGTGGATTGATCAATATGGTGCAACACAACAAGTTTCATGGGTTAGCTATGGAGGATCCTCTAGACCATTTGGATGAGTTTGATAGGATTTGTGATATGACCAAGATCAATGGTATATCCGAAGATGGTTTCAAACTGAGGTTGTTTTCTTTCTCTCTTGGAGACAAGGCACATCAATGGGAGAAGACACTTCCAAGAGGTTCCATCACTTTATGGGACCAATGCAAGAAAGCTTTCCTTCCCAAGTTCTCTCCAACATAAGGACAACAAAGTTGAGGAATGAGCTATCTAGCTTCACCCAAAAGAACAATGAGAGCTTTTGTGAAGCATGGGAAAGGTTCAAGGGCTACACAACCCAATGCCCACATCATGTCTTTTCCGAAGAAACTCTCTTGAGCACACTCTACCGTAGAGTTCTCCTCAAGTTTAGGATGCTTCTAGACACATCAAGTAATGGAAACTTCTTGGGCAAAGACGTGGATGAAGGTCTTGAACTTGTGGAAAACTTGGCCCAAAGTGATGGCAATTATGGTGAAGACTATGATAGAGTACTATGGAGAAAGTTGGTGCCCCTTTGCCTAAGATGGAGAACTTGTCCCAAGTCAAGGGTCAAATAAGGTTCATCAAGGATTTGCTTGCCAATAGAGAGAAGGTTGAAGAGCTGATTGAGGGTCTAGATCCACCAAACACAACAAGGAATGAGCCTAAGAGTATCCCAAAGCTTGGTAATCTTGGAAATTTTTTGATTTCTTGTTCTCTTGGGGAGTTGAAGATTGAGGAAGCTTTGTGTGACTCTGGCTCAAGTGTCAATGTGATGTCCCTTGAGATGTTCAAGAACCGTGGGATCACTACTATGAAGAAGTATTCATTACACATCACCTTTGTTGATGCTTCATCAAGGCAACCACTAGGCCTTGTAGAAGATTATCCATTGAGAGTTGGTGAATGTCTAGTCCCAACTAACTTTATTGTCATGAACATGGTTCAAGCAGCAAGGCTACCACTTCTTCTAGGAACACCCTTCCTCAACACAGCTGGTGCAAGCCTAGACTTCATCAACAAAAGGGTGATTCTCAAGAATGTGAATGCTAAGGTTTTGCTATCCTATGAAACCCTCTGTTTTGAGCCTATGTGGAAAAATCACATGTGACACTATGGAGGCTGAAGAGGGACCACCAAGGGAACAGCTAATGGGTCTCACTTGTTGGGTGATGAATGAGAATGAAGCCCTTGATCACAATGAGTATGATGGGCCAAGCTTTGATGGTGAGATTCTTCCAGCCATGTTTGATGGACTCAAGGTTGTGGAGCCTATAGCTGAGCCTCCAAAGAGGTCTAAGAAGAAGAAGAAAGTGCTACAAGCTGGAGCAAGCACCATGTTCATCAAGAAAGGAGAAAGAAAGCCAATTTCACTCCTTGTTCACCCCCATGCCTAAGGGTTTGAAAAGTCAAACTTAGTGACTTTAAACAAGCGCACTAGGGAGGCACTCCCATGTTTATATTTGCATATATTTACATTAATTCAATAATGTGTTTTCTAGTGTTTTTGGAAGACAGGTTTGGATCAAGGAGGTTGAGTAAAAAGCAAAAAGCTTGCTAAGAACTTATGGCACTGTATCGAGCTTCGTATTGAGCTACATAGCTCGATACAGCTCTTACTGAGATTTAGGAGGAGTCGTGTCGGGCATCTGTATCGAGCTACTAAGCTCGATACAGACCGGCCAGGGATTCTCAGCTAAGTGTATCGAGCATTTGTGTCGAGATATGTATCGATCTACATAGCTCGATACACTCCTTTTTCAGGTAAGTCAACGGGGTTTGACCGGTTTAATTCGCTTCGTCTTCCCCAAAACACGAAAATCCTTGTCTTTCCCTCGCACACGCGATTTTTTGGCACTCTCTCTCTCAATTCTCAAGCAAATTTCGTGATTTCAAGTGCTACTAGCTCGAATTCTTATGCTAGTTTTGTCTCTAGGCCTATTTTCGTTCATCCTTTCACTCGTTTGCAAGGTAAACAATCCATGAAGTCGAATTTTCTCTATTTTGCTTTAATGGTGGAAAATTTGAGGATTGATGTTATAGGTTGAACGAATTGTTTTTTTTTTAGGCTTGTGCATTGCTTGATTATGGTTACATAGTAGATTTCGAGTGCTATACTAGGATTTCCATGGTTAAATTTCAAAAATTTGACACTTAGGGTTCATAGTTCGAAAATTCAAATTACTCTATTGAACCTTATTAGATTTTGGGGCTTTCACTTGCATTAGCTTGAATTAACCATTCTTATGGATTGCCAAATGATAGCACTCGAAATTAGGCAACTTGAATTTTTGCAAAAATTTTGTGTTTGCCAAATTTTTGCAAAAATTTGGTAAGTGTGGAATTGGGTTGAAATTCGAAGATGTGGCATTTGATCTTGTTTGTTACTTGCTTAATGCTATTGTTGGTTGTTCAAAATGAGTTGCTAACTCCCTCTAAGATCTTTGTTTCTCTTATAGGTGCAGTGGGAAGGACTAGAGGAGATCGAACCATCCAAGGGGCAAGCTCTCAAGCAAGATCTTCTAAGAGCCAAGGGAAGAAGAAAGTGGTTGAGGATCAAGAGGTTGAAAGTGAGGAGGAACAGTTGGTGCTAGGGTCCAAGAGAAAGGGGTCTAAGAAAGTCTCTAAAGGGTCATCTAAGGGAGCTACCAAGGATGTTCAAAAGAAGGACCTCACACCCGAAGAGCTTCTTTAAGCCTTCATGGGTATGCGCTTCAAGGGAACAAGATACCCTCATGAGCAGACACTTCGAGGTTTGGGGATCTTTGAGGATGTCCAAACCCTATTCTCCAATATGGGTTTGGCAAAGTTTGTCACAATGGCTTATCCCGCTCACAAGGTTGCGACATGTGAGTTCCTCTCTTCCCTTGAAGCACACTTCTACTATGATGGAGAGAAGTCACCCGAGAGAGATGGTCATGGTTATATCAAGTTCAAGATCGATAGGACCATCTACACAATATTGATATATTATGGTTTTTACCCGTTTTTGGACCATGATATAAGTGTTTTTATAGAGTCTTTATACTATTTTCGAGTCTATTTGAGTCTTTTACAGGTTGGAC
This sequence comes from Alliaria petiolata, assembly GCA_020283515.1. NCBI lineage: Eukaryota > Viridiplantae > Streptophyta > Magnoliopsida > Brassicales > Brassicaceae > Alliaria > Alliaria petiolata. The sequence goes on from JAHZTW010000001.1 coordinate 235,806,980, forward strand.
TACGTTTGGAGCAAAGTTGGAGATTCTGGAACATTTCGGAGCATTTTGGAGAAGCAACCGAAGTGATGAAGTCGGAAGAGTAGATTCACACACAAGGTGTCGATCGACACTAAGGAAGGGCAAAGGATCAGCAAAGTTTTGTGGCATTACCACTGTTAGAGTTCGAAACTTTTACCAAGGAAAGGATCTGGATTTGAACTGGGAGATTGCTAAGCTTGTGGTAAGTACACTGAACATTTCCTAAGGTTGGCTCTATATCATGTGGATTCAAGAAGTGTTAGTCAATGTGGCGTTCTGAAGAGGTACTCAAAAGTTTATGTTTTCAAACTTTTACTTCATTCTAAGTTTCTGTTTTGCTTGAGGGCAAGCGAAGGCTAAGTCTGGGGGAGTTGATAAATCATGGTTTTTACCCGTTTTTGGACTATGATATAAGTGTATTTATAGAGTCTTTATACTATTTTCGAGTCTATTTGAGTCTTTTACAGGTTGGACTGCGTTTGGAGCAAAGTTGGAGATTCTGGAACATTTCGGAGCATTTTGGAGAAGCAACCGAAGTGATGAAGTCGGAAGAGTAGAGTCACACGCAAGATTTCGGACTTTCATCAGAAAAAGGAAATCAGCTGAAGTTTCCATTATTTACAAGATTGCCCCAGACGCGAGTTTGCCTATAAATATAGTTTTTCAGCCATTGTTTAGGCTACACTTTACAACACACACATTATTTTAGAGAGAGATTTTTAGAGAGATTTTAGAGAGAAGAATTTGTCTTCTTCAGAGCAAATTTGGAACTCTTTGTTTCTATTGATTTCTTTTATGCAAACTATTTTATTCATGATGTTTTCTTTATTCACCATGTCTGAGTAGTTTGCTAGTTAGGTTTAGGATTTTTCAAAGGTGATTAATGAATTATTAGGTCGAATTAAATTGTTAGGGTAAAATCATTAGAGTTCTTCATCTGGATTTGTGTTTAATGTTTATTCTAGCTTCGCGACCTAGAATCTGATCTTAGGTTAATTAATAGATGCGAGAGTATTATTGATTGCCTGAACTAATGTTAGATGAGCAAAATACCTATTCGCAAAGAGATTTGGTTTAGGATTTTGTGAACAATCGAACCTGAACTTTAATGCTTGTTTGAATTGTTAGAATTTGCAAAGAGATTTGGAATTCTAGGGTTTAGACATAGATAATCTTCGCAGCGAGAGTTGGTTGATTTTACATTAGTGATTCGAGTTCGAGAACA
>JAHZTW010000001.1:235815805-235845387 GCA_020283515.1 Alliaria petiolata
ATAAAGGTCGAGACTTTACTACTAAAAACGACTAAAGGATTGATCTTGTGTCACTCAAGACCATAAATAAGAGAACCTTAAAGATGCTAAGCAGGAAATAGATACTTAAACGGTAAAAAGATAAACTTTCAAGATAAAAGAAGGATCTTGATGAGTATCATGAACTAGGTGACTCTCGGTTTGACTTATCAAGCTAAAGCTTTTGGATCACATCAAGACTTGGTCTTTTGATGGTGATTCTTAGGTAAAGGGATCCTCAAATCGTTTAGCCCATGGCGTTTGGGTCTAAACTCTTTGAATCTCTATCACCATAGACTAGCTTTCGCATAGTGGTACAATAGAAGAAACAAGCATCTACAAAGTCCATATTGAACCGTAAGACTCTTAGACAGATGGTTAGTCTTAGCCTAAGAAATCAAACTCTTGTTCATGGATCCGGCTAAGCAAGCACGTGGCGTTCGTGTCAAGCCGCATGTGGACTTTAGACTAGATGGCCAGACTAGACTAAGCTTTGGGAATGATAAACAAGAAAGAATCTAACTTTATGTTTTAACTAAGCAAGAAATATAAAACAGAGAGTCCATTGGTTCTTTCAACCCATCAAAGTCCTAAAAAGACTACTCACAAGCCATTTGAGAAACCTCAAGATCCATAAGGATGAGAGGGTAACTCATCGGCTGCAAGATAATCAAAAACAAGAAAAGGAAGAAGCTTTTAAGAAAATAACACTAAGCTATAAAACTAAAAACTTAAAGATTGCATAAAAATCAAAGCTTTGAACAAGCTTCAATGGTGAAATACAACAATGGTTTTTCGATTTTTTGAAAGAGAAGACAACAAAAATAAAAGTAAAAAACGTGATAAAAGGATAAGAGTGGGGGAGAGGTATTTATACACAAAAGAGGAAAAACATAAAACGTTGGGACCACTTTCCCGAAATGGTACTATTTTGAACTTTAACGTTTCGGGCTCAAGTCGTTGTGAGCAAGCCGATATGCTAACTCTTCTGATTCATCGGGCAGTCTCCATATCGGGCAAGTGTTTCAGGATCATGTTGTGAAGGCTCGCCTTCCTTATTACTTCGAATCGGGTACTTCCCATAGCCTTGCTCCGATATCCGTCTTCATGGCGCCCTCTTGCTGGATCTTCGCTCCGAGGTGTTCCTTTCGGGACTAAGTCGCAGATACCCATCGAGGTTCATCGTGCGCTTGTCCATATCGACTTCGGGGTCGTGATCCATGCTCGATATTGCCGGCTCGTCCTCCATTTGTGATCTCCCTCCTTGGTTTCTAATACGGACCATCCTGAGCACCTGAGAACACACTCCAAACATGCAAGACTATGAAGAAACCTAACCTAATGCATCTAATCCTAACATGGGTGAAAATATGATGAAAGCTAAGATGAAAGTGCAAGAATGAAGTACTAACTAGCATGGAATATGTGTTAAAAACATGCAATTTACAAAGATATCAACACCCCAAAACTTGACTTTTTGCTTGTCCTCAAGCAAAAACCAAACAGAGGGGTGAGGTTTTAAAAGAAAAGGTGTAAATTTGAATCCAAAACGCCATTTAAAAGAAATCAACTCAATGTCTAAGTTCAGGTTTCTAAGATGCAAGTCGAATTCTACCTATCCAAAAAGACTTAGCCACATTCATCGCAAAATCGAGCAAAATCAATCCTAACTTAGATGCAAATTCAAATTCCCAATTCCCTTTCACATTCATTAAGAAATTNAGAGGACGTGAACTACATCAACGGAGGTGGATTTCAGGGCCAACGTTATGGGAACCAGCAGGGAAACAGGAACTTCACTGGAAATTATCAGAAGAGTTCCTTCGCAGGAAATCAAAACTCTTCTGGTTACACCCCGAAGTCCCCATTTCAGAACAGCAACTACACTAGGAGCTATGAAATTCTTCATATCAGAAGCCTCCTCCTCAAGACAACAAAATGGAGGCAATGCTAGAGCAGATCTTGGAGGGACAACAGAAGCTTACAGTGAATTTCAATGGCAAGATGGATTCACTGTACCAGGACCTGAATGGGAAGATTGAGAGCTTAAGTTCTCATATGAAGAAGTTGGATGTTCAAGTTGCTCAAACCGCAGAGGTTGTTAGCAGGCAAGAGGGATTCCTTCGAGGGAAGACGGATACCAATCCGAAATGCCAAGTGAATGCTGTCACATTGAGGAGTGGGAAGAACCTTCAGCCTGTCCAGAAGAGAAGGCTTAGCATTGAGGAATTTGAGGACCTAGAAGATGTAGAAGATGCTGCGGACCCAGCGTCGATCGACACTCTTGTGTGTCGATCGACACCGAAGGATATGAACGACAAAGACAATCCTGAACCTGAACCAGAAGCGAAGGAAACACCTTCTACAACGAGTGTCGGTCGACACCAGGAGAGTGTCGATCGACGACCACCACGGACTGAACCAGATCGAGCTAAGACCAAGATTATTACTGAAGAAAGGGTCTACAAACCGAAGATCCCTTTCCCCTTAGAGACAAAGAAGTCTAAGAAGGAGCTGCTGGACGCTAGATGCAAGGCTATCATGGATAGACTAGTGGTTGAAATCCCTTTGATGGATGCCATTAGAACTACTCCAGTGATAAAGAGATACTTGAAGTGGATAATGACAAACAACATGGAGATGGAGGAAAGCATAATGATGATATCGGAGCAAGTTAGTGCTGTCATTCAGAACAGGCTTCCAGAGAAACTCTCCGATCCGGGAAGCTTTGTTCTAGACTGCTCCATCTTTTCAGACAATTTCGGGAGATTTTTGTGTGATTTAGGATAAAGTGTCAACTTGATGCCTCTTTCAGTTGCTCTAAGGCTGGACATGACAGATTTCAAGGCCACAAGAATCACCCTAGTACTCGCTGATCGATCCGTCAGAATCCCTGAAGGTGTTTTGGAAGATGTTCCTATCAAAGTGGGAGATTGCTTGATTCCCACAGATTTCGTGGTTTTGGCATATGATGAGGAACCCAAAGACCCTCTCATACTTGGTAGACCATTCTTGGCTACAGCTGGAGCGATCATTGACGTGAGGAAGGGCAGGATCGCGCTGAACCTTGGAGATTTGGTGATGAACTTCGACATGGAGAAGCTGATGAAGAGACCAACAATTGATGGACAAACCTTCTATGTCAATTCACTCACCAACCTTGCTGAAGAAATTTTCAAAGAGGACCACCCTACAGATCCTCTGGAGCGTGAGTGTCGATCGACACCCTGCGCGATCAACGAAATCAGCCACACTCGCTGATTGGAGTAAGGCTAAGGCACCTAAAGTCGAGCTTAAGCAGCTCCCTGACGGGCTAAGGTACGCATTTTTTGGTCCTAATTCCACATATCCTGTAATTGTTAATGCTTCTTTGAACAATGCAGAGCTCACGTTGTTGCTAAGCAAGCTGCGCAAGTATCGCAAAGCTCTTGGCTATTCTCTTGATGACATTTCAGGTATTTCACCAGACCTATGCATGCATCGGATTCACCTTGAGGATGAGACCAAGTCATCAATTGAACACCAAAGGAGGCTGAATCCAAACCTGAAGGAAGTAGTCAAGAAGGAGATCATGAAGCTCTTGGAAGCAGGGATCATCTATCCCATTTCAGATAGCACTTGGGTCAGTCCGGTTCACGTGGTTCCTAAGAAAGGAGGAGTTACAGTGGTGAAGAATGAGAAGAACGAGCTGATTCCAACAAGGATTGTGACTGGACACAGGATGTGCATAGGCTACAGGAAGCTGAATGCCGCGACCAGGAAGGACCATTTTCCTTTACCATTCATCGACTAGATGCTTGAGAGATTGGCGAACCATCCATACTACTGTTTCTTGGATGGCTATTCAGGATTCTTCCAGATTCCAATCCATCCAGATGATCAGGAGAAGACCACTTTTACATGTCCTTATGGTACATTTGCATATCGCATGATGCCATTTGGACTTTGTAATGCTCCTGCGACCTTCCAGAGGTGTATGATGGCGATCTTCACGGACATGATTGAGAGGTTTATGGAAGTCTTTATCGATGACTTTTCTGTTTATGGGTCATCCTTCAAAGAATGTCTGGACAACTTATGCGCAGTGTTGCAGCGATGTGAAGAGAAGCACTTGGTTCTGAACTGGGAAAAGTGTCACTTCATGGTCACATATGGGATTGTACTTGGACACAAGGTTTCAGCAGAAGGCATTGCAGTGGATCGCGCCAAGATAGAGGTCATGACATCACTACAGGCACCAGATTCTGTGAAGTCAGTGAGGAGTTTTCTAGGACATGCTGGATTCTACAGAAGATTCATCAAGGATTTCAGCAAGATTGCAAGGCCACTCACCGCTCTTCTGTGCAAAGATGTGAAATTCGAGTTCAGTGCAGAATGTCTTTCAGCCTTTGAACAGATCAAGCAAGCATTAGTGAGTGCTCCAATTGTGCAACCTCCGGACTGGGATTTACCTTTCGAGGTGATGTGTGACGCCAGTGATTTCGCAGTGGGCGCGGTATTAGGACAGAAGAAGGACAAGAAACTTCATGCCATCTATTATGCCAGCAGGACTTTGGATGATGCTCAGAAGAACTATGCAACTACAGAGAAGGAATTGTTAGCTGTGGTATTTGCCTTTGAGAAATTTCGGCAGTACCTTGTTGGCTCGAAGGTGGTTGTTCACACTGATCATTCTGCATTGAAGTACTTGATGCAGAAGAAGGATGCAAAGCCAAGGTTGCTCAGATGGATTCTACTTCTTCAAGAGTTCGACATAGAGGTCAAAGACAAGAAAGGAGTTGAAAACGGAGTAGCTGATCATCTTTCAAGGATCAGAATTGAAGATGATGTGCCCATAGATGACTTTCTACCTGAGGAGAATATATATCTTGTTGAGAGTCGCTTGAAAGGCATGATCTCGGACCAGATATGCAGAGTGTCGATCGACACTAGGGGAGCATCGATCGACACCCCGTCCGAATCAAAGATCGAAAACTCTTGTTCCCGAGTGTCGATCGACACCACCTGTGTCGATCGACACCCTACGCAAGCTTCAGTTCGCAGGCTCTTGGATGATGTGTTTCGACAACCAATCTTTGCTGTTCAAGATGCAACTCGACCATGGTATGCTGATATTGTGAACTACCTTGCTGCAGACATTGAGCCTAACCATCTCAAAGGATATAAGAAGAAGAAGTTCATGAGGGAACTTAGAAGGTATTATTGGGATGAGCCACACTTATACAAGCATTGTTCAGACAATGTTTACAGAAGATGCATTGCAGAGAGTGAGGTTCGTGATGTCTTGTTCCATTGTCATGGTTCAGAGTATGCTGGACACTTTGCTACATTCAAGACGGTGTCCAAGGTTCTTCAAGCAGGCTTTTGGTGGCCTACTATGTTCAAGGATGTGCAGCTGTTCATCATGTGATGTGATGTTTGTCAAAGGAGAGGAAAGATCAGCAAGAGGAATGAGATGCCACATAACTTCATCCTTGAAGTTGAAGTCTTTGATTGTTGGGGTATTGACTTCATGGGTCCTTTTCCTCCATCATTCGGAATGCAATACATCTTGGTGGCTGTGGACTATGTCTCTAAGTGGGTGGAAGCAATTGCTTCTAAGACCAATGATGCTGCAGTGGTTCTCAAGATGTTTCAGACCATCATTTTCTCCAGATTCGGAGTGCCTCGGATTGTCATTAGTGATGGTGGATCTCACTTTATCAACAAGGTGTTCGACAAGCTGCTAAAGAAACATGGTGTTCAGCATCGCGTCGCGACCCCTTATCATCCCCAAACGAGTGGACAAGTGGAAGTCTCCAACAGGCAAATCAAGCAAATTCTGGAGAAGACAGTAGGCAAGACAAGGAAGGATTGGGCAACAAAGTTAGATGATGCACTTTGGGCCTACAGGACTGCTTACAAAACGCCTTTGTGAACTACACCTTTCCAACTACTCTATGGCAAAGCTTGCCATCTTCCAGTAGAGTTGGAACACAAGGCACATTAGGCTATCAAGAAGATGAATTTCGACTTGAAGTCTGCTGCAGAAAGGCGCCTACTTCAGCTCCACGAATTGGATGAACTTCGTTATCATGCTTATGAGAACTCAAAGCTCTACAAAGAGAGAACTAAAGCATATCATGATAAGAAGATCATCTCCAGACAATTCGAGCCAAATGACCAGGTACTTCTGTATAACTCTCGTTTGCAATTGTTTCCTGGAAAATTGTGTTCACGTTGGTCAGGTCCCTTCACCATCAAAGAGGTCAGACCATATGGAGCAATTGTCTTGACAAATCCAAAGGAGAGGAATTCACTGTGAATGGGCAAAGGGTGAAACACTATTGGGCTAAAGTCGAGATTCCAGTCAAGCTATTGTGTCTTTGGATGATGCACCCAACGCTTAAATCACACAAGAACAGTCAAGCTATTGACGTTAAACGAGCGCTGAGTGGGAGGCAACCCACTGTTAGGTAAGTTTTTCTTTACATTTTGTTTTGGTTTTTACTAACTAGTTTGGTCTTTTATAACAAAAACAAAAAAAAGAGGGGACATCAACACGATCAGTGTCGATCGACACCCACTGTGTCGATCGACACCAAGCAAGGATACGGGTAAGTCTTCAAAACCCGACACTTTCTTCGTCTTCCTTATATTTTTCAAAACCGAGTTTGAGAAATTTTTTTCCCCCAAAATTCCAACTTTCTCATTTCTTAACCAAATTGAGTGATTCTTTGCTCTAATTCGTGCGGATTTTAACCCTCTTTCACATTCCATTGTCCATTCATTCGATCTACAAGGTATGTTCTTCAAATCTCCCAATTTCATTTTTGGCCCCAAGGTGAAAAATTTTGAATTTGACCTATTTAGCTTGATTTCTTGTTTGAATGATGCTCATTTAGGTTGTATATCATAATTAGAATCATTACCCAACTGTTTTTCGTCCTCTAATTTGCACAATTTGAAATTTTTGAATTTTGGAAATTAATGATGCATGTTGCGAATTTAGGGAGTTTTCTTGGGTATTATGGCTTTGAATTGGTTGATTGATGATGCTAGGGTAGTTTGAACCGCTCATTGATGCATAGTTTGAGTTTAAACATCATGAACTATCGGATTGTTGAAGTTTCGTACTTGGTGTCGATCGACACCATGTGTGTCTATCGACACCCGACCAAGACCGATACATTGTGCTTCATTTCTTTGGACTTTGGATTTGATTTTGGTTTAATTTTTCATTGCAGATGGCTCCTAGGACTAAGAGACCACGGGAAACTGACGCTGAAGCCTCAGGAACTGCAAATGACGAGGCAATTCCGGCTCTTCCTCCATGGCCTAAGCCTGAAAAGGTGAAGGTTTGTGTGACACGGCGTTGGGACGATTCACCAGCTGCAGATGTGGCAAAGGACGCGTGCATTTACAGAGACATCAGCGAGACATGGGATGATTACGACACGATGTTCTACAATGCGTGGCTGCGAGTAGAGATCACTCCAACTCGCTTTGCTTGTGAGAAGACGATTAGCGCGCTAGGAATCAAGGATGACATCCTTTCTTTGATGAGCAGAATTGGGATGGGCACCATTGCGACGCGGCAGTACGATCTTTACCCAGACCTTGTCCGCCAGTTCATTGCCACAGCCAGGGTCTACTACTGGAACGAGATCAACCGGAATGCTCTGGAAGGCACATTGACATTCCTGATCCGCGGGATCCGCTACCGCATTTCACTTCCAGACCTCTGCGGGATCTATGGATTCGTAGACGAGCATGCCACTGGGGTCTCTCTTCAGACTCAGCTTCCAGACAACCAGGACTTCTGGTCGCACTTCGGGAATGGGAGGTATGATTCTAAGACCTCCACAAACACCGACATTCGCCATCCTACCCTGCGTTACTTTGTCCGTTTGTTCTCTACTACACTTTTGTGTAAGCACGAGCCAGGGAAGATGCGAGTGTCTGAGTTGGTGCTGCTCTATCGAGGTCTTTGGTCTGAGATTTATGAGGATGATGACGCGCCAGTTAGCGCAAACCTTGGCGCGGTATTTGCTCATCATTTGGCTTCCTTGAAGACGAAGCCTTTCAGTGGTACGAAGCTGAAGCCAGAGACCATAGGGAGTCTTCTTACACCCATCTTCCAGCACTGCGGGATAGACACTTCTACCTGCTCCATTGTTACATCGCGTGCCTTGGTGGATATGGAGTACTTGAAGAGGACTCACTGGGTGACCGGAGAGAGACTATGGGCATTCAGCGACGAGCAGAGAGTGCAGCGTTTGATTCAGTTACCTGACAGAGACCTCACTCACATTACCAGCAACCCAGGACGCCTCGCATTTCATCCCAGTCCGAGCAAGCTTAGGACTGCTCTCGTTGCCAGATGCAGAGGCACTTCCTCCCGAGCTGAGGATGCACCACGACTTTCTTGTTCTAGGCGCAGAGCACCGGCCACCTTGGAGCCTATTGGACAGCATCACCTTCCAGACGCTCCTGAGATTCCTATGGAGCAGGCTGCATTTCAGAGATATGTGGTTCAGAGCTTCCAGGCCATCTGGAACGCCATTGCCTCTGTGTCTACCTGCGTTCGCCCACCTACGCCACCACGTTCCTCTCCACCACCTGCTTATGACGACAAGTGATTCTCCATCCCTTTTTAGTATTTTGAGTCAGTTTTTCTTTTTCTCTTGAGTCTGCATTTGCTTCAGTACTTTGTTTCAAACTTGTTGCAGTTATTGAGCTTATTGGATTATCTTGTGCTTTTAACCTTTTGTTGAGTTTTCTAACAGCTTGGAAGAATTCTAACAACAATCTGACTTAGCAACAATCATGTTCGAGTGGCAGAACTCTGTCTACGGACAGAGTGTCGATCGACACCATCTGTGTCGATCGACACCAACTTCAGACACAGCATCGATCGACACCATCCGTATCGATCGACACTACACGCAGAGTCAGGTAATCCGATTTTTTTTCTTTGTTTGTAACAATTTGGTTAAAAAATTTTCTATCCAAACTCATTCTTAGTAACACTGGGGACAGTGTTATTCAAGTCTGGGGGAGGTGGTTGCTAATCTTGTGTTTTGTTTTGAGAGTTAGTTGAGTCTTGAGTCAAAAGTTTTCAAAAATTTGTTTTATTAAGTCAAAATTAGTTGGAACTTTCAGTTTTTCTAGGGACTAACCACAGAAAATTAGCACTTGAAGAACCATTGCTATAAGAGTTGATTGCAGGACTTACTAAGTAGAAAGCTACAAATGGAATCAGTCTAACAGGGCGAGTTCAGATCCCCTTACAAAGAACTAGGTATGCGCAGAACTTGATTCCTCTTCAGTCCGAACAGATAGGCAATTGTAGTCTCTCCTTGATCTTCCCTTAAAAGAAAAGAAAATAAAGAAAAAAAGAGTCTAAGTCTGGAATAGTGCCTTGTCATGAGCCTGTCTCCTCACAAGGAACAATATTAGTGATGCTCTTGAACACGTCTCCTCACAAGGAACACAAGTAGAGAGTAGCACTATTCCAGAGATCCTAAAAAGAATAAGAAGAGTCAATGAAAAGATCTTAGAACACCCTGAAAATGGGCAGAAGTTGACTAAGGGAAGAGAAAATAGGGGAGCTGTATGAGAATATCTTGTTTTGGTACTAAGGAAGGGAAAAGAATCAGAAAAGTTATATGGCAATACCATTGTTAGAGTTCGAATCTTTTACCAAGGAAAGGATCTGGATTCAAACTGGGAGATTGCTAAACTTGTGGTAAGTACATTGAACATTTCCTAAGGTTGGCTCTAATATCATGTGGATTCAAGAAGTGTTAATCAATGTGGCGTTTTGAAGAAGTACTCGGAAGTTCCTGTTTTCAAACTTCTACTTCATTCTAAGTTTCTGTTTTGCTTGAGGGCAAGCAAAGGCTAAGTCTGGGGGAGTTGATATATCAACGGTTTTTACCCGTTTTTAAGCCATGATATAAGTGTTTTTATAGAGTCTTTTGCTAGTTTTGGAGTCTTTTTAGAGTCTTTACAGGATGGAGAGCATTTGGAGCTAAATGGGAGATTATGGGACATTTTGGAGCATTTTGGAGAAGCAGCCGAAGTGATGAAGTCAAGAGGGTGAATTTACGAGTTGAGTGTCGATCGACACTATCAGTGTCGATCGACACCAGGACAGAGTCGGCCAAAGTTTGACGGTTTCCAATCAGAAAAAGGAAAGATTTACAAGTTTACCCCTGGACGAAAAATCCCCTTCTATAAATAGTTTTCTGGCATTGTTTAGCCAAGATACCTTATCATTATTTTCTGTTTTTGAGACTTAGGGAGAGATTGATCCTGAGCTTTTGGGGAGACAATTCTAACTCATCTGAGCCAGATTTCGAACCCCTGTATCATTCTCTATTCTTTTATGCAATATTATTCAGCCATGTTTTGTGTTTGCATAATTATGTCTGAGTAGTTTGTTAGTTAGGTTAGGATGATTTAGGGTTTGATGAAGAGTTTGTAGAATCACTAGAATTATTAGGGAAATCAATTGGATCTTCACCTTGATTTGTGCTTAACTTGATTCTCTGAATTGATCACTTAGAAATCAAACCTTAGGTTGTTTAATAGATGCGAGAGCATTATTAATAACTTGAACTAATCATAGGTGAGCAAATTATCTATTCGCAAAGAGATTTGGTTTAGGTAATTTGTGAACAAATCGAACCTGTTCTTATTGCTTGCCTTAATTGTTTCAATTTGCAAAGAGATTTGGAATTTAGGAATCTAGGCATAAATAACTTCTGCAACGAGAGTTGATTGGTTTTAACTTAGAGTTTCGAGTTCTAGACGGTTCTTAATAAATCCCTAATAAACTTAGATTCNTTTTTTCTTGGATTCAACCTGATAATTATCCTTGCCTAGCGCCTTTGTTTCTGAACTTACATCGCCTTTTAAACTCGTTTACTTATTTCTGCATTACTTTAGACTACTTAAAATTAATCGCCTAGCGTAATCTAAACCTAGAAACCATAAGTGTAGCTTTAAATTTCCTGAGGATTCGATACCCCTTATACTTCAACTGCATTGCTGTGCACTTGCAGTAGTTGATTATTTGGGTAAAACCTGAGCCCTATCAAGTGTCCTGGCCGCCTGAGCGACCAGGCGTGGCGCGGCCACTGGTCTTCTGAGTAGGTGTTGGTGCGGCCACTTGTCTTCTGAGTAGGTGGTGGCGCGGCCAGCGTCCTCTATTCTGTGCTTGATGGAACTTCTTACTTTACTTGTAACTTGAGATCCAACCGTGTGATTGAGCTCAAACCACCTCGAGGTGAAAGACAGCTGATAAGGCTATTTTGTCTCCAAATATAAGCTTGATCTCGTGGTGGGAAGGTCATCCTTTGATGTCAAAGTTTGTTTGGCATCTAAAGACTAGGTCATGAGAGCCGAGAAAGTGAGGGAAAGTCATTATTATAATTACATACATGCCTCCTACGGTAGGTCAGGTGTATTTTTTGAGGATGCTCAATGTGAGAAGGGTCCAACAAGTTATGAGGATATACGAACATTTGGTGGTGTACTATATGCAACGTTCAACGATGCTTGCTATGCATATGGTTTACTAGACGATGATAAAGAGTATATCGAATCTAGGAAGCGCATCATGAAACTTTGACAAAAATGAAAGGAATCACACAAAAAAATTTGGGGATTAAAAACTTGAAACTAAAAAGTTAGCGACTGAAAATAAAAAGTTCTAAATTTAGAATTGGTGGGAGAACGAAATTTGATCTAGTTCAGGAGAGAGAGAGAGAGAGAGAGAGAGAGAGGGAGAGGGAGAGGGAGAGGGAGAGGGAGAGAGAGAGNTTTATGGATCTTCTTCAGAAAGAATCGTTAAGTTGGCCTTTTCTTCGAGATTAACACAACCCCAAGACGTGTAGATGAATATCAAAATCTCCTTTCTTATTTTTACGCTTTCCTTTTATCTTTGACTTTTGTTCTGATTTTTTACTGTAGATATGGTTTCTGTTTGCTTATTAGAGGGGAAATTTATAAGTTTGGTGTGACTTTTCCTCTCTCAGTTGTTGCAGCAATATTGAAAGAAGAAGATGGAGAGACACGGTGGAGTCAATATAAGGTTTTAGCTTGTAACAAAATTTGTTTGTTTTTATGTATATTAAATCTTTAAGTTGGTTTTGTTACTTGTGCCTCAAGAGGACATGGACTTCCGGTTGTAGGCCGAGTGCGGTTGATCGATAGCATGGAGAAGAAAGAAACTCAACAACTCGAAGTTATGACGTTGTGGTCAGTGATCTCTCAGTGGAAGGAAAAGAAAATCTACGAGATAAGCAAGATCCAAGCAAGAAGGCAATTAAATCCTTATCGGCCAAATCATGTATTGACTCATCTGGGTAATGTTATTTTGAAATGTGATAAATGAACAATCCCTTTGTTTGTGTAATGCATGACTTTTTCTTGAATAAAAAAACTTGCAGGACTAATTGGAGCAGCTCTGCAGCCAAGAAACCGTCGTCTCACGTCTTCAATCCAATGGAAAACTCTAGAGCATTTATTGGAAATCCAGCGACTATGACATGTTAAGTTTGTTTACTTAAAAAAGTTGTGAGTTATAGCTAGGTGTTTCAAATTTTCAATAGAAAGTTAGTCACAGATTCTTGGGTTGCAAGTGGTTCATTATTTGACACCAGATAGAACCTCCTTTCACGAGGATTACTTTTGCACCTAATAAGTGTGCATTCTTTATTGATTCATTGTGCATGTTAGAGATAAATAATGGAGCTTTAAACTATATCTATGTCACCAATATGTGATTTGCTTTTGGTAATGTCAAAAAATTTTTGAACTGTTTTTAATGATCGTCAGTTAGCTGATCATTTTGAAAGTAAAAATATTGATAACTGAAAAAATGGTCGCTAAAGAACTTAATACACTTTAACTAATTTCTTATTTGTCCTCTCTTTAAATCCCTCGAATATATATGACTCTCTTTCATTATCTATAAAATATTTTGTTTAGACTATGATTAATATTCTGCGCATACGAAAGAAGCAGTCTGTCCACTGTCGTGAAAGCTATGTTTTTTCCCCTTTCAGAAGCTTATGTTTATACAATTGTTTGTTTCTACATAATTTTTTTTTAATATTTGTTTAATATGTTCAATTCACATAATTTCTCAAAGCTCTTAGCTCCCTACAATATGGAACTAAGCCGAGATGGCCCGTATCAAAGTCGAGATGCTTGGCCATTGAGAATTTGCATAGATTATTAGTATTGGAACTGAGAATGATTTGCTGAAAGACATATGCATGACATTAAGTGTATAAATATTTTTAGTTAAGAAAGAAAATATCTTTTGGTTTTTATTTTATTTTCCTAATGTTTTAATAATCAACGCACACCAATACAACAAAGTCGGACGAGATGATCATGCAAGAAAAAAACAATCAAGACTCCCAAGTCCTAAATCGAAAACTAACAAAGAGGTCAATAGTAAATCAGCCGGTTCTCTTTAGAAAATAGGAGACATGGACACAGATCCAAGCTGGCCATAGTTAAAGCCACTCCACAGGGAAGAATAGCAGAGAAAAAGGGAGAAAAAGAAAAAAAAGAAAAAGGAAGAAGAAGACGAAGAGAAAGAAGAAGAAGAAGTGAAAAGATGAATAACAGAGAAGAAAGAGGAAGAAGAAGAAGAACGGGAAGAGGAGAGAGGGAGAAGCAGAAAAAGAAGAAGAAAAAGAACGGAGAAGAAAGAAGAAGAAGAAAGGAGAATAAGGGCGAGGGAGAGGGAGAGGGAGAGGGAGAGGGAGGGCGAGGGAGAGGGAGAGAAAGAGAGAGAGAGAGAGAGAGATTTGAAACCGAGCAAAAAAATTATAAGTATGTGAATGAGTTGAGAAATTAGGCGGAAAATCACGAGAGTACAGTAGAAGAAATAAATTGTTTACGTGTACAAATGATCCAAAATGAAACAGTGCTGCACAAATAAGGAGAAACCAAAAATTATGTTGAGACTCATAAAGAGGATCTAACAAGTTTTGGCCCGCTTTAAAATAGTTTTGGATCCACTATATCACCAAAGTCCACTGTAACAATCTCAATTGCATTTATAATTATTTTTTTTCTTGTTTTTAATCATGCTTTAAGAAAAGTTTAGCCCTCCACTACCACCAACTTAATTCCCACGTTTCTCATTTCTTTCCCTATATAAACACACCTCATGCCTTCACAATTCCTCACACCAAACACTTCTTCTCTTATAAAACCACACCAAATCATCTTCTTCTCTTTACAGCCTTGTACGCTTTTAGTATTGTAAGTCTAAGACCACCATCAGATTCTAGACGACGAGACGAAGCCGCGGCCACCAAAATCAGTCGAATCCGACGCCGCACGCGCCGGCCTAAGTTTACGCGTGCACTTCACGCGCCTCACGCACTGCCGTCTTTCGCTGTCCTCTGTCGTCATGCGCCGCCGCCAGCCACTGCCGACCACCGCCCTCCGCCGTCGGCATCGTCGGTAAGCCGCCGTCTTCCCTCGTCGCCGGTGACTGTCGCCGGAGAACCGCCGTGGTCGCCGGTGACCGGTTCGGTTCGGTTTAGGCCGGTTTGATTCGGTTCGGGTCAGGTTCGGGTTATCGGGTCGGGTTATCGGGTCGGGTGGGGTTATCGGGTCGGATCCGGTTTGGTTTGGGTCTGGGTTAACCAGGTCTAAACAGTTTAACCGTTGACTTTAACTATAACCGTTGACTTTGACTTTGACCAATGACTTTGACTTTGACCGTTGACTTTGACCGGTTCAACCCGTAAACCGTTTTCCGTCGTTCGAAATCCGTTCTCACTCGATTTTTCGTGCTGATTTCAGATTTAACATCCGTTTAAGCGTTCGGATTTCAGAACCGCAGTCATCCGCATTTTTCTAAGGTGAGGGTGGTTTCGATCAATTCGTCATAAATTGTATATCATGGTAGATGTGTCTAGGGAGTTCATTCATACCTATGTGTATCTATAAGCATACATGTAGTTGTCGTGATCTATATACATACGTAAAAACTATATCTATATATATAATAATGGTTGATGAGTGTTACACCTAGATCTATGCTTAGGTTGCTAAGAACGAATATGGTTATGTGATGCTTGAGGATTGTTTGCGGGTGTGTGTATTTCGTGGGGATATACCATGTGTGGGTTGGGAAGTATGAGTTTTAGGATGAGGCTTGAGGCCTGTGTGTGAGGTCGGTTTAAGGCATGTTGGGATGGTGATTTCCTAGCAGGGTTGCATCGTCTTTCATGTTGGATCACGCGGGTACCGAGTGAGGTGGCGTTGGATCCATCGCTGGAGGGGGCAAGCAGCGAGCCCAGAGAGTGTTGCGGACACTGATTTCCGTATAGGGGCGTGAACGCGTGGAGAACGACTGAGGTGGCGCGGGTCACGTGTAGACTTTGTGGGGTACAGGGGCGTGAACGCGTGGGTACCAACAACAGTTATCATTCTAGCATCGAAATGGCACCTTACGCGGCTCTTTACAGGAGACCATGTCGTACCCCACTATGTTGGACGGAAGTGGGGGAGCACCGAGATTTAGAACCCGCAATGGTTCAAGAGACAGTAAAGCAAGTGGAAATACTCAAGAGGCGATTAAAGGAAGCTCATGACCGTCAGAAAAGTTATGCAGGTAAGCGTAGAAGAAATTTGGAGTTTGAAGTAGGTGACTTAGTTTATCTGAAAATGAGGACATTTCAGGGAGGCTCTAAGACTCGAAAACTAAAGAAACTTAAACCGAGGTATATGGGACCGTATCCTATCATTGCGCGGATTGGAGCAGTGGCCTATCGTTTGGGCTTATCATCAGAATTGTCAGGCTTCCACGACGTGTTTCATGTGTCAGTTTTTAGAAAGGTTGTTAGAGGGCCACATCTTATTTTACAGCAGCCGCCAAGTGACCTCCGTAAGAATGTGTGCCGACTGAGGTGGCGCGGATCACGTGTAGACCCAGTGTGGAGAGACTTATAAGTCTTGGATGCTCAAAGTATAGTAGACTTAGTCATAGTATGGACCGTGTAGGATCTGTTATGGTTGGGGGAATAAGAGCCCATACTCTGTTTGATACCGGGGCTACACATAGTTTTGTGTGCCCAACTTTAGCAAAGTGCTGGACCTTTGAGGGCTTACTCATTTCCATTGCCAAAGGGATTGAGACAGCAGGAACGGAGCTACTGAAGTATACTGGAACCAGGAGGTTCCCGTCACCATCGGAGATGTGGAGTTAAAGGGAAATCTAGTGGAGATGAAACTAAACCACTACGAAGTGATCCAGTTTTTCTAACAAATCAATATATCTTATCTACATCTTCAAACACCATATTAACCAATTTCCTAATGGCAACGCTTCTTATCAAACCCGTGATGAAGAGAACACCTTCGAACAATGTCCATACATGTGCTATTATTTTTTCCAGTAGCTATTGGTTTTCTTTTTTGTGCTCATACTTCTCTTCCACTCTACAATCACCATAAAGTCTAAGTTAGACATTTCTCTACAATGCCACTCTTAGAGGCCATCGTGAGAGGTTCATTATTTTCTTCAGCCCTTGCTTAAGTTTCCAATTTCTGTTTAGAGGGGTCATATTTTTTCTTTCATAGTATATAAAAACCGCATCATGTTCATAAGCTTCTCTCGGTCCTTCATAAGTACTTTTTTGTCCCCATTTCCACATAGCCTTTGGATGACCCTTTAGTGTGTATAATAGATAAGATTTGCAGCTTTTATGAGTTAGCAACAACTTGTCCATCATTAGAGGAAGCTATGATATCCACCGCAAAGTCTCCACGAAAACCTGTCCACGACTCCGCGTATTGTCATCCAAGATCCAATCTACACCACTTCGGTCCATGGAAACCTGTCCACACCGACAACGTCCATACAAAAATATACAGTTTACACCACTTTGAGCTCATCCAACGTTCACGGTCCAATGGATGAGCTCAAATGGACAACACTATTGAATGTGTATACACATACGAGTTGAATCTTGATTCACTGTGGATTCAATGGTATGGGCGAATATCTGGATTCATTGGTATGAACTAATATGTCTGAACAAGGTCTAACAAATGAGCTCACATGGACAAGGACAACACTAGTGGATGTGTGTATACACATACGATTTCCCATCCCTTTCCAAATCCTCACAAATGGAAAGTCACGCTAATTCCAGAAAACCCCACACATGTAAACATCAAATTGGGTTAATCAAACTAGATGGAGTCTAGCAAGACCAGAGGTTATGATACCACTTTATAACTGAAACAATCTGAGAAAAACTTCAACTGTACTAATGTATATGGACAAATAAGTGTGGATTCAAAAGTGTGGACACAAACACTTCTGTTCATTAAGGAAACATTACTACAGTTGCAATACCAAAATCATATGTTCATGTGGATACACCATTGTGGATACCCAAACATGTAAAAATCATGTCGCCAATACACTACAACGTATCCACATCCAATCGGCCACAACCAGTTGTCCACATGTTCGTTACCAACTAGTTATCTCAAATTACAGTATAAGGGTCATCGTTCTTGACCTGTATCTCGTTGCTATAACCGGCGATTATGTAGTCGTCTGCAGTTTCTGCATCCCCAAACCTACGAATCTGACTTCACTTTGTCTCTACTACGAATCTGTTTACAAATTGATAACAAATTATAGCCTTCTCAAAAACCCAGGTGAAACAAATCCAATCATCTCCAGCGTAAACTACCGCCGACTCTTCATCGTTTTCCGGCAGCGCACATAACACGCAAAACCACTTTAGTTTTTTCACATTTATGAACTTCTCTCCTCTTTCGAAATCAGAGAACGTGAACGAAATCCACAACAAATTCTTTGATTTTTAACCAAAACACCATGCAGTCCACGGCTCACGCTCCTTCCATTCCGACAAACCCAACTCGCCGGTTGCTAAACGAAGCGTTGCCGATTGCTATTCACCCAATCTGTAATCTCTGCTTTTTAGATTTACTATTCCAACTCGACAAATGCTATGGTTTACTATTTAACGTCGGCAACCAACAAAATTATTTTTGTCTTCATTAAAGGTACTATAAGATTTTCGTATCAAGAAATACAGCCCGAAATCACCTACTTACTATAAGCACCTTTTTGTAAAAAAACTCTCCAAAGTACCTTTATATAAATGACTCTTCAATCTTCTACTTATCATGGCATATTGAATGTAAATAATGTAACCTTATGTTAATGAAATAATCAGAAGGTGAAACATAACAAAAATGAGATGGTTCCTTAGTTACAGGGCTCTGGATCGAGAGGCGATAACAAATTCAGTCTCAAAAGAAAATCGTGATCTGAGTGAGATTTTGTGGACACCTTGCAATTTCGTTTTTGAAATCCCTGAGCCCAGTTATACATACCCACAATACATTTAGACCATTTCATACAAGAAATTGTTCAATCACCAGATACGATTCTCTACATTTCTTGCGAAGCCTATCATACACACTTTTGGACAGCCATTTCTTTCACAGTAGTCGCCAGTCTCTGGAACACCTTCAGGTTATGTCCGACTTTTCCCTGCGATCAAGGAGTTGGGTCTGATCACCACCTTTTACTTTTCAGAACATAATTAAGCAAAAATTATTTTAAATCGATTAGGCTATGTACCTCATTCAGTAATGCAAGCCTTTCTATGGTAGGTGACAATTTGCCACAGAGATCTGTAACATCCTGTTGTTGATGGGATTTTGAACCATATGATCCCCTTTCATTTGAACTAACAGATCTGCAGATGTAAAAAACGTTTAGTATTTAAGCGCAAGAGCAATTCGTTTGAACATCATACATTTCTATGCATAAACCTTAGTCAATATTTGGATTTGCACTTGTAGCCACATAAAATATAAATGAGTAATTCACTGTCACAATTTGCATAATGTATTCCAAAAATGAAGTAAATGAGCACCACCTTTAAGCGCATTCAGAAAGCGAAAATATATCTAACTTAACAAAATATTTAGGACATCAACTGCTAAAGATAAAGTGGCATACCTATCTTGGAGATGGATCAGGATGATATTTAGTACGTGCTCTGCTAGTTGTAGTAACAATGTGATTAACTGGTCCCTGTTGCCCACGATTTTGCACATTTCGACCATCGCTATGTATCTCCTGAGGTTTAATAACACGAAACAAGCACGTAAATACAATAGTGAAGCATCTTTCTACAGACATCAACTGCCCAAAGTACATGACTGCCTCTTCCCGTGACATTAACTTTCATGAACTTGTGATGAAAGGGAAAAGTGGAAAGCACATTATATCTATTTCATCAACATATTCAAGATCTTTGATAGGAAAAAGATGGGAATTCTATGTGAATTTTTCTACTTCTTCACTAACCTTTTATGTATGTTGTCGGATGGTGTGACATATTCTTGGCAATCACACATCTTGATTACCGAGTCTACATCTTGTCTAGAGAGCTCGTTAATGTCTCTAATCTGCAAATCATACATACAATATTGAATATATATATATATATATATATATATATATATATATATGTGTGTGTGTGTGTGTGAACTGTCAAAACATGTAAAAAGTAGTAATTAGGATAATATTAACCTTATGAAGGAGTAAGGACTTTTTCTCGGCTGCTTTCTCGAGGGAATCAGTCACATGCGAAAGAAGAGATGCCAGCAGCATCAACGTCGGTTGCCGTAGTTTAGTGGAGTTATCAAAAGAATCATCTGAAATCTGTTGTGGTGAGGGGATTAGAGAAGGGACATGAGTATTTACTTATGTTTGAGTAAAACAACTGAAAAATGAAAAGTGGACAGAACTAATAGAGGGAAATAGCTACAACAGTACCTGTAACCTCAAAGAATTTTTGGTCACCAGAAAGTATAAGTAAGAAGTCAAGCTGAATCGCAACTGAGACAATTGGAGCTCTGATCCCTTCTGTCCACCAGATGAGAAAACAAAAGAGAATATAAGAAACTGACAAAAAAATGACCAGATGCCAATAACTTGTGACATACTAGAATACTCATTTATTATGTACCTGAACTACTTGTCCTACTCGCGATGATATGGATTGAATGGGGAAGACGATGAAAAGCTTGCTCATCATATCAAACAGCCCTTGAACAAATCCATGTTCATCGTTCTCTTCGAAAGGCCAGACCTACAAAACAAGGAACTCGCTTTCTAGAAAAATGCATCTAACTAGCTTGTAGTATTTCGGGGAACCCTTTTGAAGATGCAATTACGAAAGGAGGACCAGAAGCCCTTCAATAAGAAAATTCTAGTACGCCAATGAATTACCTTGCTCAATATTCCTACTGCAAGGATAATTTGCTCCATCAATAAATCATCTGCTTGGGTTAAGTCTTCACGAAGAAGTTGGTCAAAAAGCAATTGATGTCCTTTGATAAACTCAACGACTTCACGGACAATTTTATTCCTCCCCTATCAAACGCCCATAGAAAAAGGAGAAGAAGAAAAGAAATTATAGTTTGCATTTTAAGGAAACCAGGTTACCTAGAAAAATCGACGATGGTTTGTAATTTAATAGCAAAAGATCATAAAAAGGTCATCCAAAGAAAAAAGGCTGACCTCAAAAAATTCAGAGGTCTCAACCAATGAAGTTAGAGCAAACACCAATCTTAGGACAGCAGTGATTATTGTTCGTTGCTTTTGCACATCATATCCTGCATCACTCTGAAGCTTCATATCGACCCTCCTCATATTTCCCTGGAAAGTACTTTTGGGTTTATAAGCAGAGAAAATATCGAGGTCACCTATAGAAAACCTGATAACTACAGATAACATTTTACCTTGAAGCTGATAGCTCTACATGAGGCGATATGTTCCAGTGCACCCATAGAGAATAGAACCTGGCCTCCGGACTTTCCATACTTGTGGCTAATTCTAAGTAGCAATGCAAATTCTGCCTCTAAGGTACATGCTCGCTGTTGTGACTCCAGCAAAAGTTTACCATCCTGTGCCCAATGATATTATAAATACACATGCATGAATGCAAGTCCTAGATATAAGTATACCATACCCACATATAAATCATGTCTCCAAAGTATAAAAACTAGAAGCATATAAATACTATTATCCCTAGTACCTACTCGGTAAATGTGGCATAAAACACACACGAGTTACATAAGGTGTCATAGTCAAACCAACTAGTAATTGTCCACAATATGCCACTTAAAGAATTTTGACATGTTTGCGATTCTTTAATATTAATAACAATGACCACAATCAGTACTTCACAGGAAAAATACCTGGTAGGAGATATTACTAATGCTGCCAAGGCAAGATCGTATGAAACCTCTGCTCTGAAGCTGACTAAGAAAATATCTCTCGTGATCAATACAAACAAGAGCTTCCAGCACATAAAGTGATATCGTTTTTCCAAACTCACTGCCTTGACATGCATCCTTGATTACCTGAAATTCGTATTCTCATTGTGAAACAGTGCAAATGATTATGGCTCATATCAATAGCGAAGTTATAATTACCAGATCCAAGATGCCCTGAGCTTCTTTCTTTATTATAGAAAAGTTGGCACGAGCAAGGTCAGCCTGCTCCTTGTCAATCTGAAAAACAGAAAAAAATCAACATTGGAACATGGTTCGAACAAAATAAGTCTCGGCTAATCAGCAAACACATACCTTCTGGATATCCAAATCTTCACCATCTTGCTTATTAAGCAACAAGAACTGCACGACTGATGTTGGCACATCCAGAGCAATCATATGCTGGCAGTACTGGAAATAGCTCAAGAGCAATGAATATTGGCTGATGGAGAAAGGAAATTGTGTTAGAAATGGTAAGAAACTGTAAATAGATCACCTGGCCAGAATATTACTTTATGTTGTATTACAACTAAGTACAAATACAAGTAACTGAACTTAGAAACATACCGCCTTCTCAAGGATTCTGATGACTCGTGCCTTAGAATTGCCAAAACAAGCTTAAATAGCACTGAGTGGCAAGCACCAGTGGATAAATGTTTTACAATCATAACATCTAGACACGTCACTGTGTCAGAATTCAAGGCACCATGAAACAAAAATCTATCATCACGAAGTTTGGCAATGCAGGTAAGGGCGACCTATTAAAACCTAAAGTTAGTACATGGACAGCACATTTATACAATAGAATCTACTCCAAAGCAAAAACGCACCTGAGTAAGTACAAACGCCATTTTTAATGAACAATCTGGAGACGCAGAGGCACTAAGAGAGGCATCAAGTATCCTGCTAGAGAAGAATAATTCATGCAATGTTCAAGAAAGCTTCACAAGCAAATAACCTCTGGCACCATAGGTACTTACCGGTACAAAATTTCAGACCGATTATCTAGAGATGATATTCTTCTGCAAGCAGACACCTAAAACAAAAACAGATGAAGTAGAACACAAAAGGTAAATACTTGATTTCTTGAAAGAGTGGTACATATTTATGATACTAAAGCTGATCTGATTTTTTTAAGAAAGCAATCAACCTCAACAATCTGAGACCAGCCTGCTAACATATGAAGTTGGGCAGCTTGCTCCTCAAGGTTTCGATTATACTTCCAACCCCATTTCAACAGCTGTTGAATTGTCTCTCTAACTTCATTAAGCTCAGCAACATTTGGAATACTATCCACTTGGGGAAATCCAGAATGTAGTTTCTAAACAAATAATAGAATTAATCAGCATTATTACAGTAGAAACATTAATGTTTGTTGGAGGAAAGATCTGGTGACAACTATCGCAAGAACAAACCTGCCAGAGTTTGTTGCTGAAGGAAGATAAATCAATCAGGCGATCACCACGCTCAGAATAATAGTAGATACTGCCGCTAACAGAGGTATCACGGTTCCCAAGAATGTCCTCCACCTGTAATTAAACTCCATATTCAGAGCAATATACTCAATGCAGACAACAGCCATATTTCTAAGCCTTACCAGCGTGTCATACTTTCGGCTTGACACAATTTGAGGAAGCTGCATCGAAGCATCAGGAGATCTAAACTGGAGGATCTCAAGCAACGCCAATACCTGAGCTCAATTTAAAAGGAGAAACGAAAGTAAGAAGGCTGCACCAATGAACAACTTCAAACTAGGCAAGAAATGGTGACATGTACAGCATTTTCAGAAGTCTAGTGAAATAAATTGCTGTTGCATGAAAAAAGGCGACATCAACAAATATTTACTACTGTTCCAAGGAAAATTAACTGTTGGGTAATGTTACATGCTGCTGACTTCAGAAAGAGTGGGGTCAGTACAGTTATTTGTATCATGCGTGGACGGTCTCACAAATAAAATGGTAGACTCTCAGACCAATGCTACAAATGCAGCACCAATAAACATACGAACTAATAATCATTTGTGAGCTAGGGTGCTAGACTGCTAGACGAAAGAAGTAGGGATAAAACTAGGAAGTTGCCAAAGTCGCATAGTAAAGCATTAAATCACTGAAGTTTCTAAACTCACCTTGCTTTTACTGATTGAACTAGTTTCAGCGTAATCAAGACCATCCTGAAGAGGGTATGTACTGAAAGAAGAAAGTTCATTCCCTTTTTCGGTTACCTCCCGCCCAAAAAGATGAGAAAGTATGCTCTGACATGCCTCTAGGTGAGCTGAACTGCTTCCAGAACCAGTATGCAATGCAATAGCTAGGAGCTTTAGTAGCCACGCCCTCTGGGAAAGGTAGAGATTGAGAAAATGAGAGACAGTATCAGAATGGACTCTGTAACATTGTAATAAATTATTGATCATGTCATTGATCTTTTAAAGGAACGCATTCAGATAATAGAAACTATTACTAAAGAAAAAAGATTTGGGTCATTGCGTGTATACAGTGTTTTAACCACAGATGAGAGAGAACCGAAAAAGAACAGCACAGGATAACATAGGAAACCAGAAATTTCATACAGATAAGACAAGAATCTACCTACCAGAATTTTAAGGTGCCACAATAAAAAGAAATAGTGCATATATGCAGATTATCATTTTTTGCCTATGAAGAACCCGCCAGAAGAAATATTGCGTATAGATGGTATCATTTTGGACATGGGAAGAAAAAAAGAAAAATCATACGATCATAGATCTTCTGAGCGAAAAAGAAAAAAAGGCAGCATGGGATTGAGAAAAAATATATATAGCCTACTCTACCACAAAAAGAATTACTGTATATAGGCGGTCGCTCAACATTTCAGAAAAAGATATCCGATTTCAAAAATAGTTGATAGCATAGAGTGATACTGGGATGATACCGTCATGAAACTAATTAGATACCTGATGAAGGGAACTAATACGGAGAGCCTGAGTACCACTTCTTCTTGGAAGAGCAGCAACACCGATGGTATCGAGATGCTGCAATATTAAAGGATATAAGAAAGTGAGGATGAGTAAAAAATATGTTTCATTTGTGACTTGGACGAGGCAGCCACCGAGGAAAGAATGGCATTGTTCAATTATAAGGAGAAGAAAATCTGGTGTACCCGAAGAAAAAACTGATACTTTTTGCTGCTCAAGAGATCCATGGTTGGGCCACTAGTTAATGGATCCAAACTCAACTCACACAAAAGCTGCAAAGAGTCAAAGTTATGGTAAAAAAGACAATAGACCAAATAGAATTCGATTCTTTGAAAAGATCAGATAGTTATCATCCTGCATCAGCTTGTCTCACCTGAAAGCCAAACTCAAAGAGTAAGAAGTTTATGTCAGGGTTTGGAAGTTTCTCCAGCATTTCAAGAATGATCTTCAGACAACTGCAGATTTCAAAACAGAAATGAAGATTATGGTTGAGAGAAATACATCATATACTGCACACAAATTACAATCAAACCTGTAGTGAAACTTGGGCTGCAAAACTGTCCCTTCCACGGGGGCATCCAGGTCAAACTTAAGAAGAAAATGTGTGACACTTGGTGCAGGCCGGTTGATATTATCAACCAGAAGCTACAAATGTAATAGTCATATCATTGAGATGATATAAGGTGTACGGATGAATCAATCATGATGAAAGACAATAGATAAGAACTGTTCTCTACAACTTCACCCTCTTAGTATGATATTAAGTGAAACCATCAATTAATGAAACTAACCTGCATAATAAGGACCCCCAGATCATCAGAACTGTTCTCTACAACTTCACCCTCTTCCAGTCGTTGCTCAAGGCAGGACGCATAATCCTCAATCAAGGAATTGGCAGCATTCATTTTAATCAGCATTGGAACAAGTCCAACCAAGCGAGAACTGTCATCAAGAGTATGATTAATCAATACCCAGGTAATTCATATTAAAATCATCAGGTTAAACTAATTATTCAAAGCAACGAAAAACAATCAAACATCCAAAAGCCACGGGATCTGAAAGCAGTTCATAGTAGAATTTGTCAACGCTATCTGAGAAAACAATTTACATGTGGTTGAACAGAATTTGTTACGACCTTAAAATGTTCATCAATTTGATCGAAGATCTCTGAATCTGAGGAAGAGAATCATATCTGACATACTCCAACAAGGCAACAATTTGATTATGATCTTGTGAGAGAATTATATCCAAAGGCTGCAGCAATAACAAAAGTGAACATTAAGTTACCTGACGTCTTGTGCGTATAACATAAAAAAAGGGAAGGGGCATGCTGATTTTGTACTTTATAAAAAAAAACAAAAATTATTGTTCATACTATAGCCGGTAGGGCGCTAAGTCCAAGAGTCATCAAGCAATAACAAAATTAACAACAGTGTCCAGTTTCACATTTTACACCATGCAACTCAACAGCGTAGTAAAGATAAACTAACTTAACTACAGCTTGGGAAGGAATACTAATTATTGCTATTAGTCAAGTAGGTTACGATCACAACAATAAAAAGATATTGCCTGAAGTTTTATACTCTTCATCTTTGACTTGAAGTTAGTAACCTCAATTGAATGGTATACTCGAAGATACATACATACATTGTGGAAAAAGCTAGACGACAAAATTGTTCAATATCCAGAATACATGTCCTAGTATTGGATTGGAAGTATAGATTGATGAAATAGCTAAATTTGGTAAAGGACGATGCCAACTTCCCAGACAGTATCAGAAAGCTCTGACTCTGCGTTAACGAGAACCTATGAATACTTTTTGAAATTGGGTGATATACAAAGTAAAGCGTTGATGCATCATAAGAACAAACAAGTACCTGGTACAGTGGACGCCAGACATCGGAAACAAGCAAATCCTTCTCAAAGACGAGCAGTAAGATTTCCAAAGAAAGTTGTACAGCCTTTTCTAAGATCTTCCCGTAAGTTTTACTCATTCGCTCGCTCATGATGGAATTCACCCCAACCTGAAGGACACCCATTAGGTTCCTATAAAGAGTTTTCCCACTCATGAAATCCTGACAAAGTAAAACGTCGAACCAATTATATATTGTATACAACATGTCTACTTGAGATGAGAATTGTGTTTCCACTGTGAAACAACGTAAGCACGCCAAAAATTTTAAATAAGTACTTTTAGTAATTCTATAACTGGAAGCTGCGTTTGCAGTGATGATGTTTCAACTGACGCCAAAAACTGTGGATGCTCAGTAAATCCATCAAGATCCTCCTCCTGGATATCATACATGCTCAAAATCCTGAAGTGAAATTCAGAAAATGTTAATCAAGTCTTCAACAAAAGTGGTGACCCAAAAGAAAAGTGAGGAAATTTACAAAAGCTATGAACACTATGGGCAGTTTAACAAGCATATAAAATTATAAACATGTAAAACACATCCTTCCTGCAAGAAAATCAGAAACCATATTGTGGATTGAGCAAGAAAGAGGAAAGTATTGAAAATAGAAGCAAAAGCTTACATGTGAAAATGTTGAAGGCTTGCCACAACCAATTGCCACTTCTCACAAGGATCTGAGTATGCCCTCTGAGGAAAAGGGGCGAATACATGATCATAAACAAATCTGAAGATGCCGATAAACCTACGCCCTCGATCAGTCACATCTTTCTCTCCGGCAATCAGAGAGTTAATAAGATTTAAGAAAGATATTGTTGATGGATATTGTTCTCTCCTTGCTTCAATTTCATTTAACTCAAACTGCATATCATAGACCTGCATATATGAGAATCCTCATTAGGTTTCAAAATAAAGATTTTCTCCACCTGGAAAACAAAAGCTGCATCAAGCAATACATGATATACCAATCTAACATAGCACAATGGGTTATGTGAGTATTCAGGGAAAATAAATAAAAATAAATGTTTCATCACATGAAAGTCTTTCACACTCAGAATATGATGAAGTTTTTGCAGGAATTAGACATATATAAAAAAATTTGTGACAAACGTCAACTTTATATAGCAAAAAAAAAATGATATCAATCATCTTTGCAAGATGACAAACCTTCTTTATTACATAAATAAAAAAAGTTAGAAAATCAATGCAGAGTAATAAAACTCTAATCAATTCTTAATAAGAATATAAATATTAACTAATGAAGTAGAGTTGAAATATCCGCTAATAACATTCCCCTTGAAGCCATGCACGTACCTGAGAAGATTGGTCACTCTTTCCCACCGGTGATCCCACGACAACCGGCAGATCATACTGCTCAAGAAATGCCCAGATAGAGTCCCTCATTTCTGGAAAGACATAAACAAAGGCAGCAATGGTTTTCCTAAGAGCACCCTGCAGACGAATACAGTTACCATGAACACAAGTTAAATAGATATTGATGCCAGATGCTTTCCACAGATCATCTGTGAGTCAAAGTGTAAGGGGAAGAATCTCCAGCATGCCACAAACCTTCAGATATGGAGGGACGTTTTCATAACCAAGAAGCTTAAAAAAAGGTTCGATATCAGGAAACCATTTTTTCCTCTCAGTAGGATTACCATTCTCAACAACCTGCAGAATAAGAAAAACTCACTTATTGACCACATAAAAAATATCAGTTTCACAGATGAGGAAGCATTTGCAACAACTTATTCCCATATCCCTCCCAGACAAGGAAGAATTTGCAAGTATGTTCAAACATCAGTTTCACAGATGAGTCAGGATCCATTCGAAGAGAGAAAGCATTTATGTAAACAATTAGAACCAAATCGCAGTTAAGCCAAGTTCCTAGGCACAAGCTGGATTATCTTAGACAAAAAGGATATTTGGAAGAATGTTATATAACCTTCTGAAGTACATTCAGATATGCAACAAGTACTTTTGCATCGCCCTCCAGGAACTCTGGCATCATGGTTCCAGCAGTTTGAAGAGACTGCTTGAACTTATCGTCGTAAATTCTTATGCAATCAAACAAAGTGGCCCATCCTATACTCCGAAATGCTGTACCTTGGAGCAACTCATAAACCTTAGAAGCACCTTCTTGAGTGGAAGCCTGAAAATAAGTAAAGATGGCAGCAAGCAAACTCAATGAGTAACCAAGTAAATGAGGTCCCACCAAAATACCAATCTAAAGAATTCTCATACCAAGGTACACAGCATTTCCAAGAACGCAACAAGAGTTTTAAAATTTGTGTGGTCCTCTCCAGCAAAATTCACAAATGTCCACAAGACATCATTCCCGTAGAGTAGCTCAGGTTCCTTCTGTAAGAGGTTGTTAAGATCAAAAGACACAAAAGCAGGAATATCGTATAAAAAACAAAATATGATTGAGCCGAATTCTGAATGCTCCATGTTTTGCTATAGGAAACAAATTACCTACAATGAAAAAGAAATAACTGTTCGATTGGCTAGTGGTTCTTTACCTGATATATATTGCTTACAAACTCCATAAGAGAAATGAAGGGCAGCGGCCTCTCAGCCTCTTCAGTCTGCATACTGCCATCAAGTGAATCACAAGTTCGGTAAGAATTTAGAACACTCATAGACATGTCCTTTGATTCCTTCACCTGAAAAATAAGGATGAGCAGGTTTAACGTAGGAGATAAACATGCAGATGCGCCATTGTATTTGTCATCTTGGCTCATATATTCAACTTAACAAACACTATCGAAACATCAGATAATAGCCATGATCTTAGGTGCAGCCTTTCAAATTCGAAGTTTCTATGCCACTCATATCCCAGAAATGATCAAGCTGATATTTTCAGAATGCATGACAGATGCATCAAAAAGTTACTCCCTCCGAATGTAAAGTATATACCACCAATTTTTTTCATAATTATCAGACCATGAACCTAGGGAGGAAATGTTACCAAGCTTTACATGACTAAGTTGCCGTGTTCAAACTTTAAAAACTAATGCTAGGTAAATATACATTAATTTAAAGAGGTGAAACGCTTAACAAACCTTATCTCTTGCGATTGGGTGAGATAAAAAACAAGAAGTCAACTTGTGTAGATACGCATTATATATGTAGACCATGTCCTCCTCATCATTCTGCATGTAGCAACTAACAAAATATCAATCATTGATAGACCCACACAAGGGGGGAACCAGGGTTGAATAAGTAAAATCAAAGATCAAAAAGAAAAAGATGAAAAGAAACTTAAAATCAAGAGCTGAGTACTATGCAAAATCCTAGAGATTATACAAGATTGTATAAAACATCCAAGAAAACCAACGGGA
>JAHZTW010000001.1:235903892-235919806 GCA_020283515.1 Alliaria petiolata
AGATTTTGGGTATTTTCTTGTTCTTCATCTAATTCTCTTCTTGGATTTGGGGGTTTTAAGGTCTAGAGATTATCGATGGAGATCTCTTTAATCTAGGGATTTCCTTGTCCCAAAAAAACTTAGGAAATCCCTTAAAACCAAATCCAAGAGACTAGCTCATCCTTTCCCATACACCATGGATGTTTAGGGAGCTAGTTAAGCCACTTTTTAAGATCTATGCTTAATGTTCTTCACCTTATCTTTCCACCAAACACCATGGGTTAGGATGATAGAGTGAAGAAAGGATTTACACCATACACCATGGGTAAATCTAGTTAGGTTTCTTAAGGCTTAGAGATAGCACTAAAAAGTGTAAAAATATGTTTTCAAAACCCAAGTTCGAATTTTCAACCTCCCTAAGAATGAATCCTAACCTTGAATCTGTTTTTAATATTTGAAAACTAAAAATCATTTTCTCCCTGTTCAAAGTTAATTGTTTTCTCTAAAAATCTTTAAATTAGCTTAATTATGCAATAGAGTTTTAATAAATTTGTAAAATTGTGTTTGAGCTATTTTTAATATTTTAGAAATTGTCTAGAGTCTTGCTTTATGTCTGGAATTGATTTGGTAACCGTTTGATTTTTAGAAGTAGTTTTCGAAAATCTTGCCACTTAGCATATATTTGTCTAGATAATCCGGTTTTAAGTTTTGATTTTGTAAAATTAGTAGATCGGTTGTTTTATTGTTTAGGAGTCATCTAGTAGTAGTATAACCCTTCTGTGGGATTTGTAAAATTGTTTTCGTGTCTGTTTAAATACCGCAAGCAATTGTTTTTAAAATTCTTACCCAATTAAACCGAATTTTGCTTAGCTTCATAAATTTCTTGTATTCCTAGTATCTTTCACCCCAAGGTTGGATTGACACCTAAAGTACTACAACTGCAAAAAGACCTTTAGGTTTTGATTATCAAACCGGTTAAAATCCTGTTTATCAATCAGTATGATGATCACTGTCATGCTTAGACTTCTCGGCTTCATTATCAGTCTCTTTGCCTAACCGTCTCTTCACGGGGATCCTTTCCTCATACCATTCCCTCATGCTCTCCCTTTCTGTTTCAAACATTTTCCTCATTCTGCTTGTGAGGACATCAAGGATTAACTTGTTCTCTCGGCTTACTGCAGCTTCCGGATCATCATCAACGCCTGACATGGTTCCTGAAACAGATCAAACGACTCGCAGTAAGTAGTTCTTAGAAACAAATCCAAAATTCCTAAAAACAATTACCACGTTTTTTTTCTAGATGCAGCAGATAACAAAGACTGATCCAATAGCTCAAATAAAAATTCGGAAAGCTGAAAACAAATGTTACAAAATTTATAAAATTCTCAATCGACAAAACGTGAACAAAACTCTTTGGATCCGTGAAGAACAAGCGATTAAAATTCCGGAAAAAATCAAAAACTTCACAGATCAACAAATCGTCACTCTTAGTCTCTAATGAAATCGCCGATCTGATACAATATGGATTCACTAACACCCTAACACTTGTTATGAATCAACAGATCACAGCCACGATCGCAAAGAGATGAACAGTCACAAATATGAATCGACAAAACAGAAATAGATCGGATCAAATCACTTAGCTTTGGAAGGTTTGCTCTGATACCACGTATTATGATCCCTCCTATGATCTTAACCTTACAAGCTAACTTAAACCCCAAATGATCCGATGGAAGGAATGATTGTTGCGGAAGACTTGAGGATGAAACGTTTTGGGGGATTTTGGGGGAAGAGTGAGAGGTGAAAACCATACAAGAGATGCGGGTGGCTCTTGTATACAACTGAATGGATCTAAGGATATTACGCACCAGAGATTCAATCAGAGTTTCTCAAGGATATGACGCGCCAAGAGAGATAATCTTCTTAAAAGGGTTTTTATAAAAAGAAACATAAAACTAAACTCATCTCTCGACCAAGTTATAAAGAGAGATGAGGGACACGGAAACAATGAATGCAAGAGTCAGTCTCGTGACAAACCCCCTTGACTGATCATGCAAGACAAAGACTAAAGTTTGAAAACAAAACAAAGCATAAAACGACTAAGTGTAGAAAGTAACTCATGAACTTCCAAGCCGCGGGGATAGAAAGAAATGGGCTTGGACAAGTGAATGATCAAATGGGCAATGACAAGGTAACACACTTGCCTTGTTAAAAACCTTAAAGAGAAAACCCAGTGGGACAAAACTCTTTAAGGGAAAAAGAGCACAAAATGTGTTACCAGCCCATTTATCATTCACCGGCTCAAATGCATATCAAAGTGATATGTCTCGCCTTTTCTTCTTCATATGGACCGTCTTGTATCTGGTTTAGCAATGTTTCTAAGGCATTGTGAAATGCCTTAGTCCTAGAACGGGTCATGGGGCCTTTGATAACTTCTTGATCCTCCTCAGCTACAAGCTTAAGCTCATCTACTCTCTCCTCGGGTTCAAGCTTGTTTTCTAGATGTATCTCGTCCATGATCATATCATCCCCTCCTTCTTTAAAAGGATTTGACCTCAAATCCGAATCATCTGCAAAATAAGGAAGTAAGTCAGTAACATTAAAACTTGAACTAATCATATACTTACCTTGCAGGTCCAGCTTGTATGCATTGTCATTTATCCTTTTTGTCACGGTGAAAGGACCATCAATCCGAGGCATCAACTTAGACTTTCTCTCAGCTGGAAAGCGTTCCTTTCTGAGATGCACCCAGACTTGATCTCCCACCTCGAACACCATCTTATGTTTGCCTTTATTCGCATGCTTAGCATATAGCTTGGTCTTTTCCTCCAAATTTTTCTTAGCATCCGAATGTATTGCTTGTACCAATTCTGCTTTCTTCTTACCATCTAAGCTAGCTCTTTCACTTAAAGGTAAAGGCATTAAATCCAAAGGAGAGATGGGATTAAACCCATAAACAATCTGAAAAGGCGAATACTTAGAAGCAGAATGCACAGCATGATTATATGCAAATTCAATATGCGGCAAGCAATCTTCCCAAGACTTAAGGTTCTTCTTAATCAAAGCTCTAAGCAAGGTTCCTAGAGTCCTATTAACGACCTCAGTTTGACCATCAGTCTGTGGGTGGCAAGTAGTAGAGAACATCAACTTAGTTCCTAGTTTAGACCAAAGTGTTTTCCAAAAGAAACTAAGGAACTTGGTATCTCTATCAGAAACAATGGACTTAGGCATGCCATGAATGCGAACTATCTCTTTAAAGAAAAGATTGGCTACATGTAAAGCATCATCAGTCTTATGACAAGCAATGAAATGAGCCATTTTTGAGAACCTATCCACAACTACAAAGATAGAGTCCTTTCCTGTTTTAGTTCTAGGCAGTCCTAAGACAAAATCCATTGATATATCATGCCATGGATGAGATGGAATAGGTAAAGGAGAGTACAAACCGTGAGGCTGAACCTTGGATTTTGCTTGCTTACAAGTACTGCATCTCCCACAAATTCTCTCAACATCTCTTTTCATATGCGGCCAGTAAAAATGATCTTTCATGATCTCCAAAGTTTTAGCTATGCCGAAATGTCCCATTAAGCCTCCACCATGTGCTTCTCTGGTAAACAAATCTCTAATAGAGCAATTAGGCACACAAAGACGGTTCTCATAGAAGAGAAACCCATCTTGTATAAAGAACTTACCCGAAGGAGACTTAGAACAAATAGCATAAACTTCTGAAAAATCATCATCTAGTTTGTATAATTCTTTAAGCTGATCAAATCCGAGAAGTTTAGTTTCTAGAGTAGAGAGAAGAGTGTACCTTCTTGACAAAGCATCTGCCACCACATTATCCTTACCTTGTTTATATTTGATAACGTAGGGAAACGTTTCTATAAACTCTACCCACCTCGCATGTCTCTTGTTCAGCTTCTGTTGTCCTTTTAGATGTTTTAAGGACTCATGATCGGTGTGAATGACGAATTCCTTAGGCCAGAGATAATGCTGCCACGTCTGAAGAGCTCGCACCAAGGCATATAGTTCTTTATCGTATGTAGGATAGTTAAGAGTAGCACCACCGAGCTTCTCACTGAAGTAAGCAATTGGTTGCCTTTCCTGCATCAAAACTGCTCCGATTCCTATTCCTGAGGCATCACACTCAATCTCAAAGGTTTTTAGAAAGTTAGGTAAAACAAGAACAGGGGCATTAGTAAGCTTCTCTTTTAGGTTCTGGAACGCTTCCTCTTGTTCTGATTCCCATTTAAATCCAATGTCTTTCTTGATGATCTCAGTGAGTGGGGCTGCTATAGTGCTGAAGTCCTTTACAAATCGTCTATAAAACCCAGCTAAACCATGGAAACTTCTTACTTCTCCCACGGTTTTAGGACTTGGCCACTCCCTGATAGCCTTTACTTTCTCTTCATCCACCTTGACACCATCTGTACTTACAACAAAACCAAGAAACACAAGACTAGAAGTACAGAAAGTACACTTCTTGAGGTTAGCATATAGTTTCTCTTGTCTAAGCAAGTCTAGAACCAACCTGATATGCTCTATATGCTCATCTAGACCTTTGCTATACACAAGAATGTCATCAAAATAAACTACCACAAAGATGCCTATATATGCTCTAAGGACATGATTCATTAAGCGCATGAAGGTACTAGGGGCATTAGATAGCCCGAATGGCATAACCAGCCATTCATAGAGACCATGCTTGGTCTTGAAAGCGGTTTTCCACTCATCCCCTTCTTTCATCCTAATCTGATGATAGCCACTCTTAAGATCTATTTTAGAAAAAATATTAGAACCATATAACTCGTCTAGCATATCATCAAGCCTAGGAATGGGATGGCGATACTTCACTGTTATGTTATTGATCGCACGGCAGTCGACGCACATCCTCCAGCTTCCATCCTTCTTAGGTACCAATAGCACTGGTACGGCACAGGGACTCATGCTCTCACGTATATGGCCTTTAGCCATCAGCTCATCCACTTGCCTTTGTAACTCTTTTGTTTCTATAGGATTGGTGCGGTATGCTGGTCTGTTTGGTAAAGAAGCTCCAGGAGTGAAGTCAATCTGGTGTTCTATTCCTCTAATGGGAGGCAATCCATCTGGTGTTTCTTCTGGAAAAACATCACTAAAATCCTGCAAAAGAGCTTTCATTTCACTCGGATATACCGGTGTAAGATCAGTCATAGAGGTTAGTGTTTCTTTATACACAAACAGGAGCATAAGAGATTGATTATGAAGAGCTTTCTTGATCTCTCCTGCCTTAGCAAAGAAGTTATGATGTTTAACTGACTTGGATGCTTGTTTCTGATCATTGTAAACCTCTTGAGGGGTCATAGGAATCAAAACATTCCTCTTACCATTATACTCAAAGGAGTGACGGTTTGAGAAACCATCATGAATGACTTTCCTGTCTGATTGCCAAGGCCTTCCCAACAGAATATGGCTTGCTTCCATGGGTAACACATCACAAAGAATCTCGTCTTTGTATTCCCCAATTGCCAAAGGAACCAGCACTTGCTCAGAAACTTTCATTTCTCCTTTATCATTCAGCCAATGCAGCTTATAAGGACTCGGATGGGGAGTAACTTTCATTTCCAGCTTTTTAACCATTGTACTGCTAGCTACATTCGCACAGCTTCCTCCGTCTATAATCAGGCTGCAAACTTTTCCTTGCACTAAACAGCGAGTATGGAACAAGTTTTACCTCTGATCTTGCTCTTCTGGCTGGTTCTGAACCGTAAGGGTTCTTCTAGCTACCAGCAATTCTCCCTGGACTGGTAAAACCTCATTTTCTTCACTGGCCTCCTCTTGATACTCATCCTCGGACTCGATCTCACCGTTTTTTCTCAGCACCATGACTCTTTTGTTGATGCACTCATTAGCATAGTGTCCTCTGCCTTGACATTTGAAACATTTTACATCTCTGGATTTGGTACTAGACTCTTTTGGCTTCCCTTTAGCATCCAGCAAAGACGAGGGTTCTGGCTTTGTAACACTGAACGACTTGTTGTCCCTGGAATAGGTCTGTTTCTCATCTCTAGAATAGTTTGATCGGTATTAACTTCCACTTACTCCTCCAGTACGGTGAGTTTGCTTTCTCTTTTGCTGCTGTTTGAACAGAATAGCTTTGTGAAGCATCTCTTCTAGTTTCACATAGTGTTCAGTTTCCAATCGATCTTGGATCTCTCTGTTAAGTCCTCCTAGAAAACGAGCCATAGTAGCTTCTCTATCCTCTGAAATGTCAGCCCTTAGCATAAGAGTTTTCATCTCCTTGAAGTACTCTTCCACATAACGGTTTCCCTGAGCTAGCCTTCTTAGTTTTTGATAAAGTTCTCGATGATAATGATTAGGCACAAATCTCTTTCTCATGAGACTTCTCATTTCTTTTCAAGTTTCAACAGGGAACTCTCGATTTCGTTTTCTTGTAGTGACAAGTTGATCCCACCAACTTAGAGCATAGTCATAGAACTCAATAGTTGCAACCTTAACTATGTTCTTTTTAGTGCATTGTTGAGCATCAAAGACCAGCTCCACTTTCTTTTCCCACTCAAGGTAAACGTCTGGATCACAAGTACCATGAAATGCAGGGATTTTGATTTTAATTCCCGGAATGCTTTCTTGTACGCGATCTTTATTCTGTCTGGACCCTCTACGGTTACTTCTAGAAGATCCACTGCTTTTGTAGTACTGATCAGTATGATGATCACTGTCATGCTTAGACTTCTCGGCTTCATTATCAGTCTCTTTGCCTGACCGTCTCTTCACGGGGATCCTTTCCTCATACCATTCCCTCATGTTTTCTCTCTCTGTTTCAAACATTTTTCTCATTCTGCTTGTGAGAACAATTACCACGATTTTTTCTAGATGCAGCAGATAACAAAAACTGATCCAATAGCTCAAATAAAAATTCGGAAAGTTGAAAACAAATGTTACAAAATTTATAAAATTCTCAATCGACGAAACGTGAACAAAACTCTTTGGATCCGTGAATAACAAGCGATTAAAATTCCGGAAAAATTCAAAAACTTCACAGATCAACAAATCGTCACTCTTAGTCTCTAATGAAATCGCCGATCTGATACAATATGGATTCACTAACACCCTAACACTTGTTATGAAGCAACATATCACAGCCACGATCGCAAAGAAATGAACAGTCACAAATATGAATCGACAAAACAGAAATAGATCGGATCAAATCACTTAGCTTTGGAAGGTTTGCTCTGATACCACGTAATATGATCCCTCCTATGATCTTAACCTTACAAGCTAACTTAAACCCCAAATGATCCGATGGAAGGAATGATTGTTGCGGAAGACTTGAAAATGAAATGTTTTGGGGGATTTTGGGGGAAGAGTGAGAGGTGAAAACCATACAAGAGATGCGGGTGGCTCTTGTATACAACTGAATGGATCTAAGGATATTACGCACCAGAGATTCAATCAGGGTTTCTCAAGGATATGACGCGCCAAGAGAGATTATCTTCTTAAAAGGGTTTTTATAAAAAGAAACATAAAACTAAACTCATCTCTCGACCAAGTTATAAAGAGAGATGAGGGACACGGAAACAATGAATGCAAGAGTCAGTCTCGTGACAAACCCCCTTGACTGATCATGCAAGACAAAGACTAAAGTTTGAAAACAAAACAAAGCATAAAACGATTAAGTGTAGAAAGTAACTCATGAACTTCCAAGCCGCGGGGATAGAAAGAAATGGGCTTGGACAAGTGAATGATCAAATGGGCAATGACAAGGTAACACACTTGCCTTGTTAAAAACCTTAAAGAGAAAACCCAGTGGGACAAAACTCTTTAAGGGAAAAAGAGCACAAAATGTGTTACCAGCCCATTTATCATTCACCGGCTCGAATGCATATCAAAGTGATATGTCTCGCCTTTTCTTCTTCATATGGACCGTCTTGTATTTGGTTTAGCAATGTTTCTAAGGCATTGTGAAATGCCTTAGTCCTAGAACGGGTCATGGGGCCTTTGATAACTTCTTGATCCTCCTCAGCTACAAGCTTAAGCTCATCCACTCTCTCCTCGGGTTCAAGCTTGTTTTCTAGATGTATCTCGTCCATGATCATATCACTTTTGGAAGCAGGGATCATATACCCGATCTCGGACAGCACGTGGGTAAGCCCGGTTCACGTGGTCCCTAAAAAGGGAGTAGTTACAGTCATTAAAAGCGACAAGGACGAGATGATTGCTACAAGAACCGTGACCGGCCATCGAATGTGCATCGATTACCGGAAGCTAAACACAGCGACCAGGAAGGATCATTCTCGCTACCATTCATCGACCAGATGCTAGAAAGGTTAGCAAACCATCAGTACTATTGTTTTCTTGACGGATATTCTGGATTTTTTCACATCCCAATACGGCCAGAGGACCAAGAAAAGATGACTTTCACATGCCCTTATTCAACATTCGCGTACTGGCGGATGCCGTTCGGCCTCTGCAACGCTCCAGCAACTTTTCAAAGGTGCACGCTATCGATCTTTACTGATTATATTGAGAAGTTTATGGAAGTTTTCTTGGATGAATTTTCGGTCCACAGGCCTTCTTTCAAAGAATGTTTGAGTAATTTAGGAAAGGTCCTGGAAAGATGCGAAGATAAGCACCTCGTTCTGAATTGGGAGAAGTGTCATTTCATGGTGCGAGATGACATAGTGCTCGGACATAAGATCTCTGCAGAAGACATCGAGGTTGATAAGGCAAAGATAGAAGTCAAGACAAGCATGCAGCAACCGTCAAACGTCAAAG
The DNA here is from genome assembly GCA_020283515.1 of Alliaria petiolata. Classification (NCBI taxonomy): domain Eukaryota; kingdom Viridiplantae; phylum Streptophyta; class Magnoliopsida; order Brassicales; family Brassicaceae; genus Alliaria; species Alliaria petiolata. The sequence continues at coordinate 235,912,644 of JAHZTW010000001.1, forward strand.
GGATACGGAGCTTCCTGGGTCACACAAGGTTTTACAGGAGATTCATCCAAGACTTCTCAAAGATAGCGAGACCGTTAACCCGTCTTCTCTACAAAGACGCAGAATTCAAATTCGACGAAGAATGCCTGCAAGCCTTCCACAAGATTAGAGAAGCTCTGGTGTCAGCTTCAGTAGTACAACCGCCTGATTGGGAACAACCATTTGAGATTATGTGCGACGCCAGTGATTATGCAATGGGAGCGGTGTTGGGACAGAAGAAAGATAAGAAGATGCACGCAATATACTATGCGAGCAAGACTCTGGACGACGCCCAATGCAACTACACGACGACAGAAAAGGAGCTCCTAGCTATCGTGTTTGCATTCGAAAAATTTCGTCAGTACCTGGTCGGGTCGAAAGTTATAGTACACACCGATCATGCAGCAATCCGGCACATAATGACAAAGAAAGACACGAAACCTAGACTGATTAGGTGGGTCCTTCTACTCCAAGAATTCGACATAGAGATAAAAGACCGAAGAGGGGCTGATAATGGGGCAGCAGATCACCTTTCACGAGTACACTATGGGGATAAGATCCCTATAAACGACGACCTCCCCGAAGAAAGTATGAACGCGATCAATGCAGTTCCCGCAACGAAAGAACCAACAATGAGACATCCTCCTATGGCGCAATCCGGAGCATACAACACGCCATGGTTCCGACACATCGCAAACTACCTTGCGGCCGACATCAAACCACCTCAGTTCGTGGGATACAACAAAAAGAAGTTTCTGCGAGACTCCCGCAAGTACTTCTGGGACGAGTCATATCTATACAGACAGTGCACAGACAGACTATTCAAAAGATGCATAGCGGAAGAAGAAGTCGAAGGCATACTACATGGATGCCACGGATCGGCCTACGCGGGACACTTCGCCAATTTCAAGACCGTCTCTAAGGTACTGCAAGCTGGATTCTGGTGGCCGACCATGTTTAAGGACACGCATACTTTCATCTCAGGATGCGACGCTTGCCAAAGAATGGGGAATATAAGCAGAAGAAACGAAATGCCACAGAACTTCATCTTAGAAGTAGAAGTATTTGATGTTTGGGGAATCGACTTCATGGGACCATTCCCAACTTCTTTTGGAAATCAATATATCCTCGTGGCCGTTGATTATGTATCCAAATGGGTGGAAGCAATAGCCAGCCCAACCAACGACGCAAGCGTCGTTGTCAAGATGTTCAAAACGATCATTTTCCCCCGTTTTGGAGTTCCCAGAGTTGTCATAAGCGATGGAGGATCACACTTTATAAACAGGGTCTTCGATAACCTGCTAAAAAAGAATAGGGTAAGGCACAAGGTAGCATCACCATACCACCCACAAACGAGCGGCCAAGTAGAAATCTCCAACAGAGAAATCAAGTCGATCCTGCAGAAGACCACTGGGATCCACCGAAAGGATTGGTCGGCCAAACTAGATGATGCTTTGTGGGCTTATAGAACCGCATACAAGACACCTTTGGGTACAACCCCGTTTCATCTAGTATACGGGAAGGCCTGCCATCTGCCGGTGGAAATCGAGTACAAGGCGCAATGGGCTATCAAAAAGATCAATTTCGACCTGAAGGCAGCCAAGGAAAGGCGCCAGATACAGGTACATGAGCTAGACGAAATGACACATAAAGTCTACGAGAACTCAAAGATCTACAAGGAAAGAACCAAGGCTTACCATGACAGGAAGATTATCCCACGCACGTTCGCAGCCGACGACCAAGTCCTGCTATTCAACTCTCGCCTGAAACTCTTCCCAAGGAAGCTAAGGTCGAGATGGTCAGGACCGTTCAAGATAAAAGAAGTTAAACCATATGGAGCAGTCACGCTTTGGGACAAGGATGGGGGTTTCTTCACTGTAAATGGGCAACGAATCAAGCCATACCTAGCCACGCCTGAAGACATAAGGGAGACAATGCACCTAGACGACGCATTAATCCCCTGATGGACAGAAAAGTCCAGCTAAAATACTATAAACAAGAGCAGCTCAATGGGAGATAGCCCATTTTAGGTACCTTCATTCTCTTTCTCATCTCCTTAACCATACTAATCTTTAGTTTTGGTTTCTTCTTAGTTTACAGCATTTTCATAAACCCCAAAAGCAAAAAAAAAAAAATCAGAAAAACTCAAAAAGACCAAAAAAAAATGAAGAAGGAACCTCGAAGAACACTCACCTGGCGACGAACCGCCCGTGGGCCGGCCAGAGGGAGCCTGGCCGCGCCACGAGCCACGATGGCACGGAGAAGACGTGCCCGGCCGCGGCCGCGACAGCACGTCGCGCGGCCGGCCTTCGTCTGAAACGTTCCCCCATCCCGACTTCACCAAACCGGATCTCTTTCAACCTGTGTCAAGCCTTTCAAGCATCCTCCTTGATTCAATGGCCTGAACATGTTCTAAAGAACGCAAATACAACTTCCAAAACCGTGGCACACTGCTGTTGCATCAAAAATGGCGAGACAAGACAAGACTCCATCCAAGTCAAGTTAAGGCAATGATCCATCTCGTTCTACTTCATCCTGCACGATCAACGGACCTGTATCCACGAAGACGAAGAAGAATACAACGGTTCTAGAGGATGAAAACCGTTGTGCAAGCTCCTTAAGGAAGAAGATGCAACTTCCTTCACCAAACCGCGAAGAGAAAAGTTCCCGAAGACTAGGTTCTCTCTTGCGCGACCAAGACCTTTATCGAAGCCAAGTAAGGATTTCATATGGCATTGAAGCTCATACTAGCAACACCTGTCTTCCGGGATCCCGAACACATCACCGGATAGGCCAGCATAGACCCAAACTTCAAGTTTCTGAGGTGATGCAATTTTCAAGACGCAAGGACGGAAGATTTTCCATCTCTCATTCACGGTGTTTTACAAAGGTCAAGGAACCAAGACGAGTACTCAACAACCAAAGTATTTGTTCTTCTCAACAAAGGCGAGCCAATCACCACCACCAAACGCCTATCACCACCCTCATCCATCATCACCATACGCCCACCACCACCAAACGAAACAAGGAAGCTCAACCGCGCAACACATTTCCTTTCGAGCTAAATTTTCGATTTCTTTAGTTCAATTAAATCGATTTTAAGCAGTGACATAAGGAGAATTATCAAGTCCTTAGCTCAATCATACCACACGCCCATCCACCCATACCAAACCCAACGCCACTTTCAAGTAAGTCTTCACATGCTTATATTTGAATTTACCTATCTTTTTCACCTCAACTCGATTTAAACAAACTGGGGACAGTTTGATTTAAGTCTGGGGGGGTTTCTTATATTACTAACTATGCTTTGATTTGATGAGTCTTAAGCATACATGCATCATTTATCGAGTCTTTTTATAGAGTCAAAACTTTTTTCTTTTAGTCGGAAACTATGAACTTTGCTAGGTACAAGTCGCTTCGAACAAGGAACCTTAATGACCATTCTCACGGGTTTAGAAGCAAGGTTTACTAAGTTGAACACTGCGAGTGGATCACTCAAACGGAGAAAGTTCTAATGTCTAGAGTACTCGAAGGATCTCGCGTTGACCCCGCACTTAATGAATCAAAACTTCTCTTCAAGGGGCTTGAGGTACTTCGAACTTTGCTCCTATTTTAAACTCTAGCATGACTAAGTAGATGCAATGCAACCTCTCCTTGATCTTCCCTGATTATAGAAAAGAAAAAAAGAAAAAAAAAAGTTTTAGTTTGAGAATGGCAACTCGAGTTCCACAAAGGACAATGACGGTTCGCAGACATCATGAAAGGTTCGAAGAAGTGATCATTCTCAAGCTAAGGAGAAAAGAAAAAAAAATAGAAATGAAAGTCGATAGAAAATAAAATGATACCCTAGAAAAGTAGGGAGAAATCGACTAAGGGAAGAGAAAATAGGAGAGTTGTGTGTGAAATGTCTTTGTCTAGATGTTTGGAAGAGAAGAGTATAATGTCTCGTCGACCAATACTCTCTCGATAGAGACCGCACGCCTAAATTAATAAAGGGGTCAACAAGAGAGAGCTCGAAATACTCAAAGGGACCATGAAGCGTATCCAGGAAGGGTGAAAAGCTCAAGGTAACTAGACCCAAACGCCTTGAAGCTAGATTTCGAGTTACGTGGCTCAAACAGGTCGATTGCTAGACTTGATGAGTTCCAAAGTATTGGTGAGTTTCCACGTTTTCAAACCTCTTTTCCTTACTTAGATTTCTGTTTTGTTTGAGAAAAAACAAAGGTTTAAGTTTGGGGGAGTTGATAACATGCATATTTTACCCATTTTTACCATCTTAAGTGTATGCTTTAATAAGCATTTCATTAAGGTATTAATGTATATTTAGTTGTTTTCGAGTATTTGTGTGTCCAAGACTCTTTTCAGGAAATCTTAGGAACAAGGATGCAAAACGGAGCAAAACGGACATTTTCGAAACATGAGCTTTTTGACAAAAGTCTAGCATGAGACGGAGGCCTTCCCACCACAAGATCAAGCTGAATTTTGGTGACAAGATAGCCTTATCAACTGTCTTTCAACTCGAAGTGATTTGAGTCCAATCCCACGGTTGGATCTCAAGTTACGAAGAAAGCAAGGAGGCCCGTCAGACACATCCTCAGAAGAAGGCTGGCCGCGCCAGAAAAGCTCAGAAGGCCAATGGCCGGCCCACGAACCCTCGCTCGCGCGGCCAGGACAAGTGCCACTTCCCGAGCCCGTTTGCAAGCCCAAAACAAGCCCGATGACCACCAAACTTTGTGGAACCCTAAGTGATGCCTAAGAGGACCTAAAGACCTATAAATACACTTTGCTACTCTTATTTTTAGAGAGTTCGAAGTCAGCCACCAAGACCCCAACCTAGAAGAGCGCCGCTGCTAAGGAGGAAGAGAAGAGGAGTGAAAGCCGTCTTCTCCACTCCTGAATCTCGTCGCCCTATTTCGATACTCTCTTTCATCTCTTTTCTACACTTCATTCGCATTGTTATTACTTTCTTTTCTTCCCAGACCCCTGTGATTTCTTTTACCTATTGCAATGATAATGAACTTCAAATCCATGTCTGAGTAGTCCTTTAGTTGGGTTTCGAAGGGGGTTTCTCAAAGGGATTTCATGGTTTGATTCGATAGGTTGTTAGATCATAGGTAGAATACTTTTCACTGTTCTTCGTTTGGATTCTTTCTTATTGCGTAATCCTTGACTGGCCACTTAAGGATCGATTGTAGGATCATTAGAACCGCGCGAGCGCTGAATCTCTTGGCCGGATATAGTTTTAAAAGAGCAGGCACCGAAGGATGCTTATGCATATCGGCGGTGCGCTTTGAGCTTTATCGAACCTAATATTATAGCTGATCTTGCTGCGAAGTCACTACCGAAAGGGGAGCGAACGATTAGTTTAGGTTTAGGTGTTTGGTTTTCCGAAAGGAGGATCCGACCACTTTCGTGTTTGAGCTTAAGAACCAGTAGGATCGATTTGCCTAGGTCGAGTGTGTTAACCCGTAGAATCAACCCGTGGAAAACCCTGAGAGATCTCTGAAACCCAGCGTTCCGTTTTATAGTTTTACAATCCCTCTTGATTTTTGTTTTGTTACTAAACCATCACCTCCCCAAAACTAATCTTTAATTTGATCGTTCTATTTGGTTTTCTATTTTAGTGGATTTGTTTGAAGCATCATAGTATATGTGGTTCGACACCTTAAATACTACAGCGCACATTTGTGCACTTGCAGGCGATAGGGTTATAAATTTAAAACTCGAAAACAGACTCTAAATCTTGTTGCATCATCCTCCTCTGAATTTGTATTTGAACTCCTCGTGGACATTCTCTAGGAATCAGATTTCCTATGACAAACTCCTCATAGATGAAGCCTTTTAGGTCTTCCCACAACCATTCTGGTTCCCTGAAATAAATACGACATTTCTCCTCTCTGATCCACCATATGTATGCCTTCCCGATAAGTGTGTTGATGGCCTATGTCATTTTATCTTCCTCTGGGATTTTGTAATACCATAACCAATCCTCCACGTCTTGCTCCCATTGGTGGTACGTCTCGGGACTTCTATTTCTACCTGAAAAAAATATCAGATCATCTTCTTCAGAATCATCGCTTTCAAATATATCTTCAAAGTGGATCCAATTTTCGGTTTTGTTGATGTGGGTGCTAATTTGGTCTGGTGGCTTTGGTTCCACTTTCACAGGTATTGTTTCATCTTCAAAATCTCCAAAGGAATCATCATCTTCTGTCCATTGCTCCTCCAAATCATGGTAGTTCTGTCTCTCCACCTTTCTAGCTACTCTGTTTTGCAGCCCATCAAGAAACTGAGCCATCAATGTTTCTAGAGTATCTTCTACTTCCAATCTGTTCTTGAGGGTCTCAAATTCTTCAAAGTACTCTTCTACAGACTTGTTTCCTTGAGAGAGTTCTTGAAACCTCCTTTGCAAGTCTTTGTGGTAGTGAGCAGGTACATATCTCTTCCTCATATTGAACCTCATATCTCCGCAAGTGCTGACTTGATCATGTCTATGCCTTCTTCTCTCTGAAACATCTCTGTCCCACCAAGCTAAGGCATTCTCAGTGAGTTGTGCAGCAGCAAGATACACCTTTCTTGCATCAGAATACTTGTAGTATTCAAAAATATACTCCATTCTCCTCTCCCAATCCAAGTAAGCATCTGGATTGATCTTTCCAGCAAAGGTAGGAGCAGTGAGCTTGAGATCTTTGCCTCCATCTCTTGCATAATCATCTTCTCTGTTTCTGTCTCTGGGGTATTGTCCTCTTTGATTATAGTTTCCAGCAGGATCTGGTGGTACTTGTCTTCTTTGGTGGCGTGGAGGATCATCCTCTAAGTCTGGCATAACATCATCCTCCTCTTCTTCTTCTTGATTGTTTCTCTGCCTCTGAACATTGCGAATAGGGTCTCTGCGTGGTGCAGGAGCTCGCGGTGGTGGTGGTTGCTCAACTCGAGTCAGACGCTCTCCCAAGGTAGCTTGAGCATTAGTTAGCTGAGTGAGGCTAGCCTGAATCCCTGCAAGGATGCGAGTGAAGTCAGCTTGCTCAGCAGCTTCTCCCATAGCTTCCTGTATTCAAGCAAAAACAACAAACAAAGATCAAGTGCAGAAGTGTGGTATAGAGATTTAAAACAAATCAAATACCAGGCACTAATACAGTATGATT
>JAHZTW010000001.1:235926817-235993632 GCA_020283515.1 Alliaria petiolata
GACCTACAGGGCAACAGAAGGAACGCCCAAGGACAGCGACTTGATGAGGCTGGCGCCGTCATAGTCGAACCGGCGATACAAATCGCCGGTGCAGAAGCTGGACGTGGAAGAACACTTGGCGAGTACAACCGCCCATACCAGTTCTATGCTAATAGAGCTGCGATCCGTCCTCCTGCATTTCAGAGGAATGACTTCGAGCTGAAGCCTGCTTACTACACTTTAGTGGCTCAGCATCCCTTCCATGGTCTTCCTAATGAGCACCCTATGGACCACGTTGAGAGATTCGAGGACTTAGCCTCAAGCATCAAGGCTAATGGAGTTACATATGATTATCTCTTCTGCAAGCTTTTCCCTTACTCGCTTGCTGGAGATGCATCATACTGGCTGAAGCAGCTGCCACCAGGATCCTTGACCACATGGGAAGACACAAAGAATGCATTCCTCTGCAATTTTTTTGATGACGCGAGATCCGAGGAGCTGAGGATGAAGATCACTACATTCTCTCAAGGACCCACTGAAGCAATCAAGGCTTCTTGGGTGAGGTTCAGATCTTACCAGAGGGACTGTCCACATCATGGATTCAGCGAGCCGCAACTTATCGGTATATTCTACCGCGGAATTGATTGGAGATACCAGATGGCTTTAGACGCAGCAAGCAATGGCAACTTCAACACCAGACGCCCGGAAGACGCAGTTGTGCTTTTAGAGAATTTGGCCTCTAGTAACAGCACCAATAATGCAGACTTCGAAAGAAGACAATACGCTGGAGTGAATGGAGGAAGCCAAATTGCAGAAGTCAATAAGAAGCTAGACATTTTGATGGGGAAGAAGCAAGTTCACTTTGCAGAAGTGGAGACTTTTGAGCTAGAGCAAGAAGAAGTTAACTACATTAATGGAGCTGGTTTTCAAGAACAGAGGTTCAACAATCAGCAAGGCTATGGTTCTTCCTACCAAAAGCCTTTTCAGAGCAACAACTTCCAAAGAACTTATGGTTCTTCTTCTTACCAGAAGCCTCCTGCACCAGACAATAAGATGGAGTCTATGCTAGAGCAGATCTTGGAGGGCCAACAAAAGATGACAGTGGACTTCAATGGGAAGATTGATGCCTTGTACACGGATCTGAATGAAAAAATTGAGTCTCTAGGCACTCATATCAGACAATTGGATGTTCAAGTAGCTCAAATGCTGGAGCTTTGAAGAGACAAGAAGGATGTCTTCCTGGAAAGACAGACGTGAATCCGAGACACCATGTGAATGCCATTAAGGTCCAGAATGAAGGGAACTTACAGCCTGCACAAATCAAGGAGTTTGAAGATGTAGCAAATGTTGCGGAGTCGATGTCGATCGACACTAGAGTGTGTCGATCGACACCCAAGGAGAAAGCAGACGAATCGAGCTCGATCGACGCAGCATCCTCGACACAAGCGCTTAGTGTCGATCGACACCAGCTGGGTATCGATCGACACCCTTCCCAGACTTGGACAAACACGCCTGAAGCTTCACGAACAGCAGAGGAAAAGGTCTACAAGGCCAAGGTTTCAAATCCTCCTCTACCCAAACATCTAAGGCCGCCCATTAGTGCAGAGAAACTAGCTGCTTTCAACAAGAGGGTGGAGATGATTCCCAAGGAGCTCTCCTTTGATGAAGCTTATGAGAGGTATCCCTTATGTGCCTTCTTCCAGAATAACAGAGAAAGCTTTGAAGAGATGGAATAACTCTTTCACAAGGCAAGGGAAACACCATGGCCAATGAAGCAGCTGCTTAAGGTTGAAGATCCTGGGATATTTATGGTTCCATGCTCCATTGGTGGAGTTGAGTTTAAACAATCCTTCTGCGATTCAGGAGCTAGCGTGAACCTCATGACAAGAGACATTGCAGAGAAGCTGGGGATTGCTGACATTCATCCTTCAAGCATGACTCTTGAATTTGCCAATTCTTCTACCGCAGTCTCATATGGTACAATTCCAAACCTACTTGTCAAGGTTGAGAATTGCCTGGTTCCAACTGATTTTCAGGTTGTGGAAGTAAGCAAAGCGTCTTTCATACCATTCATCCTTGTAAGACCATTCATGGCCACAGTAGGAGCTGTCTCTTATACACATCTAGATGTGTATAAGAGACAGACATTAATGGAGCTGGTTTTCAAGAACAGAGGTTCAACAATCAGCAAGGCTATGGTTCTTCCTACCAGAAGCCTTTTCAGAGCAACAACTTCCAAAGAACTTATGGTTCTTCCATGTAGACGTTGGCTCACATCTCGAGTCAACACTAGGCTAAGCGGTATTGATACTGAAACGTCTTGATACCGAAATCGGAGGCCGATATTGCTGGGTAGACTAGGAAAAAGGGGGGGGGGGGTGTATTCCGATTGATCATGCATTGACAAAAAGGGAAAAGAAGAAAACCACTGAGTCAGATGGGGACACGAATAAAAGAGATGGCGGCAACAAATGAGGCTCAAAACCAAAAGAAGAAAAGGGCGATTCCAAGAGAAAGCAAAAGAAGGCCAATCAACAAAGTCTAAATCCGGCCTAAAACACCAAAGGTGAAATACAAGGAACGCAACAAAGGAGCCAGAGAGTCGAAACCGATCTCCAACAAAGAAGAAGTTCCCCGAAGATGACCAGGAAAGGTAATATCGAGAAGTGATATCGGGTATAAGGCGAAATGCCAAGACAAAGGGTATCTTAGGAGGGAGCAGTTTAGATTAGGGTAGGAAATGAAATAGATGTTCTGGGTAGATGTGAATCTAGCCTTGTATGCATCCATTGGTTTTTACCCTTAGCATTTTGCATTAAGAAGGTTCCTTTCATGAGTGATCCCACTTAAAACACTTAACCCGATCGCGCTACGAGTTCATATTTAGCTCGTTACCTTACCCTGAACCAAGTGAGTTGATTGACAGGTATGGATGAGATCCATGTTTTAAATTTCTTAATTAATGTGAAAGGGAATTGGGAATTTGAATTTGCATCTAAGTTAGGATTGATTTTGCTGGATTTTGCGATGAATGTGGCTAAGGCTTTTTGTATAGGTAGAATTCGACTTGCATCCTAGAAACCTGAACTTAGACATTGAGTTGATTTCTTTTAAATGGCGTTTTGGATTCAAACTTACACCTTTTCTTTTAAAACCTCACCCCTCCGGTTGGCTTTTGCTTGAGGACAATTAAAAAGGCAAGTTTGGGGGTGTTGATATCTTTGTAAATTGCATGATTTTTAACACATATTTCATGCTAGTTAGGAATTCATTCTTGCACTTTCATCTTAGCTTTCATCACATTTTCACCCATGATAGGATTAGATGCATTAGGTTAGGTTTCTGCATAGTCTTGCATGTTTGGAGTGTGTTCTCAGGTGCTTAGGATGGTCTGAAGAAGAAATCAAGGAAGGAGATCACAAATAGAGGACGAGCCGGCAATATCGAGCATGGATCACGACCTATAGGCCGATTTAGACGAGTAGCAGCGACTCAGTCCCGAAAGGAACATCCCGAGATCTTATGTCCGAGCACTATTCCTTCTTTGACCATGAAGTGGCATTTCTCCCAATTCAGTACTAAGTTTGTCTCTTCACAACGCTTGAGAACCCTGCACAAATTCGACAAACAAACACCAAAAGAGCGACCATACACAGAAAAATCGTCCATAAACACTTCTACCATTTCCTCTATTAGGTCAGAGAAAATTGACATCATACATCTTTGGAAGGTCGCTCGTGCATTACATAACCCAAATGGCATCCTTCGATATGCAAATGTACCATACGGACATGTGAATGTGGTTTTCTCTTGGTCGTTCGGGTGTATCGGTATCTGGAAGAAGCCGCTATAGCCATCCAGAAAATAGTAGTATGGATGGTTAGCTAGCCTTTCCAGCATTTGGTCTATGAAAGGGAGGGGGAAATGATATTTTCTTGTGGCCAAATTCAACTTTCTATAATCAATACACATTCTATGGCCTGTTATGGTTCTTGTGGGTATTAACTCGTCTTTTTCATTCTTAACTACGGTGATCCCCCCCCTTTTTTTGGCACACAATGGACAGGTGAAACCCAAGTGCTATCCGAAATTGGATAGATAACACCCGCATCTAGAAGTTTAAGAATCTCTTTCTTTACAACTTCTTTCAAATTAGGGTTTAACCTCCTTTGATGTTCTACAGAAGTCATAGATTCATCTTCTAGATGTATCCTATGTGTGCAGAGAGAAGGGGATATGCCCTTGATGTCATCTAAGGAATAACCAATCGCTCTCCTAAACTTTCTCAATTCACATAAAAGGGAGGACAATTCTGATTCATTTAAGTTTTCATTGACGATGACCGGGTAAGATGAGTTAGGACCTAGGAAAGCGTACCTTAGCCCTTCTGGAAGAGGTTTTAGCTCGAGTTTCGGAGCATCAAGTTCGTTCCAATCTCCGCGTGTGCACTGCCCAACCGAGCTCGGTGTGTCTTTATCGGTCTGATCCTGATATCCTCCTACTTTTGTTTCCCATGCGATCTTATGCCTTCCGTGCTCTAAGTCCTCGGGAAACTCATCATCCTCAGTGGCTTTCCTTGCATCCAGATGCATGACATAGACTTCGCTTTCCTCCCCCATATATCTGTGCTGCTTCTTCTCTATTGTCCAAGCGACCAGCAATGGGTCTTTCAAAGATAGCTCCTCAAAGAGCTCGTCATTTAGCTCATCCATTGCATCCACCCAGAAGACCTTTCCTCCTATAGTACGTTTCTTCATAACTTCTTTTATGTCGAAGTTGAGGACGATGTTCTTTCCAAGATTGAGCTTAATCTTGTCTTTCTTCACATCAATCACTGCCCCTGCCGTGGCTAGAAAGGGTCTCCCAAGGATAAGAGGATCTCGCGGTTCTTCATCCATTTCGAGCACCACAAAATCGGTTGGTACCTCGATATCACCAATCCGAATGGGAACGTCTTCGAGTAGCTCTTTCGGAAACCTTACCGATCTGTCCACCATGATCAGAGATATTCGGCTTGGCTTGTAGGATGTGAAACCCAGTCTTTTGGCTATTGACAGTGGCATGAGGCTCACACTTGCCCCTAAATCACAAAGGCAATTGTTGAATGTGAGTGGGCCTATTGAACAAGGGAGGGTGAAGCTTCCCGGATCGTCTAGCTTGTTGGGCACTATCTTCTTTTGGATAATGGCGCTACACTCTTGCGTCATCACCATCATGCCTTGGAGTTCTTTTGTTCTTGCCAAGATAGCGTCTTTCACGAATTTTTGGTATGGTGGTACCAATGCCAAAGCATCCATGAGCGGCATGGTCAGTTTCACTTTCTTCAGATGCTCTGTAAACTGAGCTCTGTATTTCTCGAGGAGTTCCTTTTTAAATCTTCCTAGAAAATGGTAAGGAGGTTTGTATGCGGGGGGAACAAATCGTGGCTCTTTTGGTTTCTCAAAACGGGCAGCAGGTGTCGGCGTCATCCCGATATTTTGTTCTTTGAGTTTGGTGAAGAGCTGATCTTCAACACTTTCTTGAACCTCTTCTACCTCGTTGTTAACTTCTGGTTTTTCAAAGCTGTCCCACCCCACTAGATCTGAAGCGTCCTCGCTGATCTTCGGGGTTTGAGCTTTTGGTGCAAGAATCTTTCCGCTTCGTAGAGTTACAGCTTGTACGTAGGCTGGTTGTGTAGTGGTTTCATAGTGCATTGGTTGTTGAATTAGCTTGATATGTTCTTCCTGCTTGTCCAAGCGTGAATTGATTGATTTGATATCCTGGTTGTTGCTGCAGTGACTTTGAACCAGCTGAGTGAGAAGATTCTTGATGTCAGAATCTTGCGGTTGTTGTGGGTAGAAACCGTAATGTCCATATGGTGGTGGTGGGTATGAAGCTTGATATTGTTGATGTTGAGAGTAATAGTGGTGAGGGGGAGTAAATGCATGCGGAGTGTAAGCATTTGCATTGTACGGAAGGGCTTGCGGAGGGTATGTAGCCGAAATTGGAGATTCCCCAGCTTATTTTTGCTCGTTATTGGTTGTCGCGTCCCCATATCGGCCAGGTTCCGTCGGGATGACCCCGATACTCGCTACTTTAGCGTTTTGAGCATAATGGTTTTTTAGTAGGGCGTCCAAACGGGCTTGCAGGTGCACCACCTCGCGTTCCCTCTGATCATCCAGCTCGGTTGGTTCGTTGTCAATGTCGTCCTTGTAATTACTATCACTTGTGGCCATATTTTCGACGAGGTTCATGCCGTCGTCCACGTCTTGGCCAAGGAAGATGCCGTTGCTTGCAGTGTCCAGCTGATTCCTATATTTCTTTGACATCCCTCTATAGAGGATACTGAGTAGTGAGGAGCTTGAGTAGCCATGATGGGGACATTTTAGTGTGTACCCTTTTAGACGTTCCCAAGCTTCACTGAATCTCTCATTTTCAAGTTGGGTGAACGTGGAGATTTCCAGTCGCAGCTTCGCTGTTCTTGACGGCGAGAAGAATTTCTTGAGGAAGGCTCGTTTGCATTCATCCCACGTTTTTATAGATCCCGGTTTGAGAGTCTTTTCCCATTGGTGAGCTCTGCCTCCCAGAGAAAATGGAAAAAGACGTAGTTTGAATCCGTCGTCTGAGATTCCTTCTTGTTTTGTCAGAGAGCAGATCTTCTCAAAATCATCTAGGTGATCTAGGGGGTCTTCCACGGCTTCACCCTGATATTTGTTGTTCCGGACCATGACAAGCATACTACTCTTTATCTCGTAACCGGCATCACTTGAGGGTGGGGTGATACCGATTCGTGGTCTGTAGTTGGTGGGGGAGTCACATTCGCCGATGAGACGTTGATGTCGCGGTATATCGGCATGTTCCTGTTGTGCGTCATTCATTCCTTCTTGGGGATGGTTAATGTCGTCCATCTGAACGTGTTATAGGTACCTGCGAAAAAGTCTAAAGGAACGATGTTAGAGTCAAAAAAGAAAGTAAAGTTTTAGTCTTGCTAAGAATTAGAAATTCAATACTCAAATTACTCCCAAATCGGCAACGGCGCCAATTGAAAAGTAGATTTTTTATGGGTTTCACTTAGTCAATGACCCACTACTTATAACCGAATGTAGTATAGGTTATGGGTCTTATCAATCCGATGGGAGATTTCAAGGTATTGCATTTATGAAATTCTTCTACAGGCTAAGAGAGATTAAAAAGGGGTGAAATGGTGAGAATCTATCATTTAGATTATAAAAGAGTAAGAAACAGGTATTGAAACTAAGTATGGCTGAAGAACTGAAAGTATGATAGCTAAAGATACGGACTTGCAAAAGAAAATAAGAGTTGGTTCAAGGAACAAGGGTTCTTCGGGTCTAATACGTTAAAGATCTTTCCTTTGATGCTGGATTACTTCCTATAAGGCTAATCCTTTGTCGTGGTATAAGTCTCTTTGCTGTCTCACGACCTAACCTCGCTATCACATAGTGATCCATGAAAGCAGCAAGCTTAATTAGACAACTCTTACTAATGCCAAAACGCTCCCTAGGCATCTAATCCCTTAGGCTAGGATGAGCGAATCTCTTATGAGATTGGTCCTTGCAAACATTCAAACATGGCGTTTGTTTGAAGAAGCTCGACGGCAAAGTTCAAATACCGAAGATGACTAAGCATTAATAATATCAAATAAGAAAGGATTAAGATGGATTAAGCATAGATCCGCATCAAAGATTGGGACTTTAACTCATTTTCCCTACCCTTGCCCCAAAACCGATATAGACTACTCACAAGCCATTTGAGAAACCTCAAGATCCATGAGGATGAGAGGGTAACTCATAGGCTGCGAGGTAATCGAAAACAAGAAAAGGAAGAAGATTTCTTGAAATATACTAAGCAATAATACTTAAAAACTTCAAGATTGCATAAAACTCAAAGCTTTGAACAAGCTTCAATGGTGGAAAATACAAAAGTCTCGGTTTTTGAAAGAAAGAAAACAGAAAAATACTAAGTAGAAAGCGTGATAGAGAGATAAGGGAGGGGAGTAGGTATTTATACACAAAAAAGGAAAAACATAAAACGTTAGGATCACTTTCCCGAAATGGTACTATTTTGGACTTTAGCGTATCGGGCTCAAGTCGTTGCGAGCAAGCCGATATGCTAACTCTTCTGATTCTTCGGGCAGTCTCCATATCGGGCAAGTGTTTCGGGATCACGTCGTGAAGTCTCGCCTTCCTTGTTACTCGAATCGGGTACTTCCCGTTGCCTTGCTCCGATATCCGACTTCGTAGCATCCTCTTGCTGGATCTTCGCCTCGGGATGTTCCTTTCGGGACTGAGTCGCTGCTACTCGTCTAAATCGGCCAATAGGTCGTGATCCATGCTCGATATTGCCTGCTCATCCTCTATTTGTGATCTCCTTCCTTGATTTCTTCTCCGGACCATCCTAAGCACCTGAGAACACACTCCAAACATGCAAGACTATGCAGAAACCTAACCTAATGCATCTAATCCTATCATGGGTGAAAATGTGATGAAAGCTAAGATGAAAGTGCAAGAATGAAGTCCTAACTAGCATGAAATATGTGTTAAAAATCATGCAATTTACAGAGATATCAGTAATACAAAAGCAAATCAAGCAAACAGAATCAACACTTTTTTTTTTCTGGAAATGAAAAACACAAAGCAATCAAATAAAAAATACAGAAAAAAAAGCAAGGGGATATATTCACCTGATTTGGAGCCTAAGCTCTGATACCAGATGAACAGGCTGAACATCATATCAAGAGGAAAACAGCCTCTACAAAGAGAAGTAAGAGTACATGGGTTCCACAGGCTCAGCGAAACTTAGACAAAGGAAAGTCTATTGAGGTGGATTCAAAGTTCAAGAAACCAGTACCATAAACTTCTAAGGGTTTCAAACTCAACAAAATACTAGAGCTCGTGACATTACATGTTTAAAATGTTAGGGAAAAGGGCAATATGCCAGAGATTGCCTAAACCAGAGAGTCATGATTCTCAAGGAAAATGGAGAATATTAATCTCAATATGAAATAGAGGAGGAACAAGAAGGCTCAGAGGATGATGTGATTAATTACCCTGAAGTAGGAGAGATCCTAGTTGTGAGAAGAGCCCTCAGTGCACTCTTTGATCCAACTATTCAAAGAGAGAACATCTTTCACTCCAGATGCACCATAACTCCAAGGTATGTAGTTTAATTATTGATGGAGGTTCCTGCACCAACGTAGCAAGCAAGTATTTGGTTGAAAAATTAGGTTTACAAAGGACAAAGCATCCCCATCCTTACAAGCTGAGATGGTTAAACGATGATACTGAGCTCAAGATAGCTGAGCAAGTTACTGTACCATTCAGCATAGGCAAGTATGCAGACAAAGTTGTATGTGACGTGGTGCCTATGCAAGCTGGTCATCTACTACTACGGAGGCCTTGGCGGTTTGACAAGGAAACAATGCATAATGGGCGAACAAACTACTACAGCTTCATTCACAACAGCCGCAAGCACAACTTAGCACTTCTTGCTCCTCAAGAAGTACATGAGATGCGAAGGGCAATGGCCAAAGGATCTGAGGTAAGTAAAGCTAATCTCTATGTTACACCTACTACAGTTCTTAAATCTCTTAACTTAAAAGAACAGGTGTTACTAATGATTTTAAAAAAAGGGTTACTTTCTGGACAAGATTAAAGGGAACCACCACCAAAAGTACTTAAGCTCTTAGATCGATTTGTAGATGTCTTTCGAGAGGAGATTCCACCAGGTTTACCGCCTGTGAGGGGCATAGAACATCAGATAGACTTAGTACCAGGAGCACCTCTTCCCAACAGAGCTGCTTACAGAGTAAATCCAGAAGAAGCTAAAGAGTTGGAGAAACAAGTTCAAGAACTAATGTCAAAAGGATACATCAGGGAGAGTCTAAGCCCATGCGTAGTTCATGTTCTTCTTGTGCCAAAGAAAGATGGGTCTTGGAGGATGTGTGTAGATTGTAGAGCTGTAAACAACATCATCAAGTATAGACATCCGATTCCCAGGCTTGATGACATGCTGGATGAGTTAAATGGAGCCACCATTTTCTCTAAGATCGATTTAAGAAGTGGATATCACCAAGTTAGGATGAAATAAGGTGATGAATGGAAGACGGCGTTTAAGATAAAGAGAGGCTTGTATGAATGGCTAGTCATGTCATTTGAACTTACAAACGCTCCCAGAACATTCATGAGACTCATGAATCACATCTTAAGGGCATACATCTGTAAGTTTGTAGTTGTCTATTTTGATGATATACTGATTTATAGTACTTGCTTAGATGATCATCTGAAACACTTAGAGAAAGTACTTTAAACGCTTCGACTAGAGCATCTCTATGCTAATCTTAAGAAATGCACATTATGCACTGATCAAGTGGTATTTCTAGGATTTGTTGTGAGTTCTCAGAGATTAAAAGTTGATGAGGAGAAGATAAAAGCTATACAAGAATGGCCAACTCCATCAACAATTGGACATGTCAGAAGCTTCTATAGGAGATTTGTTAAGGACTTCAGTACTATTGCAGCCCCATTAACTTCAGTAATCAAGAAAAACGTGGCTTTTAAATGGGGTTCATCACAAGAAGAAGCATTCAGCAAGCTCAAAGACAGCCTCACTCATGCACCTGTATTGGTACTTCCAAACTTTGATCAAACTTTTGAAATAGAATGTGATGCATCAGGAACAGGTATTGGAGCTGTGCTTACTCAAGGTGGAGGACCAGTAGCTTATTTCAGTGAGAAACTGAATGGAGCAGCTCTAAACTATCCCACCTATTACAAGGAGCTTTATGCTTTGGTAAGGTCACTTGAAACTTGGCAACATTATTTGCTTTCAAAAGAGTTTGTTATTCATACAGATCATGAGACTCTCAAGCATCTAAGAGGCCAAACAACACTAAAGAGGAGACACACCAGATGGTTAGAGTTTGTAGAAAAATTCCCTTACATCATCAAATACAAGAAAGGGAAAGAGAACATAGTAGCTGATGCACTATCCAGACGCTATACTCTTATTACCACCATGGAGTCTAAGGTAAAGGGTTTTGAACATATTAAGCTATTATATGAAACAGGCCCAGACTTTGCAGATATCTACAAAGAAAGCAACAAAGGAGCCTCAGGACCATTCTATCAGCATGAGGGTTTCTTATTCAGAGACAAGAGATTATGCATTCCACAAAGTTCCATACGTGATTTGCTGCTGAGGAAATCACATGGAGGTGGTTTGATGGGTCACTTTGGTGTAGACAAGACCTTGAGCATCATAGTGGAGCATTTCTCCTGGCCTCATCTTAAAAGAGATATAGAGCGATTCTGCTCCAGATGCATTGTCTGTCTTAAAGCTAAATCCAGGTTACATCCTCATGGTCTTTACATTCCATTGCATATTCCTAACATGCCTTGGGTAGATATTTCCATTGATTTTGTCTTAGGTTTACCAAAGATTAGGCACAAAGACTCCATCTTTGTAGTTGTTGATTGATTCTCTAAGATGGCTTACTTCATTCCCTGTGCAAAGACCAATGATGCAACTCAAACAGCAGATATGTTCTTTAAGGAGGTGGTGTGTTTACATGGTTTACCCAGAACCATTGTATAAGATAGAGATACAAAGTTCTTTAGCCACTTCTGGAAAACACTTTGGAGGAACCTAGGAACGTAAATGCTATTCTCCACAACAGGCCATCCTCAAACAGATGGGCAAACAGAGGTTGTGAACCTCACCTTATCCACCCTTTTGAGGGCCACGATCGGTAACAATTTAAAGAATTGGCTTGATTGTTTACCTTTCATAGAGTTTGCTTATAATCGAGTTCCCCACTCTGCTACTAAGCTTTCTCCTTTTGAGATTGGCGCAGCGTAGGGACTTGATAACAGCTCGATCAAGTGATTATATAATCGCTTGAGACCTGTTCTTGCTCAATCAAGGGATTCGTTTGAATCTCTTGAGACCAACTTCCTGTTTGATGACGTTAATTGATACAATATCCAAAACCATAAAATCAAAGGTCTTCAATATGTGGATTTATTATCAAAATATCATGCTCATAACTTCACAAAGTCAAAGATCCTCATTCAAGTCCAACAAAAAATTGGTGGCAAGAAGATTTTTATTTGATTTTGCTTATTTTGCTCTTTTTATTTAAATGTGTATAATTTCCTTTAAATGTAAGTTATTGTAAAGATCCCTTGTAAGAGTTATAAAAGCTCAATTGTTCTCATTGTAAACACATTGAAATTTTTGGAATATAAAAGAGATTTTTCTCTAAAGCTTAGGCTTTGTTTTGTTTATTTAAGAAAGATGGAATTCTTCACTTAGTAAACATTTGAATCTATGTCTCTTGTGTGCGATGCCTTGAGACTAGGTTTTTAAACTTATCACAGGGGCTTTCACACCCTTGAGTGGCGTTCTTCGATCCACCCGTCTATTCATCTCATCCACTGATCCAGCCTGAAAGAGACTTGAGTCCAGCAAGATCGATCCCATAACCATCCACTTCGATCATCCTTGAGCAAGTAGAAAGAGACTTCAGTCCAGCTGCTTGCTTCCACCCATTCACCCAACCATTATAAGACCATACCCCCCTTGATCTTATATCATTAATCGAATCGAAACAAGGGTTTAAAGAGAAAACTCTTATTATTAATCTTAAAAAACTGAATAACAATGAATCCAAAGCTATGACTTATATAGGTCTTTGCTTAAAGCAAATCCTATTAAGAAAAGGAAATTCTATAACATTTCCTAAAGTAATTAGGAATGATAAAACCAACTTATAAGTCTAAACTTTAGCATAATTAATTAATAAAAACATGTAACCAAAACGTAAAGCCAAAAGAAAGGAAATTCAACTAGTTGTTATGTTGGCGCCAATGTTGGTAGATGCTGCTGCATCAGGACTCCCCTGGTGAGAAGTATTCGACCACGAATCAGAGTTGGTGTCAGCGTTAACATACCTAGACAGATACTTCACATTAAACACATCGGAAGTTGTAATATCAGCCGGTAGGCGGAGACAATCTTCCGTGCCTTTAGTTTATTGTAAGCATGCGAAGGCATCATGTCATTCGTAAGATAGGCCCAAACCAAATCACCCACTTCAAAAACTAAGCGACGTCGATGCACATCTGCGACTTGTTTGTACTTTGTCATTGATGCTTGTAAGTTGGATACAGTTTGTGTGTGTATCTCGTTGATGTTGTCCACAAAAGCCGCAGCATCACCATGTATCTGCGTACTATCAGGGAGGTTGGAAAGAGCAACTGGACTGCGAGGAACAATTCCATAAATGACCTGAAAAGGGCTGAATCCCGAGCTACGATTAATGGCGTGGTTATGCGCGAATTCGGCATGATGTAACTTAGCGTCCCACGTCTTGATAAGATCACCAACTAAACAACGCAATAGATTATCCAACGACCTATTTGTCACCTCCGTTTGACCATCGGACTGCGGATAATAAGCAGAACTCATATCCAAGCTAGTGTCGAGATCTTCCATAACGACCGCCAAAAATGGCCAAGAAAGCGCGAGTCACGGTCAGACACGGTTGAGGATGGCAACCCATGTAGGCGATATATCTCACGGAAGAATAAAGTACCCACTTGCATAGCATTCGTCGTCTTCTTACATAGTATAAAATGTACCATTTTAGAGAAACGATCAACGACAACAAAAATTGAGTCAAAGCCACGTTGAGTACACGGAAGTCCTAAAACCAAATCCATGCTAATGTCCGTCCATGGTTGAGTAGGGACCGGTAAAGGGACGTAAAGACCATCATTAGATGCATGACCCTTAGACGTTTGACAGATCACACAACGCTCCACAAGACGCTCCACATCACGTCGTAAAGAAGGCCAAAAATAAGATGATGCGACGAGTTGCAAGGTGCGGTCACGACCCACATGGCCTTCTTGATGTAATTCTGTAATAAGTTTTAATCGTAAACTGCATTCCGAAATGCAGAGACGGTTGCCTCGGAAAAAAAACCCATCGTGAAACCCGTATTCATACAAAGACTCCGCAGCAATATTCGGAAAAATCCGACCAAAAAAAGGATCACTAGAATATAGATCGATAAAGGAACCAAACCCAGGGACAGTCGTATGAAGGATCGCAAGGAGGGAATGTCTACGACTCAACGCATCAGCCACACGATTAGACGCACCTGAAGTGTGCTTGTTGACGAAAGTGAATTGTTACAGATAAGCGATCCACGAGGCATGACGAGAAGAGACACTACTTAAATGCTTAAGAGCATCATGGTCGGTGTAGAGTACAAACTCGTTGTGAAATAAATAATGACGCCAGTGTTTAACAGCTTGCACGATTGCGTAAACGAGAACGGGCACCAGCTAATTTCTCACTATAGAATGCAATCGGACGATCCTTTTGACTAAGAACAGCGCCGACACCAGCTTTAGGAGCGCCACAGTGTAACTCGAACACCAAGGTGAAGTCAGGCAGAGCTAAGATCGGAGCAGAGCATAAGTTATCTTTGATTACTGCAAACGTATTATTAGCCGCAAAGGTCCACACGAAACGACTATCACGAATGCAATCAGTAATTGGAGCCATCAAGCTGCTGAACTGAGACACAAACCGACGATAAAAGGAAGCAAGGCCATGAAAGCTCCGAACCTCAGTGATCGTAGTAGGAGTTGGCCAAGATTGAATTGCTGAAACTTTACCTAGATCAACAGCTAAACCTTGCGCAGAAACAATATAACCAAGGAATTGGACTTCCGGAGAGCCAAATTCACATTTCTTCAAGATTGCAAAGAACTTATCCCGCCGCAAAACTGCGAGCACCTCTATAAGGTGGCGGATGTGATCAGGTAATGAAAAGCTAAAAATGAGGATATCGTCGAAGTAGTCAACCACAAATTTGCCGATAAAAGGTCGCAGAGCCTGATTCATTACTCGCATAAAAGTGCTTGGAGCGTTAGACAACCTGAACGGCATAACAAGCCATTCAAATAGGATATCACGAGTTTTGGAAGCAGTTTTCTATTCATCCCCCGGATTTATTCGAATCTGATGATAACCGCTCTTCAAATCAAGTTTTGTAAAAATTGTCGGAGTGCCAATCTGATCAAGTAAATCATCAAGACGCGGAATGGGAAAATGATAACAAACAGTAATCTTATTAATGGCATGACTATCCACACACATTCTCCATGAACCATATTTCTTCAGAATTAGTAATGCTGGAACGGCACAAGGACTCAAACTCTCACGTAAAAATCCTATTGAAACGAGCTCTTCCACTTGACTACGTAACTATTCGTGTTCACTTGGACTCAAACAATAATGAGAACGATTTGGTAAAGCGGCATCAGGAACAAAATCAATACGACGCTGGATATCGCGAAGTGGAGGTAAGCCTTTGGGAAGATCCTCAGGAAATACATCGGAAAAGTCATTAATGAGCTGGGCAAATGCTGGTGAAACCTCTGAAAAGCGAGACGCATTAACAGGTTTATAGAGCAAAATCGAGACGAAACCTTCAAAACGTATTTCCGAGATGAAAGGAGATTTTGGTAGAAAGAGCACCGAGTTTGATGGTGACGTCTTCTGTTCTGGTGTTGATGGTTTGAACACATATATGTGATTATTAAGACGAAAGTTATATGTATTATAATAACCGTCATGCAGAACTCGACGATCGAATTCCCACGGCCTTCCAAGAAGCAAGTGACAAGCATCCATAGGTACAATATCACAATAAGCCTTGTCTTTATATGAGTTACCAACAGAGAAGGAGACGAGCGCTCGTCGAGTGAAGACAATATTGGTCCATTGTTGTAACCACGCTAGCTTATACGGAGAAGGGTGTGGTTCATCGGATATGGCTAACTTTGTCACCGCATCAGCGGCAATGACATTCTCACAACAACCCGAGTCAATGATAAACGAGAAAACCTTGCCATTAATTGTACAACGAGATTGGAACAAGGTGTTCCGTTGAGGAAATTCTATGACTGCACGTGGAGCAAGACAAGAACGTCGAACTACCAAAAGCTGTCCTGAATCGGGAAGAAGCTCTTCTTCTGTTTCAAGTGGTTCCTCATCGTAGATAGCGTCAAGATCGGAATTTGACTCATCGATGAGTAAGTCGCGGCGATTCCTAGTAGGACAAGCCGATTGACGGTGACCTGCTTCACCACATGCAAAACAACGCAACCCGCCAGGTCTAGGAGTTGTAGTAGCACTGAAAGGCACAATCGATGTTTCTGGTTTTGGTGCAGAAGCATCATTGGACACGGCTGTTGTCAAAGGCGTGCCTTGACGTGTCTGGCGAGCGGAATTCCAAGCCGGCAAGCTGCCACGACCTTGAATCTCCACCGTTAACGCTTGTTTGTGTGCTTCCGAGATAGAGAGCGGACGAAACAGATTTAGTGTGTATTGAATTTGTTGGCGAAGACTGATAAACAGCTTTTTCTCAGAGATTATCAAACCTAAAGCATAGTCAAGTCATTGTAATACTTCAGGATGTCAATCCAACCTTGGGGTGAAAGATACTAGGAATACAAGAAATTTATGAAGCTAAGCAAAATTCGGTTTAATTGGGTAAGAATTCTAAAAACAATTGCTTGCGGTATTTAAACAGACACGAAAACAATTTTACAAATCCCACAGAAGGGTTATACTACTACTAGATGACTCCTAAACAATAAAACAACCGATGTACTAATTTTACAAAATCAAAACTTAAAACCGGATTATCTAGACAAATATATGCTAAGTGGCAAGATTTTCGAAAACTACTTCTAAAAATCAAACGGTTACCAAATCAATTCCAGACATAAAGCAAGACTCTAGACAATTTCTAAAATATTAAAAATAGCTCAAACACGATTTTACAAATTTATTAAAACTTTATTGCATAATTAAGCTAATTTAAAGATTTTTAGAGAAAACAATTAACTTTGAACAGGGAGAAAATGATTTTTAGTTTTCAAATATTAAAAACAGATTCAAGGTTGGGATTCATTCTTAGGGAGGTTGAAAATTCGAACTTGGGTTTTGAAAACATATTTTTTTACACTTTTTAGTGCTATCTCTAAGCCTTAAGAAACCTAACTAGATTTACCCATGGTGTATGGTGTAAATCCTTTCTTCACTCTATCATCCTAACCCATGGTGTTTGGTGGAAAGATAAGGTGAAGAACATTAAGCATAGATCTTAAAAAGTGGCTTAACTAGCTCCCTAAACATCCATGGTGTATGGGAAAGGATGAGCTAGTCTCTTGGATTTGGTTTTAAGGGATTTCCTAAGTCTTTTTGGGACAAGGAAATCCCTAGATTAAAGAGATCTCCATCGAGAATCTCTAGACCTTAAAACCCCCAAATCCAAGAAGAGAATTAGATGAAGAACAAGAAAATACCCAAAATCTAGTTTTCAACCCCCTTAAATCATCCCAACCCCAAACCTTGGTGGATTACTCACAACTCATGTTCATACCTCTCTTAAACATAAGTTTAGAGCTGATGAACATAAGCGGTTTTTAAGAAGAAGAAGGATTTGACTTTAGAAGGATGAAGATACTTGAAATTTATACAAAATACAAGAGTTTTTAAGAAGAGAAATAGTAAGAAACAAACAAGAACTATCAAGAACAAGCAAGAACAATCAAGAACAAGAGAAAGCTTATAAGATAAAAAGACTTGATTAAAAACTGAATGATTATTACAAGCATACACACACTCCTTATATAGAGTTTTAAACATGGCTCTTGGCCTTAAAATAGGGGTCAAGGGGCAAGGGACAAGGGGCAAGGGACAAGGGACAAGGGACCTCTCTAATCCCACTTTTACTAAAGTATAAACACTTTTTGGAGCACTTGCAAGTGGTATCTTTTGGTTCGGGTACATGGATTGATCGATCTGTATCTTTTGCACTACTGCACCGTTTGACTTGAAATCACCACCAAATTAAAGCTAACTCAATTTCCTAAAACTCTCATGAAGACTGTAGAGGGTAAATCGCAATGAAAACCCTTCATCCGAGCTGATCGTTCAGTTTGGTCGCCAAACTTGCAGACGGACATGTTGTTACTTAAATAGCCGTATCTTCTGAACCACTGACCATAATGACTTGAAATAACCTCTGAACGAAAGGTAACTCATTTTTCTATGAGTTTTATGAAGATTTCGGAGGCTGAATCGGAATGTAAAGTCTTTGTAGAGTCTGATCTTTAAGTCTCTTTAGGTGGCATGGATTTGAATCGGTTGCAACATCTCGGTACAGCAAGTCAGATGACATCAATTTGCTCTCTACTTGTTCCTAGCTCATCATCTTATGTTTCCAGCTTCCACATTGTCGCCAAATCCATAGAATAACCTGAAATGATGCATATATACAAAAGAAAATGCAAATGCAAATGCAAATGTTCTAAATCCTATAAATGATCAAATACTATGTTTATACTTAGCTATAAATAAAATATGGATGAAAACTTATTCTAAATGCATGATAAATATGCGAAATATATGAGTATATCAAAGACCCCCCACAAATCTTGCTACTAATTGTTGCTCCGAATCTTGTGTATCCACACGATTAATCATCCGAAAGAATTCAGTGACATATTCATCTACCGTTCGATTACCCTGTCTCAGATTCTGAAATTTCAGAAACATCAGCTGATCGTAATTGAAGGGAAGAAAATCTTTGCGCATCTCACGCTTAAACTTCTCCCATGTTGTGATTTTTTATTTTCCTGCATGAGCACGAGTTGTCTTGCTTTGAGAGCACCAAGCAGCTGCTCTGTCTCTGAACTTTATCGCGATTAAGGGAACGCAAAGATCAAGAGGGACACGCTTGAATTCAAGGATCTCTTCCACAGTAACAAACCAATCCAAGAGTTCTTCAGCAACAGCGGAACCCCGAAATTCTGGAACTTCAAGACGAAAACTAGACTCCCAACGAGAATCTTCAACTTCCTCGTCAGTATCAGAATCTTCGTGTTCTCGACGGTTGCGGCGGCGCACGTTCTCTGCGAACGGGTTGTCTTCTTCATCAGTTTTTACTTCTGCAGTATTGTCAGCAGGAAGGGTTTCCTGAACAGCCGGAGCAACGAGTTGCACCGCGATCTATTGAATACCAGTGGTTAGATGTTGAATTTAGGCGTGGAGATCGGCGATTGCCGGACGCGTGATCTCAGCTTCCGTTGGTGGCACAACTATCTTTGGTCTCGCCATTGAAAGAAGGAACATTGCAAAGCTCTGATACCAACCTGGCGCAGCGTAGGGACTTGATATTAGCTCGATCAAGTGATTATATAATCGCTTGAGACCTGTTCTTGCTCAATCAAGGGATTCGTTTGAATCTCTTGAGACAAACTTCCTGTTTGATGACGTTAATCGGATCGAAACAAGGGTTTAAAGAGAAAACTCTTATTATTAATCTTAAAAAACTGAATAACAATAAAGCCAAAGCTACGGCTTATATAGGTCTTTGCTTAAGGAAAATCCTATTAAGAAAAGGAAACTCTATAACATTTCCTAAAGTAATTATGAATGAGAAAACCGACTTATAAGTCTAAACTTTAACATAATTAATTAATAAAAATAGGTAACCAAAACGTAAAGCCAAAAAGAAAGGAAATTCAACTAGTTGTCATGTTTGCGCCAATGTTGGTAGATGCTGCTGCATCAGAGATTGTCTATGGTTTTAAGCCTCTTACCCCACTGGATCTTTCACCATTGCCTCCACACGAGCATACAAGTCAAGATGGAGAGAGTAAAGCTGAGTTTGTCAAGAAACTACACCTCAAAGCTAGGGAGAACATAGAGAAGAAGACGGTTCAGTACAAGAAGCAAGCAGATAAAGGGAGAAAAGAAGTTACCTTTGAACCAGGATATTGGGTTTGGCTACACATGAGACATGAGAGTTTCTCCAACCAGAGGAAATGAAAGCTTTCACCAAGAGGAGATAGACCATTGAAAGTGTTGGAGCGCATCAACAGCAATGCCTACAAACTTGAGCTCCCAGGTGAGTTTAACATTTCATCAACGTTTAATATCTCTGATCTTGCTCCTTTTGATGCAGATGAATCAGTTCTGAGTTCAGAACCTTCTCAAGGGGGGAGGGAATGATGAGGACATCGACTCAACTAAGGACATTAAAGACAAACTTCTTACAATGAGAGAGCCACCAAAGACAAGATCTGGTACAAGAAGACTTCAAGAAGAGTTTAACAAAGCTGTGAGCACTTTAATGAATCAGCAAGGGCTTAAAGATATCACGGACCAATTAAACAAGCTCGCCATCACACCAAAGGATCCTACTCAAGACATACGTGGAGATCAAGACCAGCAAGCTACTAATACACATCTAGAAGAGTTCACATATGACGGTCCAGATATAGACTATGATTCATATGCTCATGAATGGCAGGTTATACCAAAGAGCCAATGAGTTTCCATTTTCATTATCTCGCCTACTTAAGTCTAAGGTATGTGTTTCATTTCATTTCCATATGATTATTTGGCTAATAAAACTTTGGTTTATTTATGTTTAAGTTTATTTACATTTTTATTAGAGTAAGACATATGTTGGCCACATTATTTCTTTCAGCATAGTTTTTATTCACATGTAATCTGCTTCAAAGACCCCTAGAAGGGCACAACTGTTTGGACCAATATATAAGGTCCCTCTCACAGCCTTGTATTTTTATCCTAGATTTTTAATAAAGCTGCCATTTTTGTCTAAGAACAAAACCCTTGTATTCTCTGAGTTGTATGTGATTCACTGCTCTTTGAGTATTAGACTTATCACTGCTTCATTCCATAAAGCTGTGTGGCGTCTCTCGATCCATTCCCTACTCCATCCCATTCACAGATCCCTCTGAAAGAGTTCTAAAACCAGGAGAAAGGATACCATCTCAATCCCCATCGATTCCATCATTTGATCAAGTAGAAAGAGTTTTCAAACCAGTTGCTTGATTCCATTGATTCACCACTCTGTAAGATCATACCCCCTTGGTCTTACATCATTTATGTTTGATGTCGAACTTCTGTCATCTCGCATATATCCGGAAATCTGTGTTTTTGGTCCGTTTTGCATCTTTTTACTAAGTTAACCTGAAAAGAGTTTTGACCATACAAATACTCAGAAAAAACTATAAATGCATATATAACCGAATGAAACACTTATTAAAGTGTTCACTTATGATATTAAAATAGATAAAATATCGGTGTTATCACCCAAGAAAGATGGCTCATGGATGATGTGTGTAAACTACCGAGCAATCAACAACATAGGCATCATATTCCCAAACTTGATGACATGCTAGATGAATTCAATGGAATTACAATCTTCTCAAAAATCGATCTGAAAAACGGATACCATCAAGTGATGATGAAGAAAGGAGAAGAATGGAAGACTGCGTTTAAGACCAAAAGAGGCTTATATGAGTGGCTAGCCATGCTATTTGAACTTATAAACGCACCTAGTACATTTATGAGGCTCATGAATCACATTTTAAAAACTTACATTTGTAAGTTTGTAGTGGTATATTTTAATAATATATTAATTTATAGTAGATGTCTTGCATATCACTTAAAACAACTAGAATTGGTTGTAGAGACGCTTTGACGATGAAATTAGGAAAGTCTGATGGCCAATGGCTGACAGAGACGGAGAAAATATTACATGTAGTACTTACATAAGTTCCTTAAAACTGACTATCTTCAATGTATTTTGCTATTTCTTACTTTAAAATAGAAAAATTCTAAAATAGAGGTGGATTTCTCTACAATGTATTTTTTTATTTTTTGTTCTAAAAAAAATATTTTAAGTATATTCCTTTTCTATTTTATTATTAACACTTTTTATTTTTAAAATTTATAAATTAACCTCATTTATTTTATATTTTACAAAAAAATATCCATAAATTATGATATTATTAAAATTATGATACAAAAAATCACATGTCATAATATATTAATACTGCTCAATGGATTTACGAACAAAATTTTACTACTTTTTCTATAATTTTTAATTAATTTATCTAATATAGATTATGTAATAAAAAAATATTATACATACAAATATTATATATTATATTATATATATATTAATTAATAGTATTGTTATTTATAATATATGACTTTTTTTATTGTTAATTAGTTAAAAAAATAATTTTTATTCGTTTTAGTCATAAATAAAAAGATTTAAAATTTGAAGATTTATTTTACAAAAAAAAAAATTACATATTATAGAAATATATATCTAATATATTATATATATATATATATATATATATATTAATCTGGAGTTCCTCCAAATATAGAGTAATATAGAGAAAAATATTTTACAAAAAGAAAAAGAGGTGGGTTGTTAAAGATTCTAATCTAAAGTAGAATTTGTAATAAGAAATGAAGATGGATTGGAGATGCCCTAAGCATCTTGATGAATCTTTGGAAAATGGTTATGTAAATAAACTGTTTTAGGAAATTTAGAAAATTGATATTTCATCTAAGACTAAACATTTATAGCGGGGAGTTTTTTAAAAACAAAATCCCGTTGCACCAGTCTTAAAGAAGAAAACAAAATTAGATGACAAAATTCACATGTTCATGAAAATATTCAAAGATAGAACATTAGAAGTAGTACATTTTGGAACTAGCAAAATAGCTTTCGCAATTGCAAAATGTGTCACACAAGATAAGAAATACCAATCTTAAATCGCCCAATGGCTTTAAGTTCTAATTAACGACGTCTCTATCGAAGATTAACTCATTTGTATTGTTAGTTGAGCCTGATTCCCCCTCCGTAGGGATCATTTAGATATACTCCCTCTGTTTTTTAAAACATGATGTTTTAGTATTTTCACATATTAAGATACATTTTTATAATTGTTTTTGTTTTGTTTTTTAACTATTTTTTTGTTTTCTATTCCTATATTAACACTACTTTTCTCTTTCCAATTAGTATAAAGCTTCTTGTAAAACTAAAAATGTATTCATTAAAAGTTAAAACATCAACCTTTTAAAAACAAGGAAAAAAACTAAAATATCATCATTTAAAAAACAGAGGGAATAGCTTTTAACTTTTAATACGTTGATAGCTTTTGGCTGATCTCTCTTAGTGATCACCTACTTCAATCTTCTACTTATCATGTCATATTGAATGTAAATGATGTAACCTTTTGTTAATGATATAATCAGAAGGTAAAACAAAACAAAAATGAGATGGTCCCTAGTTACAGGGCTCTGGATCGAGGGGCGATAACAAATTCAGTCTCAAGAGAAAATCATGATATGAGTGAGATTTTGTGGACACCTTGCAATTTCGTTTTTGAAATCCCTGAGCCCAGTTATACATACCCACAATACAGTTAGACCATTTCATACAAGAAATTGTTCAATCACCAGATACGATTCTCTAAATTTCTTGCGAAGCCTATCATAAACACTTTTGGACAGCCATTTCTTTTACAGTAGTCGCCAGTCTCTGGAACACCTTCAGGTTATGTCCGACTTTTCCCTGCGATCAAGGAATTGGGTCACCACCTTTCACTTTCAGAACATAATTAAGCAAAAATTATTGTAAATCGATTAGGCTATAAAATTATTGTAAATCGATTAGGCTATGTACCTCATTCAGTAATGCAAGCCTTTCTATGGTAGGTGACAATTTGCCACAGAGATCTGTAACATCCTGTTGATGGGATTTTGAACCATATGATCCCCTTTCATTTGAACTTACAGATCTGCAGATGTAAAAAACGTTTAGTATTTAAGCGCAATAGCAATTCGTTTGAACATCATACATTTCTATGCATAAACCTTAGTCAATATTTAGATTTGCACTTGTAGCCACATAAGATATAAATGAGTAATTCACTGTCACAATTTGCATATGTATTCCGAGAATGAAGTAAATGAGCACCACCTTTAAGAGCATTCAGAAAACTAAAATATATCTTGGATACAAAATATTTAGGACATCAATTGCTGAAGATAAAGTGGCATACCTATCTTGGAGATGGATCAGGAAGATATTTAGTACATGCTCTGCTAGTTGTAGTAACAATGTGATTAACTGGTCCCTGTTGCCCACGATTTTGCACATTTCGACCATAGCTATGTATCTCCTGAGGTTTAATAACACGAAACAAGCACGTAAATACAATAGTGAAGCATCTTTCTACAGACATCAACTGCCCAAAGTACATGACTGCCTCTTCACGTGACATTAACTTTCATGAACTTTGATGAAAGGGAAAAGTGGAAAGCACATTATATCTCTTTCATCAACATATTCAAGATCTTTGACAGGAAAAAGATGAAAATTCTATGTGAATTGATCTACTTCTTCACTAACCTTTTATGTATGTTGTCGGATGGTGTAACATATTCTTGGCAATCACACATCTTGATTACCGAGTCTACATCTTGTCTAGAGAGCTCGTTAATGTCTCTAATCTGCAAATCATACATACAATTTTGAATATATATATATATATATATATATGTGTGTGTGTGTGAACTGTGAAAACATGTAAAAAGTAGTAATTAGGATAATATTAACCTTATGAAGGAGTAAGGACTTTTTCTCTGCTGCTCTCTCGAGGGAATCAGTCACATGCGAAAGAAGAGATGCCAGCAGCATCAACGTCGGTTGCCGTAGTTTAGTGGAGTTATCAAAAGAATCATCTGAAAACTGTGGTGGTGAGGGGAATAGAGAAGGGACATGAGTATTTACTTATGTTTGAGTAAAACAACTGAATAATGAAAAGTGGACAGAACTAATAGAGGGAAATAGCTACAACAGTACCTGTAACCTCAAAGAATTTTTGGTCACCAGAAAGTATAAGTAAGAAGTCAAGCTGAATCGCAACTGAGACAATTGGAGCTCTGATCCCTTCTGTCCACCAGATGAGAAAACAAAAGAGAATATAAGAAACTGACAAAAAAATGACCAGATGCCAATAACTTGTGACATACTAGAATACTCATTTATTATGTACCTGAACTACTTGTCCTACTCGCGATGATATGGATTGAATGGGGAAGACGATGAAAAGCTTGCTCATCATATCAAACAGCCCTTGAACAAATCCATGTTCATCGTTCTCTTCGAAAGGCCAGACCTACAAAACAAGGAACTCGCTTTCTAGAAAAATGCATCTAACTAGCTTGTAGTATTTCGGGGAACCCTTTTGAAGATGCAATTACGAAAGGAGGACCAGAAGCCCTTCAATAAGAAAATTCTAGAACGCCAATGAATTACCTTGCTCAATATTCCTACTGCAAGGATAATTTGCTCCATCAATAAATCATCTGCTTGGGTTAAGTCTTCACGAAGAAGTTGGTCAAAAAGCAATTGATGTCCTTTGATAAACTCAACGACTTCACGGACAATTTTATTCCTCCCCTATCAAACGCCCATAGAAAAAGGAGAAGAAGAAAAGAAATTATAGTTTGCATTTTAAGGAAACCAGGTTACCTAGAAAAATCGACGATGGTTTGTAATTTAATAGCAAAAGATCATAAAAAGGTCATCCAAAGAAAAAAGGCTGACCTCAAAAAATTCAGAGGTCTCAACCAATGAAGTTAGAGCAAACACCAATCTTAGGACAGCAGTGATTATTGTTCGTTGCTTTTGCACATCATATCCTGCATCACTCTGAAGCTTCATATCGACCCTCCTCATATTTCCCTGGAAAGTACTTTTGGGTTTATAAGCAGAGAAAATATCGAGGTCACCTATAGAAAACCTGATAACTACAGATAACATTTTACCTTGAAGCTGATAGCTCTACATGAGGCGATATGTTCCAGTGCACCCATAGAGAATAGAACCTGGCCTCCGGACTTTCCATACTTGTGGCTAATTCTAAGTAGCAATGCAAATTCTGCCTCTAAGGTACATGCTCGCTGTTGTGACTCCAGCAAATGTTTACCATCCTGTGCCCAATGATATTATAAATACACATGCATGGATGCAAGTCCTAGAAATAAGTATACCATACCCACATATAAATATGTCTCCAAAGTATAAAAACTAGCCGTATATCAATATTATTATCCCTAGTACCTACTCGGTAAATGTGGCATAAAACACACACGAGTTACATAAGGTGTCACAGTCAAACCAACTGCTAATTGGCAACAAGAAGATTTGACATGTTTGCGATTCTTTACAATTAATAACAATGACCACAACCAGTACTTCACAGGAAAATACCTGGTAGGAGATATTACTAATGCTGCCAAGGCAAGAGCGTATGAAACCTCTGCTCTGAAGCTGACTAAGAAAATATCTCTCGTGATCAATACAAACAAGAGCTTCCAGCACATAAAGTGATATCGTTTTTCCAAACTCACTGCCTTGACATGCATCCTTGATTACCTGAAATTTGTATTCTCAATGTGAAACAGTGCAAATGATTATGGCTCATATCAATAGCGAAGTAACAATTACCAGATCAAAGATGCCCTGAGCTTCTTTCTTTATTATAGAAAAGTTGGCACGAGCAAGGTCAGCCTGCTCCTTGTCAATCTGAAAAACAGAAAAAAAATCAACATTGGAACATGGTTCGAACAAAATAAGTCTCGGCTAATCAGCAAACACATACCTTCTGGATATCCAAATCTTCACCATCTTGCTCATTAAGCAACAAGAACTGCACGACTGATGTTGGCACATCCAGAGCAATCATATGCTGGCAGTACTGGAAATAGCTCAAGAGCAATGAATATTGGCTGAGGGAGAAAGGAAATTGTGTTAGAAATGGTAAGAAACTGTAAATAGATCACCTGGCCAGAATATGACTTTATGTTGTATTATAACAAAGTACAAATACAAGTAACCGAACTTAGAAACATACCGCCTTCTCAAGGATTCTGATGACTCGTGCCTTAGAATTGCCAAAACAAGCTTAAATAGCACCGAGTGGCAAGCACCAGTGGATAAATGTTTTACAATCATAACATCTAGACACGTCACTGTGTCAGAATTCAAGGCACCATGAAACAAAAATCTATCATCACGAAGCTTGGCAACGCAGGTAAGGGCGACCTATTAAAACCTAAAGTTAGTACATGTACAGAACATTTATACAATAGAATCTACTCCAAAGCTAAAACGCACCTGAGTAAGTACAAACGCCATTTTTAATGAACAATCTGGAGACGCAGAGGCACTAAGAGAGGCATCAAGTATCCTGCCAGAGAAGAATAACTCATGCAATGTTCAAGAAAGCTTCACAAGCAAATAACCTCTGGCACCAAAGGTACTTACCGGTACAAAATTTCAGACCGATTATCCAGAGAAGATATTCTTCTGCAAGCAGACACCTAAAACAAAAACAGATGAAGCAGAACACAAAAGGTAAATACTTGATTTCTTGAAAGAGTGGTACATATTCATGATACTAAAGCTGATCTGAGTTTTTTAAGAAAGCAATCAACCTCAACAATCTGAGACCAGCCAGCTAACATATGAAGTTGGGCAGCTTGCTCCTCAAGGTTTCGATTATACTTCCAACCCCATTTCAACAGCTGTTGAATTGTCTCTCTAACTTCATTAAGCTCAGCAACATTTGGAACACTATCCACTTGGGGAAATCCAGAATGTAGTTTCTAAACAAATAATAGAATTAATCAGCATTATTACAGGAGAAACATTAATGTTTGTTGGAGGAAAGATCTGGTGACAACTATCGCAAGAACAAACCTGCCAGAGTTTGTTGCTGAAGGAAGATAAATCAATCAGGCGATCACCACGCTCAGAATAATAGTAGATACTGCCGCTAACAGAGGTATCACGGTTCCCAAGAATGTCCTCCACCTGTAATTAAACTCCATATTCAGATCAATATACTCAATGCAGACATACAGCCATATTTCTAAGCCTTACCAGTGTGTCATACTTTCGGCTTGACACAATTTGAGGAAGCTGCATCGAAGCATCAGGAGATCTAAACTGGAGGATCTCAAGCAACGCCAATACCTGAGCTCGATTTAAAAGGAGAAACGAAAGTAAGAAGGCTGCACCAATGAACAACTTCAAACTAGGCAAGAAATGGTGACATGTACAGCATTTTCAGAAGTCTAGTGAAATAAATTGCTGTTGCATGAAAAAAGGCGACATCAACAAATATTTACTACTGTTCCAAGGAAAATTAACTGTTGGGTAATGTTACATGCTGCTGACTTCAGAAAGAGTGGGGTCAGTACAGTTATTTGTATCATGCGTGGACGGTCTCACAAATAAAATGGTAGACTCTCAGACCAATGCTACAAATGCAGCACCAATAAACATACGAACTAATAATCATTTGTGAGCTAGGGTGCTAGACTGCTAGACGAAAGAAGTAGGGATAAAACTAGGAAGTTGCCAAAGTCGCATAGTAAAGCATTAAATCACTGAAGTTTCTAAACTCACCTTGCTTTTACTGATTGAACTAGTTCCAGCGTAATCAAGACCATCCTGAAGAGGGTATGTACTGAAAGAAGAAAGTTCATTCCCTGATTCGGTTACCTCCCGCCCAAAAAGATGAGAAAGTATGCCCTGACATGCCTCTAGGTGAGCTGAACTGCTTCCAGAACCAGTATGCAATGCAATAGCTAGGAGCTTTAGTAGCCACGCCCTCTGGGAAAGGTAGAGATTGAGAAAATGAGAGACAGTATCAGAATGGACTCTGTAACATTGTAATAAATTATTGATCATGTCATTGATCTTTTAAAGGAACGCATTCAGATAATAGAAACTATTACTAAAGAAAAAAGATTTGGGTCATTGCGTGTATACAGTGTTTTAACCACAGATGAGAGAGAACCGAAAAAGAACAGCACAGGATAACATAGGAAACCAGAAATTTCATACAGATAAGACAAGAATCTACCTACCAGAATTTTAAGGTGCCACAATAAAAAGAAATAGTGCATATATGCAGATTATCATTTTTTGCCAATGAAGAACCCGCCAGAAGAAATATTGCGTATAGATGGTATCATTTTGGACATGGGAAGAAAAAAAGAAAAATCATACGATCATAGATCTTCTGAGCGAAAAAGAAAAAAAGGCAGCATGGGATTGAGAAAAAATATATATAGCCTACTCTACCACAAAAAGAAATACTGGATATAGGCGGTCGCTCAACATTTCAGAAAAAGATATCCGATTTCAAAAATAGTTGATAGCATAGAGTGAGACTGGGATGATACCGTCATGAAACTAAATAGATACCTGATGAAGGGAACTAATACGGAGAGCCTGACTACCACTTCTTCTTGGAAGAGCAGCAACACCGATGGTATCGAGATGCTGCAATATTAAAGGATATAAGAAAGTGAGGATGAGTAAAAAATAAGTTTCATTTGTGACTTGGACGAGGCAGCCACCGAGGAAAGAATGGCATTGTTCAATTATAAGGAGAAGAAAATCTGGTGTACCCGAAGAAAAAACTGATACTTTTTGCTGCTCAAGAGATCCATGGTTGGGCCACTAGTTAATGGATCCAAACTCAACTCACACAAAAGCTGCAAAGAGTCAAAGTTATGGTAAAAAAAGACAATAGACCAAATAGAATTCTTCTTTGAAATGATCATATAGTTATCATCCTGCATCAGCTTGTCTCACCTGAAAGCCAAACTCAAAGAGTAAGAAGTTTATGTCAGGGTTTGGAAGTTTCTCCAGCATTTCAAGAATGATCTTCAGACAACTGCAGATTTCAAAACAGAAATGAAGATTATGGTTGAGAGAAATACATCATATACTGCACACAAATTACAATCAAACCTGTAGTGAAACTTGGGCTGCAAAACTGTCCCTTCCACGGGGGCATCCAGGTCAAACTTAAGAAGAAAATGTGTGACACTTGGTGCAGGCCGGTTGATATTATCAACCAGAAGCTACAAATGTAATAGTCATATCATTGAGATGATATAAGGTGTACGGATGAATCAATCATGATGAAAGACAATAGATAAGAACTGTTCTCTACAACTTCACCCTCTTAGTATGATATTAAGTGAAACCATCAATTAATGAAACTAACCTGCATAATAAGGACCCCCAGATCATCAGAACTGTTCTCTACAACTTCACCCTCTTCCAGTCGTTGCTCAAGGCAGGACGCATAATCCTCAATCAAGGAATTGGCAGCATTCATTTTAATCAGCATTGGAACAAGTCCAACCAAGCGAGAACTGTCATCAAGAGTATGATTAATCAATACCCAGGTAATTCATATTAAAATCATCAGGTTAAACTAAGCAACGAAAAACAATCAAACATCCAAAAGCCAGGGGATCTGAAAGCAGTTCATAGTAGAATTTGTCAACGCCATCTGAGAAAACAATTTACATGTGGTTGAACAGAATTTGTTACGACCTTAAAATGTTCATCAATTTGATCGAAGATCTCTGAATCTGAGGAAGAGAATCATATCTGACATACTCCAACAAGGCAACAATTTGATTATGATCTTGTGAGAGAATTATATCCAAAGGCTGCAGCAATAACAAAAGTGAACATTAAGTTACCTGACGTCTTGTGCGTATAACATAAAAAAAGGGAAGGGGCATGCTGATTTTGTACTTTATAAAAAAAAACAAAAATTATTGTTCATACTATAGCCGGTAGGGCGCTAAGTCCAAGAGTCATCAAGCAATAACAAAATTAACAACAGTGTCCAGTTTCACATTTTACACCATGCAACTCAACAGCGTAGTAAAGATAAACTAACTTAACTACAGCTTGGGAAGGAATACTAATTATTGCTATTAGTCAAGTAGGTTACGATCACAACAATAAAAAGATATTGCCTGAAGTTTTATACTCTTCATCTTTGACTTGAAGTTAGTAACCTCAATTGAATGGTATACTCGAAGATACATACATACATTGTGGAAAAAGCTAGACGACAAAATTGTTCAATATCCAGAATACATGTCCTAGTATTGGATTGGAAGTATAGATTGATGAAATAGCTAAATTTGGTAAAGGACGATGCCAACTTCCCAGACAGTATCAGAAAGCTCTGACTCTGCGTTAACGAGAACCTATGAATACTTTTTGAAATTGGGTGATATACAAAGTAAAGCGTTGATGCATCATAAGAACAAACAAGTACCTGGTACAGTGGACGCCAGACATCGGAAACAAGCAAATCCTTCTCAAAGACGAGCAGTAAGATTTCCAAAGAAAGTTGTACAGCCTTTTCTAAGATCTTCCCGTAAGTTTTACTCATTCGCTCGCTCATGATGGAATTCACCCCAACCTGAAGGACACCCATTAGGTTCCTATAAAGAGTTTTCCCACTCATGAAATCCTGACAAAGAAAAACGTCGAACCAATTATATATTGTATACAACATGTCTACTTGAGATGAGAATTGTGTTTCCACTGTGAAACAACGTAAGCACGCCAAAAATTTTAAATAAGTACTTTTAGTAATTCTATAACTGGAAGCTGCGTTTGCAGTGAAGATGTTTCAACTGACGCCAAAAACTGTGGATGCTCAGTAAATCCATCAAGATCCTCCTCCTGGATATCATACATGCTCAAAATCCTGAAGTGAAATTCAGAAAATGTTAATCAAGTCTTCAACAAAAGTGGTGACCCAAAAGAAAAGTGATGAAATTTACAAAAGCTATGAACACTATGGGCAGTTTAACAAGCATATAAACATGTAAAACACGTCCTTCCTGCAAGAAAATCAGAAACCATATTGTGGATTGAGCAAGAAAGAGGAAAGTATTGAAAATAGAAGCAAAAGCTTACATGTGAAAATGTTGAAGGCTTGCCACAACCAATTGCCACTTCTCACAAGGATCTGAGTATGCCCTCTGAGGAAAAGGGGCGAATACATGATCATAAACAAATCTGAAGATGCCGATAAACCTACGCCCACGATCAGTCACATCTTTCTCTCCGGCAATCAGAGAGTTAATAAGATTTAAGAAAGATATTGTTGAGGGATATTGTTCTCTCCTTGCTTCAATTTCATTTAACTCAAACTGCATATCATAGACCTGCATATAAGAGAATCCTCATTAGGTTTCAAAATAAAGATTCTCTCCACCTGGAAAACAAAAGCTGCATCAAGCAATACATGATATACCAATCGAACATAGCACAATGGGTTATGTGAGTATTCAGGGAAAATAAATAAAAATAAATGTTTCATCACATGAAAGTCTTTCACACTCAGAATATGATGAAGTTTTTGCAGGAATTAGACATATATAAAAAAATTTGTGACAAACGTCAACTTTATATAGCAAAAAAAAAATGATATCAATCATCTTTGCAAGATGACAAACCTTCTTTATTACATAAATAAAAAAAGTTAGAAAATCAATGCAGAGTAATAAAACTCTAATCAATTCTTAATAAGAATATAAATATTAACTAATGAAGTAGAGTTGAAATATCCACTAATAACATTCCCCTTGAAGCCATGCACGTACCTGAGAAGATTGGTCACTCTTTCCCACCGGTGATCCCACGACAACCGGCAGATCATACTGCTCAAGAAATGCCCAGATAGAGTCCCTCATTTCTGGAAAGACATAAACAAAGGCAGCAATGGTTTTCCTAAGAGCACCCTGCAGACGAATACAGTTACCATGAACACAAGTTAGATAGATATTGATGCCACATGCTTTCCACAGATCATCTGTGAGTCAAAGTGTAAGAAGAAGAATCTCCAGCATGCCAGACCTTCAGATATGGAGGGACGTTTTCATAACCAAGAAGCTTAAAAAAAGGTTCGATATCAGGAAACCATTTTTTCCTCTCAGTAGGATTACCATTCTCAACAACCTGCAGAATAAGATAAAGTCACTTATTGACCACATAAAATATATCAGTTTCACAAATGAGGAAGCATTTGCAACAACTTATTCCCATATCCCTCCCAGACAAGGAAGAATTTGCAAGTATGTTCAAACATCAGTTTCACAGATGAGTAAGGATCCATTCGAAGAGTGAAAGCATTTATGTAAACAATTAGAACCAAATCGCAGTTAAGCCAAGTTCCTAGGCACAAGCAATCTTAGACAAAAAGGATATTAAATGTGGAATGAAAGTTGAGACAGAATATATTTGGAAGAATGTTATATAACCTTCTGAAGTACATTCAGATATGCAACAAGTACTTTTGCATCGCCCTCCAGGAACTCTGGCATCATGGTTCCAGCAGTTTGAAGAGACTGCTTGAACTTATCGTCGTAAATTCTTATGCAATCAAACAAAGTGGCCCATCCTATACTTCGAAATGCTGTACCTTGGAGCAACTCATAAACCTTAGAAGCACCTTCTTGAGTGGAAGCCTGAAAATAAGTAAAGATGGCAGCAAGCAAACTCAATGAGTAACCAAGTAAATGTGGTCCCACCAAAATACCAATCTAAAGAATTCTCATACCAAGGTACACAGCATTTCCAAGAACGTTACAAGAGTTTTAAAATTTGTGTGG
This sequence comes from Alliaria petiolata, assembly GCA_020283515.1. Lineage (NCBI taxonomy): Eukaryota > Viridiplantae > Streptophyta > Magnoliopsida > Brassicales > Brassicaceae > Alliaria > Alliaria petiolata. Next base: position 235,960,238 of record JAHZTW010000001.1, read on the forward strand.
TCCTCTCCAGCAAAATTCACAAATGTCCACAAGACATCATTCCCGTAGAGTAGCTCAGGTTCCTTCTGTAAGAGGTTGTTAAGATCAAAAGACACAAAAGCAGGAATATCGTATAAAAAACAAAATATGATTGAGCCGAATTCTGAATGCTCCATGTTTTGCTATTGGAAACAAATTACCTACAATGAAAAAGAAATAACTGTTCGATTGGCTAGTGGTTCTTTACCTGATATATATTGCTTACAAACTCCATAAGAGAAATGAAGGGCAGCGGCCTCTCAGCCTCTTCAGTCTGCATACTGCCATCAAGTGAATCACAAGTTCGGTAAGAATTTAGAACACTCATAGACATGTCCTTTGATTCCTTCACCTGAAAAATAAGGATGAGCAGGTTTAACGTAGGAGATAAACATGCAGATGCGCCATTGTATTTGTCATCTTGGCTCATATATTCAACTTAACATACACTATCGAAACATCAGATAATAGCCATGATCTTAGGTGCAGCCTTTCAAATTCGAAGTTTCTATGCCACTCATATCCCAGAAATGATCAAGCTGATATTTTCAGAATGTATGACACATGCATCAAAAAGTTACTCCCTCCGAATGTAAAGTATATACCACCAATTTTTTTCATAATTATCAGACCATGAATCTAGGGAGGATATGTTACCAAGCTTTACATGACTAAGTTGCCGTGTTCAAACTTTAAAAACTAATGCTAGGTAAATATACATTAATTTAAAGAGGTGAAACGCTTAACAAACCTTATCTCTTGCGATTGGGTGAGATAAAAAACAAGAAGTCAACTTGTGTAGATACGCATTATATATGTAGACCATGTCCTCCTCATCATTCTGCATGTAGCAACTAACAAAATATCAATCATTGATAGACCCACACAAGGGGGGAACCAGGGTTGAATAAGTAAAATCAAAGATCAAAAAGAAAAAGATGAAAAGAAACTTAAAATCAAGAGCTGAGTACTATGCAAAATCCTAGAGATTATACAAGATTGTATAAAACATCCAAGAAAACCAACGGGATACGTATATAATAAAATTCTATTCTCGATCATTAATAGTTATTCAATGTGGTTTAAAGCAGAAAAAAAAATGAGCATAAGGATATGAGAGTATCATATCTGGGAATGACGAATCAAGCAAAGCCTGGATGCATGGATGGGTAAAGACGGCCTCCATGCAGGCCAACACATAAAACCATTATAATGAAACAGACAATATGCACTACAGTTCTCATGGATGAATATAAACATCGCAGGTACTGATCCATGCATTATAGCTCATTCAATACAAAATTCCACCAACTAAAGTAGAGATCTATATCAGAACTCATCTTCATGAAAAGCTTAGGAGTTCAAACATGTCATCCACTAGCTGAGAAATCAAAGTAATTTTTCCACTAGCTCATCATATGATAGTAAGTGCGCAGGGAATGCAGACAGCCATTTGATGGACATTAACTGAGCACACAGAATTCCTGGCAAAAAGATGTTCAAAATTAAATTACCTGGTAGGCTGCAGTTTGAAGAACATTATCCAGCAAAAATTGAAACACATTTTTTGAAAAGATGGACTCCAGGCAGAAGCATATGTGCCCCATATCTGTTGTTGAAGCAGTGGAAATTGTATCCATTCCAGATATTCCATCATATATCAACATTAAATGCACAGCCCAGGCAAGCCTTATGCCACCAATGAAGCCATCAGTAGTGAGGTCACTGCCAGAAGCCATGACCTGAAAGGTGATTACAACGTAAGCACGCCAGAAGGTTTTTGGTGACATGGAGAGGAAGTGACAGAAAAAATGTATCAACTGTCTTACAATATCCTGAAACTCTGTCCTAAACGATGCATCTTGAGAAATCATAGATGACTTATCAGATAGTGCGCTGATAGCATCTGATACGAAGGTGATGATGAGAGAAAACAGAAGACTGAAAGTAATCTGCAACAAAAAAAACAACCATTTTGCAGAAAAATAGAACATTTTAAATTTAATAAGAGAAGGAAGCAAGCCTCAAAATCTTCTACGTTATAAACAGGATTAGTATGAACCTGATAATTTATGGTGTCATTTCCTTGAGTTAATTGAGCTGCATTATCTTTTAAAACACTGTATATATCTTTCACATCTTTCGGACCTGCGAAGAACAAATTTGTTAAAAGCATGAAAATGAAACAGAAAACTTCCTCAGTTACCAAAACATAAGATATAATATAACCAGAGTGTTTTAATCCTATGAATAAACCATTTAATATCCATAAAGAAGAGTCAAAATGTTCGAATTCTTTATAAGTGAGATCAGAACAATGGCGAATGTATATCAAAATCAAAATCACAAATGATACTCAACTTCAATCAAACATGCAAGCACATTCAATGCATATCTACACAGACAGCAATTATATGTATATGAAAACACAATACATTTTAGAAGCAACGACCTAATTAGCCTGGCATATGAAGTGTCCTAGCAAACGTATAAACCACTTATAAATAGTTTCATTTATTATGGTATACAATAGAACAAATAAAAAGCACCATATTCAGCAACTGAATTTCTTTAACAAGTGGCATTCTTCGCGCAAAAGTTTTATGAAAAATAAAGAAGCATACCAGGTCTATCAACCAAAATTGAAAGAACAAGGCAATGTCCCAGGATCAGTCTTTCCCTATGAACAACAGCTCGTCGTTCAACAAGAGCACCTCTTGAGTCAATAAGGTATCGCTCACATTAGGGTCCACCCAGGCCAGAAGGTTCCTCCCGATTTAGTTCCTAACAACAAAGAATTTGCTATCATGAAAATCATATTATGATAATTCCTAAGAAAAATAAAACAAAAAACCTAAGTGGTTAATACCTTTATAAGTTATTTATGTTACTTATATACTGAAGTTTGAGTTGGAAACTTCAGAGGATGATGTATCATAAAAGAACCTAAGTTGTTAATACCTTTATAAGATTAATCAACCGTTGTCTGAGCCCAGCTTTAATCAGCTCTTCTAAGAGTCCCTGAATGTCAGCTATAAGATCAGGTTCAAGCCCCTGGTCCAGAACAACTGCCTGTTCAACCAAGAAATATGGTAATGTTTGATGATGCAATGAACTAAACGAGAAAAATGCCAGAAATGTAATATGAGTGTAAGCTACCCTCAGGAGTGTGTAGAGCGTTGATGTAAGATCTCTTCTCCCTGTATACCATAGTCCTGTTGCAAGCCGTTGAATCTCAAGTGGATCCCGTCCCATCAAGCCCCACTAAACATAGGATAAAATATAAGACAATATCCCAGAAAATAGCTCCAGAACTTCTAGAAGCTAAAAGGTGAGAGTGAAAGCAGAGTGAAGAGGGTTGCACCTCCTGGTTTGCAGATACAAGCAGACGAACAGAATCTATCTCATTTAGGTGAAGCTCATCACTCAGTTTCAAGCTCTACAATCAGTAACAGTGTTAGAAAAACATTGTCCGTTAGATATGATTGTAAATAGAGTCATATAAAGGCAATATGAGCTAACCATTTACTGAAGAAGCAAGGTATAAACAATATAAATCACCACATATACCTCAAAATACTAGGATAATACGAGGAAAGTGCAATTAACCTTTCTCTAAAGATTAAGAAAACTCAACAAAAGCCAAAATTTTCTAGTTGTAAGACAACTGGAAGAATTAACAAATCACCAGGAGATAATACAATCCCTACGAAACGAAAGCACATGTGCCTTACTAGTATCCCTTCTGATGGAGCAACCAACAGCATTCTAACATATCAATATGGTGAAGAAACTAAAATCAAAACTTCTACCAGATTCTACTCAATGCATCCACAGGTTGAATCATAACTAAAGAGAGAGTTTGCTATAATCGGTGTCTACACTAAATTTAAAAATCTCAATCTTCATAGAAGGGTGGAATTTTAGAAATCTGAGAAGCACAAAACACTTACAATCGCGACGTCTTGGTCATCCAAAGAGATTGGCAACGAATCCGGAAGTCGTATCTCTCGGGACTGAACTTGCGCTCTATCGGACAGCTTCGTAGGCTGAAATAGATTAAATAAATTCAAAGCTTGATAATGGTACCCAGAAAAGTTGAAATTCAAAGCCACGGGAAGGACTCAAATCGAGTACCGGGAAAGAGAGGAGGTTCTGAATAGAGGAGAAGGAGTTGCGAATGGCATGAGTGAGTTCGATTCGCTGCGTTGGAGTTGTCCCCGACGTTCCCAGAAGCGAAGACTGTACTATTGCCACTAACTCCTTCGGCGAAACCATTATTAGGTTGGAGACGAGAAACTAGCAGCGGAAGCTGGGGATTTCTGCGGAGGATGGAATCGATGAGAGGAGAAACACAAAACCCCCTGAAGAAAAACCGTCCAGAAAAACCCTAACGAAGAGCTTTTGCACAATAGCTTTGAGATTTTGGTGAGTTTTTCATTTTTCTTTTAACCGACTGTTGACTATATCATTAATTCATTTTTTACTAGTAACTGCGAGATTGCAATTGGCCGCCTTTTGAAGGAAAAAAAAAGTGAGATTCCCGCAAAGAAAAATACTCTAAAATATCATTAACAACAAAATTATTTAAAAATACTATCACTAATTTTATTTTATTTCAACTATTATTAAAAAAATATATATATACCATAAACACTAAAAATATATATATATATACCATAAACACTAAAAAAATATTATTTTTAACAGTTTATAATTTAAATATTTAGATTTGCGATCAGTATTTTGGATTTAAAGTTTAGTTTTTAGAGTTTAGGGTTTATTTTTGAGGGTTTAAAATTTATTTTTGAGGGATTAAAGATTGGTTTTGGTTTTGTGGTATTTTGGAAAAAAACTATTTTTTGTGGTATTTTTTATTAAAAAAACTAGTGATATTATTTTTGAAACAAAAACTTATTTTTGTCTTATTTTTGAAAATTATCCATTCGCAAATGTGGAATGATAGATATTCAAGAAAAAATAAATAATTCTCAACATTAACACAGATTAAATAAATTTCAAAACTACAATTTCAAAAAGTGAAATTGAATGGACTACACACTGGTTTTCCTAATATTTTTTCAACATTAAAATATTTTTTTTTCAAAGAGTCAATTCATAGTAGAGAATTGTGGCCACTAGCTATCTCTCTCTTCTCTCTCTAAAATCTTTCGAACAGAGACTTTCTATCGTTTTGATATTCCGATGTAAAGCGGATTTTGGTTCCAGCTAAACCAAAATTTTAGTTTGCTTGTTCATCATATATGACGTACCAGTCTTTAGTAATTTGAACATAACTTTTGATCCACCTTCCTGATTGCCTCACACTATTTGGAGAGGAAAGCTAATATCCTTAGACCATCTGCATTGGGAGGTTCTCAAGAGGGGTTCTCATAGTAAAGGAATGAAATATAATGAAAAAGAAAGAAAGAGAATGAGATGGGGTTCTCATTTGAGAACCTCTCATCAATTGTCGAGAACCCCATATCACACTTGTTCTTTTCTTATTGGATCATATTTTATTTTTAACTTTAAACTTAAATATAAATTCAAATTATTTTAAAATAATAATTTTTTTTTAGAACCTCTTAGAGGTTCTCACCAATAAAGATGCTCTTAACTATTTTGTGTCCAAAATTGGGGATGATCTGATGGTGGGAAATCCTCTATATAATGTCAAACTTCCGAGCAATCTTCAAAGTGTCAAAAAGTCTCATGTGAGCCCAAATGCTTAGCTTTCGTAGCAAGACTCTTAAAACTCTAAACACACTAAAAGTGTAGATATAAAGCCAAAACCAAAGTGTTTCTTTATTAAAATATATAAAAATAGTATAGAATAGTAACAAAATATGGAGTATATCAACTTTCCCAAACTTAAACATTTGTTTGTGCTCAAACAAAACAAACGAGTAATTAAGAAAAGAAGTTTGAAAATATAGTAACTCTGAAATCGTCAGAGACCGTACTAGTTGAATTATGATCTCCAGACCACGTTAAGAAAACACTGACATTAAAACATTATTACTATAGGCATGTCCTCTAATCAATGATCCTTAATGCGAACTCCATATCTACATAAACTCCGCATTCAAGTCAGTTAACTCTTTAACATTCATTTAGGTGTTTGGTGAGTTCTTCTCATATAGGGTGCTAGACAGGGTAAACGACGCTTGGATGGACCTTATTTTCTCCACAAGATGCAAGTCATTATGCAAAAAAAGTAAAAGTGAATGGACATGTTGATATCTACAGTTTTCAACCACATTATTTGCACCTATCTCCTCGAGACTTAGATTCTTCGGAGAATCTCTGTAAAACTTATGTCTAAATTCCATTGTTGATTTGTGGCATTCCTTGGAACTTATGCGTGCAATAAGATCTTTTTAAATATAAAATATTTCCTTTCATTTCATTTATTCACGTTTTTTCTTAAAACAATAACCATCATTGGTTTAACAACTCAGGATTTTTATTCATTTTCTTTTTCTTTTTCGGAAGGGAAAACAATTTTTAAAGAATCTTGTTTACACGAAATTGTCTCTTGTGTTGATGAAGTCCAAAGGAATGCAGATTTCGGATCTTCCAACACCGTCTTCACACGTTTGCAAGTCCACTGGCAGGAAAAATATGTCGTTGCTCTCTCTTCGACGTTTTTGCACATGATTGCATATAAAATGATAAAAAGGGCAAATTACTCTAAAAATGAGGCTATATTATTACTATTTTTAGCTTTAATTATAGTCGTAGAACTCATCGTGTTTTGTTCCCATCTCCAAATCAATGGAAAATGTCTTCCAAAAGGAGATATTGTACTGAGAGTTTTATTTCAGCTAATGCGCGATTAAGGGATATATCTTAGGTATTTATCTTCATAGGCTGGAGAATTTGGAGAATGAGAAATAATATCCTCTTTCAACATAAAAAGTGGTCAATACCTGATATTATGGGAAAATCACAGATTGTGGTGTTAGTCCCTATGAACAGAACATATTATAGGAGACTTTCATCAGAAAGCTATACTTCTAATCAAACTTATAGGTAGTTGATAGTTAGCATATTTACACTATTTTAACGTCCATTTAGTGTAGCATTTGCATTGTTTCATGCATATAACTTATCCATATAGTCTAGTTTGCATACATTTTAGAGTTTTGTGAGTGTTAGCTTAGGTTGTTGCATATTTGTACATATTGAGTCCTTATTAGGTGTTTTGGAGGCTTGGAGGACTATATGGAGTTTCATGGATGATCAAGAGGAGGAAGAGAAGCAGCCAAATGAGAAGCAGAAGTCTTTTAGAAGCATATCGAGCATTTGGAGGTGTGAAATGTATGGGTCCAGACGAAAGCCTTTCTCTTATATTCATACTCCGAAGCCTTCTTCAAAGTTGTAGAGGATCCAGTAATCTTTCTAATGCCATTATAATCAAGTCATTACGATAAGTGGTTCAGGAGATACGGCAATTTTTTGCAAGACAGTACGAAGCAAGAAACCAGAGATCGCCTCGGACAAGAGTGCATCGAGCAACAAACCGATGCACAGCCACTCGAAACCTCAGTTTACATCCTGGCTTGCATCGGACAGAGAGCATCGGACAACAGTCCGATGCGAAGCACCCTGAACTTCCCATCGGACAGAAGGATATCGAGCAACAAACCGATGGGGCGCCAGACTGCCTGAAGTGATTGGAAGATCGGGTCAAATAAAGGCTTTCCATTCCGATTCAACCTTTGAGCTCTTCATGAAAGTTGTAGGTAATTGAATCAGCTTTCATTTGGAGGTCGTTTCATATCATTACAAGCTTCGGTTAGGGAGATATGGTGATTTCCGCAAGACTGCTACCCCGGGTCAAAACCTGGTTTGTTCCGGGTTGACCCGGTTTGACCTCCTTCCCTATAAATACTTAAAAACCTAATTTTTATGGATCTTCTCTTGTGCTGAAACACAAAAATCGACCATTTGTGGTTTTAAGGAGATTTGGAAGATTTCTTTTAAGTTTAATGCAATTTGATTCTTGTTTCTTCTAATCTTTCTTTTTCTATTCATCTAATCATGTTTACTAACACTTCTTGCATTAGATTAGCTATGATTAGTGAGTAGTCTCTTAGGAACTTGGGGATGTGTTAGATTTAGGGTTTTCTAATGGTTCAATTTTGCAATCTAGGTTAGATTCTTTCATCTCTCTTCTTATTAAGGTGTTCTTAATGCCAAATAGCTAATCTTTTGCTATTTAGGATCATAAGCATTTCACACACCCACCAAGTGTTTGATGAAATGCTTGAACCACTTTTCTAAGAGATTTACATTCCTAACCTAAGATATTAGTTGCCTAGGGTGTTTATCATGCCATTTAGACTTATGCTTATTGCTTGCTAATCATTTTAATGCTAACACATCATTAGTTCATTAAGGTGATTAGGAAAGGGATTAATACCACACATCATGGATTAGTCTTTATTAGTGATCTAGGCATAGATATAACTTGTTTAGTTGCTTAAATGATTGCAAGGTTGGCCATTTGAATGCCCAAATCAATGATTCCATCCCTAGGTTTCGTTTTTAGTCAATTAGTAATCTTGATTAGTAGTTAATTGCTTGATTAGCGCTTAATTAGTGATCATTAAGGCTTTAGCTCATATAGTTAGTCTTGTGGTGTCTCTTTTAGCTTGTAGTTTGCTTCTATTAGTTCCTTGTCACTTCAATTTCGAATTTGGCTTAGATTAAATAGTTTCATGTATTCCTAGTGTTGTTAATCTTAACCCCTTTGGATTGACATCTCAAATACTACTATGATATGAGTAGTAGAGATTAATTGAAAGAGGAAAAATCCTACTATCAGTAGTCACTTCAAGGAGTCTTGAATGGATCTTACCCAAGTTACTATTTTTGTTTTGTGGATGGGTCTTGGACTCACGCTGATCCGAAGGCATGTATTAGTTGGATCCTTTGTAATCCGCAAGGATCGATGTCTATAGAGCCTGTTTCAAACCCGATGGAGACTGAAATCATAGCCCTCATAGATATTATAAGTCGGATAGCGTGTTTAAAATTATAGAAATGTTATTTTTATGGAAGATGCAAGTCATTATATTCCCATATGCAGTAGAGATTGCAAAAGCAGGCTGTTATTCATAGGCTTCGTCAATCATTGTCCCCTTATGTTGAGGATATTCTCTGCTTGATCAAGAATCACCCAAACTTTCTATTTCATACCATCCCAAGAGAAAGCAAATGAAGCAGCAGACTTTTTAGCAAAGCAAGCAAGGAGTAATGTTAAAGGCTATATAATCACTTGGTACTAAGCTTTGTCTAAAGATGTTTAAGCTTTGTTTATGTCTTTTATGTTTGTGCTTGTTTCCGTTTCAACTCTTTGCTCTAAACTCTCTGGTGCTACTCCATGTATATCTTTTGGTACTACTATGTTTGTACCAAACTCTTGTAATATCTTTTAAGTAATAGATTAAGTTGACGGAAAAAAAAACAGAGATATTGTATTTGCCCACTCCTAGTATGACTACATCTCTGTTGGATATTTAAGTGAATCGTTGTAACCGTTGACGAACTGTTGCAACCGCTTAAATGAACATTTGCAACCGTTTAAATGAATCATTGCAACTGTTGTGTTTATGGTTACAACCTTCGGTGACTAACCATTGCAACTGTTGGTAACCGACCATTGCAACTCTATCAATCATTGCAACTGTTGAATGAATCATTACAACTGTTGGGTTTATGGTTATAACTTTTGGACTAACCATTGCAATCTTCCGAGGTGACCTTTGGTTTCCTATAAAAGGAGTTGTGGGAATTGCCAAAATTACAATCAGAAATTACAAGAAACAGTTACAAACTAGTGAAATAAGAAAGAGAGAAAGAGAGAGATTCATTGTTCCAAAGGATCATTAAAGATCTTTGGAAAACACACATAAAAGCACTAGAACTCTAGTGTGTCTCTTATATCTTTGCCTAGAACAAGAGAGAACTTTGGTTGTCTTATCCTACAAGAGATTTCGTGTAACCCAAGGTTTAATAAGGGTCGAAATACTCTTTAAGGAAAGTGTCCTCGGGCGCGATTCAATCATTATCCAAGTTCATAATTTATCATCCGGGTTACAAATTAACCAACAATCTTAAAGAGTATTTTCTTATGAACTATGATTAGTGTGTCTGTGTGAGAGATGACATCCAAGTTTGGAAAGTTGTAAAAGTTTTAGAGAGAGAAAACTTGAAGACATCAACCGGAATGACACTTGAACGGTGACAAGAGGTTGATTTTTGTCTGTAATCTCTTCCCCAATATTTGCGTCTGTTTTCAGATACCAAGCCATATTCATCGCTAAACCGGGTTAAGGTATGAGTTTCGTTTTCACGCTTCCGCATAAGTTTATTACATTGGTATCAGAAATTTAGGATTCGATTCTGGCATGTTAACGTTCTTAGTAACCATAGGTTAAAAGTGTTATGTGTTAGTCACGCTCATTCATGGTGAACTAGAGAATACGGTTAATGTTTAGAATGTTTGAAAATGGTGAATCCGTGAATAGAAAATGAAATGAATAGAAACTATGCATAAGTGTTCATCATATTGGCTTTACTATTTCTGGAAAATATTTCTGGAAAATATATCGTAGAGAACTATTCATCATATTGGCTTAAATGTTTCTGGAAAGTATCTCGTAAAGAGCCGCGATATGTTGCATGAATTTTGATAGATAGGGTGAAAACCGGTAATATTGTTTCGTTCATATCTCTCTGTATAAAATTTAGAATTACGTGATCTTGGTGTCCGTGTGTAGATATTGGAATTATCTTTCTATAGGTATATAGAACGCCTGATTTGGTTACGTATTTAGAGAGATATTGGGGTCAAAAGTTTCGACAGAATTGCAGTGAAACAGTATGTGTTAGGAAGAAGATGAAAAGTAACCGACACATGTCAGTTTCTGATTTGTATGAAAAATACATATTTTTTATGCAATAAAGTAAGTTTGATATGTCCAAATTTAAAAATAATTTTTTCTAGATTCTTCTTGAATTGAGTAGATTAAGAATGTAATTTATTTGGGTTAGAATGTATATGAACAATAGTAAGAGATTATTGTTTGAAAGAAAGAATTCTAGAGAAAGAGGCATTGATTGCATCTTTATTGGATATGCTGAGCATTCAAAAGCTTATAGGTTTTATGTTATAGAACATAATGATTATGTATCGATTCACACGATAATTGAATCAAGAGATGCAATATTTGATGAAAATCGTTTTTCATTCATATCCATACCAAAGGATTTGGTTCCTAGTCCAAGTGGAACTAAAGAAGGAGATGAAACATCTATGCCTTCTAACATGTCACCTATACTTCGTAGGAGCAAGAGAGAGAGGATTGAAAATTCTTTCGGTCCTAATTTTCAAATTTATTTAGTTGAAGGGTCAATATATGAGATTGGTTTCCAATACTTATAGTGTTATCATATTGATAATGATCCTAGGACTTATGATGATGCTATTAAGTCCCATGATGTTGCATTCTGGAAAAAGTATTAAATGATAAGATGAACTCTATCATGGAAAATAATATGTTGGGTCTTATCGGATCTCCCATAGGGTTGCAAGCCTTTGGGCTGCAAGTAGATCTTCAAAAGAAGATGAAATTCGATGGAACAATTGACAAGGTTAAAGTTCAATTGATTATTCAAGTTTTGTCATGAAAGACATGGGAGAGGCAGATGTGATTCTTGGAATTCGAATCAAACGTGAAGGCAAAAGAATATATTTGACTCAATATCATTACATTGAGAAAGTGCTTAAGAAGTTCAATTGTGAGAATTGTTCTCCAATGAGCACTCCCATGGATGCGAGTGTGAAGCTTAAGCCTAACATGGGAAAAACAGTGTCACAACTCGAGTATTCACAAGTAATTGGCTGCTTAATGTATGCCATGACGAGCACCAGGCCAGATATAGCTTATGTTGTAGGAAGGTTGAGTAGGTACACTAGTAATCCTAGTACTCAACATTGGCAAGCCTTAAAACGGGTGCTGAAGTACTTGAAAGGAACCATAAATTATGGTTTGTCTTATGATGGATTTCCTTCGATTCTGGAAGGGTATTCAGATGCAAGTTGGATCACCAACGTGGAAGATCATTCTTCTACAAGTGGTTGGGTGTTTTTGCTTGGGGGAGGTGCCATTTCATGGGCTTCTAAAAAGCAAACTTGCATTACAAGTTCAACTATGGAATCTGAATTTGTAGCATTAGCGGCTGCTGGTAAAGAGGCAGAATGGCTAAGAAATTTAGTTTACGAGATTCCATTGTGGCCGAGACCAGTATCACCGATATCTATCCATTGTGATAGTCAAGCTACATTGGCTAAGGCCTATAGCCAAGTGTATATTGGTAAGTCGCGACACCTGGGCGTTAGACATAGCGCGGTACGTGAGTTGATCACTCATGGGGTGATTACCATAGAATTTGTTCGGTCTCAGCAGAATCTAGCGGATCACTTGACAAAATGATTAGCTAGGGACTTGGTAACTAAGTCAGCGAAAGTGATGGGGTTAAAGTCCATTTGAAATCTTTGGTGTTGGGATATCCAATTCCCCTCTAATACGACGTTAGAGGCTGAATTCAATGTGGAAAGCCCACACTTAAAGATTGAAGCACATGTTTTATATCATCCCAAGGAATGTGCTTAGAACTAAAAGAAAGGGATAAGTTGAAACTTTTCTTAATAGGTATTTTGAAAAAGTGTATTTTGCAGGTACACGATTAAAATATCTACCTATATGAGTGTGAAGTGCAGCCGCTTCAAGAAGCTAGGACTTGGCTTTGTATGCACTCATGAATGGATAGGGACACATGACTTATAATAGTGTCAAGTATAAACACTTAGAGTAGTGTGGAAATTTGTGTGTGTATTATCTTCATGTGCCCAAATGAGTTGAGAGGATTCAATCCATAGGACATCCTGATTCTCGGGCATTTGGAACATGTAATATCACTAAGATGAAAATTCAATCGTTACGACATTTTCATTTATGCATGAGTTTGATTTATGTGTTGTTTATTTAATTTAATGAATCTATGATTACACTTAAATGGGNGATCCAAAGGCAGGTACTAGTTGGATCCTTTGTAATCCGCAAGGAGAACATATCTTTCAAGGATCGGTGTCTATAGAGCCTGTTTCAAACCCGATGGAGACTGAAATCATAGCCCTCATAGATACTATAAGTCGGATAGCGTGTTTAAAATTATAGAAATGCTATTTTTATGGAAGATGCAAGTCATTATATTCTCATATGCAGTAGAGATTGTGACAGGCTGTTATTCATAGGCTTCCTCAATCATTGTCCCCTTATGTTGAGGATATTCTCTGGTTGATCAAGAATCATCCAAACTTTCTATTTCATACAATACCATCCCAAGGGAAGCAAATGAAGCAGCAGACTTTTTAGCAAAGCAAGCAAGGAGTAATGTTAAAGGCTATATAATCACTTAGTATTAAGCTTTGTCTAAAGATGTTTAAGCTTTGTTTATGTCTTTTATGTTTGTGCTTGTTTCCGTTTCAACTCTTTGCTCTAAACTCTCAGGTGCTACTCTATGTATATCTTTTGGTACTACTATGTTTGTACCAAACTCTTGTAATATTTTTTAAGTAATACATTAAGTTGACGGAAAAAAAACAGAGATAGTGTATTTGCCCACTCCTGACTACATCTCTACTTTTATTTGTAAAAATAATTTGATTTGATTTAGTTAGTTTAATAGTATTCATGTCATATATGGGTTCAATCATATAATACACTATGCACTAAAAATGTTGTTAAGCCGTGTAGCATATAAACTAATAGATTCAATTCTTTGATTCAACTAAAACCTAACAACAAATACACGAACCAACAAAATCAAGTCATCGTCGATCGGTTCAAAACATAGAACATATCTGCCAACCAATAAATTCAGATTATGGGTTCAAATCATAGGCCACTCAAAGATTCAATTTGAATCAAACGAGGTATAGACCAAGCAAAATAATTATGTAATAATATGTTTTGAAGCAGTGACATTAAATTTATTGGTTAGTGCATGGTCTATATGTTGTTTAAAGGTGCAATAACGTACCCAAGGGTTAACCATATAACATTAATTAATAAAACCAAGAATATTGGTGCTAGATGTAGTATGAAGGATCAATAATAAATAAAATCAAGCCATGAGAGTAAATTGTAAGCAAATTTTTGTTTAAAACATTCAAGACCTAAGTCTCGAGGTGGTCCAACATTTTCAAATATTCAGACTTCCAATTTAGATATATAGGCAAATTTCGGGATCTATGTTCTGGACCCGATCTGACTAGATTGGCATACCAACTATAGACATATATAGACCTTTAATTAGGTATAACTTATGATAAACATACAAGAATTCAAAAAAAAAAAAGAATACGATCTTGGTTTTTAAGACTGATCAAGAATGACTTAATCATAATCAGTCTTAAAAAAAAGAATGACTTATAGTAGATCAAACCACAACCTAAAATCTAAGAACTGTTTATTGCGAGTGAACCTGATATCTTCTAGATTGTTATCGGTAAAACTAACATCAAAATTCAAATTTTCCATTTTAGACAAACAAAAATAAATATTCTTTTTTGAAAGGTTATAGCTGAGTTTACCAGTAATAGTTGTAATGAACAATATGGACTGATAGCACAACCCTTAGCTTAGCAATCACATGTTCTATAAATGTTCTATAATAATAACTCAGCGCGCTACTTCGCCTAGCAACAAACAGAAAATTGGTTTTGTGCATAAACATCTCTACTAGAGAGCCAAGAAGTTCCAAGTCTAACAACTACTCTCTACTAGAGAGCCAAAAAGTTCTAAGTCTTAACAACTATTATAAACAAGCATACTTTCAATAACTGTATCGTAAAAACTCAAGTCAATGAGTAAAATTTATAGAATCTAATACAATAATTATAAGTATATAAATCATGATGAGGAATGCAAAATGCCAGCATTGCTCAGAATGCCAGCATTGCTCAGACATCCAAAATTAACTCTAAGATTGTGAGGACGTGATGTGGAATGCATAATGCAAAATGCAAAATGTCAGAATGCAGAATGCAAAATGTAAAATACAAAATGTCAGAATTCTATAATAACAAAATTTAACTGATTGCGAGGATGTCATTTTGCATGTTTAGAATGATCACCAAGGGTTTAGAGCATAACGCAAAATAAATACATTCGAGATTCCAGAAAACTACTACCATAATCTATCATAGTCTCACATGCATTCAAAATTAATAACTACAAGAGACTTCAAGATATATTAATTTCATAAAATGAGAAACTTATAATGCATTCAAGAACCAAAAGAGAGATAATAAGTAATTTCTAATCAAGAGATAGTCCTAATGTAATTATCCAATGTAAAACTGGATTTTGTACATAGACCTTTCTACTAGAGAGCCAAGAAGTTCCAAGTCTAACAACTATTATAAACAAAGATATTTTTAATAACTATATTGTAAGAAACTCAAGTCAACGGTACAAATTTATAGAATCTAATATAATAATCATAAGTATATGAATAATGATGAAGAATGAAGAATGACAATATTGCTCATACATTCAAATTTAACTCTAAGATGATAAGGAATGCATAATGCCAGAATCACTTAGACAACAAAATTTAATTATAAGATTGCGAGGATGTCATTTTGCAGGTTTAGAATGATCACCAAAAAACTTATGATGTATACAAGAGACTAATACCATAATCAGCAACAGTCTCACTTACATTCAAAACTAATATCTACAAGAGACTCCAAGATATATCTATTTTATAAAATAAGAGACTTATGTTGCATACAAGCACCAAAACAGAGATAATAAGTAATTTCTAATCAAGACATAGTTCTTATATAACTTCCAATACCATAAATATAATCTACATATTCATAACAATTGATATGTTAGCAATAAATTTCTATAATCTGATGATACTAGATCAAGTATACTAATAATGTTAAAATAACTAGTTTTTTTTTTTAGTTAAATGTTAAGATAACTAGTTAAGACACAGTTCTTTCTCATTATAAGTGGTGCTTAGATCTGCATTTCTAATTTATTTAACTCACTTATACATCACTTAGCTTAATCGTGATTTTCATGTACTAATATCAATTTATCAAAGAAAAATCTGAAAAGCATACCTGGAAGTTACTTGGTATTCATGACTGGTTTTTTCATGTACTTTCAGCCTGTACATGAAAAAAAAAACAAATCAAAATTAATTTTTACCTCAAATTGTTACAGAAGTATGCTAACACTAGAAATCTTCTAAGAATTTGGAAGCTTATTCAAGCATTTGAAGACCTTTTGAAGCCCATACCTGAAAAAAGTCAGAATTAAGTAGTCTTTACTTCACGTATACGCTCATACTTACCTTGTAATATATAGTCTTTGTATAAGAACCCACTTTCGATTCTACCCTTGTCTAATAAGTTTTTTAGTCGTTAGTTGTTTTTTTGGTGGTGTGTAGAGTAAAGAACCTGTTTTCCATTCATAATCTTTGTATAGTAACTTCTTTCAATCGTTAGTTGTTTTTTTCTCGAACCCGTTTTCGATTCACAATCTTTGTCTAGTAACTTTTCTCAATCGTTAGTTGTCTTTAAACCGTTAGTCGTTTTTACCATCCAACAAGTTAAAAATGGACACATAATATTTGTCTATATACTTGTAAGCCTTGTGGTTTTCGATTCATGATCCTTCTCATGAACTTGTCTTATGATTTTTCTACGTTGTTTGGTATTCATGATCCTTCCAACAAGTCAAAAACCATCCCACAATGTTTGGTAAAAAAAAGAATCTTTTTTTGTTTCAGCCTTTGCCTTAAGAATAATTTCAGTCTTTGTCTTAAGACTTGTAAGCCTTGTGGTGAAGTGAGGATAATGTTTTCGATTCATAGTCTCTGTCCTAAGACTTTCTTTAAGTTGTTGGTCGTTTTAATCATCCAACAAGTCAGCAGCCGACCCATATAGTCTTTGCCTTAAGACTGTTCTAAGCTTTGTGGTGAAGTGAGGAATCTGTTTTCCTTAAGACTTAACAAATGTCAAGAATCGTTGTCTTACTACTTTAAGCCGTTGGTCTTTTTTCCTATCCAAACAATCGAAAATGGGTCTTTGCCAAACACTACTATGCCTTGTGGTGAAGTAGAGATTCCGTTACCTGTCTAAAGTCTTTTTTTTACGACTTTTTCAGCCATTGGTCTTTATTTTCATCCAGAAAATCATAAACCTTAGTCTTTGTCTAAAGACTTTTCTATGCCTTGTGGTTTTAGTACATAATTAGTTGTCGGGTTCATAGTCTATGTCTTAAGTGCCGTTGGTCGTTTTAACCATCCAACAAGTGCATCTGACCCATAGTCTTTGTCTAAAGACTTTTCTAAGCCCTTGTAAAGAATATGTGTCCCTTGAGAGTTTTCTAAGCTGTTGGTCGTTTTTTCCATCCAACAAATTGAAATTGACCCGTATAGTATGTCTAAAAATTGTTCTGAGCTATGTGTAGTGAAGTGAGGAATCTGTATAGTCTTTTTGAAACTGTTGGTCGTAACTTCCATCCAACAAATCAAAAACCTTTAAGCCATGGTAGGTAAAGTAAAGAACCCATTTTCGATTCATGATCTTTGTCTAGTAACTTTTCTCAATCGTTAGTTGTTTTTTCCGTGGTGAGTAAAGTAAAGAACCCGAACCCGTTTTCCATTCATAATATTTTTGGTAAAGTTAATGACTCTGTTTTCGATTCATAGTCTTTGTCTTAAGGTTTTTCCAGCCATTGGTCGTTCTTTCCATCGAAAAAAATGAAAAGCAACCCATACTTTTTGTCTAATGACTTCAAAGCCTTGTTGTTTTGGTATAGAATTAGTTTTCATTCACAGTCTTTGTCTTAAGACTTTTAAACTGTTGGTCGTTTTTACCATCCAACAAATCAAACATGGACAAATAGTATTTGGCTACAGACTTCTAAGCCTTGTGGTTAAGTAAGGAATATGTTTTCGTTTCATGTCTTATAGTCTTTGTCTAAATACTTTTCTAAGCCCTGTTGTGAAGTCCCTTAAGAGTTTTTTAAGCTGTTGGTCGCTTTTTCCAACCAACAAATCAAAATCGACCCATATAGTCTTTGTCTAAAGACTGTTCTAAGCCGTGGGTAGTGAAGTCAATACTTTTAAGCCTTGTGGTTAAGTAAGGAACATGTGTTCGTTAAAGAGTATTTGTCAAGAATCTTTGTTTGTTCGTTTTAGAGCATTTGTCAAGAATCTCTGTCTTGCTACTCGTTAAGCTGTTGGTCGTTTTTCCATCCAACAAATTGAAATAATTTTAGCCTTTGTCTAAAAACTGTTCTAAGCAGTGGGTAGTGAAGTAAGGAATCTATTTTCGATCTCATAGTCTTTGCCTAAAGACTTTTCTTAGCCTTGTGGTTTTGGTACATAATTTAGTTCTCGAGTTCATAGTTTTTGTTTTAAGAATCGTTGGTCGTTTAAACCATCCAACAAGTCAGCAATCAAGTCTTTGTCTAAAGACTGTTTAGTGAGGAATCTGTCTTCCTGAAGACTGTTTTCCTGAGGACTCTGCTTTCCTGAGGACTCTGTTTTCCTGAGGACTTTGTTTTCCCGATGACTATATTTAACAATGGTCGTTTAGTGAGGAATCTTTTTTCCTGAAGACTTAACAAGTGTCAAGAATCTTTGTCTTACTACTTTAAGCCGTTATTCCTCTTTTTCAATCCAATAAACCGAAAATGGGTCTTTGCCAAAGACTTCTAAGCCTTGTACTGAAGTAATGTTTATGTTGCCTATTCATATGCTTTGTTTTAAGACTTTTCAGTCATTGGTCTTTATTTTCATCCAGCAAATCATAAACCTCAGTCTTTATCTGAAGACTTTTCTTAGCCTTGTGGTTTTGGTACATAAATTAGTTCTCGAGTTCATAGTTTTTGTTTTATGAATCATTGGCCGTTTAAACCAATTGGTGGTTTAAACCATCCAACAAGTCAGAAATCAACCCATAGTTTTTGTCTAAAGACTGTTCTAAACTGTGGGTAAATGAGATATGGAATCTGTTTTCAGTCACATAGTCTTTGCCTAGAGACGGTTGGTCATTTTTACCATCCAACAAGAATCGGTATAGTTTTTTTCCAAGAACTTTTCTAAGCCTTGTGGTGAAGTGAGGAATCTGTTTTTCCTTCAGACTTAACAAGTGGAAATGGACCCATATAGTCTCTGTCTAAAGACTGTTCTAAGCCGTAGGTAGTGAAGTATGGAATACGTTTTGAATCTTTGCCTTAAGACTTTTTTTAGCCATTGGTCTTTATTTACATCCAGCAAATCGTACTTTGTTTTAAGACTTTTTTCAACCATTGGTCTTTGCTTTCATCCAGCAAATCGTAAACCTTAGTCTTTGTTTTAAGACTTTTTTCAGCCATTGGTCTTTATTTTCATCCAGCAAACCGTAAAACGAATTTCCTAAGCCTTGTGGTGAAGTAAGGAATATGTGTCCCTTAAAGAGTTTTTTAAGCTGTTGGTCATTTTATCCATCCAACAATTTGAATTCGACCCATATAGTCTTTGTCTAAAGACTGTTCTAAGCCTTGTGGTCAAGTAAGGAACCTGAGTTCGTAAAGAGTATTTGTCAAGAATCTTTGTTTGTTTGTTTCAGAGTTTTTGTCAAGAATCTTTGTCTTAGTACTTCTTTAAGCCGTTGGTCGTTTTTCCATCCAACAAATCGAAATGATTTTAGCCTTTGTCTAATGACTGTTCTAAGCCGTTTTGTCGATTATACCATCCAACAAGTCAAAGATCGACATATAGTCTTTATCTAAAGACTTTTCCAAGCCTTGTGGTTAAGTAAAGAGTATGTTTGCCTTAAGTCTTTCGGAAGCTGTTGGCCGTTATTACCATCCAACAAGTTGAAATCAACCCATATAGTCTTTGTCTAAATGATTTTTAAGCCTTGTGGATTTAGTAGACAATTAGTTCTCGGTTCATAGTCTTTGTCATAAGACTTTTTTAAGCCGTTGGTCGTTTTAACCATCCAACAAGTCAGCAACCGACTTTTCTAAGCCTTGTGGTGAAGTAATGAATCTGTGCCATTTAGAGTTTTGAAAGCTGTTGGTCATTTTTACCATCCAACAAGTCAAAATCAACCCATATAGTCTTTGTCTAAATGACTTTTAAGCCTTGTGATTTTAGTAGACAATTAGTTCTCGGTTCATAGTCTTTGTCATAAGACTTTTTTAAGTCGTTGGTCGTTTTAAGCATCCAAGTAGTTAGCAACCGACTTTTCTAAGCCTTGTGGTGAAGTAATGAATATGTGCCCTTTAGAGTTTTGAAAGCTGTTGGTCATTTTTTCTATCCAACAAGTCGAAGCCAACCCATATAGTCTTTGTCTAGAGACTGTTCTAAGCCGTGGGTAATAAAGTAAGGAAGTTGTTTTCAATTTCATTCCATCCAAAACCGATCCTTAGTCATATTTTCCATCCCTATCCTTTGCTTAAGTATGCACTACCAACCAATAGATCGGTATAAGTTTCTTTTGGGACCAGGCTTGACGCAACGGGACAATGTCCCCAAATAAGAGTCTAACAGAACACTATTAGATTAGTGTCTGCCTCTGATCTTTTTGGGGTTTTGATGGAAAACAAAAACATCAAAACATAAAACTAAAACCAAATGCACAATATTCTAAAATATGAATCGACAAAACATTTTGGCTTTGATAATCTCTACCAAATGTCTTTCTTCCTCTTAATCTATAGCCACTGTAATCGACTGGAAAAGAAGAAAAAATTCTAGATTTATATAGCTTTACATTTTCACTGAATTGCATCAATATAAACAATATTTCAATCACAATAAAGCAGTCCCATTCACTTCACAATCTCTACCACATGGGAATCAGAATTTACACATTAGATTACCACCAAAACAAGGAAAATCCAATCGTAAAACCCCTGAAACAAGACATGATCAAGGATTTGGATGAACATTTCCAGAATAACACTAAAATCTAAGCAAATTGGAAATCAAAATCCTCTGGAAACCCAAAAAGCAGGAAATCTAAATTAAATGTTATAACAAAATCGAGGGTTTTCGCTTGAGACAAGGGTCTAGCTAACAAGGGTCTACCTAATCTCATGGATTTCATAAAGCTTAAACCAAAACAATAAGGTTTTGAAATATTCTTAAAAGAGGGATTTTGTTGTTTGATCGAGAAAAACAAAACAAGAAAAACCTAATTTCAAAACCCCAAGACATCATTGATGTCAATTACTTAATTAAAGAAAGAAATTGGAGAAACAAAAAAGAAAAACATGCCTTCAATTTCAAAAAAATGAGACCGAGAACTTACCTCGATGGCGAGAGAGAAACCCAACCAATTGTGATGATTTAACGCTGAGTTAAGCTTCCCGGTAGCAAAACCCTAAACAAGATCAATACACGAAATCGCGATCCCTACAGCATAAGATAAACTACACGAAACTCAGTAATCCTAAAACAAATCTAGAGAAATTGAAAAACTTAGTAATATAAAAGTGGAGCGGATTTTCTGTTGTTGCATATCGTCTGAAAGTTAATCGAGATGATTCGTCTGAAAGTTTATCGAGATGAATCATGATGGAAGCGAAGAACCAAACCGGCGCATCTCGAACCGTACCAAGATGCTGAACCGAAAATACATGTCGTGAAGTATCTCTGGTTTTCTTTTATTTGATTTAGCATTTGTTTCAGTTAATAAGGGGACTTAGTCTTCCTCTCTTAGAAGAACTAAACTCCCCACTTTCCCATTTCCCGTACGTATAGGAGCAACGATTCCATCATTTGTTCTTGTATCTTTCAGTATTTAAATCAATGAAAAAGCCAAAAAGAGGCAATCTGAATTGCCCAAACTCAAGTCTTATTATTTACTCTGTTTTCAAGCTTTAATCAAAGTTCTTCTCTAACAAATCATCAGAAAATAAGAAAAGAGAAAATTTGGGAGAGAATACAAAATGATTTCTGGAAATATTTCCTCTGAGATGCTTTTATCGCATCTTGACAGGCGGTCAATGACAGCACACGTTTCCTAACGGATACATTTCGAATTATAATTATTATGGGCCTTTAAGCGAATCAATTTATTTGAACTAAGTCCAATACCAGAAAAACACCAAAAGCGAACCGGGCCTGCATTTCCCACGTTTTGCGGTTAGTGCAATATGTCTCACTACAAAACACTAGAAATGAATCCGCGTTGCGCATAGTTATCTTTTAATCTTATTTTTTATTTTATAATGTTATATATTTATATTATTATTATGTTTATTTTTCTATTTTTTTTGTTTTTTCATAAGTTTAAATATTATTTTAGTTTCTTTATTATTGTTAAATATGTAAACCTATTGTGAAATATTTTTTTAATATGAATTAAGATGTGTTAATTGTTAAAAAAAAGTTTCTTTTATTCTTATACTTATGCGCTACCGTAAGTATCTATATATCCCACTAAATATTTTTATTCAATTAGCTTCTCTTTTTTCTGTCGCTTATTTCCTGCGAGATCAACAAAGTGAATTCACCATCGATTCTATTCATTCTCTTTATTTTTAATTCGAAATGCTGTTCTGATTTTTTTTTCCTAGAGAATTTTCAGTTTTGTGGGTTGTAGAATAAGTGTTTCTTTTTTACTTTTAAACTAATATCATGTGGATGCCTAATTTATAGACTCTCTTCAGTGTAGTTTAAAGTCATTTAGATCTTGAAAAAGTCAGAATTAAGTAGTCTTTACTTCACGTATACGCTCATACTTACCTTGTAATATATAGTCGTTATATAAGAACCCACTTTCGATTCTATCCTTGTCTAATAACTTTTTCAGTCGTTAGTTGTTTTTTTTGTAGTGTGTAGAGTAAATAACCTGTTTTATATTCATAATCTTTGTATAGTAACTTCTTTCAATCGTTAGTTGTTTTTTTCCCGAACCCGTTTTCCATTCACAATCTTTGTCTAGTAACTTTTCTCAATCGTTAGTTGTCTTTAAACCGTTGGTCGTTTTTACCATCCAACAAGTTTAAAATGGACACATAGTATTTGTCTATAGACTTGTAAGCCTTGTGGTTTTTCGTTTCATTATCCTTCTCAAGAACTTGTCTTGTGATTTTTTTACGTTGTTTGGTATTCATGATCCTTCCAACAAGTCAAAAACCAACCCACAATGTTTGGTAAATTAACGAATCTTTTTTTGTTTCAGCCTTTGCCTTAAGAATTATTTCAGTCTTTGTCTAAAGACTTGTAAGCCTTGTGGTGAAGTGAGGATAATGTTTTCGATTCATAGTCTCTGTCCTAAGACTTTCTTTAAGCAGTTGCCTGTTGGTCGTTTTAAGCATCCAACAAGTCAGAAACCGACCCATATAGTCTTTGCCTTAAGACTGTTCTAAGGCTTGTGGTGAAGTGAGGAATCTGGTTTCCTTAAGACTTAACAAATGTCAAGAATCGTTGTCTTACTACTTTAAGCCGTTGGTCTTTTTTCCTATTTTACAAATCGAAAATGGGTCTTTGCCAAATTAACACTTCTAAGCCTTGTGGTGAAGTAGAGATTCTGTTACGTGTTCATAGTCTTTATTTACGACTTTTTCAGCCGTTGGTCTTTACTTTCATCCAGAAAATCATAAACCTAGTCTTTGTCTAAAGACTTTTCTAAGCCTTGTGGTTTTAGTACATAATTAGTTCTCGGGTTCATAGTCTATGTCTTAAGAGCCGTTGGTCGTTTTAACCATCCAACAAGTGCAACTGACCCATAGTCTTTGTCTAAAGACTTTTCTAAGCCCTTGTGGTGAAGTAAAGAATATGTGTCCCTTGAGAGTTTTCTAAGCTGTTGGTCGTTTTTTCCATCCAACGAATTGAAATTGACCCGTATAGTCTGTCTAAAAAATGTTCTAAGCAATGTGTAGTGAAGTAAGGAATATGTAATTATGTATAGTCTTTTTGAAACTGTTGGTCGTAACTTCCATCCAACAAATCAAAAACATTCAAGCCATGGCAGGTAAAGTAAAGAACCCGTTTTCGATTCATGATCTTTGTCTAGTAACTTTTCTCAGTTGTTAGTTGTTTATTCCGTGGTGAGTAAAGTATAGAACCCGAACCCGTTTTCCATTCATAATCTTTTTGGTAAAGGTAAGGACTGTTTTCGATTCATAGTCTTTGTCTTAAGGCCTTTTTCAGCCATTGGTCGTTCTTTCCATCGAAAAAAATTAAAAGCAACCCATAATTTTTGTATAATGACTTCAAAGCCTTGTTGTTTTAGTATAGAATTAGTTTTCATTCACAGCCCGAGGACTCTGTTTTCCTGAAGACTTTGTTTTCCGGAGGACTATTTAACAATGGTCGCTTAGTGAGGAATCTTTTTTCCTGAAGACTTAACAAGTGTCAAGAATCTTTGTCTTACTACTTTAAGCCGCTAGTCCTCTTTTTCTATCCAATAAACCGAAAATGGGTCTTTGGCAAAGACTTCTAAGCCTTGTGCTGAAGTAATGTTTCTGTTGCCTATTCATATGCTTTGTTTTAAGAATTTTTCAGTCATTGGTCTTTATTTTCATCCAGCAAATCATAAACCTCAGTCTTTATCTGAAGACTTTTCTTAGCCTTGTGGTTTTGGTACATAAATTAGTTCTCGAGTTCATAGTTTTTGTTTTATGAGTCATTGGTCGTTTAAACCATCCAATAAACAGCTGTTGTTTGTCTAAAGATTGTTTTACTTCTTTAAGCCGTTGGTTGTTTTTACATCCAACAAATCCAAATGATTTTAGCCTTTGTCTAAAAACTGTTCTAAGCAGTGGGTAGTGAAGTAAGGAATCTGTTTTCGATCTCATAGTCTTTTCCTAAAGACTGTTCTAAGCCGTTGGTCGTTTATACCATCCAACAAGTCAAAGATCGACATATAGTCTTTTATTTAAAGACTTTTCTAAGCCTTGTGGTGAAGTAAAGAGTTTGTTTGCCTTAAGTCTTTCCGAAGCTGTTGGCCGTTTTTACCATCCAACAAGTCGAAATCAACCCATATAGTCTCTCTTTAAATGACTTTTAAGCCTTGTAGTTTTAATAGATAATTAGTTCTCGCTTCATAGTCTTTGTCATAAGACTTTTTTAAGCCGTTGGTCGTTTTAAGCATCCAACAAGTCAGCAACCGACTTTTCTAAGCCTTGTGGTGAAGTAATGAATCTGAGACCTTTAGAGTTTTGTAAGCTGTTGGTCGTTTTTACCATCCAACAAGTCGAAGCCAACCCATATAGTCTTTGTCTAGAGACTATTTTAAGCCGTTGGTAATAAAGTAAGGAAGCTGTTTTCAATTTCATTCCATCCAAAACCGATCCTTAGTCATATTTTCCATCCCCATCCTTTGCTTAAGCATGCACTACCAACCAATAGATCGGTATAAATTTCTTTTGGGACCAGGCTTGACGCAACGGGACAATGTCCCCAAATAAGAATCTAACAAAACACTATTAGATTAGTGTCTGCCTCTGATCTTTTTTGGGTTTTGAAGGGAAAACGAAAACATCAAAACATAAATCTAAAACCAAAGGCACAATATCCTAAAATATGAATCGACAGAACATCTTGGCTTTGATAATCTCTACCAAATGTTTTTCTTCCTCTTAATCTATAGCCACTGTAATCGACTGAGGAAAAGAAGGAAAAAATCTAGATTTATATAGCTTTACATTGTCACTGAATTGCATCAGAATAAACAATATTTCAATCACAATAAAGCAGTCACATTCATTTCACAATCTCAATCACTATAAATCAGTCACTTCACAACCACATGGGAATCAAAATTTTCACATTAGATTACCACCAAAACAAGGAAAAGCCAGTCGTAAAACCCCTGAAACAAGCCATGATCAAGGATTTGTATGAACATTTCCAGAATAACACTAAAATCTAAGCAAATTGGAAATCAAAATCCTCTGGAAACACAAAAAGCAGAAAATCTAAATTTAGATGTAATAACAAAATCGAGGGTTTTGGCTTGAGACAAGGGTCTAGCTAACAAGGGTCTACCTAATCTTATGGATTTGATAAAGCTAAAACCAAAATATTAAGGCTTTGAAATATTCTTAAAAGAGGGATTTTGTTGAGCCACGATCTCAAATACCCTTAAGTGTTAGAGGCAAATATACTCTACCCCCATTTGATCTACATACCCCTCATGAGTCCCATTCTTTTTAATGAAATGTGTTATCCCTATTTTACCCTTAATGAATCCACTTTTATTTTATATTATTTAAATTATATTTATTTTAAAAAAAAATCTAAAATTTTGACCAATCACATTAAAGCTCGAATTTATTAATTTGAAAAACCAAAAAAGGCGTGGGACCCAATCACTTCACGAGCGAATCTTTTCTTCTCACCACTATCAAACAAAAGCACTCTCACCAATTAAAGC
Organism: Alliaria petiolata; assembly: GCA_020283515.1. Taxonomy (NCBI): domain Eukaryota; kingdom Viridiplantae; phylum Streptophyta; class Magnoliopsida; order Brassicales; family Brassicaceae; genus Alliaria; species Alliaria petiolata. The sequence continues at coordinate 235,986,744 of JAHZTW010000001.1, forward strand.
TCAAGCTTTAGATCAAAAACTTTTTTTTTATTTGCTATTTTTAGGTTTATGATTAAATTAACGATTTTGTTATTTGATTGCTTTACAAAACCAATTTCAGTTTTGTAAATTGTAATCTTTTTTCTTAATTTAGAAATTTTACTTTAGATTTACGAATTTGTTTTTTCTAATTTTGTTAAACCCTTGTAGTGATAAGTATGAATCATAATTAATTTTAGTGAATCGTAAAAATTGTTCGATGGTTCAAATTCATTCAATCTACAGATATAGGATAACTAGTATAGCTAGTAGTACTAAGATATATGACAATTGATAAAATAAAAACACAAAACAAGGTTATTACCCCAATATTTATTTCATATAGTAAAGAATAAATCCATATTGTTTTATGAGACATCTAACTTAGCCAAATATTTTTTTTTGTTCACTAGATACATAACATCTATTTTACTAAAACTACCTTATACTTTTATGGTTAATGTGTAAACACTTACCCCATTGTTATGTGAAACAAACAAACAAAATAATTTATCACATATTATTATATGAAAGTATAGTAAATATGTTTTAATTATCTACTATCGTAAATACAACTACAAAAAAATAATTTAAAACATGGTTTTTTGTAGTTAAACGTAAAAAGTGTCAAAATACAACTATGTGCATCTGAATACTACTAAACACTTGAGTACAACTCTTTGATCAATTTTAGTTGATTTTTTCAGATGTAGTTTTTGGCGGCGCCGTTTTTTCAACACGTGTTTTTTTTTTTAATTTTAGTTTTTCAGATGTGTAATGGAGCCATTTTTCAAACACATGTTTTTTTTTAATTTTTTCTACAACTGTTTTAATTCATTTTAAAGCCCGGTTGTACCAAATAAATACCGAAATTGTATAAGTTGTTCGTAATACACACAGTTATACATAATAAACACATAGTAGTACGTAATAAATCCAATAGTACATAAATACCAAAATATGAGGATTCAGTTGAACACGTTACAAACCCAAAAACAACCAATATACTTTGGGATGCAGCGGTTTATTAACTTCTTCCAGAAGCATACAATTGGTAATTCACCAACGTTGATTGCCATTTATAGATGTCTGCAGAATTGTCCACTTCCCTTATCACCAACGAGATTTGTTAGGGTCTCCTACTCGTTCCTCAAAGACAACCAATAGATTACCACTTAGTTTTAGCCACGACCTTGGACATGGTACCTACAAATTTAATATCTAAAAACACGTTAATCGTAGCTTAAGAGGGGGAAAAGATGGTGTCTTTATCATTAATCTCAGAACAAAAACATTCAATCATCCAATACTGAAGGTCCAGTAAAAAGAATAACACAAGAGCCTAATATCTTCCAATTTTTGCAATTAGAGAGGATCACCAAAGTAATATCTTTCTTAGAGGATCACCAAAGTAATTAGAGAACCAATTCTAAGGATTAATACGAATTTCTTGCGGCACACAAATTCCGATTTATGGCCACCCACAAAAAAAAAGGAAAACGAAGTCAATTTTGGGTTTCACAGTAGATGTCCAAATTCAACTCACATTACGACTTATCCATACATCAACTCAAGGAATCTAGTTCTGATTAGGATCATTTGATCAAATATTCCCAAATTTCCAGAAACCAAAGCACTTGTTCAATAACCCAAAACATTAAGTTAGTGATCCTTTAAACCCAAACGTTGCTCCTTAGGTGTCACAGATCAACCTTTTTCAGAAGAGAATCGAAAAAAAAATAGCATAAAGCTCAAAATCTCAATCATAGCTTTAAACCGACACAATGAGTTAACAAGATTGATCAACAAAAAGCAAGAATTGAATCAGTGCACTGTGCTTAGATAGTAATGGAAATTAATGGCGTAAATTAGAGAGACAAACCAGCCGCGAAGGAAAGAGGAGCAACTAGAGTCAGAATCCTGGTGATAATCGTACTTGGTAGTGGTTGTAATGTTGCGGCGGAGGAGGAGGTGGTCCCTGATGAGGATAAACTCCGGCTCCGGAGAAGTAACCTTGATAACCGCCTTCGTAAGAATGTGAAGACGGTGGTGAATTAGATACGGTTGATATCCGTGGGGCTGAGGTGGAGGATATCACCGGAAGTAAAGGGATAAAGAGGATTTTGTTTGGAGTTGGGAGGAGGATTTGCCCTGGGATTGGATTAGCGATGTGCATCTAGAGTATTATGTGGTGAATGAGTTTTGAGTGGAAGCAGGTTGAAGGAGATGAAGGAGATAAGCCGTCGACTTGAAGGAGAAAAAGAAAAGTGGATCGGGTTGAATCGGGTTCGGATTGGATGGATAATAACTGGTTGGGTCTGTAATTTCCAAATTGTATCGAGGGGTTAAAGGACTTTAACTGTATTTTCGATTTAATAAAAATCAAAAATAAATTCTCAAACATAACGGGGGCTTTTCAGATTTAGATTCAACACTTAAGGGCAAGCCAGCCATTGATTCGATTTTGTTGTTCGATCGAGAAAAACAAAACAAGAAAAACCTAATTTCAAAACTCCAAGACATCATTGATGTCAATTACTTAATTAAAGAAAGAAATTCGAGAAACAAAAATAAAAACATGCCTTCAATTTCAAAAATATGAGACAGAGAACTCACCTCGACGGCGAGGGAGAAACCCAACCAATTGTGATGATTTCACGCCGAGCTAAGTTTCCCGGTAGCAAAACCCTAAACAAGATCAATGCAAAAATTAAAATCTGAACGATTAGGAAACTTGGAAGCCCTAAAACAAAATCGCTATCCCTACAGCATAAGAGAAATTACATGAAACTTAGAAATTCTAAAACAAATATAGAGAAATCGAAAAAATTACTAATTTAAGAGTGGAACGGATTTTCCTTTGTTGCATATCGTCTGAATGTTTATCGAGATGATTCGTCTGAAAGTTTATCGAGATGATTCGTCCGAAAAGAAGAAACGAGAAAATTTGGGAGAGAATACGAAAACGAAAACGAAAACGTTAAAAAAAAAAAAAACCGACGAAAACCTTTGTGAAGAATTAGTTGTGTAAATATTTCCTCCGAGATATTGCGTCTTGACAGGCTGTTAATGACAGCACACGTTTCCTAACAGATATATTTCAAATTATAATTATTATGGGCCTTTAACTTTAAGTGGGTCAATTTATTTGTACACAGTCCAATAGAAGAAAAAATAAAAAAAACACCAAAACCGAACCGGTCCTGCGTTTTCCACGTTTTGTGGTTAGTTCTTTTTGTCTAAATAGTCAATACAAAAAATTAGAATGGGTATTACTTTTCAAATGTTTTTGATTTTTTTTATAATTTATATCCATTTTAAAAAATTCAAATTATAGCATATACAAAAATTAATTCTTTTTCTTTCGCTATTTATATCTGTTTTAAAAGAATTGCAATTAAAAAAAAAAATAGAATGGGTATTATTTTTTTCTTTCGCCACATATATGTTTAAAATCTTGAAGAAAAATAAAATGTACATACATGGGTTTCTTTTCTCTTTTTTTATGATATGAAGCAAAGAGAGAACTATTTCCGTCAATCTATATTTGTAATGGTAACTTGTTATATTATGATATCAGAGAAATTACAATATGTGGTAATGAATAATTTTAAAATCAACCGACACGAAAGTGAAAAATCTGACAACAACGGTTAATAAGGCAAAGACAGTTTTATCCTTAATATTTAGAAAAAAACTATACAGTACCAAAATTTTCATTTAATTGTTAACTTTGAAAAATTACTAGAATGTTTATAATTTTTTTTCATACCTAAACTACTCTTATTTACATTTGTCAACAAAAAAGAATAACAAAACTGCCACTGGTTATTTAGTTGATCAAGACACCTTTTTAAGTTATTTATGAAAATACCAACTTTTAATTACGAAACTGCCACTGTTTATTTTTCGGTTAAACAAATCTACGACAATAAGTCTATTTACTTAGTGATGGTAGAGTTACTTGTTCACAAATTTATTTGGTAAAGTTATATTAATTGATAGATTTGTAAGGAAGACTTTCGTTTGTGCATATTTATTAGATAGATTTATCATTTATGTTTATATGATGCAAAGATATTAGATTATTGTAGAGTCGTTTTGTAGATTTAGTAAACGGTTAAACAAAATTTAGTAGAGTTATTTGTTGGGAGAGAAAATTAGTAGAGCTAATTTTTTTGTTGTATAGTTATTTCGTCGAATTGTATATTTATTATTCGATGTAGAGTTATTAGTTCTGAGGGTAGATATATTTCGTTGAGTTATTGTGTCCTATGTTGTAGACTTTTGAAGTACTGATGTAGATTTTTTTTGTAATGCGGTAGATTTAATATGTAGGCTGATACAAAGCAGATTTATAATACAATGTTCTATAATTACTAGACTAACTTTGTTTGATGCAGATTTGTTTTACAAAATTTTGTTGCTTTCAAATTGGTCACAATATTATGACGAAAATGGTAACGCTTTTATGACCAAATAATTTCGTCACGGTTTCGTACGTAAATCGACACAATCTTGTTACAAAACAATTAGTCACATTTTTTTTTTAACAATATTCATTTTTTTTAGTGTAAATCTGGATTTACTCGCCCGATGTGTTAATGACTTTCTGTTACATGAAAATTTAACAACGTCAGTACAAATTACTGTAACTAAAATCAAATATTTCGCATTTTATAGAATTTTGGAAGCTAAAAATAGAACAATTGAACAAACATATGCAAACCAACACGTTACTCTTGAGTCATGACTATGCAAACATCTACGTTTTTTTTGCTAAAGAAAAAACATACATGTTTATCTTTTTGTTTGATAACAAGATGATAATACATGTTATAGATCATTTATCTAGATGCTGAGAACTACAATACATTAACCACCAATTATGACAACATATAGCACTTAATATATCTCATAATCCTATTCCGGTCCAAATATTCGAACAGTTTGATCAACAGAGCAGTTAAAAACACAAACACGTGTGTATATATGAAAAAAAAATTGATTGAAAACCTAAGCAATGTAACTGAAATAAGGAAGGAGTCAAAGAACTCAGGATATGTAGAGGGTTGATTTTGAAATCAACGAAGCTTTGACCTACTATTCGTAACCCTACCCGTGCATGTCAGATACAATTTTTAGAATCCCTAATTTTTACCAAATTATGAAATCATTATGACTTTCGAAGAAATGAAAAAAAATTATTAGGGTTTGAACATGTTTTCCTTTCTTCGTCTCCCTAACTGCTACCATGTAATTGAGTCCCTCCAGATTTAATTTATTTCTTGAGGAAAATCAGTTCTTCAACCATGAAATCGAGATCTTAGCCATTGCAATCCCTTCTTCTATGCCTTTCTTGTTCCTGACGACGCGATAGTTGTCGTTGTTCCCTCATTAACTTTTACTTCTCAAAAATGTTGTGTTCGCAAAAATTCTTAATCTACAAATTAATACAGAGCTAAAAGCAGGAAACAATACAAACCTAAAAGCTCTCCGGTTTGAGAAGGCATTGAGATGGTGCAAAGAATAATGGCACTTAATTAAATAGTAAAAGGAAACATACCATGTATGGGTTTGTTGGAATTAATATTTTGTGGATATAGGATACGAAGAGTCCTCAATCAGATTTAGTTAGTGATAGCTATTGAATTGGGAAAAAGAAACAAATTGTAACGAAGATCAATGAAGATGCGTGAAGTGAAAGGGTACAACCACAATTTAAAATATGCTCTTAAAATAATCTCTTTCCCGTTGAGCACAATATTACTGACAAATAGGGTTTTTGTCCTTTTTAACAATGTCTCAACACTATCAACCGAAAACAGTACAATGTATAGGGTATCAAACTATTTTGGGAGCGTTAGCAAACATATCGGTCATATCGGTGTTATAAGTTAAGCTCAAAATAGATAAAGGTCGAGACTTTACTACTAAAAACGACTAAAGGATTGATCTTGTGTCACTCAAGACCATAAATAAGAGAACCTTAAAGATGCTAAGCAGGAAATAGATACTTAAACGGTAAAAAGATAAACTTTCAAGATAAAAGAAGGATCTTGATGAGCATCATGAACTAGGTGACTCTCGGTTTGACTTATCAAGCTAACGCTTTTGGATCACATCAAGACTTGGTCTTTTGATGGTGATTCTTAGGTAAAGGGATCCTCAAATCGTTTAGCCCATGGCGTTTGGGTCTAAACTCTTTGAATCTCTATCACCATAGACTAGCTTTCGCATAGTGGTACAATAGAAGAAACAAGCATCTACAACGTCCGTATTGAACCGTAAGACTCTTAGACAGATGGTTAGTCTTAGCCTAAGAAATCAAACTCTTGTTCATGGATCCGGCTAAGCAAGCACGTGGCGTTCGTGTCAAGCCGCATGTGGACTTTAGACTAGATGGCCAGACTAGACTAAGCTTTGGGAATGATAAACAAGAAAGAATCTAACTTTATGTTTTAGCTAAGCAAGAAATATAAATCCGAGAGTCCCTTGGTTCTTTCAACCCATCAAAGTCCTAAAAAGACTACTCACAAGCCATTTGAGAAACCTCAAGATCCATAAGGATGAGAGGGTAACTCATCGGCTGCAAGATAATCAAAAACAAGAAAAGGAAGAAGCTTTTAAGAAAATAACACTAAGCTATAAAACTCAAAACTTTAAGATTGCATAAAAATCAAAGCTTTGAACAAGCTTCAATGGTGCAATACAACAATGGTTTTTCGATTTTTTGAAAGAGAAGACAGCAAAAATAAAAGTTAAAAACGTGATAAAAGGATAAGAGTGGGGGAGAGGTATTTATACACAAAAGAGGAAAAACATAAAACGTTGGGACCACTTTCCCGAAATGGTACTATTTTGGACTTTA
>JAHZTW010000001.1:236003363-236067387 GCA_020283515.1 Alliaria petiolata
AACTTTCTTCAATGTTTCGATTAATTCGGCCTCTTGTTCCTCTATGAGACGCTTCTTATGCTTCTGGGGGTATGGCATTGGCGGTTTGTAGACTCGCAGGAATGGTGCTTTCTCTTCAGGGATCGCCAAATTTTTAGAACTCCCTCCCCTTCTTAGGATGTCGATGTCCGCATCGACTTGAGCCCGTTTTGGAGAAGTGATTTCGGGTAGATCCCGTTTTTCCTCATCGAAAGTGGCGATCATTTGGCAATACTCTTTTGGATTCATTACAGATTTACCAGGAAGGTTGCTTGTTTGGCTTGTAGATGCAATGCCTTTGTTGTTTTCAAGTGTCTTGACACGAGCGGTCAAAGCTTCAATCTTCCCGGATAGTTCCGTGTGAACACCATCAATCTTGTTATGCACTTCAGCAAAACGTTTGTGTATATCCGCCTGGATATGTGTTTGACCTTGGAGAAGTTGCTTGAGATTTCCTTCCAAGTCAAAGTCAGCTTGAGCATTTTGGTTTCCTTGTTGTTGTGGAAAGCCGGGAGGTGCACCGGCTTGTTGTCGTGGCGGGTAGCCGTTTTGATTCTGGAACCGCGATACAAAGCCTTGTTGATTCGTGTAAGACACGAATTGTTTTGCTCCTCCTCCTTGTTGCTGAGGGTAGGTCTGGTCCTGAGGATTTGCGACGTTCGTGCTTCGGTAGGAAAAGTTGTTGTTGGGTCTCCAATTGTTATACCCTCCTTGAGCGTTGATGTAGTTAACATCTTCATACAGAATGTCCTCCCCTTCTTGGACTTGAGTGAGTTCTTCCACAAAATGAATTTCCTTTTGCGTTTGGACAAGTAGTAACTTGTCAAGCTTCTCATTGAGCTCTTTGATCACTTTTCGGCTTCCATCTACTTCTTCTTTGGAACCACGGTTGGATCTGTCATAGTCTTCGTGGAGGAGTCACTCTGAGCTAAGTTTTCAAATAACTCGAGACCGTCTTCAACGTCTTTTGCTAAGAAATTTCCATTGCTCGCCGTATCGAGCAGCATCCGAATCTTGGGAATGACACCTCGATATAGTGTACTGAGGAGTGATTCTTGGCTGAATCCATGGTGAGGGCATTGAGTGGTGTAACCCTTGAATCTCTCCCATGCTTCACCAAAAGTCTCGTTGGATTTCTGAGTGAAACCACTGATTTCGTTTCTCAATCGGGCTGTCCTCGATGTGGAGAAGAACTTTGTCAGGAAAACCTTCTTGCAATCTACCCACGAGGTAATGGATCCGTGTGGCAGTGTTTTTTCCCATGCGTGTGCTTTGTCTCCCAGTGAGAAGGGAAACAAACGCAGCTTGAATCCATCTTCGCTTACTCCGTTGATCTTAGTCATGGCGCACACACGGTCGAACTTGTCGAGATGGTCAAGTGGGTCTTCCAGGGGCAGACCGAAGAATCGGTTGTTCTGCACCATGGAGATGAGACCACTCTTGATCTCGAAATTGTTGTTCTGCACTGGTGGTGGCTGGATACCGTGTCGGCTTGCAGTCGATATCATTGCATCTCCTGCACCGATTTGCCTCACAGCTCTTGGAGCAGCTGCAACACCAGGCTGTTCTTGAACGCCTTGTGGACCTTGTGGACCTTGTGGACCTTGTGGTCCCTGGTTGCCTTGTTGTCCTTCTGCACCAGCTGCGCCCGCAGCTCCTTGAGCACCTTGTTGGTTTTCCATCGTCACACGGTTAACTGTTTCGGCTTGTTTCCGATTTCGTCTAGCTGATCTTTCGAGCAGGTGAATATCGTCTATTGGGGGAACAAGGTTTGTTGTACCGTGTGAACGTAGGTTCATGTACCTGTTTCAACACAGAGATATACGAGTAAAAATGTTAAATGACTGGAAAAATTGTAACTTGTCCTTATAACGACCTAGTACCGAAATGACTAAACTTTCTCCCAAACGGCAACGGCGCCAATTGACAAATAGGGTTTTTGCCCTTTTTAGCAATGTCCCAACACTATCAACCGAAAGCAGTACAGTGTATGGGGTATCAAACCATTTTGGGAGCGTTAGCAAACAGATCGGTCATATCGGTGTTATAAGTCAAGCTCGAAATAGATAAAGGTCGAGACTTTACTACTAAAAACGACTAAAGGATTGATCTTGTGTCACTCAAGACCATAAATAAGAGAACCTTAAAGATGCTAAGCAGGAAATAGATACTTAAACGGTAAAAAGATAAACTTTCAAGATAAAAGAAGGATCTTGATGAGCATCATGAACTAGGTGACTCTCGGTTTGACTTATCAAGCTAAAGCTTTTGGATCACATCAAGACTTGGTCTTTTGATGGTGATTCTTAGGTAAAGGGATCCTCAAATCGTTTAGCCCATGGCGTTTGGGTCTAAACTCTTTGAATCTCTATCACCATAGACTAGCTTTCGCATAGTGGTACAATAGAAGAAACAAGCATCTACAACGTCCCTATTGAACCGTAAGACTCTTAGACAGATGGTTAGTCTTAGCCTAAGAAATCAAACTCTTGTTCATGGATCCGGCTAAGCAAGCACGTGGCGTTCGTGTCAAGCCGCCTGTGGACTTTAGGCTAGATGGCCAGACTAGACTAAGCTTTGGGAATGATAAACAAGAAAGAATCTAACTTTATGTTTTAGCTAAGCAAGAAATTTAAATCCGAGAGTCCCTTGGTTCTTTCAACCCATCAAGTCCTAAAAAGACTACTCACAAGCCATTTGAGAAACCTCAAGATCCATAAGGATGAGAGGGTAACTCATCGGTTGCAAGATAGTCAAAAACAAGAAAAGGAAGAAGCTTTTAAGAAAATAACACTAAGCTAATAAACTTAAAACTTCAAGATTGCATAAAAATCAAAGCTTTGAACAACCTTCAATGGTGGAATACAACAATGGTTTTTCAGTTTTGGAAAGAGAAGACAGCAAAAAAATAAAAGTAGAAAAACGTGATAAAAGGATAAGAGTGGGGGAGAGGTATTTATACACAAAAGAGGAAAAACATAAAACGTTGGGACCACTTTCCCGAAATGGTACTATTTTGGACTTTAGCGTTTCGGGCTCAAGTCGTTGTGAGCAAGCCGATATGCTAACTCTTCTGATTCTTCGAGCAGTCTCCATATCGGGCAAGTGTTTCGGGATCATGTCGTGAAGGCTCGCCTTCCTTGTTACTTGAATCGGGTACTTCCCGTTGCCTTGCTCCGATATCCGTCTTCATGGCGTCCTCTTGCTGGATCTTCGCTCCGAGGTGTTCCTTTCGGGACTAAGTCGCTGCTACCCGTCGAGGTTCGTCGTGCGCTTGTCCATATCGACTTCGGGGTCGTGATCCATGCTCGATATTACCGGCTCGTCCTCCATTTGTGATCTCCCTCCTTGGTTTCTTCTTCGGACCATCCTGAGCACCTGAGAACACACTCCAAACATGCAAGACTATGCAGAAACCTAACCTAATGCATCTAATCCTAACATGGGTGAAAATGTGATGAAAGCTAAGATGAAAGTGCAAGAATGAAGTCCTAACTAGCATGGAATATGTGTTAAAAACATGCAATTTACAGAGATATCAATTACTAACGTGGCCACTTGCAATGAATTCTTCAATTAGTTGTTATTTTGCTTTCTTTCATTTAGGCAACGTGTCCACTAGAAACCAAATCTAAAAATGATGTTGTGGCTAGCTTAAGTAGCCCCAAACTGCTTCTTTCGTTTAGTGTAGATGTTGTTATCATGTTATCATTCTACATAACTTGCTATTATACTTGTTATTGATGTAAACATCAGTACCACTCCAACCGTACCAGAGGTACTTATGTTTACATCAATAACAACCGTACCATAACTTGCTATTATACTTGTTATTGATGTAAACATCAGTACCACTCCAACCGTACCAGAGGAAAGAAGTTGCATTAGGGCCAATCCAGAGCTAAACAAGCTTGCACCCGAGGTTAAACCAGCTGCCGAGCTTGGATCCAAACGAGAAGCTAAGGCTTACAAATGGGCTTTGACCATTTGTAATCTTTTTCCTTATCCTTGGTTTTGCCCCAATGGGTTTTCCAGGAAAGGTTTTTAACGAGGCAAATCGGTTCACATGTTTTAGCCCCATTCAAACCTCCAATGGAGTCAATCCGGAGCAAAGAACACTTGGAGCTGTTTACAAAAGGAGTGAGGACTTAAACCTGAAACGCCACCATTCTATACATCAAGAAGAGCCTCCTGATCGAGCCAAGACATTGCCGGTTCAGTTTAAAATGCAAGACAATCCAGCAAAACCGCCAGAACCAAGTAATCGCATGAATGGACCTACTTATGCATTTTCGGATCCAAGTATGGGAACCATGAAGATATATTCGACCAACACATTTTATTCATCCTTCCTGGAGTCCACATAAGCTACAGAAGACTTATAACCACCAGATCATGCCGGTAAACGCCTTAAACTTCACCAAACACAAGAAGATCAAACAATGAAGAAACTTTCCTTTTCCGGCCAAGTTTACTTTTCTTTCACAGGAAAGAAAGATCAACGACCGATTACTCCACTTGATCTCGACCCTCCATCCTCCTTAGAAGATCCCAGACGTCCATTCATTCACGGAACCCTAAAGGGCATCCCCATTCTCTTAGCTCTCGCCTCAGCCGCATCGACTTTAATGCCTAACGGCTAGATCGTTTATGGCGACATCTCTTTGATTTTATTTGATTTATTGCTTTCTCTTTTCATAGTTATTACCATTAAAGCTTTTAATTCTGTCGAGCAATATATAAGCTCATCCCCTTTGTACTTTCAATTCACGTTTTAAATCATTAGAAATCCCTTTGTTGTTTCAAGAGAGTTATCTTTGAATCAATCTTGTTCCTGCGAGTGTTTAAGTGTTTGTGGAATCAAACCCTTAGATCTTCGTGTTGTTTCTTACTGTCCTTGCGAGGAATAGCCCTTGGAAGTTAGAAACATAAACCGTTGATTGTGGATTCAATCAACAAGCCGGTTACTCATCATCCTCATCGCCTCCATCTCGCGGCTAAGACTTGAATCAAGGATGTACGACTTTCGCGGATTCCGAGTCTTGTGTCATTGGGAATAGCCCTTGGAAGTTAGAAACATAAACCGTTGATTGTAGATTCAATCAACAAACCGGTTACTCATCATCCTCATCGTCTCCATCTCGCGGCTAAGACTTGAATCAAGGGTGTAAGACTTTGGTGGATTCCGAGTCTTATGTCAGTTATCATGTTAGAAAAAGACAAATCTCAATAGCATTTAATGTTACAATCTCAGATATCTCACTTATTCCCAGATATCTCACTTATTAACGTGAAAGAGTTATATGGGCATTTTCGTCCCATTTATGGTTAACGCATGAGAAAAAACATCGATGGTGGATAAAACATCGCTCATCTCGAGGGAACATATGTTTGATTATGCTGTCAATTTACTTACTGGAAAAAACCCATAGATAGTGGATAAAAGAAAAAAGATGAGCGCTGGTTTTTAAAATTTTCGACTCTACTCTTACCAAGTTGCTAACTCCCCCATGATATTATGATGAATATATTCTTAATTATAAAGCCAAATATGGTTATTGAAAACATTCTTCTTATTTTTAGTCCAACGAACCACATATTGATACTTGTTTGTTCGTTAGTCTAAAGTCACAAATCATTATAGTTCTTGATTTATAGTCTTTCTCTTAAAAACATTTTCAATCCAATTGGGCATATAATTCATAACTTTTATCCAGTATAACGAAAAATAATCTAATTTTTTTTCAAAAGGCTTGACAAGCCATTGGTGATACTAGGAGTCGGTTATCGATTAATAATATGTATTCTAATCTAGTTATTCTACTTTATAACAAATGTTTTAAAACTAGAAAAAAGCGCTTTAGATTTTTTACTTATTTCATTTGATTCGGCCTTCAGTTAAATTTTCTAAAAACATTATGCTGAACATTACCGTGTAGTATGTTTTATAAGTGTGAAAAGTGAATGCTTAGTCTTCACGTGTTTGTTATTCTGCATGAAGACTTTCCCCTAATGGTTAAATATACAAACAATAAAGAGTGAATTTGGTAGATAACTATATTTGAGTTGTAAATTAGATGATAGGCAATGACACAATATGTTAGACGAAATTGACTAAAGGGTACCATACAAGATTTATTTGTCAGGTTATATTTACGGAAAATACCATTCACATGCGCGTGGAATAAGCCATAAAATAAGTCAAAGTGATAGTTTGCTGATGTCAGCATAATGAATGAGAATAATGAAAATATCATTAAATATAGCAAGTGAATACATTGTAATTAATGGCATTTATTATGATATTTTTGTGAACATAGACTGGAAATTTTGTTTGCTGATAAGCTTGTAATTAATGTTACATGTTGTTAGAATTTTTTTTGTGAATGTAGACTATAAATTGAACATCATTTCTATATTTATATATATACATATCCACGATAAGATATGTACGTATACATCTTTATACAATATTATTATCATATGAATTAGTTTTGTAATTTAATATGTAGATTTCTAAATAAAACATTACTTCTCTATATTTGTATATATATACATATATATCCACAATATGATATGTATGTACAGTGTTATTGTCCTATGAATTAATTTCATAATTTAATATGTAGATTTTTACATAAAAATATTATCTTTCTGTCTTTGTATATATATACATGCACAATACGATATGTACATATATATTATTGTATAGTATTATTGATCTATAAATTAGATCTTTAATTTGATATTTAGATTTTTAACAAATTAGATTACATCAGTTCTATATATAGAGTTGTCTATTCATACGTAATAAGAATATAAACACGTCGCCAAAAAAATAATTCATCATTCAATTTTTAATATCTCTATCGTTTCATATAACTGGTTAAAAACCAAAGTCCCTCTAGAGAATTGCTCTCCCTTCTCTGTTAAAAAAAAGTAGATCTAGATCTTATATTTCGTCCGTCGGCTCCAGTGGCTTCCGCAACATCAGAGGTGTGCTTCTTTTGCTTTGCTTCTGTTTTTAGTTTGTTGTGGTTTCTATGCATCTTCCTTGGTGCGTCTGGTTGAGCAACGGTCTCGCCCAGATGAAATATTTTCTCTTTTCGTTATGATATTTCTGCGTCGACTTTGACAAGTCTGGTCGTCTGTTATAGGAGGCTTTCTATGTCTTGCGTTCCTTGTGTGGCTCTTGCACTGGTAATCAAGCGGTGTGCGTTTCCTTCGGTGGTTTCAGATCTCTTGTGTTCTGTCTGGCTTCGTCTCCTTCGTTTGATTGGGTTGGATCTTCTTCGATTTGATCGGTCTCTCCTCTGCGTCGATTTTCTTCTTGTTATCGATGGTTGTTGCTTCAGATCTGCTTCTCTTGCTCGTGGAAGAACTAGACTCGTTTCGGCTTGGTTCCTTTGTGAAATATCTCAAGCTCGTCGTTCTCTTAGCGGGCTTCTGTGTTTTCTTCCTTCGTAGTCGTTGTCTTCCGGGTTGACATCTCCAGCACATCCCTACTGCTTCCTCTCTTTTGTGTACCCATTTAAGGGTTATGTCTGCGGTTTCTCCGAAGTAGTTTATCTCCCTCCAAAGTTTGGGATCTCCGTTTGTGAGGCTCTTGCAAAAGTTTTGGTAGTTTGGATTAAACTCGTAGCTACCCCGGATTGCTACTGCTGGATACGAGGGTTAAGCGCAATGGCGGGGCTAGAAAAAAAAATCTATACGGGCCAAAATTATATATATGAAATTGAATTTATAATTTATATTTTCTTGTAACTAAAAAATAGAATTTTTTTATATATCTTTCTTTATTAATAGTTTTACAACTGCAGTTTATGATACGTAACAAATATTTATCTTAACTTTGATTAAAAGTAGATAAAAAATATATATTTTAACACATAATATTTTATATAAGAAAATCAGAGAATCAAGAAGCAAATAGATTTTTTTTAAAACTTATTGAAAAAAAAAAATAAATGAATAAACAACTAAATGCTGTGATAATGATGACGACTCATGTCGTTTAACATTTTCACCGAATTTGTTACAATGACATACGTGTCATTTGATTAACTAAGTTGTTCCACGATATAAAGGGACAAACCCTTGTTGTAATAGAGTGATATGCATGACATGCAACTTAACGAAGAGAATCTCTCATCTCTTTCCTATCACATTTCTCTCTCTCCCCTCGCCTTAAAACTCTCGTCCCTCTCTCTTCTTTTATACACTATCTCTCTCTTTTATATATTATATCTCACATAATATCTCTTATAATTTATAACACGTTATCAGCACGATTTTCTTTCGATTCGTCTGTATACCAAGAAGATAAGATTTATTTGTATTCAAATTATTTTAAATTTTATTATTTACGGAAAGATAGGCTCTACCTTCTCCGTTTATTTGTTATGCTGATATGATAGCCTCTGCCTTCTCCGAACTGATCGTTATGGTAGGCTATGCCTTCACGATCAAAATGATCACATAGTAGACTATGTCTCCTCATATCATATTTACGGAGTAAAAGGATAACACCTCCTTCTTATTTATGTTCAAGCATTTAATTTATTTATTAAGTGAAAGATTAAAATCCCCATCCTTATTTATTTATTTATGTAGTGAGAGATTAAAACCTCAATTCTTGTTCATTTATTTATTATGGAATGGTAGTTTTAAAAAATCCTCCGCAAGCAATTGAATGGTAGGCTTTGCCTCCTCATATTTCTTTAAATATATTGTCTTTCATTATGTCGTTATTATGCTCAAATTTTTATAAAAATTTTCATTAAATTATATGAATTAAGTTTTTGTTATTCAGTAATAATTTGGCAAAGCTCGTGATCGCCGCCCTTGACTTGTGTGGAAAGAATTATATGTCTTGTGCGGTAGGTGTAACGTTGCATCTAAAGGGAAATGGTTTCTTGAACACTATCGATAAGTCGGAAACGACATTAGGTGAGATAAGGTGAAAACAATGATCTTTTTACGACACCACATCAATAATGGCTTAGAGGATAAATCCATCACGAGTAAAGATTCTGAAGATCTTTTGGAAATGAGTGGTTGAATCTCCAGGCGAGAGAATTCACCCAAAGCTCGGAGTTGATGTAAATCCTCCTGGTAGCTTAACACTATAATGAACTCGTGATGATGAACCATGAGTCTCATCCAACTGGGTTAACTCTATTTGTAACACCCGCTTCTTACGTAACCAAGACGGCATGTCCAAGTGCATTAACTTTCACCACAAGAAACCACTTGCTAGTTCAATGCCACTTAATCCCAAGGATCGAATACAAAACGTCTTACAAGACCATTTTAAATTAAATACCAAATCTGAATTAAAATAACAACTTCTTTAAAATAAATAACGAATAATAAAATAAAAACCCGTGTCTTCCCAAAATCATCACCAAGCCGATTACTACTCCTGCATGCTCACCTGCAAAGAAGAGGGATGAGTAATTTGGATAACCCAGTGAGTGCAGGTTCTAAGGACCCACGATATACATCTCGCACATGCATAACCATTCCAGACAAAAGTAATAAGCTAATACACACAGACAATCACTTCCGAAGACACTCACAGATCAAGAAAAGACATCTTAGATCAAGAAAAAAAATTGAGTGGAATTTTATTAGGAGTTTGATAATGAAAATTAGAGTAAACCTTTGAGTTAGGAGTGTGAGAAGCTTGATGTGGATTGCTCTGAGTTTTGTCTGGCTTCTTGGGCTTCAGCTCTTTATGGCTTGCTGATTTTCTACTTAGTGCTTGATTTCTCTCCTCCTGAAGTGCTGCAGAAGTGTTGTCCAGCTTTTGTAGATACTTAGCCAATTCCTTGAGCTTGAGCTTATCCCTTTCACTGAGTTTTTCAAGTTCAGACTCCATCCTGCAATTAAAGAAACAAAGACACCAGTAAAAAGTCCTACAGAAACAAGTTCTTTAAAGAAAAATTTAAGTAGGCCAAACAAACTCATTAAAACGATTTTCTGCAATTTAGACCAGTTCTGGGTTTTTAGAAGATGAACAGTCAAAAACAAACCCAGAAAAATGCAGAACACAACTCTATGGTTCGAAAATGATAGATCTACAACTCTAGCCACTTAAAATGATGAAACAGTTCGCTGGAAATGACTAGACAAGTAAAAAAAATTCACTGAAGCAGATCTGATATTTGTTGAATAAAAAACGAAAATAAGAACACTTAACTTCAGAATGGTGCTCTGATACCACTTGACATGATCCTGGCAAGGATCCTCCCAAAATCGTCACTCTGAAGTGTGGGGATAAGTTTTGCAATCACAAGATCCATGGAAAACGTGATTCAAAGGATGGGGATTGAATGGTCACACAAAGGTTGCGGAAAGACCTTTAATTTACCACTGAACTTTCTCTGGATATGACGCACCAAAGGAAGAACAGGATTTCTTGTGGATATTACACACCAGTAAGAGATGATCTAACTTAAAAAGTTTTAGAATAAAAAGATAGATAGTTTTACAAAGAGGGAAACAAAGAACTTAAATAGAAAAGACAAGTCTACATGCAGACTGTCTAGAAAATAACAAAACTAATTATAACTTGAAGAATGATCCTTGCTCTTCCATTTTCGTCACTTCTTTTGGCCAGCAAATTAGACTCTGGTTTTGGGCTCTTCTTGAGCCTGTAATTGGCATAAAATGCACTGGACTTGATGGCTATTCCTTTGGGTCGAAATTTGGGTTCTTGATCAACAAATGGATGATGTGAAAGTGATTCACAAGCCTCATTAAAAATCTTCCTTGGAAAACCCATTGGGACAAAACCAAAGGTAAGGGAAAAAGAGTGCAAATGAATCACTTGTCCATTTGTTGATACTTGGATCAAAAACCAGGGAGGTTTAGGATCAATCTTCTTCCATTTGAGCTCAAGTTTAACTCCAGCACGAGCTGCTTCCTCAGCTACAAGTTCCTCCTCAGCTACAAGCTTGTTTCCATCAGGTTCAAGCTCTTCTCCACGTTCCAAGCTCCTTATGCTATCCAGGATCATATCACATAGCTCATCATATACAAGAAGCAAGCGGGATAATCACAGATAAAGAACCAACAAAAGTATTTGAAGACAATGTTGCTTGTGTCGCTCAAATTAAAGAAGGTTATATCAAAAGCGATAGAACGAAGCATATCTCTCCAAGATTTTTCTCTTATACTCAAGAGCTTGAGAAGAATAAAGAAGTGAATATTCAGTATGCTCGCTCAAGTGACAATGCAGTTGATCTCTTCACAAATGCGCTTCCTACTACAACATTCAAGAAACATGTTCATAGTATTGGAATGCGGCATCTACGAGATTTGTAAAGAGAAGATGAGATCCATCATTTCGAAGGGGAGTTTGCTGTTGTTGTACTCTTTTTCCCTTTGTCATGGTTTTTATCCCACTGGATTTTTTTATGGAAATGTTTTTAACGAGGCAGCACATAACTTCACAATGATGAATATTCAAGGATGAGCGTCACTGCACTCTTTTCTCTTGTCATGGTTTTTATCCCAAATAGGTTTTTTCCATGATGAAGTTTTAATTAAGGCAGTATGTAATACGGTATTGATGATGAATCAAGAGGGAGTGTTGTGATAATGGTGATGACTCACCATCAATTGTCGTTTAACCTTTTCACCGACTTTGTTACAATGACATATGGGTCATTTGATTAACTAAGTTGTTGCACTATATAAAGGGACAAACCCTTGTTGTAATAGAGTGATATGCATGACATGCAACGTAACGAAGATAATCTCTCATCTCTTTCCTATGACATTTTTCTCTCTCCCCTCACCTTAAAACTCTCGTCCCTCTCTCTTCTTTTACACACTCTCTCTCTTATATATTATATCTCACATAATATCTCTTATAATTTATAACACTTAACACTATAAAAAAAATAAACAACCAAATCTAACAAGTGACTTTCAAGGAGTTCGCCCTAGAGAAAAACGCTCCCAGACATGGACATCGAGGCTGCCACCGCACTTCATCGTCTCCCTTTCAGAATGAGTTTCAGACGTCACCTCCTCTTTGTTTGTAGTCACCGCTCGACTAGTCGCCCCCCGACTCGCCGGAAGCAGTTTCTCCCTCCGTGTTTCCTTTTCCGAAGAGAACCCATCCTTTTTTCCCAGGTTTTTCGGCGTGCTGTTTCTTCCCAAGCTCGACGTTCCGCGCCTCCCCTGGCACCAATGTTGCAATTGCGCCACCGTGTAAGCCTCTTCCCTTCAAAACCTCCAGATCTAGGGAAGGCTAACCCTCTTCGGCCCTTTCTGGCTTCGCCGTCAACGTCTTCTGAGAAGGCTCCAGATCCACCAAACCCTCCTGATTAATCAATGTATATTACAATTATATATCTACATTAAATCAAATTTAAGAATTGAGGGGGTCAGCTGACCCCCTGCTTCTTCATTGGCTCCGCCACTAGTTAAGCGAGAGATTCATTGTTTCTTCTTTTTATAGCTTTTGTGATTTTGTTCAGATTCTTAATTCGGTTTTCTTCCTTTTAGTTTGGTAGTCAATTCTCTAGTTTGCAGGATCGCTTGATGGTTTTTGCCTCTTATTTTGTTAATTTTTTTTGTGTTGTGTGTATTTGTCCTTTTTCCCCTTTTTGGGCTATGTCTCAGGGGCTGGTTCTTTATGTCTGCTTACCATTGTCTCCGGAAGATTCTATAATCTCGGTGAGTGTTTGTCATGGGCTCAACTCATATTGGGCTCAACTCATATGGGCCACAAGGTTAGAGACAGGCCCATCTCCCTGGTATATATAAAGAAGAAGAAGTTGTTCGACATTGTCATCCGAATAACAGAAAACAGAGGAGATAGAGAGAAGAGATACGAAGTTTATTCTCTTTGGTGTAATCGTCTCCGGCTACTTCGCTTCTTTATCAAGCTCTCGTCTCTGGTTACAGAATACATTGATAGCTCGTAGTAGCGTGATCAGCTCCGTCGTGTTGTCTTCGTGAGTTTGCAAAGTACCTGTAAGAAAAAGAGTCACTATTCTTGTTAAATCTTTAATATAGTGAAATCTTGAGGGTTTGGATCCCTTCCCAGACGTACCGAAAGGGAACTAGGTAAACAAATTGCTGTGTCTTGATTGTGCTTTACTTAACTCATACAAATCGGTAATAAGAATAAGTGAACAATCGGAGATCAAATCGGAATTCGTAATCAATCGAATTAGCCAATTTCCGTTACAAGTGGTATCAGAGCAACGGGTTAAGCAGTAAGGGAGTGCCGTCAAGCATCCAAGTCTGTGTGTTGCGGGATCATATCAGATTGTGGTTTATATATGAGATTTTGAGTTGTGTGGTTATCGTCAAGGTTCAGGGGTTTGTGGGAAAAGTGTTTGTTACACGAAAGATCTCGGTGTTATAGTCTTTCAGGTCTGTTATCGGTGTGGTTTCTTGTGCTCAACTCTGGTCAAAGACTGTGTTACAAGAAGCTATGGATCCAGTTCAGAAGTTTGAAATGGAGAAGTTTGATGGGAAAAGTGATTTTCGTATGTGGAAGTTCAAGATGCTAATGCAACTTGAGCTGCAAGGACTCGGTAAGATTCTACAAGAAGTCACTGGAATTACTCTTACAAAAGGCAAAGGAATAGCATTTGTACTTCCTGAAGCCAAGCCTGAGGTTGTTCTATCTGAGGAAGTCAAGAAGGAAAGGGACGTGAGAGCAAAGAACTTGATATGTTCAAGTCTCACGAATATGGTTCTTAGAAAGGTAATGAAGGAACCTACGGCCTCAGATGTATGGAGAGCTCTTGAAAGAGAGTATCATAAAAAGATTCTACCTAATCGGGTTTACGTAAAGCAACGTTTTGCCAGTTTCATGATGGAAGAACACAAGAGCATTGAAGAAAATATGGATATGTTCCTGAAATTGGTAGATGACTTAGAAAGTCTTGATATCGTGGTAGACGAAGATCAGGCGGTACAAGTGCTATCTAGATTACCAAAAGCATACACTCCTTTGGTACATACTTCAAAGTATGGGAAACGTGATGAACCACTAAGTCTAGAAGAAGTTGTTACCTCGACAACATCAAAAGAAACTGAACTTTGAGAAGCTGGGCTTTTAGGAAAGTCCAAAAGCGAAGCAGAAGGGCTGTATGTTGCCAAAGAAAAATCTGAGAGGAAGTATGAATCTAACTCTAAAGGAAAATGGAAAACTAAGGACAAAGCAAAGTCTAAACAGAAGGGCCAAGGCAAGGCCAGAGAATGTTGGACTTACGGTAAAGAAGGAAATTTCAAGAGGGACTGTCCGGAGAAGAAGCCATACACCGTAAATATTGCTCATGATAAAGAACCCACGGTTTTGACAGCCAGTGTTCAAAGACCCGGCAAACGAGTGGGTTATGGATTCAGGGTGTACTTTCCACATCACACCAGATAAAGGAGCTTTGTTTGACTTTTAAGAAGTCAATGGAGGCAAAGTATTGATGGGAAATAACACATTCAGTGAGGTCAAAGGTATCGGTAAGATGAAGATTGTGAATCTAGACGGGTCAGCTGTGGTGTTGACAGAAGTCAGGTATATGCCAACAATGGGCAGAAACTTAATATCTTATGGGCAGTTAGAGAAAAATGGCTGCAAGTATCAGGGAGAAGACTTTATGGTAAATTTCTACAAAGATGGGAAGAAAGTCATCTCAGGAGAGTACAAAGATGGTTTGTACTATATGGTGGGATATGTTGAAAGAGGAGTGGCAGCTGTAGCAAGGCCAAATGTTGACACAAAAAAACGATGGCATTCAAGGTTGGGTCATATAAGTTTGAAGTGTATGAATGTCCTAGTCAAAGGTTGTTATCTAGACAACAAGGAGGTTCACACACTTGATTTCTGCGAAGAGTGTGTTTTGGGAAAATCTCAGAAACAAAGTTTCCAAAAAGGGTAAGCACACGTCTAAGGAGGTATTGGATTACATCCATTCGGATCTATGGGGTTCACCAGGAATGTAAGAGAGTCTTTCAGGATGCAAATATTTCATCACTTTCAACAATGATTACTCAAGAAAGGTTTGGATCAGATTTCTGAGAACTAAAGATGAAGCTTTCCAGAGTTTTAAAGAGTGGAAACAGTTACTGGAAACTCAGACAGAGAAGAAAGTGAAATGTCTAAGAACAGACAATGGGCTGGAATTTTGCAACAATCAATTTGACAATCTGTGTAAGACGTCTGATATCAAAAGACACAAGACGTGTTCGTATACTCCACAGCAGAATGAGGTCTCCGAAAGAATGAATCTCACCATCATGAACAAAGCCAGATGAATGTTGGCAGAGACAGGATTTGGTAAGCAGTTTTGGGCTAAAGCTGCTTCTACAGCTGTGTACCTGATTAACAGATCTCCAACGTCAGTGTTAGAGTTCGAGATTCCAGAGGAGTTATGGTCTGGGGCTAAGATCAGTTTGAATCATTTGAGAAGGTTTGGCAGTGTGGCTTATGTTCATGTTAAACAAGTCAAAGTAAGTCCTAGAGCAGTTAAAGGCTACTTCATGGGGTATCCTCAAGGAGTTAAGGGCTACAGAGTCTGGATTTCTGAACAAGGGAAATGCACAACGAGCAGGAATGTAGTATTCCACGAAGAACTAGTGTTCAAATAGCAGATTCCAGAGAAGGCTTCAAAGATCAAGAAGGGAAAAACCGTCACCTTCGAATATGGTCAGACAAATAGTAATATCAGGTCAGGTGGAGCAGTTTTTGGGCCAGGAGAAATGGCTTCAAGGTCAGGTGGTGTTTCATCTGATGAAGACAGTTCAGAGTCAGAACAAGAGTTGGAACATGAATCGTTTGTGCAACACGAACCGGAATCAAGTCAGGGGAATGCTGAATCAGAAACTCTCGATGAATATATCCTGGAAAGGGATAGAGAAACACGAATCAAAAAGAAGCCAACCATATTCACAAGTGGAGACTATGTAGTTTACGCATTGTCATGTGCTCAGAAATTGAAATAGAGGAGCCAAGGACAGTAGCTGAAGCTATGAGAAGCAAGTACTAGAAGGAGTGGAAACAGGCTATGAAAGAAGAGATGGATTCCCTGTACTAGAATGGTACTTGGAAAATTGTTTCTAAGCCTAACAAGAAGAAGATTGTAGGATGCAAATGGATATTCAAATACAAAGAAGGAATTCCAAGAGAATATTACCTCGGTTCAAGGCTCGTTTGGTAGCTAAGGGATTCACTCAAATTGAAGGAGTAGGCTACAATGAAATCTTTTCTTCAGTGGTCAAACACGTCTCTATTAGGATAATGTTATCCATAGTGGTTAACTTTGATCTGGAATTAGAACAACTAGACGTTAAAACGGCATTTCTTCATGGGACATTAGATGAAGAAATCTATATGAATCAACCAGAAGGATTCATAGAAAAAGGAAAGGAATCAAAGGTGTGTTTGCTGAAGAAATCGTTGTATGGTCTGAAGCAGTCACCTAGACAGTGGAATCATCGGTTTGATGAATTCATTAAGGCTCAAGGGTTCACGCAGAGCCAACGTGATACTTGTGTGTACTTCAAAGGAATAAATATTGAGGATAGAGTATACCTTTTGCTCTACGTTGATGATATGTTGGTAGCAACCAAGGATCTTAAGAGAATTCAGAAACTAAAGGAAAATCTGTTGAAAGAATTCAAAATGAAGGACCTTGGTCCTGCGACAAGAATCCTAGGAATGGACATCATGAGGGACATAAAGAAAGGAGTTATAAAACTATCTCAGGAAAAATATTTGAGACAAGTTCTGAAGACATTCAACATGGAGGGAGCTAAGCCAGTAGTAACACCTATGAGTTCTCAGTTTAAACTAAAGAGACTCACAAAAGAAGAGGTGTTATCAGAAGCAGAATATATGGACAAGGTACCATACGCTAGTGATGTTGGCAGTCTGATGTACGCCATGATTGGGTCTCGACCAGATTTGGGTTTTGCTATTTGTCTTGTTAGCAGGTTCATGGCAGAACCAGGGAGAACGCATTGGGCAGCAGTCAGATGGTTTTTGAATTATATTTCAGGGGTTTTGGACATTGGTTTAACATTCACCAAACAAGAGAAATTTGATATAGTTGGGTTCAGCGACTCAGACTATGCCATTGATCTAGACAGGCGAAGATCAGTATCAGCATATGTATTCAAGGTTGAAAGGAATACAGAGAGCTGGAGAGCACAACTTCAGACAGTGGTCGCTTTATCAACGACAAAGGCTGAGTATATAGCTCTCACATAACCAGCAAAGGAAAGAATCTGGCTTACAGGTATTTGTGGTGAATTGGGGTTTAAGACAGAGTGTTTTGATCTACATTGCGACTCACAAAGTGCAATATGTCTAGCAAAGAACGCAGTTCATCATGACATGACTAAACATATCGATACTAAGTATCATTTCATCAGGGATCTAGTGAATGATGGATCTATCAACCTACAGAAGATTCACACAAGCCTAAACCCAGCAGATTTCCTAACTAAGAGCGTACCTGGCAAATGCTTTGAGCTGTGCCTTGCCACGCTCAAGGTCATCTCGTGATCAAATGTCGCAGATGAGCGAGATACTCCCGTCGATTGACTATCTCACCTCATAGACAGAAAGAAGAGTGGTGTAAGTTCTTCAAGAAATGAAATCGACAAAGTCATTCTTCATGCATCCGGTAAAGTAAGGAAGAATGGGAAATTGAAATCAAAAGCAGAAGCGTGGGGTTTAAATTGATTACCTTATCAGTACGATTAAGATGTGGGTTCAATTTTGGCCAATTTTCTCTTGAGGTAAAAAGTGACGGAGGGAAAGATTAGCTTCGGTAAAGCTAAAGATTTGGGAATCAAAGAAAGGAGAGATTCGAAGAGAAGCAGGTTACCTTTCTTACGATTCGACGGTGGCCATCGATGAAGCTGGTTGCAGTGGCGTTCGGCGGTTTAGTCGGAGTTCGCCAGACTGAGGGATCCAACAATCGGTGAGCTGAGATTAAGTTTGTCGGAAATAATGAGTGTGGCCGACAAAGGTGGAGATTGTGAGTGTTTGTCATGGGCTCAACTCATATTGGGCTCAACTCATATGGGCCACAAGGTTAGAGATAGACCCATCTCGCTGGTATATATAAAGAAGAAGTTGTTCGACGTTGTCATCCGAATAACAGAAAACAGAGGAAACAAAGAGAAGAGATACGAAGTTTATTCTCTTTGGTGTAATCGTCTCCTGCTACTTCGCTTCTTCATCAAGCTCTCGTCTCAGGTTGCAGAATACATTGATAGCTCGTAGTAGCGTGATCAGCTCCGTCGTGTTGTCTTCGTGAGTTTGCAAAGTACATGTAAGAGAAAGAGTCACTATTCTTGTTAAATCTTTAAGATAGTGAAATCTTGAGGGTTTGGATCCCTCCCCAGACGTACCGAAAGAGAACTGGATAAACAAATTGTTGTGTCTTGATTGTGCTTTACTTAACTCATACAAATCGGTAATTAGAATAAGTGAACAATCGGATATCAAATCGGAATTCGTAATCAATCGAATTAGACAATTTCCGTTACAATCTCGCCGGCTCTGTTCCGAAGATGTTTTGTCATCTGCTCGCTTATTTGTAATTTAAAACTTAAATTATCAATGAAATCCACAAATGACCAAATAAAAACAAAATTATATTCTCCGCCACTATAATTTCGATGGCCAAACCATAGCGAAACATTCATAGCATGGCACCAATTTAAATAGTGGTAAATTTAATATTGATTATCCACTAAATTGTCCTGTTTTTTTTCCGGTGGTCGATCAACAATGACTGACTGTCTTTTTGTTGTCATTTATAAAAATTAGTGGCTAGAGAGTGGCTATATTCCAGATTACCAGGTCTTTTATAGTAAAGTAAATGTATGATTGCCAAAAAAAGTTATAATTAGTAGGAAAACATCATTTTGAACTAAGAGTTTGTAATAAGACTGAGTAGAAATCAATAAAATAGGTGTGTAATATATGCATAAGAAGTTTTTTTTAATTGAGTACTGAGCGAGCTTCTCATAGTAATTTATGTTTTCTGTTTTCTAATCTTTAGAAAGTTTCAGATTCGGGCCGCTTGGCCCATAGATGAGGAGAAGAGGAACCTGAAAGCAACTAAAGGAGAAACCCTTTAGCAAAAAAAAAAAAAAAAAACTGAAGGAGGAAGATCTCTCGAGATTTTGTAGATTTGGCTGTGTCTCCAAACTTGGTGGTGGGTGGTGGATCTGAAATAGATGACACCACGGAAAACTATAAAAGAAAAGGAGGAATAAAGAGGACGACAGAACAAATGGTATAATTAAACTGCACACTGCATCTCATTTTTGTGGCTAAATTACAGAAATAGCAGTAAGTAATAGAATATATAGTATTTTTTCCTGATTTTGATACAAATAGTAATATCATTTTACATAACACATTATATATTAATGAAAAGTGGTTCAGAGGGATGGGATAATCGAGAGAGAATTTTCAAATTGCGTATGGTAACCGTCAAATTATCGTAACTCACCATACAGCTACGTTGGGTTTGATTGGTAACTAAAAATGTTATAAAAAAACAGAGATACAAATTATACCGTTTTAATAGGTACCAATCACAAAAGCAATACATAAAGCGTTATTAACAATATTACACTCAGTTTGTTTTGTAACATTTTTGCTTATAACTATTTTTTACAGTATTTAACTATTTTATAACCACTTACCACCTCACTTTACCACTAAAAGGTCTAATTTTATCGTTAAAAATCTCGTACCGTTTTATATTATCAATCATACCCAATTATATAAGGGGCAATTGGCAAAGTAGCCTAATTAACTTTTGGAATTTGAAAAATACACTGCTTTAATTTTTTTTATTACTAAATTTATTGATAAATAAAAAGACTATTTTGACCAGATTTTAATAATACATATTTTTATAAATTAAAATAAAAATCGAAAATTAAATATATGAGAGATATTTAATTAGTACATCTTAGGATTTTCTCTAAATTATATATTTATATAAATATTTTAATTAGATAAATCTTAAATCAGATAAAAATTAATATTTGAGAAATGTCTATACAAATTTAAAACTAGTTTTAGTAGAATAATCTAGATAAGTATATAATATATAAAAATCTTATGATTTATTTTTTTTTTCTTTTTTTTTTTGAAAATATATTTTTATAGAATATTCTATAGATTAGTATAAAATTAAGATTTTAGAATTTATAAATAAAGTAAATTCTAAATATATATATATATATATTATTTGGGGAAAATTCAGAAATACCATACTGCAGACTACCCTTTTCAGAAATACAACTGGAAGCTTGCAATTTTCATTTTTACGATTTAATGAATTGCAAAAATATCAAATTGACCTTGCCAAAAAAAAAAAACAAAGCTACTACAATGTTCGTCAAGAGAAACAGGGTATCGATGATAAGATTTTGATTTTGCAGAAATTGACGATGGTAGTGTTGCGATTTCGATCCGAATAAGGTACGAATGATCTGGATTAGATTTTGAACTTTGAATTTATGTTTAGATTAGAGGATTTTAGGGTTTATCTATACATGTACAACGTTACGTTGTTCTTACAGCTCCACCGACCAAACTTTTTTTCTTAGTGAATTCACCGGATTCTGTTACCAGAGAGACCTTCCCAGAGCTCTGAGATCAATGGATTCTCTGCAAAGTCATGGTCTTTGGGCGGATTCTGAGACTTATTCTGAGCTCATCAATTGTTGTTTGTCTCATAGAGCTGTTCATGAAGGGAATCTAGTTTGTCGTCATTTATACTTCAACGGGAATCAACCAATGCTCTTTCTGGTTAATCTTCTGATCAACATGTATGTAAAATTCGATCTTTTGAATGACGCTCACCACTTGTTCGTCAAAATGCCTGAAATGAATGTTATTTTTTGGACTACTATGATCTCTGCTTATTCCAAATGCAAACTTCACCAGAAAGATTTGGAGCTTTTGGTTTTGATGTTAAGAGAAGGTGTGAGACCCCTGCAACGGGATGTCTGATGTTAGAATGGTTCATTGTGGGATTATCAAGGGAGGGTTGGAGTCTGACGTTTACGTCAGGAGTGCTTTAATTGATGCGTTTGCTAAGCTGGGTGAGCCAGAGAATGCTCTTTCGGTTTTCGACGAAATGGTTACCGGTGACGCGATTGTTTGGAACTCCATCATTGGTGGCTTTGCTCAGAATAGTAAAAGCGACGAAGCATTGAGACTTTTCAAGAGGATGAAGAGAGCTGGCTTCACTGCGGAACAGGCTACGTTGACTAGCGTTTTGAGGGCATGTACTGGTTTGGCTTTGTTGGATCTTGGGATGCAAGCACATGTTCACATCGTGAAATATGACCATGACTTGATACTCAACAACTCTCTCGTTGACATGTACTGCTAGTGTGGGAGCTTGGAGGATGCTCGCAGTGTGTTCAGCCAGATGAAGGAGAGAGATGTGATTACATGGAGCACTATGATTTCAGGGTTGGCACAGAACGGTTATAGCCAGGAGGCACTGTAGTTGTTTGAGTCAATGAAAGCTTCTGGGACGAAGCCAAACTACATTACGATTGTTGGGGTTCTCTTTGCTTGCAGCCACGCGGGGCTCTTGGAAGATGGTTGGTACTACTTCAGATCAATGAAGAAACTCTATGGAATCGATCCTGTGTGGGAACATTATGGTTGCATGATTGATCTGTTAAGAAAAGCTGGAAAGCTCGAAGATGCAGTGAAGCTGTTGAATGAAATGGAGTGTGAGCCAGATGCTGTGACATGGAGAACTCTGATTGGTGCTTGTAGGGTTCAAGGAAACATGGTTCTAGCTGAATATGTTTTTTTTTTGAGATTTTTGTTTGTAAGATAGGTTCTTGTCATGTTGATAATATTATCTCTTGTATTCAAATTAATTATTAGCATTTACGTTGGGGCATATGACACTTCGCTTCCCTTGGATTATGTCAAGAGCATGCTGATGAAAATGATGAAATACTCATTTATAAAGATTTAGAAAGACTTTTTTAAATTGTTATAAAAAATAATTGGAACTCAAACTATAGAAAAGACTTATTAGTCATTTAAAAATTATTTTAAAACATTTTTAAATCCTTATAAAATGGATTTTTAAAAAGAGTTTTTACAACCCCAGAAGCTCGAACCATGAACCCGTGACTTTTCAAGACGAGTATTTAACCATCCAGACTGTGTTTTCATATTTGTTGTACGTATGAATTTAATATTTTATAGAGAAGACGTATTAGTCATTTAAAAATAATTTTAAAACACTTTTAAATCCTTATAAAAACTTTAAAAATGATTTTTAGAAGGGGCTTTTATATCCGAAGCTCGAACCAGAAACCCGTGACTTTTCAAGAGGGGTGTTGAACCACCCAGACTGTGTTGTCATGTTTGTTGTACGTATGAAATTAATTGTTTATAGAGAAGACGTATTAGTCATTTAAAAATGATTTTAAAACTTTTTAAAATTCTTATAAAAACTTTAAAAATGATTTTTAAAAGAGGGTTTTATATCTCCAGGAAACTCGAACCAGGGAACCCGTGATTTTCCAAAAAGTGTGTTTAACCATCCAGATTGTGTTGTCATACTTGTTGTACGTATGATCTAATTGTTTATAGAGAAGACGTATTAGTCATTTAAAAATGATTTTAAAACTCTTTTAAATCCTTATAAAAACTTTAAAAATGATTTTTAAAAGGGGGTTTTATATCTCCAGGAAGCTCGAACCAGGGACCCCGTGATTTTCCAAAAGGTGTGTTTAACCATCCAGATTGTGTTGTCATACTTATTGTACGTATGATCTAATTGTTTATAGAGAAGACGTATTAGTCATTTAAAAATGATTTTAAAACTCTTTTAAATCCTTATAAAAACTTTAAAAATGATTTTTAAAAGGGGGTTTTATATCTCCAGGAAGCTCGAACCAGGGACCCCGTGATTTTCCAAAAGGTGTGTTTAACCATCCAGATTGTGTTGTCATACTTATTGTACGTATGATCTAATTGTTTATAGAGAAGACGTATTAGTCATTTAAAAATAATTTTAAAACACTTTTAAATCCTTATAAAAACTTTAAAAATGATTTTTAGAAGGGGCTTTTATATCCGAAGCTCGAACCAGAAACCCGTGACTTTTCAAGAGGGGTGTTGAACCACCCAGACTGTGTTGTCATGTTTGTTGTACGTATGAAATTAATTGTTTATAGAGAAGACGTATTAGTCATTTAAAAATAATTTTAAAACTTTTTAAAATTCTTATAAAAACTTTAAAAATGATTTTTAAAAGAGGGTTTTATATCTCCAGGAAACTCGAACCAGGGAACCCGTGATTTTCCAAAAAGTGTGTTTAACCATCCAGATTGTGTTGTCATACTTGTTGTACGTATGATCTAATTGTTTATAGAGAAGACGTATTAGTCATTTAAAAATGATTTTAAAACTCTTTTAAATCCTTATAAAAACTTTAAAAATGATTTTTAAAAGGGGGTTTTATATCTCCAGGAAGCTCGAACCAGGGACCCCGTGATTTTCCAAAAGGTGTGTTTAACCATCCAGATTGTGTTGTCATACTTATTGTACGTATGATCTAATTGTTTATAGAGAAGACGTATTAGTCATTTAAAAATAATTTTAAAACACTTTTAAATCCTTATAAAAACTTTAAAAATGATTTTTAGAAGGGGCTTTTATATCCGAAGCTCGAACCAGAAACCCGTGACTTTTCAAGAGGGGTGTTGAACCACCCAGACTGTGTTGTCATGTTTGTTGTACGTATGAAATTAATTGTTTATAGAGAAGACGTATTAGTCATTTAAAAATAATTTTAAAACTTTTTAAAATTCTTATAAAAACTTTAAAAATGATTTTTAAAAGAGGGTTTTATATCTCCAGGAAACTCGAACCAGGGAACCCGTGATTTTCCAAAAAGTGTGTTTAACCATCCAGATTGTGTTGTCATACTTGTTGTACGTATGATCTAATTGTTTATAGAGAAGACGTATTAGTCATTTAAAAATGATTTTAAAACTCTTTTAAATCCTTATAAAAACTTTAAAAATGATTTTTAAAATGAGTTTTTATATCCTCAGGAAGCTCGAACAGGAAACTCGTGATTTTACAAAAAGGTGTTTAACCACCCAGACTATGTTGTCATACTTGTTGTGCGTACGAATTTAATTGTTTATAGAGAAAACCAATTAGTTATTTAAAAATGATTTTACATTTTTAAATCCTTATAAAAACTTTAAAAATAATTTTAAAAATGAGCTTTCATGTTCACAAAAAGACAGGATCATGTATAATTAATTAGACGAAACCAATGGAGCAACATGTGTCACAAACGATCTTCTCAGAATCAACTTTGGCGCTATGACCATGGATGTCTCATAGCAACTTTGCTGTATGAGGGTTTTTCAAGGCAAACATGGAGAACTGCATAAGAAAAATGATCACAAAACTTGTGCGGGTGTCCCTCGTTCACAGTCTCAGATGTGAATAGGAAAGTCTCCAATTGGCTACAAAGAATAGAATAGAAACTGACTTAGTAGCTGTAGAATCATGAAAGAAGCATCGTGTTATGTAAAAAGAAAGAAGCATCATGCTATGCAATTTCTTTGTGTGCAGAATTTTGTTCCTTTTCTTCCCCAATCCCTCTTCCATCAACCAAACAAGCAAAACAGTATAGATTTAATCGATACCACTCATTTGTCATTTCACAACTCAAATTAAAATCGACCAATTAACAGCTTAGAATCATATAGAAGATTGCCTCTACAGGTTTATCAAGCAGCAGATCAAAACAATGCAGTAACATGAGCTATCAAATCTAATGAAGAAACCTAATTGTTCACCAAAATATTCTATATTTGTTATATTTACTAGTGAAAGGAACAAACTTTGAGATTTACCTCTATGAATAGGATATTTTGAGACAGTGTACAATTAATATAGTTAACATCAAATACTAAAAATCATTCGCGAGCTATGAAATTTCTGTTAAAACCTGGATACATATTTATATCTTGCAATGGACCACCTCGCCTAGCACTTTATAATTTATAAAGGTACAAAAATATGTTCATAAAAATTACTAATTGTAACATAGACACATTTATAGTATAGATCAAATATAAACAATTGAACCTGCAATAAATCCCACATTCATGAGCTTCCGATGAATAAACATTTGTTCAGGGAGAAAACGCCACTAACTTTGTAATTAGAATGAAAAGGAGGTTTCCGAAGAGTACCTAACATATTTGTCAAGGGATCTGTCCCAATCTGTTCTACATTTCTTCCCAGGAGCAGCCACTCGACGGTTCAGATCTTCACCCACTTTCTTCCCTTTTTGCTTGTTCTCCTTCTTCCTCTTGCTTGTCTTCGTGCTGGCTACCTCAGGCCGAATAGTGGACAATGGAAAAGCATCGAGTTTGTGAACGCTGCTGAAACCATCATCCCCGTCGTAGTGCTTCCCACCGGACAAAGCAAAGTTGAGGATGTTTTCATGGTGCTGAAGCGCAGCAAATGCACTGTCTCTCTCAGAAAGAGCTTTGTCCCGTTGCTGAAGCGATTCGTCGCGAGCTGCCACCGCTTCCTTTTACGCAGAGACGGCTTGGTTTCTTTCTGTACAGCTGCGTCCCTCTCGGCAAGGATCGACATGATCTTCTTGTTCATCACCAACACATTATGTTGCTCCTTTATCTGATGTTTAGGCATCATGTTCCACTGTACACACCATTCGTTGCTTAGCTTCAATCACAATAAGAAACATTTTGAAAGAAACCTCAAAAGCTTTGTCTTACCATAGACTTGTACCTCCCATTCTCATACTGCTCACTATTCTCCATCCTCTTTATCTTTAAAAGAGAAAACCGAATGAAAAGGAAAGCTTCAAGCTTCTCGTCCAACCACACTCAGCAATAGTGAAACCGAATATCAAACATTGTGATTCGAGTGTCTGAAACAAGGTTAAAGAGTAAGAATTACAAGCAGATAACAGAAATGCAATCGAAAATCTCTGAGCTCGCAGATTACTTTCTTCTAACCTTACTCATCACAGTCATCAAATTGGCAGCCATTAGAAGAAGAAGATAAACAAAAATACACAATTTTCAACTGAAAGACAAATTTCTGATCTCGTATCGTTTCCCAGTTAGGGTTCTGTCATCAGCATATACCAAAAATCAATTTAAACTCGCCGGGACAGCATGTCCCAAAGAAAAATTAAGAAAAATTAGAACAGCCTAGATTATAATTAGGTCACGATCAAAGAAGTCGAATCAATCTAAAGCATGCTCAATCAAGGCAGAGCCTTGAAGATCGGTTCTGAGCAATTCAGATTTGGCGGAATCGAAGAAGCTGCTCAATCAAGGCAGAGCCTTGAAGATGAGCTCTTTCTCGCGATTGTACAAGATCTCCGAACAATTTTTTCAAGTGTATTAAGGACAATTTCTATAATTAAATGGTGGTATATTTGCTTAAATGAAAAGTGGTGGTAGTATTGAAAATGACAATCTCAAAAGTGGTAGTTTGGACAAATTCTCATATTATTTAGTTTCAAAATGTTATTTTATTTTGATTTTATTAAATAATTTTAAATTATAAAAATTTAAAATAAGGTTAATTTAGTCATTTTATATATAATTAATTTTAAAAAAATTTAAAAAATAATAAATGTGTATTTTTCAATTTATAAACTAGTTTTGATGTATTTTCCCAAATTTTCTCATTATATAACTGAAATACACAGTTACTCGGAAAAAAATGGTACTCACATCACATCGTGACATTTCAGATATTACATGCCATCGCCTATATATATTTTGCGAAGTCATTTTTGTAGAGAGTGCTTAAGTGCCGCCATCATGTTTATTTTCTGAGTTTTTATTTATTTATTTGTAAACTATTGGAATTAGTAGAGATGAATGATCATGAAATCTTAATTTCTATAGAGTATATAAGATACTCTCTCTATCTTATTATATTAAGATGTTTAAGGAATTTTTTTTTTTTTTTAATAAGATGTTTTACAAGTTTGAATGCAAATTTTAATAATATTTGGTACTTATAACCCTTTAAATTCTATAGTTTTTTTTTTATGATTGGGTCAATTATGTTTTTAACTAATTATTAAATAATATTTTGTTTACAAAAATTAATTTCTTAAACAAAAGAAATTAATGAGTGTGGCCGACAAAGGTGGAGATTGTGAGTGTTTGTCTTGGGCTCAAATCATATTGGGCTCAACTCATATGGGCCACAAGGTTAGATACAGACCCATCTCGCTGGTATATATAAAGAAGAAGTTGTTCAACGTTGTCATCCGAATAACAGAAAACAGAGGAGATAGAGAGAAGAGATACAAAGTTTATTCTCTTTGGCGTAATCATCTCCGGCTACTTCGCTTCTTCATCAAGCTCTCGTCTCAGGTTGCAGAATACATTGATAGCTCGTAGTAGCGTGATCAGCTCCGTCGTGTTGTCTTCGTGAGTTTGCAAAGTACATGTAAGAGAAAGAGTCACTATTCTTGTTAAATCTTTAAGATAGTGAAATCTTGAGGGTTTGGATCCCTCCCCAGACGTACCGAAAGAGAACTGGATAAACAAATTGTTGTGTCTTGATTGTGCTTTACTTAACTCATACAAATCGGTAATTAGAATAAGTGAACAATCGGATATCAAATCGGAATTCGTAATCAATCGAATTAGACAATTTCCGTTACAATCTCGCCGGCTCTGTTCCGAAGATGTTTTGTCATCTGCTCGCTTATTTGTAATTTAAAACTTAAATTATCAATGAAATCCACAAATGACCAAATAAAAACAAAATTATATTCTCCGCCACTATAATTTCGATGGCCAAACCATAGCGAAACATTCATAGCATGGCACCAATTTAAATAGTGGTAAATTTAATATTGATTATCCACTAAATTGTCCTGTTTTTTTTCCGGTGGTCGATCAACAATGACTGACTGTCTTTTTGTTGTCATTTATAAAAATTAGTGGCTAGAGAGTGGCTATATTCCAGATTACCAGGTCTTTTATAGTAAAGTAAATGTATGATTGCCAAAAAAAGTTATAATTAGTAGGAAAACATCATTTTGAACTAAGAGTTTGTAATAAGACTGAGTAGAAATCAATAAAATAGGTGTGTAATATATGCATACGAAGTTTTTTTTAATTGAGTACTGAGCGAGTTTCTCATAGTAATTTTATGTTTTATGTTTTCTAATCTTTAGAAAGTTTCAGATTCGGGCCGCTTGGCCCATAGATGAGGGGAAGAGGAACCTGAAAGCAACTAAAGGAGACCAAACCCTTTAGCAAAAAAAAAAAAAAACTAAAGGAGGAAGATCTCTCGAGATTTTGTAGATTTGGCTGAGTCTCCAAACTCGGTGGTGGGTGGTGGATCTGAAGTAGATGACACCACGGAAAACTATAAAAGAAAAGGAGGAATAAAGAGGACGACAGAACAAATGGTATAATTAAACTGATTTTTTTCATTCACTCTGATGAAAGCAAAAAGTGAATAAGATAACTAGTGAAGAGGACAAGATCGGTAGAAATATAGACACAAAGTAACACAACCCAATTACTTGACAAACAAGAAACATGGATGGGAAAGCGACTTTGTTCCAAGATAACATGGTACACAAATAAACTTGACTCAAACACAACACTAGCAGTCTTCAACTGAAAATCCCTTGCCCTTTTTCATCTCCTCCGAGTCTTTACTCTTTGTTGGCTTGAACCATAAGGCACATATGACATAGACAATAAAGTTAATCCCACTGAGAATGACTAAAAGCCAATAAAAGAGATCGAGCCGGCCTTTGTTGATGTTATCCGCCATCCATCCTCCATTTTTAGAAGTCACGGTGACCTTTTTGACGACGGAGACCAAGAAACTGCTGACAAAGAAGCCTAGTGACAAAGTGGTCAAGAAAAGTCCAGTGCTCATTGTTTTCATTCCTTTGGGTGATTGTGTTATGAAGAAATCAAGTTGGCCAGTGTATATAAAGGCTTCCCCAGCTCCTACTAGGAAGAATTGTGGGACAAGTAAGAAAACACTTATGGGCAATGTTTTAAGTGTACTAGTTTTTGCAACGGATAGACGCTTTTGCTCAACTATGGCCGCAGCTGCCATTCCAGCGGTTGATAAGACCAATCCAATAGCTATACGTTGCAGGCTAGAGAATCCTGAAATATTAATGCATATCAATATATAGTTGAGAGATAAAAAATATAAATAGAGAGACTCTTAAGGATATGTTATATTTTATACCAAAATTGACAAAATAATCCACATGTTTAAAGATTGACAAAATAGTCTAAAATTTAATCATAAATCTTGAAAAACTAAGCCTCTAAATTTTAAAAACTAAACTCTAACTAAAAAAAGAAGTGTATTTCCCTAATTTTGAAAGAATTAGAATATTTAATAAAAAAAATTCAGCATTGGTTTCTTAATTGTTCAATATAAATATATGAATGATGTATGCATCTGATGTCACCTGGTTTTCCTTTCCATTTCTTCCAAAGAGGCATGATGGCACGGTCGTAGACAGCTAGAGATATGAGAATAGCCGCGACGAAAAACACAGTGAGAGAACCTGCTGGAATCTCAAAGTTTCCAACCTTACGTCTCATGGTTGAAGCTTGCTCAACAGAGAATGTAATCATTTGGGCATATGTTGTCCAGAAAATTATAGTGGTTGCCCAAATAGGCAAAAGCCTAACCATCATTTTCACTTCCTCAATTTTGGTCACTGAGCTTAGCTTCCAAGGGTTTGTAATTGCGATGCCATCTATGGTTTGTTCGAAGTCTCCTTCTGTAACTATGGCCGCCTTGTCCAACACGCTTCACACAATAAGTTTTATATAATTTAAAACCAAAATCAAAAACAAAAACAAAAAACCTTATAAAACAAAAAAAATCTTTTTATAAAATTTAGTTTAAATTTAAACTGCCTTAGGTTTAAAGTCTCTTCTGTCGGGACCAGATCAGGTTAATTTTACTTTCATTAATTTAACTTCTTTTTGCTTGTGAAAATCGAATAGAGAAACTTACTGAAACTGGTCAGTATGTTCAATTCTCATGCCCTCAGGTTTATCTTCATAAAGATAAACAATGCTTTGAGGCAGTTCCATTTTTCTCTTCCTGAACGCAGCTGCAATAACTTGAAATATTTGCACAACGGGACTTCCTTGGCTCTTCTTATAACGGTAACTCTTAGTCCCTGACAAGAACACTGCAATAGCTATAGCCATAGACACAGTGCATATTCCATAAGCCCAAGATCTTCCGACGTCATCTTGTATGTAAACTAAAACAGTCACAGCCATCAATGTCCCCATGCTTATGAAGAAGAAGAACCTGCAAGTGCCAATATATTCCAGTTTTTTTTTTTTTTAACAACATTATAATAATGTTACTATGCCATTGAAATTAAAAAAGACTTAACCTAACCTGTTGAAGAAGTAAGCCATCTGAGCTTTTTCTTTAGGATCCTTGTCATCAAACTGGTCAGAGCCAAATCCGGAGATACTAGACTTAAGGCCACCAGTTCCAAGAGCTATAAGGTAAAGCGAAATATAGAGAATTGTCATTTGAGAGGTAGTGGCGGGCGTGCAGGCTTCGCCGTGGTGGCATGCCGGCGGACGCAGCTCTGGAAGCTTTGTTGCTATCGCAAGTGCACCGGTTCCCTGTTTGAAATGTATATACAAGATGTCAAAGCCGTTTCAAACTATTATGAGGTCCTTTGCAGATTTATCAAACATATGTTTTTTTTTTGTTCAATGCAAACTTTTATATAAAAAACAGATTTACGAATTAACCGGGTATTTTTTTCTTTTCTATTGCATACACGCCAATAGGACCCTCCAACAAGTATATTGGAATCGATCTTGTATCAATGAAATCTTCTCATCATCTATACATACTAATGTGTTTTTTTTTCAAGTAGGATTTTAACCATGGCGTCTCAAACTATTTATAGTCTATTCAAAAATATAAATAAAGGTATATTTAATTATAGGTCCTAATTTATATGCATATTTAAAATTTTATAGGAAAAAAATTTATGTTTCAATCGTGATTTGTTTTCGAATGCTCCACTTAGACATGATAAAAAATGATCTTACCCCTCCAATTTTGTATATCTATACTCCAAATTTTATTTTTCAAAAATTAAATTACGGAATCAGATTTTATGTTGAAATATAATACTATCCGTCCTTTTTAGATTATGAATCCATTAAGTGACCATGATTATGATTAAAATAAATAAAATTAAAAGCTTATTTTCCAAAGTCTTACCAAAGCTTGAATGGTTGAAAATATAGCGATGGTTTTGAAACGGCCGAGGAAAGTGTCAGCAAGAAAGCCACCCAACAAGCAGAGGAGGAAGGAAGTGCCCATGAAGTCAGTGACAATGTTGGCAGAGGTTGAACTTGGGAGATGCATTGTCCCCATCAAATATGTTACCAAATTAACTGCTATTCCCATGGTTGATAGCCTCTCCACAATTTCTATTCCTGCAATTTTTGTTTTTCAAGTTTTTTAATATACTGTCAAAACTTGTATGTTATAAAATCTATTTCATATATACAAGTATATCGAGAAGAAAAATCTTCAACTAATGTTGTGCTTTTCCTTTTTTTTTGTTTTTTTCCTTTCAGTTCAAAACCCATATCTATATACCGTGAGTTCAAATTTAGACTAAACTCACAAGGCTCATTGAAATTTAGGTTCTTTGCCACTAAACCCGTTTAGATATTCATGATTGAAATCGCAAAGCAAAGACTCGAAACCTGATCTAAACCTACATGACGAATCTTAATAACTACTAGACTACCATGAAATAACTTTAAATTTCAAATACTATAATTTAGATAATTTTAATGTTTGAATCCCGCATCAACTAAACAAGTTGGAGAGTTGAAAGGTAATTAATACGAACATGGTTGTACCGAAACGCTAATGAAAAATAGATCTTTCGTTCAAAAAAAAAAAAAAAAAAAGAAAAATAGATCTTTCACACTCCAGCAAAGATTTTATTTATTTTAGTACTATCAAATTATGATTATATTATTATCAGATTCATGAGTAATATGGCTGTAAAAATCAATTTTATTTCTCTCTAGTAAGGAACCAATGGAAATGTGTTGTCATTTTTAAACTCAGAAAGTAACGAGTAACGACACCAAAATATGGATTATCCGGACTATTTTAGTTATGACAACTGGCAATATCTGTAAGAGAATATTGAGGAACAAAACAAGAAGGTATAGAGGTCGGCGTTTTTATGAATCCTAAGTAAACACGTGAATAGATATATCTAATTTGCGTTTTCTTTCTCTAATCTTAATATTTATATTTTATTATTAATTAAATTGTCAAAAAGAGAAACTATTATTGCAGACTTTGCAGTATATGATTGGATAAGTGAGATGGGGGAGCCATGTGGCTTGTCTCTTTTCCCTTTAGTTTTCCTTCACTCAGCGTGATGTAGAACAACGACATATCATATTTTTATATAGAAACAGACTTATTTCTATCATATCATTTGTGAGTGTGACTGATTTGAGATTGAGACTCTTTTGTTCCTGACCATGTATTTACATGTTTTTTTCAAAATTAAAACTTATACGCATCAACTACCACACTCGTGATTAAATTTAATTAACAGCGTATACACATCTATCACCCTCTGCCAATATTTGCACGACAGATGTTTTTTCTTTATGCTACCAAATCTTAAATAATAGAAAATTATAATAGTTATGCATGTAAGAAATGAAGAGTTGAATAAAAAAAAAAAGAAGAGTTGAATAAAAATGTGTAAAAAGTATGCAGTCAAATAAAGAAGAAGATTAAGAGTTAGTTTCTAGCTAAGACATAGGTCAGTAAATTTCACACTTATTTTCTTGTTGGTGGTGGCATATGGTTATATCTATATGTATATTTGGGCAGATAGTAGTATATCTGCAAATGCATATAACGTATAGGTAAAGTAGAGAAGAAGATAACGACACTAGGTTCGGAGCTTTTTGGTGAACCAAAAAAAAAAGTTTAGAAGAAGAAGACAAACCAAGAATAAGAGCTGCAGTGATCCAGCCACCGGTTTTGGATTTGTCGGCGGGTCGGCCGCTGTAGTCTACCGCATCAGCCACCGTCCAACTCCCTTTGCTCTCCTGAAAACCACCACATCAGTCTACAGTTCCCCAATCTTGTAACCATTAATTTACAAGTGAGAAGAAAAAGATTATCCAAACCATTTTTCTTCTATTTCTTCAAGTATTTCCTTGATGAGAATAGTCTTAATTTCTGCTAATTGTTTTTCTAAGCCACAGAAGCAAAAAATGATGGAGAGGAGACTGCCTTTTTATAGCCACAAAATAATTGAAAGAGAGGGGTTGAGACATCGCACCGACCTTCCACTATATGTGATTTGAGACATATCACGAAATGGGAAGTCTTAGAGACAGGTTCATCACACTTTTTTTCCCAACTTTCTATCATTTCATTACTTATATTTTTGGAAATTTATTTTGGCTGATTTTTTACCTTTTTTTTTTCCCTTTCTATTTTGTCATTTGTTGTAAATTTTTTCTATATGATGATTACTTATCTGTTTGACCGAAGGACACTATACACACACGGATCTCTGGACCATGAAAACAACACTTGCATTTATTCCCATAATATATATGGTGAGATCAATCAAAGATTCTCCACGAGGTTCACAAGTCACTTATTATTTGTTTCCAAACTCTTCTTTTCCTTCTTATCCACTAAATATTGAAAAACTGCACACTGCATCTCATTTTTGTGACTAAATTACAGAAATAGCAGTAAGTAATAGAAAATATAGTATTTTTTCCTGATTTTGATACATATAGTAATATCATTTTACATAACACATTATATATTAATGGAAAGTGGTTCAGAGGGATGGGATAATCGAGAAAGAATTTTCAAATTGCGTATGGTAACCGTCAAATTATCGTAACTCACCATACAGCTACATTGGGTTTGATTGGTAACTAAAAATGTTACAAAAAAACAGAAATACAAGTTATACCGTTTTAATAGTTACCAACCACAAAAACAATACATAAAACGTTATTAACAATAATACACTCAGTTTTTTTTGTATCATTTTTGCTTATAACTATTTTTTACAATATTTAACTATTTTATAACCACTTACCACTTCAGTTTACCACTAAAAAGTCCAGTTTTATCGTTAAAAATCTTGTACCGTTTTATATTATCAATCATACCCAATTATATAAGTGACAATTGGCAAAGTACCCTAATTAACTTTTGTAATTTGAAAAATACACTGTTTTAATTTTTTTTATTACTAAATTTATTGATAAATAAAAAGACTATTTTGACCAGATTTTAATAATACATATTTTTATAAATTAAAATAAAAATCGAAAATTAAATATATGAGAGATATTTAATTAGTAAATCTTAGGATTTTCTCTAAATTATATATTTATATAAATATTTTAATTAGATAAATCTTAAATCAGATAAAAATTAATATTTGAGAAATGTCTATACAAATTTAAAACTAGTTTTAGTAGAATAATCTAGATAAGTATATAATATATAAAAATCTTATGATTTATTTTTTTCTTTTTTCCTATGAAAATATATTTTTATAGAATATTCTATAGATTAGTATAAAATTAAGATTTTAGAATTTATAAATAAAGTAAATTCTAAATATATATATTATTAAGTTTCAAAATGTTATTTTATTTTGATTTTATTAAATAATTTTAAATTATAAGAATTCAAAATAAAATTAATTTAGTCATTTTATATATAATTAATTCTAAACAAATTTAGAAAATAATAAAGGTGTATTTTTCAATTTATAAACTAGTGGTGTATTTTCCCAAATTTTCTCCTTATATAACTGAAATACACAGTTACTCGGAAAAAATGGTACTCACATCATATCGTGACATTTCAGATATTACATGCCATCGCCTACATATATTTTGCGAAGACATTTTTGTACAGAGTGCTTAAGTGCCGCCATCATGTTTAATTTCTGAGTTTTTATTTATTTATTTGTAAACTATTAGAATTAGTAGAGATGAATGATCATAAAATCTTAATTTCTATAGAGTATATAAGATACTCTCTCTATCCTATTATATTAAGATGTTTAAAGAAAATTTATTTGTTTTTTATAAGATGTTTTACAAGTTTCTATGCAAATTTTAATGATATTTGGTACTTATAACTCTTTAAAGTCTATAGTTTTTTTTATGATTGAGTGAATTATGTTTTTAACTAATTAATAAATAATATTTTGTTTACAAAAATTAATTTCTTAAAATCCGCACTTTTAGCTTAAAAATCTTATATAATGGGATAGAGGGAGTATGTTCCATTCAAAGTTGGGAGGGATCTTGAGTAGTATATAAGTGACTTGGGCCAATCTATTCATTGCCAATTGATTTTGATAGCAGAGTCCGATCCACACACTTTCATAATCCGGCTTAAAAGTGGCATGTGCTCTCAGATCTGAAATTGATGGTCTGGCGAGATTAATGGCTAGAAAAGCCATTATCTTTGGGGGGGGGGGAAGGAGGGTATTGGAATTCGTAAAGCTTAATAGACCATAAAATCTTAATCTCCACAAAATATGTGTAAGATATGTTCCACATCGAAAAGTGAGAGGATCTTAAGTAGTATATAAGAAACTTGAACTAATCCACTGATTACCAATATATTTTGAATTGGAACACATAAAACTTAATATAAACGTAACATTATTTTATATGCTATTATGATATATGCCATTCGAGAATAGTCATTTAATATAAAACTAGATGACTTGCACCAAGTACGAAATTGAATGATTCAATATTTGGATAAATCGATATAATAAAAAATATAAGTTCTAAAAACCAATATATAAAGTGAGATAATATAATCTACTATATATTAAATGAGAAACATTGGAGGCGTTTTTTTGCTGATGTGTCAACACCACAATTTTTTTTTAATTTTAATTTTATCTTTTAATCCTATTTAAATTATTATACTAAACTAATTGCCAAACATTCTATTTTCTAATATATGTTAAAACTAATTTCCAAAAATTATTTTAAGGTAACTAAAAAAATCTTTACAATAAATCTAAAAATAAAATATTCAATGATTATCTCATCCGCAGGATACTACCCTAATAACTATAAAAATATATGAGAAGATTATATAGTGTACTGTAATATTTCCAAAAGCTTACAAAATTG
This sequence comes from Alliaria petiolata, assembly GCA_020283515.1. Taxonomy (NCBI): domain Eukaryota; kingdom Viridiplantae; phylum Streptophyta; class Magnoliopsida; order Brassicales; family Brassicaceae; genus Alliaria; species Alliaria petiolata. Next base: position 236,039,688 of record JAHZTW010000001.1, read on the forward strand.
AGTTTTGCTGTGCTTGAGTGGATTTATCCGTATAAACCAAACAGCAAATTCTACAATTTGATTGGTTGTTTCTTACAAATTTGGAAATTAAATATGCGTTGGATTGTTTAGTGTACTGTAATCTGGATAAATCCGAAAAGTTTACAAAATGGAGAAGGATTATATAGTGTACCGACTGTAATATATACAAAAATTTACAAAATTGAGTTGTGTTGTGCTTGAGTGGATTTATCCGGGTAAACCGAACATCAAATTTTACAATTTGACTGGTTGTTTCTTATAAATTTGGAAATTAAATATGCGTTGGATTAATTATGTAAAGATCTCACATTTTTTCTTTCCATTTTTTTTCCATTCTTGTAATTTACCAATTTTGTTCAGTAATAAACTTAAAAAATAATCTCACATTTATTCTAGAGAATAATACTTTCAAATACAACTAAAATAAGTTTTTTTTCCAAAACTACCATCACTAAGTTTTTGTTCAAAATATAACTAAAATAATATTTTTCTAAAAATACGACAAACTCTAAAAGTGATTTTTAAGAGTTTATAATATAAATATTTAAGTTTGGGTTTAGTATTTTGGTTTTAGGATATAGTTTTTAGGATTTAGGATTTACTTTGAGGGTTTAGGTTTTTTTTTTGTGTGTGTGCAAACTCTTAATTTCATTAGATTAAGCTTGGGTGTTACAAGAAAATGCGTGAGAAGAAAATTCACGGTCAGACAGGATTGTTGTAACCTAGTCACGTTTGATTGTGACGTTAAAAACCAAATTCTACCTCTGGAGTTCGACAAATCTAATCCAGTTGCATCTTCAGGTCCTGTACAGACCGCTACGCAAGATGACAAAATGGTGAAAATGTTGTAAAGCTGATCGGAATTGGATACGAGAAGAGTCCGCTTCTCATAGAGAAGTGTGGAAAATTTCTCTCCCCGTGAAGGGAGGAGGGTGGAGTAGATCTCTCCTTGCCAAAGGAGTAAATTGACGACATGCCATTTTGCCTAACGTCATCATGATACGCTACGAGGCTACACTCATAATGACATGTCTCTTTGGCGAGTACTAGTCTTCCCCCACTCCTTCAAGCGCTAATTGTTCGGGAGCATTTTGCGTGATGCCTTCAGGGGTGTATGTGGTGTATGTTCTTCAGTGTTGGATGAGTTTGGCTCTTACATTCCTCCTCTCGGCGGGGGGGGGATGAAAAGTACTTGACGGGTATGCGTCCTACTCTTAATAGGGCTTGTGTTCACGAGAAACACGTCAAAGGATCTCCAAAATGGACAAAAATGGGGTTTCCTCCTGAATGCGCGCCGACGCCTAGTCAGACATATACAACTGCGAGCGTATAATCGGACGGTGTTTGAGGAGGTTGTGTGAGGGGCCTTTTCCGTGGATCAAGACACATATCTGCTGTTTTAGCGTGGATACTATGTACCAATCATGTCGCTCGAGAGTTGGATGGAGCTCTCCTGCATCGATTGACGGTTTATTTGGAAGGTTTAATAACCTGGAAGGATATACTCGTTTGGATATGGGCGGAGAGTGGAGTTCTCCTTTGAGAGGGAGTCCAAGATGGGTCCACCAGTTGCTATGATCAATCAATGCCGGCTGCGTGTGGTGATGAACGGCTTCCAGAGGCTTGCGAGTGGTAGGTGGACGGTTCCGGATGTGTTGAAGCCCTTATTCCCTCTTTCTTTTACTTTTTCGACCCCATTCCTTTTTCGACCTTCTCCTCTATTTATACTAACTGCATGTAGCCCTCATTGGCTCCTCTATTTCGGCCGAGCCGTCCCATCCTTTCTTGATACCAATAAAGCTTTTTTTTGCCTACTATGCCAGACCTGTCTTTCACATTCGGTGCCGTTCATGCAGTGTACGTGTAGGTGCTTTGTTCGGTGGGGTTCTCTGGCTATGTGGCTCTCAGTTACTGGTTCCCGTAAAACCGGCCGAACACTATTATTAAATAAAAATCATAATGATAAAAAATCATAAAAGTAGGAAGTTTGATTTAATAGATATCCAAATTTATAAATATTTTTTTTGTTTGATATAATTTTTAATAGAAACATATAATTAAAATAAATATTATAAATATTTAAATTTGAAAAAATAAAAATATTTATATATAAAAGGTAAAATATTATAGATAGTTTTACTTGGTAACAAGATTATAATATTAAAAATATTTTAGTTTGATCAAACATTAAATATAATAAAATTATAACTTGATCAAAACGTTAAAATAATATATTGTTAAGGTATTATATTATAATTTGATCAAAATTGCTGACAAAAATATTATAAATGATGGTGGGGTGTTTTTTGATGGGGGAGTGTTTTCCGATGGATCTCCGACTCGCAAGTTAGAAATAGATTAAAATCCCCCCCACAAGGATGCATTGGAAATCGGAATGAAGAACTTAAAACAAGTGAAGAGAACATGGTATTTGGGCACCTAATTGGGAATGAAGGAAATAATTGATCTATAATTGGGTTTAGTTAAGTGGGCCTTTTGGTGAAAGGAGATAGAGAACAAGAGTTTGCGAGTGAATCTCGGTCTAAGAAATGACTAGAAAAATGACTGGAGAATGGTCAGAACTAAGACGTTGAGTCTCGAAAACAAGAAAATTGATGTTTAGTGGCGAATATAAAAATAATAGACTTAGCGTAAAAATGTGTGAACCTCTCTTCCTTTGAAGGAGGCTTTATATTTATAGAGTTTATCTTGCCCGAATTAGTATACCGGGTTGTACCCCTGGTCGTCGGGTAGGATATCAGATTCGTTGAATGGATCTTTTACCGAGTACTCAGTTTTTTTTCCACCTACTTTACTTGTCCGCATACTAGCTTCTCGACAAAGTCTTCCCGTAACTCTTACCGGCTCAGTGTACAGACCAGAAGCAACATTAGGTGCAGCGTGGCTAACCCTTTTGCTTTTATCTTCCCTAGGCACATTGAGTTGTCACTTTCATCTATCACATGTGAAGATAATGCATTAAATGTGAGATTAGTTCATAATATGTGGTATTGTTATGCATTTGAACATATTAATATAGAGTTAATATATCCCGTCTAAATAAAACACGTACCTGACCTGATTCCTTCGATACCGAGAATCGGGCTGTCGTGGTTACGTGTCTGTCGGGTTGACAACTCATTCCCGCATTACGTTTCCTCTAGATGAATGGCGCAAGAACAAAACCGGATAAGGTGGCCTCTCTGTTCCTCTTTACCACTTGATATACTTCGTATTTTACCACTTTTAATACTATTTTTATACGTTTTTAATAAGAAAATGGTTTGGTTCTGACTTTTTATCAATGTTTTTGGTGTTTAAGAAGTTCTAAGAGTCTTTATAGAAATCAAATTATTTTGGGCGAAAATGAGTTTAAAACAAACATTTAGGAGATTGGACAGTTTTCTAGGACCAGATTTTTTTCATCAGATGGAGGGCTTCCCTTGGTGAGATCCTCCTCAAATTTGGACACAAGATATCTGAGGATGTTAGCTTTCATCTCCGAATGGGTTGGATGAAGATACGAAGGTTGTATAAAACGTTAGGCTCATATTACGTAAAACTATTCTATCTAGCGACGAAATGAAGCCAACATAGAAACATGAGGTGATCGATCCAGGTAATCGACTGATGTTGGTCGTACACCCGATTGATCAGACCCCTCGGGAGCCACCAGATACATCTGATCGATCACATGTTTGACCTACATATATTGTGTTCGATAGAATAGGTGGTGTGATCGATCGAACAAACACCATGTTCGATCGACCACATGTCTGTTAATTATGGAAGTTTTCCATTTACTAACAAAGTTTGTCCCAATGTTTCCTAATTCGCCATAGCCGTCTTCTACACCTATAAAACACTCAAAGGAGCCACAAAAAAAGAGGAGAGCAACAGAGGCGACACAAAGCTTCACCAGTTACACAAAGCCACCAAAAGGATTTCATAGTTTAATAGTTTATTTGGTTTTTTGCTACTTCGTTTCATGGAGATGATTTCATCTTTGTATCTTGATATAAAGAAGCTTTCTGAACCCTTTTTGATATGATCATGGGAAGCAACAAGGACAATCAAACGGAAGCTGAGCTTGAACCTGAAGAAGTTATGCTTGAACCAGAGGATGCAATGCTTGTACCTGAAGGACCAATGACTCGGGTGAGAGTTAAGCAGTTGAGGAATGCACTTATGGACTTATTTAAAGTTCAAAATAATCAATTTATTTTTTGGTAAAAAGTGACGAAAATGGAGTTAAAAATTCATATTTGAAGTTCAAGAGTTGATTCTCATTCAACTTACTTCTTTATTTCTTCTACTTTTCAAGAATAATTATTACTTGACTTTCCAAGTTTCTTTCCTTTATATTCATGTAATCTCTTTTGAGAAAACACAACTTTTTTTTATCAAATATTTTGAGAGTGATTCTCTTTTTTTCTTTGTAAACTTTTGACATGTCTTAGTGTGTCATATCCAATGGATCAAACCGGTTTATCAAGTCTCTTCATCACACTTGTGTGGCCATTCTATTGACTGAAGTTAGTTTTTTGCGGTATAAGTTAGTATCGGGTGGTGGGTTTAATATATTCACTATTGGAGCTACATGCATCACCTTTCTAAGGTTCCACCTCCTTGTTCTTTGGAGTTTCACCATTCCACCGGATTTGAGAATTATCCCTACTAATTTTGAGTGAAATATCTTGGAGGATCGTATCAAGTGGTATCAGAGAACCACTCATATGTTCGGTAACACAACTCATCATCTTCTGATCTTTCATCTTCTCAATTTTTCACCTTCTTTTCTTTCTATCTGCTGAAATCATTAGTTGAGGAAGCCAAAAAAGAAAAAAAAAATCGAAAGAAAAGAAAAAAATCGATAAAAAAAAGAAAGAAAGTAGATCAATCAAAAATTTAAAAGAAAAGAAAGAGGATCAGGCTGGTAAATCGACTAGTCAAGATTCTTACACTATTTATCTTCCTTTCTCCTCTTTCCACTTGATTTACTGATTGGTTCTTTGAGGAAAACACAACTTGGTGATTGTTAGATCTATTGGAACTGAGAGAATTCACCGAGTGTCTATTCGTTTGATTGAAACATCTTTTAAGGGAAAACACTTGAGAGAAATAGTTGTGAGGACTTTTACTTCTAATATGTTTGTTATTCTTTGCAGGAAACAATCATGTCTCATGATGGATAAATTCGTAACAACAACAATTTAGAAGGATATCCAGCGGTTCCAAATTTACAAATGCAAGCTTTGTTGGGAGAGATGCAACGAATGATGAGAATTGAGATGAATACAGTCTATGGGAGGTTGGAGGAAGTGCGAGCATAGGCACGACAAAGGCAACCACAAGATTTGCTTGCTCGAAGAGATAGAGACCAACCTAGACCAGTTAGAGTCGAAGGAGAATTTGACTACTACAGTGATATATCATGGTTTTTACCCGTTTTTAGACCATGATATAAGTGTTTTTATAGAGTCTTTTGCTAGTTTTGGAGTCATTTTAGAATCTTTACAGGATGGAGAGCATTTGGAGCTAAATGGGAGAATATGGAACATTTTGGAGCATTTTGGAGAAGCAGCCGAAGTGATGAAGTCAAAAGGCTGGATTTACGTGCTGAGTGTCGATCGACACCATCAGTGTTGATCGACACCAATGAAGGTCGGCCAAGTTTCCCGATTTTCATCAGAAAAAGGAAATCACCCAAGTCTTGAAGAATTACAAGTCTGCCCCTGGACGAAAAATCCTCTTCTATAAATAGTTTTCAGGCATTGTTTAGCCTAATACCTTATCATTATTTTCTGTTTTTGAGACTTAGAGAGAGATTGATCCTGAGCTTTTGGGGAGACAATTCTAACTCATCTGAGCCAGATTTCGAACCCCTGTATCATTCTATATTCTTTTATGCAATTTATTTCAGCCATGATTTGTGTTTGCATAATTATGTCTGAGTAGTTTGCTAGTTAGGTTAGGGTGATTTAGGGTTTGATGAAGAGTTTGTAGAATCATTAGAATTATTAGGGAAATCAATTGGATCTTCACCTTGATTTGTGCTTAACTTGATTCTCTGAATTGATCACTTAGAAATCAAACCTTAGGTTATTTAATAGATGCGAGAGCATTATTAATAACTTGAACTAATCTTAGGTGAGCAAATTATCTATTCGCAAAGAGATTTGGTCTAGGTATTTTGTGAACAAATCGAACCTGTTCTTATTGCTTGCCTTAATTGTTTAAATTCACAAAGAGATTTGGGATTTAGGAATCTAGGCATAGATAACTTCTGCAACGAGAGTTGATTGGTTTTAACTTAGAGTTTCGAGTTCTAGACTGTTCTTAATAAATCCCTAATAAACTTAGTTTCTGCATTCTTGGATTCAACCTGATAATTATCCTTGCCTAGCGCCTTTGTCTCTGAACTTACATCGCTTTTAAACTCGTTTATTTATTTCACTTAAGTCTTTAGTTTACTTAATTATAAATCGCATAGCATAATCTAAACCTAGAAACCATTAGTGTAGCATCTACTTCCCTGAGGATTCGATACCCCTTATACTTCAACTGCATTGCTGTGCACTTGCAGTAGTTGATTATTTGGATAAAACCTGAGCCCTATCAAGTTTTTGGCGCCGTTGCCGGGGAAGTAATTGCTGCCTATATAATCTAGTACTAGGATTTTGACTAGGTTTTGTTTTTTATTTTGGTTACTAATTTAGTTTCTTACCTTTGGTTTTAAGTGCATGCCCAGTACCAGAAGCAACAAAGAGAAGGAACTTGTCGCACTGAACCAAGAACTCGGCCGTTTGGAACGTACGAACCGTCAATCTGCTCGAGGGTCGATCGACACCAACAGTATCGATCGACACCACGCGCAATCAACGAAGGCAACTTAACCGACCTACAGGGTAACAGAAGGAACACCCAAGGACAGCGACTTGATGAGGCTGGCGCCGTCATCGTCGAACCAGCAATACAAAAGGTAGAAGCTGGACGTGGAAGAACACTAGGCGAGTACAACCGCCCAGACCAGTTCTATGCTAATAGAGCTGCGATCCGTCCTCCTGCATTTCAGAGGAATGACTTCGAGCTGAAGCCTGCCTACTTCACATTGGTAGGACAACATCCATTTCATGGTCTTCCTAATGAGCATCCTATGGACCACATAGAGAGATTTGAGGACCTCGCATCAAGCATCAAGGCTAACGGGGTGTCCTATGATTATCTCTTCTGCAAGCTGTTCCCTTACTCGCTTTCAGGAGATGCATCTTATTGGCTGAAGCAGTTGGATCCAGGATCCTTAACTACATGGGAAGACACAAAGAATGCATTCCTTTGCAATTTCTTTTATGACGCGAGGTCTGAGGAGCTGAGGACTAAGATCACTGCATTTTCCCAAGGACCTACTGAAGCATTCAAGGCTTCTTGGGTGCGATTCAGATCATACCAGAGGGATTGTCCACATCACGGTTTCAGCGAACCGCAGTTTCTCGGTATCTTTTACCGCTGAATTGACTGGAGGTACCAGATGGCTTTGGACGCAGCGAGCAATGGCAACTTCAACACCAGATGCCCAGACGACGCAATGGTGCTTATAGAGAATTTGGCCTCTTGTAACAACACCAAGAACGCAGACTTCGAAAGAAGACAACACGCTGGAGTGAGTGGAGGAGGCCAAATCGCTGAAGTCAATAGGAAGCTAGATCTCTTGGTAGGAAAAAAGCAGGTCCACTTTGCCAATGAAGTGGAGTCATTCGAACCAAATGAGGATTGTGACGAGGAGGATGTGAACTACATCAACGGAGGTGGATTTCAAGTCCAACGTTATGGGAACCAGCAAGGGAACAGGAGCTTCAATGGGAATTATCAGAAGAGCTCCTTCACAGGAAATCAGAACTCTTCTGGTTATACTCAAAAGCTCCCATTCCAGAACAGCAACAACGGTTACACAAGAAGCTATGAAAATTCATCTTACCAGAAACCTCCTGCTCAAGACAACAAAATGGAGGCTATGCTAGAGCAACTCTTGGAAGGACAACAGAAGTTGACAGTGAATTTCAATGGCAAGATTGATTCACTGTACCAGAACCTGAATGGAAAGATTGAGAGCTTGAACTCTCATATGAAGAAGCTTGATGTTCAAGTTGCTCAAACTGCAGAGGCTGTTAGCAGGCAAGAAGGATTTCTTCCAGGGAAGACTGATACCAATCCCAAACGCCAAGTGAACGCTGTCACATTGAGGAGTTGGAAGAACCTTCAGCCTGTGCAGAAGAGAGGACTTAGCATTGAAGAGTTTGAAGAGCTCGAAGATGTGGATGATGCTGCGGAGCCAGTGTCGATCGACACTACTGTGTGTCGATCGACACCCACGGAGATGAAAGACAAATCAGACGATCCTGAACCTGAACCTGACGCGAATGACACAACTTCAACGAAGAGTGTCGATCGACACCCACCACGGACTCGACACCCACCACGGACTGCACCAGATCAAGCCAATACCAAGATCGTTGCTGAAGAAAGGGTCTACAAACCGAAGATCCCTTTCCCCTTGATAACAAAAAGTCTAAGAAGGAGCTGCTAGACGCTAGATGCAAGGCTATCATGGATAGACTAGTGGTTGAAATCCCCTTGATGGATGCCATTAGAACTACTCCAGTGATAAAGAGATACTTGAAGTGGATGATGACAAATAACATAGATATGGAGGAAGGAGCGATGATGATATCAGAGCAAGTTAGTGCTGTCATTCAGAACAGGCTTCCAGAGAAACTCTCCGACCCGGGAAGCTTTGTTCTAGACTGCTCCATCTTTTCAGACAAGTTTGGGAGATCTCTGTGTGATTTAGGATCAAGTGTCAACTTGATGCCTCTTTCAGTTGCTTTAAGGCTTGATATGACTGATTTCAAAGCCACAAGAATCTCCCTAGTCCTTGCTGATCGTTCTGTCAGAATCCCTGAAGGTGTCTTGGAAGATGTTCCTATCAAAGTGGGAGATTGTTTGATTCCCACAGACTTTGTTGTATTGGCATATGATGAGGAACCCAAAGACCCTCTCATACTTGGTAGACCATTTTTGGTTACAGCTGGCGCAATCATTGACGTGAGGAAGGGAAGGATCACTCTGAACATTGGTGATTTGGTGATGAATTTCGACATGGAGAAGCTGATGAAGAGACCAACAATTGATGGACAAACCTTCTATGTCGATTCATTCACCAACCTTGCTGAAGAAATTTTTCAAGAGGACCATCCTACAGACCCTTTGGAACGTGCATTGACCACTTCTACAAAATACATTGAGTGCTTGGACGATGCAGCTGCTGGATACGCGAAGATGTTGGATGCAAGTGCGCAAGTGATGCAACTAGTCGCTCAAGAGGACTTGTGTCGATCGACACCAAAGAGTGTCGATCGACACCATGCGCGAACAACGAAAGCAGCCACACTCGCCGATTGGGATGAGGCTAAGGCACCTAAAGTTGAGCTTAAACAGCTCCCTGCCGGGCTAAGGTACGCATTTCTTGGTCCTAATTCGACTTATCATGTCATTGTAAATGCTTCTTTGAACAATGCAGAGCTCACGTTATTGCTAAGCAAGCTGCGCAAATTTCGCAAAGCTCTTGGCTATTCTCTTGATGACATTTCAGGTATCTCACCAGACTTGTGCATGCATCGGATTCACCTTGAGGATGAGACGAAATCATCATTTGAGCATCAAAGAAGGCTGAATCTGAACCTGAAGGAAGTAGTCAAGAAGGAGATCATGAAGCTCTTGGAAGCAGGGATCATCTATCCCATTTCAGACAGTGCTTGGGTCAGTCCGGTTCACGTGGTTCCTAAGAAAGGAGGAGTCACCGTGGTGAAGGATGAGAAGAATGAGCTGATTCCTACAAGGACTGTGACTGGACACAGGATGTGCATAGACTACAGAAAGCTGACTGCTGCGACCATAAATGATCATTTTCCTTTGCCTTTCATTGATCAGATGCTGGAGAGATTGGCGAATCATCCATACTACTGTTTCCTTGATGGATATTCAGGATTCTTCCAGATTCCAATCCATCCAGATGATCAGGAGAAGACCACGTTTACATGTCCTTATGGTACTTTTGCATATCGCAGGATGCCATTTGGACTTTGTAATGCTCCTGCGACATTCCAGAGATGCATGATGGCGATATTCACGGACATGATTGAGAAGTTTATGGAAGTCTTTATGGATGACTTCTCTGTTTATGGGTCATCCTTCAAAGACTGTCTGGACAACTTATGTGCAGTGTTGCAGCGATGTGAAGAGAAGCACTTGGTCCTGAACTGGGAAAATTGTCATTTCATGGTCACAGATGGGATTGTACTTGGACATAAGGTTTCAGCAGAAGGCATTGCAGTGGATCGCGCCAAGATCGAGGTAATGACTATGCTACAAGCACCAGATTCTGTGAAGTCAGTGAGGAGTTTTCTAGGCCATGCTGGGTTCTACAGAAGATTCAGCGAGGATTTCAGCAAGATCGCGAGGCCACTCACTGCTCTTCTATGCAAAGACATGAAGTTCGAGTTCACTGCAGAATGTCATTCAGCCTTTGAACAGATTAAGCAAGCCTTAGTGAGTGCTCCAATTGTGCAACCTCCGGACTGGGATTTGCCTTTCGAGGTGATGCGTGACGCTAGTGACTTCGCAGTAGGCGCAGTTTTGGGACAGAAGAAAGACAAGAAACTTCATGCCATCTACTATGCCAACAGAACGTTGGATGATGCTGAGAAGAACTATGCAACTACGGAGAAGGAATTGCTAGCTGTGGTTTTTGCCTTTGAGAAATTTCGACAGTACCTTGTTGGCTCGAAGGTGATTGTTCACACAGATCATTCTGCGTTGAAGTATTTGATGCAGAAGAAGGATGCAAAGCCAAAGTTGCTAAGATGGATTCTACTTCTTCAAGAGTTCGACATAGAAGTCAAAGACAAGAAAGAAGTTGAAAATGGAGTAGCTGATCATCTCTCAAGGATCAGGATTGAAGATGACGTGCCAATTGATGACTTTCTGCCTGAAGAGAATGTTTACCTTGTTGAGAGTCGTTTGCAAAGTATGATCTCGGAGCAGATACGCCTAGTGTCGATCGACACCCCGTCCGAAAGGATGAGAACGAGTCGTGATTCAACACTTCGAAGTTTGCCAACTTCACGAGTGTCGATCGACACCATCTGTGTCGATCGACACCAGGGACCTTCATTATTTCGCAGGCTCTTGGATGAGGTGTTTCGACAGACAATCTTTGCCATTAATGATGCAACTCGACCATGGTATGCTGACATAGTGAACTTCCTTGCTGCTGACATTGAGCCAAACCATCTCAAGGGTTATGAGAAGAAGAAGTTCATGAGGTAACATATAAGGTATTATTGGGATGATCCACACTTTTACAATCATTTTTCTGACAATGTTTATAGAAGTTGCATTGCAGAGAGTGAGGTTCGTGATGTGTTGTTCCATTTTCATGGTTCTGAGTATGTTGGACATTTCGCAACCTTCAATACAGTGTCCAATGTTCTTTAAGCAGGCTTTTGGTGGCCTACTATGTTCAAGGATGTGCAGCTGTTCATCACTCAATGTGATGTTTGTCAGAGGAGAGGGAAGATCAGTAAGAGGAATGAGATGCCGCAGAACTTCATCCTTGAAGTTGAGGTCTTTGATTGTTGGGGCATTGATTTCATGGGCCCTTTTCCTCCATCCTATGGAATGCAATACATCTTGGTGGCTGTGGACTATGTCTCTAAGTGGGTGGAAGCAATTGCTTCTAAGACCAAAGATGCTGCAGTGGTTCTCAAGCTATTTCAGACCATTATTTTTCCAAGATTCGAAGTGCCTAGGATTGTTATAAGTGATGGTGGTTCTCACTTTATCAACAAGGTTTTCAACAAACTACTGAAGAAGCATGGTGTTCAGCATCGCGTAGCGACTCCTTATCATCCCCAGACAAGTGGACAAGTAGAAGTCTCCAACAGACAGATAAAGCAAATTCTGGAGAAGACAGTGGGCAAGACAAGGAAGGATTGGGCAGCAAAGTTAGATGATGCACTTTGGGCCTACAGGACTGCCTACAAAACGCCTCTTGGAACTACACCTTTCCAGCTGCTCTATGGCAAAGCTTGCCATCTTCCAGTGGAGTTGGAACACAAGGCGCATTGGGCTATCAAGAATATGAATTTCGACCTGAAACCTGCTGCAGAGAGGCTCCTCCTTCAGCTCCACGAATTGGATGAACTTCGTTATCATGCTTATGAGAACTCACAGCTCTACAAAGAGAGAACTAAAGCATATCATGATAAGAAGATCATCTCCACACAATTCGAGCCAAATGACCAGGTACTTCTGTATAACTCTCATTTGCAATTATTTCCTGGTAAATTGCGTTCACGTTGGTCAGGTCCTTTCACCATCAAAGAGGTCAGACCTTATGGAGCAATTGTCTTGACAAACTCCAAAGGAGAGGAGTTCACTGTGAATGGGCAGCGAGTGAAACACTATTGGGCTCAAGCCGAGATTCCAGAAGGACACATTGTGTCTCTGGATGATGCACTGTCCGCCTAAACGCATGAACAATCCAGCTATTGACGTTAAACGAGCGCTTAGTGGGAGGCAACCCACTGGTAAGTATTTATTTATTTATTTTTGGTTTTTACTTAGAATTATTTAGGATTTTCAGATAAAAAAAAAAAAAAAAAGAGAGGAGGATTCTCGACCAGACCAAGTCAAAGGTAAGTCTTACCACCACCGGACAAAGGTAAGTCTACAAAACCCGACACATAGTCATTTCTTCTTCATTTTTTTTTCAAAAACCGCCCTTAAGAGAGATTTTCCCCAAATCCGAATTTCCTCAAATCTTCACCAAATTGAGTGATTCTTTGCTCTAATCCGTGCGGATTTTAACCCTTTTTCATAATCCATCATCCATTCATTCGATCTACAAAGGTATGTTCTTCAAATCTCCCAATTTCATTTTCGGACCTAAGGTGCAAATTTTCGAAATTCAACCTTTCTAGCTTGATTTCTTTGTTGAATGATGCTTATTTAGGTTGTATAACATGAGCTAGATCATTCCCCAACAGTTTTTCATCCTCTAATTCACATAATTTGAAATTTTCGGAATTTTTGGAAATTGATGATGCATGTTGCGAATTTGGATTTTTCTTTGGGTTTTATGGTCTAGACTTGGTCGATTATTGCTATTGGGAAAGTGAGGAATGATAATTGTTGTTGAAAGACGTTGCAATCGTGATTTTAGGTTCGGATTAGAAATCCACGCAAGGTGTCGATCGACACCCGACCTGAACTGACGAATTGTTCTTCATTTCTTGGATTTTGGATTTGATTTTGCTTTACTTTTCATCTGCAGATGGCTCCTGTGAGTAAGAGACCACGCCACACTGAAGCATCAGCCTCAGGGACTGGCAATGACGAGGCTATTCCGTCTCTTCCACCGTGGCCTAAGCCTGAGAAGGCAAAGGTTCGGGTTACTCGGCGTTGGGAAGATTCACAAGACAAGGAGGTGGCAAAGGACGAGTGTATTTACAGAGATCTCAGCGAGACATGGGACGATTATGACACGCTATTCTACAATGCGTGGCTGCGAGTAGAGATCGCTCCTACTCATTTTGCTTGTGAGAAGACGATGGGAGAGCTAGGCATCAAATATGACATTTTGCATCTGATGAACAGAATTGGGATGGGCACTATTGCGACGCGACAGTGCGATTTGCATCCCGATCTAGTCCGCCAGTTCATTGCCACAACTAGAGTCTACTACTGGAACGAGATAGTCCGGAATTCTCTGGAAGGCACATTGACCTTCCTAATCCGCGGGATCCGCTACCGCATTTCACTTCCAGACCTTTGCGGGATCTATGGGTTCGCAGATGAGCATGCCACTGGGGTCTCTCTTCAGACAGAGCTCCTAGATAACCATGATTTCTGGTCACACTTCAGGAATGGGATGTATGACTCTAAGACCTCCACTCACACCGACATTCACCATCCCACCCTGCGCTACTTGGTCCGCCTATTCTCTACTACACTTCTGTGTAAGCATGAGCCAGGAAAGATGCGAGTGTCTGAGTTGGTACTGCTTTATCGCGGTCTTTGGTCTAAGATTTATGAGGATTCAGACGCGCCAGCTGGCGCGAACCTAGGCGCAGTATTTGCTCATCACTTGGCTTCTTTGAAGACCAAGCCTTTCAGTGGAACGAAGCTTAAGCCAGAGACTATAGGAAGTCTTCTCACTCCTATCTTCCAGCACTGCGGGATAGACACTTCCAGCTGCTCCATTATTACATCGCGTGCCTTGGTTGATATGGAGTACTTGAAGAGAGCTCATTGGGTCACGGGAGAGCGGATGTGGGCTTTCAGCGACGAGCAGAGAGTGCAGCGTTTGGTTCAGCTACCTGACAGAGACCTCACTCACATTACCACCGATCCTGGCCGCCTCGCGTTTCACCCTAGTCCAAGCAAGCTTAGGACTGCTCCCGTTGCCAGACGCAGAGGCACATCCTCCCGACTAGCTGAGGATCCGCCACGTTCTTCATGTTCTAGGCGCAGAGCACATACCACTTTGGCACCTATTGGACCTCATCACCTTCCAGACGCTCCCGAGATTCCTATGGAGCAAGCTGCATTTCAGAGATATGTGGTTCAGAGCTTTCAGGCCATATGGAACGCCATTGCTATTGTGTCTAACTGTGGCTACGCTCGACCTGCTACACCACCACGATCTTCTCCACCACGTGCTGATGACGACGAGTGACTTTTCCATCCTTTTTAGTACTTTGAGTCAGTTTTTCTTTTTCTTTTGAGTTTGCATTTGCTTCATTTGCTTCAGTACTTTGTTTCAAACTTGTTGCATTTATTGAGCTTATTGGATTATCTTGTGCTTTTAACCCTTTTGTTGAGTTTTCTAACAGCTTGGAAGATTCTAACAACAATCTGACTTAACAACATTCATGTTCGAGTGGCTGAACTCTGTCTTCGGACAGAGTGTCGATCGACACCATCCAGTGACGATCGACACGACCATCTCACACGGCCACGATCGACACCATCTGTGTCAATCGACGCCACACGCAGAGTCAGGTAATCCGATTTTTTCTCTTTGATCTGTAACAGTTTTAGCACAAATTTTTTCTATCCAAACTCATTCTTAGTAACACTGGGGACAGTGTTATTCAAGTCTGGGGGAGGTGGTTGCTAACATTGTGTTTTGTTTTGAGAGTTTGTCTTGAGTCAAAAGTTTTCAAAATTTGTTTTATTGAGTCAAAATCAGTTGAAATTTTCAGTTTTTCTAGGAACTAACCACAGAAAGTTAACACTTGAAGAACCATTGCTATAAGAGTTGATTGCAGGACTTACTAAGTAGAAAGGTGCAAGTGAAATCAGTCTAACAGGGCGAGTTCAGATCCCCTTATAAGAACTAGGTATGCACAAAACTTGATTCCTCTTTCAGTCCGAACAAATAGGCAATTGCAGTCTCTCCTTGATCTTCCCTTGAGAAAAGAAAAAGAAAAGAAAGAAAAATAGTCTAAGTCTGGGAATAGTGCCTTTGTCATGAGCCTGTCTCCTCACAAGGAACAATATTAGTGATGCTCTTGAACACGTCTCCTCACAAGGAACACAAGTAGAGAGTAGCACTATTTCCAGAGATTTCATAAGAAAAAGAAGAGTCAATGAAAAGATCTTAGAACACCCTGAAAATGGGCAGAAGTTGACTAAGGGAAGAGAAAATAGGGGAGCTGTATGAGAATGTCTTGTTCAGGCACTAAGGAAGGAAAAAGGATCAGCAAAGTTCTGTGGCATTACCACTGTTAGAGTTTGAAATTTTTACCAAGGAAAGGATCTGGATTTGAACTGGGAGATTGCTAAGCTTGTGGTAAGTACATTGAACATTTCCTAAGGTTGGCTCTATATCATGTGGATTCAAGAAGTGTTAATCTATGTGGCATTTTGAAGAAGTACTCGAAAGTTCCTGTTTTCAAACTTCTACTTCATTCTAAGTTTCTGTTTTGCTTGAGGGCAAGCAAAGGCTAAGTCTGGGGGAGTTGATATATCATGGTTTTTACCCATTTTTAGACCATGATATAAGTGTTTTTATAGAGTCTTTTGCTAGTTTTGGAGTCTTTTTAGAATCTTTACAGGATGGAGAGCATTTGGAGCTAAATGGGAGAATATGGAACATTTTGAAGCATTTTGGAAAAGCAGCCGAAGTGATGAAGTCAAAAGGCTGGATTTACGTGCTGAGTGTCGATCGACACCATAAGTGTCGATCGACACCAATGAAGGTCGGCAAAGTTTCCCGATTTCCATCAGAAAAAGGAAATCACCCATGTCTTGAAGAATTACAAGTCTGCCCCTGGACGAAAAATCCCCTTCTATAAATAGTTTTCAGGCATTGTTTAGCCTAATACCTTATCATTATTTTCTGTTTTTGAGACTTAGAGAGAGATTGATCCTGAGCTTTTGGGGAGACAATTCTAACTCATCTGAGCCAGATTTCGAACCCCTGTATCATTCTCTATTATTTTATGCAATTTATTTCAGCCATGATTTGTGTTTGCATAATTATGTCGGAGTAGTTTGCTAGTTAGGTTAGGGTGATTTAGGGTTTGATGAAGAGTTTGTAGAATCACTAGAATTATTAGGGAAATCAATTGGATCTTCACCTTGATTTGTGCTTAACTTGATTTCTGAAATTGATCACTTAGAAATCAAACCTTAGGTTATCTAATAGATGCGAGAGCATTATTAGTAACTTGAACTAATCATAGGTGAGCAAAATAGCTATTCGCAAAGAGATTTGGTTTAGGTATTTTGTGAACAAATCGAACCTGTTCTTATTGCTTGCCTTAATTGTTTAAATTTGCAAAGAGATTTGGGATTTAGGAATCTAGGCATAGATAACTTCTGCAACGAGAGTTGATTAGTTTTAACTTAGAGTTTCGAGTTCTAGACTGTTCTTAATAAATCCCTAATAAACTTTGATTCTGCATTCTTGGATTCAACCTGATAATTACCCTTGCCTAGCGCCTTTGTCTCTGAACTTACATCGCTTTTAATCTCGTTTATTTATTTCGCTTAAGTCTTTAGTTTACTTAATTATACATCGCCTAGCATAATCTAAACCTAGAAACCATTAGTGTAGCTTCTACTTCCCTGAGGATTCGATACCCCTTATATTTCAACTGCATTGCTGTGCACTTGCAGTAGTTGATTATTTGGGTAAAACCTGAGCCCTATCATACAGTCGTAATGATCACTCATCTCAGGGGAGCCAAAGAAGACTTACTCAAGGCAACATATATGTTGAGGATTACTATCAAGAGATGGAGACTCTTATGATAAGAGCATATATTGATGAGGATCGAGAAGCCACCATAGCAAGGTTCTTAAGTGGAATGAACATAGACATTCATGACCGGTTGGAGTTGCAACATTATGTAGACTTGGAGGAAATGTTACACAAAGCTATCTTGGTAGAGTAGCAGCTCAAGAGGAAGGGTACAACTCGACAGTCTTATGGTGTTGGATCGTCTAGTAATATCCCTGAAAATTACACCCTTTTCACATGCATATCATGTTAGTTAGGACTACATTCATGCACATTTGTCTAGTTTTTGTACCGTTTTCACTCATAATAAGTCTAGGATGCATTAGGTTAGGTTTTTGCATATTCCTGCATATTTGAAGTGTTTATCAGGTACAAGAGGTTGATACAAAGATTTTTATGCCTTCGAGCAATTACTCAAGCTTGCTCATGTCGTTTCAATACTTAAGGATCAATCCAATCTGAGATGTTTAGAAGCACTAGGAGTACATGAGACTTATGTTAAGCTAGAAGGAATCAAGTGGTTGTGGAAAAGGTCAAACCTTCAAGCCTAAGAAAGCATAAGGATGCAATATTGAACCTAAAAGTGTAAAAGACCGAAACTTTAAACAAAAAGTGCAATAAGTAATCTAAGGGACGATGGACTAATGCAGGAAATAAGCTAAGATGTTAAATGACCAAACTTTAACAAGAGTGAAAGGTAATAGTTTGAAAATATGATTTAAAAGATGGGTCTTTGGATGGGTTAATTGATTTGGGACGAATCAAGCATCAATCTTTGACATTATTTATGCATGAAAACTATACAATCCTAAGTTTAAGGCTCAGGAATAGATCAGCCCACTCCCGTGGTGCAAAACCAAGAACACCAAAAATGGTGGCTTGAATCATTAAAGAAAGAAGATGACAAAAAGTATAAAAACTACTAAAGCAGAAAATAAATTTGCTGGCAAAAGAAAGAAAAGCCTGACCACAACATGTGGTCCTCAGAGTATTTATTGTAAAGAAGAAAAAGACAAAAGATGAAAGGAAGGAGGTTTGACGCGAGAGATCCGGATCGCGTCACTTGGTCGCTTGGTTCGCGTTACGTCACTCGTCCTCATCCGTAAGCCTTATCCGTACGTACTTTGTCCTCATCCGGCAGACGTCATCTGGTACACTTCAACGCGGGCAATCTTGACCGCGTCCCTTGGTCGTCTGATCTCCTTCAACCTCCATTTGGCCCCTTTGCTTGCATGAACTCCCTTGTTTTGACCTTTAGCTTCCTCAAGCGTTCGTCCAGGATGGTCTCCATACTCAATTCTCCATTTTAAACTCCAAATCACCTAATAAAATGCAAAATGGGACAAATTATGCAAAAGTCTATCCTAGATGGACCTAATGCCTAAAGTGAGTGAAACTAATGCAACGCTATCAAATGACAGTGATAATGGATGCAAAACCTATGCTAAATGGATACTAAAACAGTGTAAAATATGCACACATCAACTCCCCCAAACTTTCCTTTTACTTGTCCTCAAACAAATAACGTGACAAACAAGGGGAAGAGGATCAAAAAGCAGGCTCAAATCCAAGAGTTCAACAAAAGAGATCAACCGAAAGTTCTAACTCCTAGTTAATGATGCATTCTCATTCCTTCTACTCCAAAAGAGTTAGCCATGCTCATCACATCAATCAAATGCACCTAAACTTCAACCTAGACAAGTTTCCCTATCAAACCAACTCTTTAACATTCATTAAGCTCAAAACCGTGAATCATGACAATGCAAAGCAAGTAAACTTATTTGGCTAAAGGACTGGGATTTTGAGATAAAAATGATCCCAATTCATGGGGTTATATTCCAAGCGTGGGTTTTACTAAAAAAGGATTGAACTTATGCATAATGCTAAAGGTAAAAGACAAGTTATGCATACAAGACCAGTCTCTCATCTACCAGAATGCTACAACTTATCTAAAACCCCTCTCTTTTATTCTTTTTAAGCTCACTCAACCCTCTAAAGCTACCTTTTTCCTCAAGGCTTTTTGTGCCTTGCTTACACGCAAGAGTCTCATGAATCACTTCTTCAACATTTATATAGCGAATGATATGGTTCTAACAACTTAGTTTTTTTATTTCTTTTACACTAGATAGCCCTCTTCTTTTCATTGGCCGTTTTGGCTCTTTTTGCTTTTCTTTTTATCTTTTGAAGACTACCATGAAATTTTCAAAACTAGAACTTATTCTTTTAACACCATAGAACCAACCATTTCAAACTATGTTTCCCCCTTTTCATATCGCCTTAAACACCCATTTTCTTTCACTCTTCTCCATAATTTCATCATGCTTGAACGCAAGCTTATAATCTTTGAAATGTAAATAACACCAAACCCGAACCCCAATCCTAAGCCTAAGTAATGGAACCCTTGGATGGATTATGCTCTTTGTTGGCGCGTTGGATAGATCGGATAGATTGGATAGATTGGATAGATGGTGGATCGAATGAGACCGTCAAGAGATGCTAAAGTCTCTTGGTATTCTCCACTCCACGGAACCGAGGAAGTAACCCTTGACCACGGATCTTAGGAGGTTTGCTGCGTTTGGAAGTAACCCTAGCCAAACTCAACGAAATGTTCAAGATGAACAAAGAGATTTCTCTCAAAAGAAGATGATAAAAACTTGGATTATTTAGTAAAATGATCTTTCAAGAGTTTAAATAGAAAAAACACAAGAGTAGACAAAGAGGTCTAAACTCTTGGTCAAAGAAATAAATAAACAAGACTGAATTAAAACTAAGTAGAATAACTCTTGAACTCCAAAGTGACTCCTCATATGTGACTCTTGAAGTCATTTTCGTCACCCACCTTTGACAACAAAATAAAGTGATTATTTTGGGCTGTCTTGGGCTTGAATTAAGTTCAGAAGAGGCTGGTCTTGGTAGCTAACATCCCCAAATGAATTATACATCTTTTTCTGTCCAGATTTGCTTGAATAAGCCCGCTAAATGCATCTCCAAATTGCTTGGCTTGTAGTAGCTTCAGAATGGGCAATGGTCAGAGCCCATTTGTAATAATCGGCATTAAGCTCCTTAAGAAATGAGTTTAACGTTTTGGACTGCTCCGGCGGACGAACCAGCTCTCCATGGTCAAGAATAAGACTGCCACGACCATCTGTTGATCCAGTCCGAACCAGGTATGATTTGACTCGACTAAAGTGTTCATATTGGTTGTTTGGTCGAGTGAAATGCTTTCCTTTTGGTGAATGGACGTCTTGATCAGCTCGCTCCATCAAGATCTTCAAAACGGGTCTTCCCGGATAAGGGTCAGGTCGTCCAGTCCTGTCCATGATTCTATCATTCCCTCCCTCTTGAAAAGGATTTGTCCTCAAATCCAAGGTACCTATATCAAGAAGAAACAAGTTGGATATGAAGAAAAAATTCCAGCAAACAATCAAATGATCATAAGTGAAGTAATGAGTTGGAAGGGAACTTCCTTGGGTGGTTGAAATCGTTTTCCTTAGGTATTTCCAGTTCTCGTTGCTTGCTTTCATTTGGAACTGATCCTTGAGTCTTTCTTGCTTAGCAAAAACGTGAGTCTTCATTGCTCTTGTAGCAGAATCCTTAACCTGCTTATCGTGTACTTTCACAAAAACTAGAGAAACAAAATCATATATGCCAAAGACATATTCAAACAGCTCCTCTTTTCTTGGATAGTTCGAAACATGATTCAAGTTCTTATGATAAACATCAAAGACTGTTAAAGACTAAGAAAGAATTAGGACACCAAATGTCACAGAAATCCTTAATTGATCCTATAACAAACAAGTTTATATCAAAACATGAAACAATCGCTGTAAGTTTAGGAAAGCTCTCATAAAACACATGATCTTTCAAAATCGATTTGCAAGGTCTATTGAACTGATTTGAAACACACATAATGTTTTCAAAATGTTGTTTAAACTTGGAAAAAGTTTTAACAAATTCAAACTCTGCTTTAGCTTGAAATGGCTCAAATGTTTTCAAAGAATCAGATTCAAATGTTTTCAAAGAATGAGAATCAAATGTTTTCTTTCTCAAAGGAACTCTTAAAGAAGAGTGAAGATCATGAAATTCATTTATCAGAAAATAATCTGGCACAAAAATCTTTTCATGTTTAGGCTTTTCACAAGATTGAATTATGCTATCAAAAACAGGTTTTGAAACACAAATCTCTTTCTTATTTTTCAAACCGAATCGTTTTTCATCTTGAGAAGAAACAAGAACAAACAAACTAGACTCTTTTATAACAAAATCAATTTCCTTACAGTGCTTTGGATAGTCATAAGAGAATGACTTAGGAATTGGCTCTTGCACAAAGCTAGTCTGCTTTTTCACGTCATTAATCAATGACACACTCCTTTGTGCTTCTTCTGGTGGGTTCTCTTCTTGAACCTCTGAAACAGAAACATTGCTACTCGGTTTCACCGGTTCTAAACATGTAAGTTCTTCACAAATCTTTTTATTTTCAAGCACAAAATCAGATTGAAAAGAGAGTAGAGAGCACTTAGCCTTTAAGGACCTCCTTAGAGGAATAAGTGGCTTCACATGTTTGCCTTCAGCTTGTTTTTGTAGCTCCTTGGTTTCTACCGGATTGGTACGGTAAGCGGGGCGGTTTGGAAGAGACGCTCCAGGTACTAGATCGATTTGGTGTTCTATCCCACGGATAAGTGGCAATCCACTCGGAGTTTCTTCCGGGAATACATCCTGAAACCTGCTCATCAACGGCTTAAGTTCACTCGGCAGCTGACTTGGTTTAATGTAGAAGTTGGACCTTTTGACCGGTGCCTTAGCTGCTTCCTGTTGCTTCTCAAGCTCACGACTCTTTCTAAGTTGTAGCTGATCCTGGTGAACTTCGGATGGAAACAAAGGAATGAGAGTGATCTTTTTGCCTTGATGATCGAGCATATGCCGATTGGTGTAACCATCGTGCACATCCTTTTTGTCGAACTGCCAAGGCCGTCCTAAGAGTATATCGCTGGCATCCATAGGCAAAACATTGCATATGATCTCATCTTAGTATCGACCAATGGTGATTGGTACCGTGACTTGTTCCTTGACGTGTTGAACACCATCTTCATTCAGCCATTCAAGCTTGAATGGTCTCGGATGCGGTCTGGTTTCTAGTCCAAGTTTCCTGATAAGCACATCACTAGCAACATTAGTGCAGCTCCCACCATCAATGATCAATGAACAGACTTTATCATTTATGAAACAGCGAGAATGGAAAAGGTTTTCCTTTTGTTCGGTTTCATTTTTTTTGGGCTGCACTCTTAGTGATCTCATGGTTACTAGAAGATTTTCTTGAGCCGGATAATCATAAGGTTCTTCTTCATCATAGATGGGTTCGGTATCCTCCTTTTCATCGTTTTCAGCTTCTGACTCTATCTCTTCATT
Source organism: Alliaria petiolata (assembly GCA_020283515.1). Taxonomy (NCBI): domain Eukaryota; kingdom Viridiplantae; phylum Streptophyta; class Magnoliopsida; order Brassicales; family Brassicaceae; genus Alliaria; species Alliaria petiolata. The sequence continues at coordinate 236,062,486 of JAHZTW010000001.1, forward strand.
CTCAAGTAGAATCATTACTTTTTGGTTAGGGCATTTGTTTGCATAATGTCCTAATCCTTGACACTTGAAGCATCTGATATCTCTTGCTCTACTCGTGGATTCCACGGTTTTGCTCTTGTCAAAACGAGAAGGTTGGTTAGTCTTAAACTCAGAAGTAAAAGACTTACCTTTGTCCTGAAAACTAGGCTTAGGTGGATAAGCGGGTTTTGGAGCAAATGCTGGTTTTGAAAACCCCCTCCTCTTGACTTGTTATTCTATCAAGATGGCTTTGTGGAGCATGTCTTCAACACTTTCAAACTCTTTAAGCTCCAGCCGGTCCTGAATTTCCCGGTTCAAACCTGCAAGAAAACGAGCTAAGGTTGCATCCATGTCTTCCTCTACGTCCGCCTTAAGCATAAGCATCTCCATTTCCTGGAAATCGTCCTCCACGTTCTTTGTGCCCTGAATCAAACGTCTCAACCTTTGATGAAGATCCCTGTTATAATGACTTGGAACAAATCGCTTTCTCATTAGTTCAGTTAGTTCTTGCCAAGTAGTTATTGGTCTTTCACCTTGTCTGCTCCTAAGAAAAATAACTTGATCATACCAACTAATGGCGTAGCCATTAAATTCAGAAGCAGCAAGTCTAACTTTCTTAAGTTCCGAGAGATTTTGACAATCAAAAACTAATTCAGTTTTTCTTTCCCATTCCAAATAAGCATCTGGTTCGTTCTTACCAGAAAAAGATGGAATTTTGAGTTTGAAACCACCAAGTCCATCATCTGATCTTCTAGAGAACAGGTTCTCTTCATCTCGGTTTCTATGACCTCTCCTTGCCCTGAGGTTAGAACGGTTGTGATCGAATTGTTCTTCTTCTTCATGACTGTCAAAGGAACGGCTATGTCTCCTTTCCCGGTTCCTTCTTTGGCTGGCCGCGCTTGGCCTTGTTGATCCTCCTGGATTTTGTCAAGCCGAACATTAATCTCTTCAAGACCTGTGTTCAGAAATCTCATCAAATGTTCGGTTAGTGCCTTCATTTGTAAACCAGACAATCCGGATCCAGGATTGTTATTTCCTTCTTCTCCACTATCACTCATTGTTTTCCTGAAAATTACTCAACAAACGGTTAGCAAAAACTCTCTTTCTCTCAAGTGTTTTATTGCCTCACCCACACACGTGTTTTTCTCACTGATTTTATGGTGCTCACACTGAGTTATTCTCTCGATGTTCTTATCAAACAAATCAAGTCAAATCCAGCAAATACTCCCACGCAACAAAGGAGAAATAAAATACAGAAATTTTGAAGGGAAATCCGTTTAGCCACCTCTTGACTGGATTTCTCCTCAGCCAGCAGGATTTCTCCTCAGCCAGCAGGATTTCTCTTCCACCACCCTCACAAACTGGATTTCTCCTCAGTATGTATTAAACCTTTTCGGTTTTCTCCTCCTTTTTTTTTTTTTTTTTTTTTTTAAATGAGGGTAGAGGATGGCCCGGATTTACAATGGAAAGAGGAAGAAGAGGACAGATTATATAGAATATTTTTTTTTTGATTGAAAAGGAAAGAAGATGAACAGCTTTAGCAACAAAGAGTGGCTCTGATACCACGTAATGGAACCCTTGGATGGATTATGCTCTTTGTTGGCGCGTTGGATAGATCGGATAGATTGGATAGATGGTGGATCGAATGAGACCGTCAAGAGATGCGGAAGTCTCTTGGTATTCTCCACTCCACGGAACCGAGGAAGTAACCCTTAACCACGGATCTTAGGAGGTTTGCTGCGTTTGGAAGTAACCCTAGCCAAACTCAACGAAATGTTCAAGATGAACAAAGAGATTTCTCTCAAAAGAAGATGATAAAAACTTGGATTATTTAGTAAAATGATCTTTCAAGAGTTTAAATAGAAAAACACAAGAGTAGACAAAGAGGTCTAAACTCTTGGTCAAAGAAATAAATAAACAAGACTGAATTAAAACTAAGTAGAATAACTCTTGAACTCCAAAGTGACTCCTCATATGTGACTCTTGAAGTCATTTTCGTCACCCACCTTTGACCACAAAATAAAGTGATTATTTTGAGCTGTCTTGGGCTTGAATTAAGTTCAAAAGAGGCTGGTCTTGGTAGCTAACATCCCCAAATGAATTATGCATCTTTTTCTATCCAGATTTGCTTGAATAAGCCCGCTAAATGCATCTCCAAATTGTTTGGCTTGTAGTAGCTTCAGAATGGGCAATGGTCACAGCCCATTTGTAATAATCGGCATTAAGCTCCTTAAGAAATGAGTTGAATGTTTTGGATTGCTCTGGCGGACGAACCAGCTCTCCATGGTCAATAATAAGACTGCCACGACCATCTCTTGATCCAGTCCGAACCAGGTATGATCTGACTCGACTAAAGTGTTCATATTGGTTGTTTGATCGAGTGAAATGCTTTCCTTTTGGTGAATGGACGTTTGGATCAGCTCGCTCCATCAAGATCTTCAAAACGGGTCTTCCCGGATAAGAGTCAGGTCGTCCAGTCATGTCCATGATTCTATCACTAAGCTAGCCCCAAAATTCGAAAGATAGAATCTTCATGAGAGCCTAAACTTGTCGTCTCAAACCTAACACTTTATGCTAAGTTCAATCAAGATAAGGCCTCACAAGCATTTACACTAGAACAATTGGCTTAAAAGGAGGTAAGGTAAGGGAGTGGCAACGACTTGAGCTAGCAAGAGAGTGGTAAAGTGAGTAAGAAAGCTCAAATATGTATATGATCCATGAGTTTACTTTCAATGCAAGACATGATAATTAAATGTCAAAATTCGGTTCAAGTGAATAGAGTAGGTTGTCAATTTCAAGACAATGCTTCGCCTAAAATTTAAATGACAAGTGAAGTGATCCAAGCATGGTTCTTTCTTACTTTCAATTCCTTTTGATGCACCAAGAACTAAGAATTAGAACTTTAAATCAACCTTTAATGCTACAACTCTACTTAGGATTTGATTGATACCTCTGCCTATTTCATAGTTTTATGCATACATTCATGGCAGTTTAGAATTCATATATGTGCGTTTGCCTTGTCTAAACCTCCAATTTGCATTCATCATAGGATTAGAACGCCATAGGATAGATTCATAGTCATATTGCATAGTCATAGTCCTTATTAGGTGATTTTGGAGTTGAGGTTATTCGAGGATACCAAGATGTGAACCAAGGAACATGGGGCATTGATCACGGGGGTCTAAGTCGATACATGCAAGCGCAAGGATGAACCTTGAAGTATGGCAACGACTTGTCCCCGATGGAGGTTACCCGAAGTGAAGATTCCACAAGGCATCCCCCAAGATCAAATATCGAAGCCAGACAACCGGATGAACCCGGTACAAGCAGTAAGTAATGGACTTCACAACGGAAAGATCCCAAAACGTATCCCCGATATGGAAGTCACGCGAAGAACAAGAAGACTTAGCATGTCGGCCTTGAAAAACGGCTTGACGCCGTGATACGCTAGAGAACAACGGAATTTGCTTTTCACCTTGGATCCGTGCCACCTAGGTTTTTGGGACAACCTATATAAACTCCCTTCGCACGCTTTTGGCAAAGGATCGACATTTTTCTATCTTTGAGTTTTTTTTGTTTCTCCTTTTTGGTCATCTTCTCCAAGAGAGAAAGAAGCCATTTTTTAGATCCTTTAAGCTTGTATTTTTGAAAAGAACCTTAATTCCTTTTGTTTGATGATGTTAATCGTTCTTTCCTTCATGGGATTAACGGTTCTCATAATGATTAGCGAGTAGTTTCATTTAGGTTTTAGGGATGAGGTTAAGATAAGAATGTTAAAGGTTCGATCTTTGATGCTTATTTATGCTTAAAAGATCTTAATCCTTTCTTATTTGATACTCTTATTGCTCAACCATCTTCGCTATTTGGTTTATGCCTTCAAGCTTTCCCAAACAAATACAATGTTTGAAGAAATGCGAGAATCAATCTCATAAGGGATTCTCTCTTCCTAGCCTAAGACATTAGTTGTCTAGGGAGCGTTTGGCATTAATAGAGTTGTTTATTCATGCTTGCTATCCTCATGGATCACTATGCGAGAGCTAGGTTAGGTTGTGTGTTAGCAAATTGATCTATACCACGAAAGTGGATTTATCTTGTTTTGAACTCTATGCTGAAGGATTAGCCTTAAAGGTAGTTAATTTATGCATCAAGGATCAACCTTTATCATCTTGTCTTTAGTTACCTTGTCCCTCAGACCGATATTTATTAGTTGTTGCAAGTTTGCTATTTCATTCTTATCTACCACTATCACTTGATAGATTTAGTTTATGCTTTTAGCCATTTACTTTTGTGACATTTAGGTTGATAGATATTTTCTTATATAACTTTAGATCATTCTTAGCTTGCATAATGATATAAGCATGGATGCTTATACATCAGGAGCTAGCAAACAGAGGAGCCGTGGAGCTAAAGGAGATGGAGCTAAGCGTGTAGCTGAGGGAGAAGGAGACTTTGTAGCTGAGCTGAGAGGAGTTAAGGAGCTAAGGACCACACGCCACCAGTCATTATACTCAGGAGAGCCCCCAGACCGAGCTGCATCAAGCCAGAAACCCCTCAGAAGTGAAGAAGAAGGCCTTAAACCAAAGAAGAGGCCAAATGAGTTATTTAAGGAAAGTCCGAATATATGTTATAAACACATATCATTCGACCCATTTTCAACATCTATGGAGGCTAAGGAGATCCACAAACCGTCCTTGGTTCAATCCCAGACAACATTTAACCAAGAAGATCCATTCAATCCACCAAAACCACCAAACCAGCCAAGGGAAGCTTCTGCCGAGCTAGATAAGGAAACCTTGTATAAATGTCTATCCAAGACATTATATTCGACCCTCTCTATGTCCACTGAAGTCCCCACGAGCCTCACCACACCAGAACAAGTCATTA
>JAHZTW010000001.1:236082400-236099877 GCA_020283515.1 Alliaria petiolata
GCTGCTTCTCTTCCTCCTCTTGATGATTTCTTGCCCTTCCTTTGCTATGCCATCCTTCTCCAACTCCATTCATGCCTCCATAGCATCCAAATCACCTGATAAAGACTCAAAATGCACCAAAATATGCAAAGACTATGCAAATACACCCTAGAACTCTAAATGATCAAAATGCAATACAATGATGCTTAATTAGGTTTCTAAATGATAAGAAACTTACAATAAATGGAGAGAAATATGATGCAAAATATAGACATATCAATAGACTATTGAAAGCTAAATGCATCCTTTAGGAAAGACCACTTTTCCTTATCCTTCATTGATCAAATGTTAGAACGGCTTGCAAACCACCTGTTTTATTGCTTTATAGAAGGCTATAGTGGTTTCTTTCAAATCCCTATACACCCAAATGATCAAGAGAAAACAACATTTACATGTCCTTATGGCACTTTTGCATATAAAAGTGCCATTTGGACTTTGTAACGCACCAGCCTGTTCTAACGGTGTATGATGTCGATATTCTCAGATGTAATTGAAGAAATGGTAGAAGTGTTTATGGATGACTTCTCTGTATACGGTTCTTCTTTTGCTGTTTTTTTGTCTAATCTTTGCAAGGTACTCAAGCGTTGTGAGGAGACAAACTTGGTTTTGAATTGGGAAAAATGCCATTTCATGGTGAGAAAAGGGATAGTGCTCGGTCACAAGATATCCGAGAAGGGAATTGAGGTCGATAAGGCCAAGATAGAGGTTATGATGCACTTGAAACCACCTTCCACGGTGAAAGAGATTCGTAGATTTTTTGTGCATGCGGGCTTCTATAGGAGATTCATATGAGACTTCTCCAAGATTGTTAGGCCACTCACTAGGCTTTTGTGCAAGGAAGCTGAGTTTGTTTTCGATGAAGAATGTCTTCAAGCCTTCACAACCATCAAGGAAGCTCTTGTTAATGCTCCAATAGTTCAAGCTCCGGATTGGGATCTACCATTCGAAATCATGTGTGATGCAAGCGACTATGCAGTCGAAGCTGTCTTGGGACAACGAGTAGACAAGCGTTTACATGTGATATACTATGCAAGCCGAACGCTAGATGATACCCATGTGAAATATGTTACAACCGAAAAGTTCAGAAGCTATTTGGTTTGATCGAAGGTGATTGTCTACACGGATCATGCTCCATTAAGATACATCTATGCAAAGAAAGACACCAAGCCACGGTTGTTAAGATGGATCCTTTTACTCCAAGAATTCGATATGGATATTATGGATAAAAAGGGAGTGGAAAACGGTGTAGCTGACCACTTGTCTCGAATGAGGATTGAAGATTTGGTTCCTATCAATGACACTCTACCAGAGGAACAACTCATGATGATGGGAACTCTTGACGACATGTACCAAGTAAACAAGAACATGGAAACCGTGGAGGGCGTAGAAGAGAGGGCCATCCCATGGTATGCAGATTACATTAACTACTTGGTAAGTGGAGACATACCAAATGATCTTGATGCATTGCGAAGGAAGAAATTTTTCAAGGACATCAACCATTTCTGATAAGATGAGCCCTACCTATTTAAGAGGGGTTTGAATGGAATTTATAGAAGATGTGTGGCTGAAGAAGAAGTCAAGGGGATCTTGTTCCATTGCCACGGTTCAACCTTTGGAGGTCATTTCGCTACCTTCAAGACCACGACCAAGTTTTTACAAGCTGGATTTTGGTGGCCAAGCTTGTTTAAGGACACTCATGACTACGTCTCCTCTTGTGAAGCATGCCAAAGGAAGGAGAATATCGGCAAGCGTGACGAGATGCCACAAAACCTGATATTGGAGGTCGATATCTTTGATGTATGGGGAATAGATTTCATGGGATCATTTCTCTCTTCTTACGGGAACAAGTACATACTAGTTGATGTTGATTATGTTTTGAAGTGGGTAGAAGCTGTGGACAACCCCACCAATGATGCAAAAGTGGTACTTTAACTATTCAAGTCCACTATCTTCCCAAGATATGAAGTTCCAAGAGTAGTGATAAGTGATGGTGGGAGCCACTTTATCAACATGATGTTCGAAAATCTCCTCAAGAAACACGGGGTTAAGCACAAGGTGGCCACACCTTATCATCCACAAACAAACAGGCAAGTCGAGGTCTCCAACCGCGAAATCTAGACGATATTAGAGAAAACAATTGGAGCAACAAGGAAATACTGGTCAGCAAAACTGGTTGACGCTCTATGGGCATACCGAACTGCCTTCAAGACCCCTATATGAAGGTCTCCTTATGCCCTCTTCTATGGTAAGACATGTCATTTTGATAACACTCATATTTTACTCCTAAAACCTATCATTTCAAGATCCCTTACAAGTGTTTTAACCCGGGTTTCAACGGTTTTAAAGTGATTTTCACGTTTTCTAGTCTTAAGAGTCATTTCAGGGAAATTGGACAAAAGGACACATTTCAGAGTAAAACGGGAACTTCAAGGACAAGTGCTCGGAGCCATAAGTTCAGCATCAGACGACGACCTTCCCACCACAAGATCAAGCTCATATTTGGAGACAAGATAGCGCTTTCAGCTGTCTTTCATACCAAGGTGGTTCGAGTCCAATCCCACGGTTGGATCTCAAGTTACAAAAGAAGCAAGAAGGTCCGTCAGGCACATCCTCAGAAGAGGGACGGCCGCACCACAGATCTTCAGAAGACCAGTGGCCGCGCCATGCCTGGTTGCTCGTGCGGCCAGACCATTCCGGCCTGTCCCGAACCCGTTTGCACTTATTTGATATATCCCGAGGTTAAAACACGAAGCCCACTTTTTGAAGACGGGAGAGCCTATATAAGGAGGCCTTAGGGTTTCACAAAGGGCGTGACTTAACACAGCGCTTTTCCAGAAACACTTTTCACGCCGCCGTAGAGAGGGATAGAGAGAGAGATCGACGTCCCCGGAGTTGAAGACCTCGAGAGAGATTTCTTCTGCAGCCGCCACCTTTCCTTCCTTCTCTTTTCATCTTTTGTTCTTAGTTCTTTGTTATTCAATACTTTAAGAAGATCTCTTCATCTGGATTTCCTTTGAAGAAGTTTTCTAACTCTGTTTCTTATTCAATACAATTCACACCTTTCTTATCTCGAAGATGTCTCTCGTTCCCATGAACGAGTAGTCATCTAGTTGGGTTTTTAAGGGGGTTTTCAAAGGGGTTTAATCATGGATCGATTTCGCTAGGTTGATAGAGATAGAGTTTCTTTTAGGTATCTTCGTTTATGTCTTGCTCTTATTGCATGTTTGCTTCTCTGATCAATTAGCAACTGATTTCAGGATGACTAGATACACGAACGTGTGGTCTATCATCTAGATCTAGAGGTTAATGAGCGGATCGCACCGTAGGATGCTTAGGCATATCGACGGACCGCACCGCGAGTGTTTACAAATAGGTGAATGATATATATGCGCGGTTGTCTTGCATCGTGGGATGAGAACTCATATCTGCGGGGCAAGGCAAACACAAGTGGCTAAATCCGCGAAGGCGGGGTAGTCATAGTCGACCGTTTCAGCTTAAGAACATAACCCATTAAATCATTTAGAACCTATTCTATTGCTTGTTAGATCCGGTCCATGAACCCCGGAGAATACCCCTGGACCTAACGCCTTTTCTCTATTTATTTACAACCGTTTATTTCTATTCTGCTGCTTGATATCACCACTGCAAACCGTGACTCACATCATCCCCCAATTTCTAATTTCTCTTTTAGACCATGTTGAATTTCAAGCTTTTTCGTTCATTCCTCACAATTCTCTTGTCCTGCTACATTGAGATCGACATACACGAAAAAGAAATCTGAAGGTTAAGAAGACATATCAGCATGGCCGAAAACGAGGCCGCCCTTGGAGTTCAACGAAACCGGGAAGAAATTATTCGCAACGCTGGTCGAGCACCTAACGCTCTACAAGACGGGGAGCCACAGCTCGACAACATTGGAAACCCTATCAACCAAATTCTCGAGGCTGACTCGGATGAAGAAGAACGCAATCCTGCCTTGCAGAAAGGAGGACATAATCCGATCATCGGGAATGGCGCGAACCAAGCAAACCCTATCGTCCGACCGGAAGACCAAGACGCCAACTGACCTGTTCTGCCCGCCAACCAACCCAGGCAAGCAAGGAACCACACCATAGCCGATCACGACACTCCTGGTCAGCACTTTCAGAATCGAGCTGCGATTTAAGTGAACCGCAAATCATCTCCTTGGTGAAGCAAAATCAGTTTCACGGGCTATCAAACGAGCACCCGATGGATCACATCGAACTATTTGAAGAGATTTGCAGCACCACAAAGACGAACCGAATCCCTCCCGACTATTTAAAGTGTACGCTATTCCAATTTTCTTTGAGCGACAAAGTTCATAGATGGCTGAAGACTTTACCACCAGGATCGAGCAGCAACTGGGTGGAATGCAAATCCGCTTTCCTCAACCACTTCTACACGAAGTCGCGATTCAATCTGCTGAGAGACAAGATCCAAGGCTTTCAACAAAGACCGGTCGAGTCATTCTTTGAAGCATGGGAGCGATTCAAAGACTACGAACGCGACTGCCCTCACCATGGTTTCTCCGGAGCCAGCTTGCTAAATACGTTCTACCGCGGACTACAAGCTAGGTATCAACTGTCACTCGACACAGCCAGCAATGGAAACTTTACAACAAAGACGGAGCGGCAAGGACACACACTCATCGAGAACCTCGCTGTGAGCAACATCAACAACTGTCCGGATTATGATAGAAATCCGCGAACCGGAGATTTGGATTCCAAGCAGATAGCCGAGCTGAAGAACGCAGTATCAATGCGTGTGAAACCGCGGGAGAAAGAGAAGAATCCAATCCGGGAGACGAGGGAGATGAATCCTACACGCGAGAGGAAGAAGTTAATTTCATAGGAGGCCAGAATTCATATCCGAACCGGAACTTCAACAACGCATTCAACAACAACTTCAGGAACAACAACAACCTCTTATACCGAAACTCGAACGTGGAGAACCCACGAGACATGGTATATCCACCTCAAGGGAGACCTTTTCAGAACAAGTTCCAAAACGTGAACTACGGAAGCAACGAAGGCTACCAGCCGAAGAAACTTTACAACTCTCAGCTCGCGCCTTACAACAATCAGCAAGGAGCACCACAAGCTGCATCAAATGCACCGTACCCATCACGAGAGGACAAACTCGAAGGATTGATGCAACAGCAGCTGTTGTCTCAGCAGAAATCGGTCATGAATCTCAACATCAAGGTAGATTGCATGTACAATGACCTAAACGGAAAATTTGAATCTCTATCTTCCCATGTGAAGAAATTGGACATGCAAGTCGCACAAACCGCTGAAACGATCAAGAGACAAACGAGAATCCTTCTCGGAAAGGTAGAGGATAACCCCAAAGGATTCTGTAACGCGATCTCTGCGATTGCCGACAAAGCTAAGGAGCCAGAACTAGCTATGGGAAATAAATGCAGATTTGTCCCACTTTACCCAACAATAAAGAAAGGAACGGCTGAGCCACCTTTTGATACTCCGGAACGCTGCAGGTTCGAGAGCCTGAAGAAAGAAGAAGATCCATGCGCATTTACCTTTCCATGCTCGATCACGGGAATTAACTTCGAAGATTGTCTATGCTACACATGAGCTAATGTCAATATCATGTCCACGACAATCGCTTAAAGGTTAGGAATAACGACCTATTTACCCTCACCTATGCAACTAGTATTCAGAGATTCGTCTAGGAAGAGAGCGAATGGCGTAGTCTACAACGTTCCACTTCTTGTCGGATATAAAATAGTACCCACAGACTTCCATGTGCTCGATATGGGGGAAGACAAAGACAAACCTTTGATACTTGGAAGACCCTTCTTGGCCACGGTAGGAGCAAGGATCGACCACATAAGCAACTTCGTAGTCTTCCTACATATAAGCCAGAAGAGATACTATCGAAGGAGCTAAACACTTCACCACCGGAAAGAAAGAGCCAAACGACTAAAAAGGAGAAAAAGGGTATGATATCAAGAGTGGGCCAGCTCCACTCGAGACCCTTCTCTAGAATCGAGATCCGGATTCCTCCCGAGCTGGAAGAGCTGAGTGAAGAAGAGATGGCCAAGACGGTCGAGAAAACCAAGCAGGTGATCCTAGAAGCCAAAATTCTTAGGAACGGAAACGGAGGCACACTGCTAATACGGAAACAAGGGGAAGCTTTAGGAGAGACAACTCCGGAATCACTTTACTCAACCGCCTAAGCTTCAAACAAAGTCGAATTAAACTAAAACAAAAGCGCTTGGTGGGAGGCAACCCATCCGGTACGTGTTTTTAATTTCTTTCTTTCATTTCTAACAGCTAGTTTTTGCAAGTTTTCTGTACTTAGGCATATGAAGAAAAAGAAAAAAAAAAAATATATATATATAAACCAAGAAAAACTCAAAAATATGAGGTGGAGCACCGGCCCGTGCCGCGGCGAGACGGGCTGTGGCTGCGCGACGGGCCACGACCGCGCGGAGAGAAGACGCCTGGCCGCGGCCGCGATGGGCCATGGCGCGGCCAACCCGGAAATCTTACGTTTTCCTCCCGAACCGAACTTCCCGCGTTTTGGTACCATCCTGCACCGAAAAATCATTCCCGTTAATATAAGTTAACGAATTTTATTGATTCATGACCAACACGCAAGGTAAGTTCTCTTGTTTTAAAGTTTTTGAAAATTAAAGGTTCTTTGGTGATAAAAACACCTTTCTAAAAGCAAAAGAAGAAATTTTAGAATCAAACTCTCTTCTCTTCTTCTCTTCCAAAAGATTTGGAGATTTTTGAGAGATTCTAGATTTTTCAAATCAGAATTATTTTCAAAAATTCTTTGCCCTAAGCTCATTTATTTTCAAAGGAGATTCAACTTCTAAAAATCCAAAATTGAAATAGGTTGCCTAGATTTCGATTTTTGCAACCCAATTTCGAAAAAGTTGAAATATTTGGAAATTTGAAATTAGAACATGGTCCAAAAAAACGAATTTTGGTGATATAATTGGACAATTTGCTTAGTTTGGACTTGATTCATGGTAGGTATTGCTTAAGAACCAAAGTTTGATGAGAATAAGTTGAAAAAATCGGTTTATTGGAAAGTTTTTGGTTTGGAAATCCAAAATTCCGAAAATAGAGTATGAATACCAAATTGATCTTAAGGTTAATGCATTCACTCGATTTTTATTAGTCTTGGAAGCCCTTGGTATATGCCTTGTATATCATTGCACATGAGAATCCTTGAGACACATCAAATTCACATGTTGGTCGAGTTTTTGTTTTGTTTTGCAAGGTACAATGAGCTATGACTGAAACTTCGAGGTGCGTTCGAAGAATAGAGAGCAACTAAGCTCTTCGAGGAGTTGTTCACTTCAGCAAGAACACGAGACAACGCTAGGAAACCCGAGTCTAGACACCACTCTAGGGAGATATGTGGAGGAACAAAGAAGATGGTTTCGCTGTTCGCGGATAGCACGCACAAGCCGCGATGATTCACCTCCACCCCAAGAGCCAACAAGAGAGCTGAACCCTTCTCCTCCTAAGCGCAAGGTCCGAAACTTTGGAGCACCAATGGACCCAAACATTAATTATTTGAAGGAGATGAAGAAGATGGAGATAAGAACAACCTTGAAGATCGATTACTCCGCTTTAGACGCTTTGGGCATCACCGAGGATGTCACGTGGTGCTTGGACGAGCTAAGGTTCATGACCTTTATGGAGACTGATCGACCCACTTACAAGGAGCTCGCACAAGAGTTCTTATCTTCAATTCAGTTAACCTACCGGAGAAGAAGAAAGTCACATCCGAAGGACGGTTCTCTCTATTTCACCATTGGCTCTTGGGATTATGAGCTGAGCATCCCTAGACTTTGCGAGATATTTGGTTTTGACTTGAGGAGCGAGACAAGCATTGAAGAAGAATGGAGTGCTGACCTTTGGGGACTTATGGTCCGAGGCATTTATGACAAGGGAAGGCATTCGTCTACTTTTCTTTCACACCCGGCCGTGCGTTTTGTGCACCTCCTCATAGCACACCGACTTTACTCTCGCAGCAACCAGTCATGCATTCTCATTCCATAGCTCATCCTACTTCAGTCCGCCTTTAGAGACGAGCCACTTTCAGCATGCTTCAGATGCGTCCTAGCAGAGAGACTCGTGCGAGTGAAGTACGATGTCACCGCACCTAGATGCGAGACTGCCTTCACGACTTACGGAGGCATCATTACAGCGATCATGGAGACCGCAGGAGGAGACACCAGCATAGCACCTCATGATCCGCTGCACCGTCCACCTCGACTGCCTCGTCTTCTGACAAATAGGGTTTTTGCCCTTTTTAGCAATGTCCCAACACTATCAACCGAAAGCAGTACAGTGTATAGGGTATCAAACCATTTTGGGAGCGTTAGCAAACAGATCGGTCATATCGGTATTATAAGTTAAGCTCGAAATAGATAAAGGTCGAGACTTTACAACTAAAAACGACTAAAGGACTGATCTTGTGTCACTCAAGACCATAAATAAGAAAACCTTAAAGATGCTAAGCAGGAAATAGATACTTAAACGGTAAAAAGATAAACTTTCAAGATAAAAGAAGGATCTTGGTGAGCATCATGAACTAGGTGACTCTCAGTTTGACTTATCAAGCTAAATCTTTTGGATCACATCAAGACTTGGTCTTTTGATGGTGATTCTTAGGTAAAGGGATCGTCAAATCGTTTAGCCCATGGCGTTTGGGTCTAAACTCTTTGAATCTCTATCACCATAGACTAGCTTTCGCATAGTGGTACAATAGAAGAAACAAGCATCTACAACGTCCTTATTGAACCGTAAGACTCTTAGACAGATGGTTAGTCTTAGCCTAAGAAATCAAACTCTTGTTCATGGATCCGGCTAAGCAAGCACGTGGCGTTCGTGTCAAGCCGCTTGTGGACTTTAGACTAGATGGCCAGACTAGACTAAGCTTTGGGAATGATAAACAAGAAAGAATCTAACTTTATGTTTTAGTTAAGCAAGAAATATAAATCTGAGAGTCCCTTGGTTCTTTCAACCCATCAAAGTCCTAAAAAGACTATTCACAAGCCATTTGAGAAACCTCAAGATCCATAAGGATGAGAGGGTAACTCATCGGCTGCAAGATAATAAAAAACAAGAAAAGGAAGAAGCTTTTAAGAAAATAACACTAAGCTATAAAACTTAAAACTTCAAGATTGCATAAAAATCAAAGCTTTGAACAAGCTTCAATGGTGGAATACAACAATGGTTTTTCGGTTTTTTGAAAGAGAAGACAGCAAAAATAAAAGTAGAAAACGTGATAAAAGGATAAGAGTGGGGGAGAGGTATTTATACACAAAAGAGAAAAAACATAAAACGTGGGACCACTTTCCCGAAATGGTACTATTTTGGACTTTAGCGTTTCGGGCTCAAGTCGTTGTGAGCAAGCCGATATGCTAACTCTTCTGATTCTTCGGTCAGTCTCCATATCGGGCAAGTGTTTCGGGATCATGTTGTGAAGGATCGCCTTCCTTATTACTTCGAATCGGGTACTTCCCGTAGCCTTGCTCCGATATCCGTCTTCATGGCGCCCTCTTGCTGGATCTTCGCTCCGAGGTGTTCCTTTCGGGACTAAGTAGCTGCTACCCGTCGAGGTTCGTCATGCGCTTGTCCATATCGACTTCGGGGTCGTGATCCATGCTCGATATTGCCGGCTCGTCCTCCATTTGTGATCTCCCTCCTTGGTTTCTTCTTCGGACCATCGTGAGAACCTGAGAACACACTCCAAACATGCAAGACTATGCAAAAACCTAACCTAATGCATCTAATCCTAACATGGGTGAAAATGTGATGAAAGCTAAGATGAAAGTGCAAGAATGAAGTCCTAACTAGCATGGAATATGTGTTAAAAACATGCAATTTACAGAGATATCAACACCCCCAAACTTGCCTTTTTGCTTGTCCCAAGCAAAAGCCAATCGGAGGGGTGAGGTTTTAAAAGAAAAGGTGTAAGTTTGAATCCAAAACGCCATTTAAAAGAAATCAACTTAATGTCTATGTTCAGGTTTCTAGGATGCAAGTCGAATTCTACCTATCCAAAAAGCCTTAGCCACATTCATCGCAAAATCGAGCAAAATCAATCCTAACTTAGATGCAAATTTAAATTCCCAATTCCCTGTCACATCCATTAAGAAATTTAAAGCGTGGATCTCATTCATACCTGTCAATCAACTCACTTGGTTCAGGGTAAGGTAACGAGCTAAATATGAACTCGTAGTGCAAACGAGTTAAGTGTTTAAGTGGGATCACTCATGAAAGGAACCTTCTTAATGCAAAATGGTAAGGGTAAAAACCAATGGATGCATACAAGGCTAGACTTCCATCTACCCAGAACATCTATTTCGTTTCCTATCCTAATCTAAACTGCTCCCTCCTAAGCTACCCTTTATTTTGGCATTTCGCCTTATACCCGATATTACTTCTCGATATTACCTTTCCTGGTCATCTTCGGGGGACTTCTTCTTTGTTGGAGATCGGTTTCGGTTTTCTTGCTCCTTTGTTGCGTTCCTTATGTTTTACCTTTGGTGTTGTTGGCCGGGTTTTGACTTTGTTGATTGTCCTTCTTTTGTTTTCTCTTGGAATCGCCTTTTTCTTCTTTTGGTTTCGAGCCTCATTTGTTGCCGCCATCTCTTTATTCGTGTCCTGAAACAAGAGTTTTTGCTCTTGTAAGCAATTTCTCAATTGCTCATATCATTGCAATACTTGAGATATCAATCCATTTTGGGAGATGATTCAATAAGAATACAAAGTTTTGTTTAAGCTAAGCTAAATTGGCAAATTCAAGTAACAAGTAACAATTAAAGACAAAACACAAACTAAAGGAACACTACTAGAGCAATATTATGAAGTTAAGCCTTAATTATCACTAATCAAGCACTAAACAAAGATTAACTACTAAGCAAGATTATCAAATTAACTAAAACAAAACCTAGGGATGGAATCATTGATTTGGGCAATCTAATGGACAACCTTGCAATCATTTAAGCTACTAATCAAGCCATCTCTATGCCTAGAACACTTAATAAAGACTAATCCATGATGTTTGGCACTAATCCCTTTCCTAATCACCCTAATGAACTAATGATGTTTTAGCATTAGATTGATTAGAAAGCATTAATTACAAGTCTAAATAGCATGATAAACACCCTAGGCAACTAATATCTTAGGCTAGGAATGTAAATCTCTTATTAAGTTGGTTCAAGCATTTCATCAAACACTTGGTGGGTGTATGAAATGCTTATGATCCAAATAGCAAAAGATTAGCTATTTGGCATTAAGAACTACTTAATAAGAAGAGAGATGAAAGAATCTATCCTAGATTGCAAGATTGAACCATTAGAAAACCCTAAATCTAACCCATCCCCAAGTTCCTAAAGAACTACTCACTAATCATAGTTAAACCCATCAAATCAAAGATTAGAGAAAGGTTAAACATGATTAGAGAAAGATAAACAAGAAATCTAAGAAAGATATTGCATTAAACTTAAAGATCCAAGCATAAACAAGGTTTTTCCTCAAAGTGGCAAAAAGTTTAAGCTTAGAACAAAGAGAATAAAAGTTGAGATAAAAATTAGGTCTAAAGAGTATTTATAGGAGGGACCCATAAAGCTGATAAAAAAGATTCGTCTGGGTTCAGTTCGACGAGTTCATCGAACCAACTCATCGAACCGAACCCCTGGACGTTTGGTTCGGCGAGCTTCGTCGAACGGCTCCTTAGTCCCTTGGTTCATCTCCTCGCGTCTGGGTACGGTTCGGTGACCTTCATCGAACGTCTTCGTCGAACCAAACCCCTGGAAGATTGGTTCGGCGAGCTTCATCGAACGGATACACCGAACTTACGCCCTGGAAGTTTGGTTCGGCGAGCTTCGTCGAACCAACTCGCCGAACCAGCGCCAGAAGTCTTCTGCTCCATCTTCTTGGTGACTTCTTTCTCCTCCAAGTGCTATGCCATTCTTCTCCAACTCCACAATTGTCTCCATAGCATCCTTAACACCTGATCAAGACTCCAAATGCACCAATATATGCAAGGACTATGCAAAGATATCCTAGAACTCTAAATGATCACAATGCAACACAATGATGCTTAATTAGGCTCCTAAATGATAAGAAACTTACACTAAATGGAGGGAAATATGATGCAAAATATAGACATATCATGTCCCCGTCTGACTCAGTGGTTTTCTCATTTCCCTTTTGATGATGCATGATCAATCGGAATACACCCTCTTTTCCTAGCCTAACCAGCAATATCGGCCTCTAACTTCGGTATCAAGCCGTTTCAGCATCTATACCACTTAACCTAGTGTTGACTCGAGATGTGAGCCAACGTCTACATGGAAATCTAACCTTGTCGATCTAAACCCAACAATTTTTGCCTAAGAAGATTCAAAAATGGTGCAAAGGCCTCACATGCTCTCACAAAAGTGTTTATGGCTTAAAACAAAGGTTTGGGCTTAGGGTATGGTCTGGTACTTGGACTAGCAGAAGAGTGGTAAAAAGGAAAGAGAGTCCAAGTGAAATCTATGAGTTGATCGACAGACAAGAATGAGATAATTAGATTTTCATTTTAACAATTCAAGTTCAATAGGGAAACGGTTCAAATCGCAATGCATCAAGCTAAAACAGAATTTCACAAGACAAATTCCAAATGTGGTGCTGCCTTAAGCTCAGTCTAATTCCAAATGCATCAAACAAAAAAGAACTAAGGCATTGAATTCATAACTTAAAAAAGGCTATTTACAAGGATTCATCATACTTAACACCCTATGCGAATGCTTATGAATCCTAAATGAATGCATCTAGACTCAATCCTAATATGGAAATGCAACTACATGAATCTTTTTGTGGGGTAAATTTTCAAAAAATTTCAATTTTTTGTGTGTTTTCTATGCAAATCTGATGAATGCATGATGTCTAATCTATGTGAGTGCAGTACTACATACTCTCCCAAACTTAAATCACACAGTCCCTCTGTGATAGAAGAAATGAAGAATATGGTCCTAGGAAAAATGTAAAATTTCAAGCAAAATGCGAAATGCAAAAAGAAAGAAAATGCTTATGTACAGTAATTTGGAGTGGTACCTCATTGCTCAGTGTGATGTGAGGACGTGGTGTCCTCACTGGTTGAGAAGGAAGGGTTGTCCGATTCCGGTATCGGGAAATTGCTCGCACGTCTCTTCCTCGATATGCCTTCTTCCTGGCAGGAATGCCTTCCTGGATTACTCAGCTCGTGCTCCCTTGGCAGGAACGAGAAGGAATGCCTCTCTTGAAGCATTTGGCTGTCTGCTTCGTCATACTCTTCTTCTCCTTCTTCTCCTTGTTCTCCGGATGACATATCGGCTTCAAGCCGTGGTGATGACGTCGACCCCTTCAGCTTCGAGGTGAGCGACTTGATCTGGCCTTTCAGACCCTTTACGTGTCCTTTAATCCCTTTCACCGTGGAGACCAATTTTCTGATAGAGAGATCTTGCCATTTGCAGTACCGCTGGAGTACGTTGATCCGATCGTGAGTCGTCTTGAGGGTTCGGTACGTTGCACTTGTGATTGGGTCGAAATGGTAACGATCCGCTCCGTAGAGAGGGAAACCATACTCGTCCGTAGGGTCCTCGTAATCGTCTTCATCTCCTTCTTCCTCTGGAGCGACCATATCGGCTTCCTCCCGATATTCTTCCTCGTAGTCTCCATAGAAGTCAGCTCCATAGGGAAAAAGATGCTCGTCCTGCGGCTCGAAATCCAGATGCTGAGGTTCCCTTATTGTAGTAAGGTACGGGTTGGGCAGGAACATCACGGCTGCTCTGTTTGAAGGAAGGGTGAACTGATATCGGTGTCCATGTCGATATGGCTTCCCGAGAAACTGACACTTCTTCAAATAGTCGACGTCTATCCAGCGAATCCCGTGCGTTGGCTCCTCGAGATCGGCACCAGCTCCCTTTAGGATGGCAGATACGACTCCTCCACAGCCTACTTGAGGCCTTTTACTTGGTGTGGAGATCATCCACGACTTGTAGTGGAGAAGCTCCTTGAGCAATATCGTGATCAAGCCGGTGCTCCGTCTGCTTCCTTTCAGCTCCCTCCCATTTCAGGTCTCTTGAATAATCTCCACCAGGCCGTCATCCATTATCTCCAGCTCTTTGGTCAGGACAGCTCCACATTCCTTTCTTGCGAAGAATGTATGTGCAATGGCTCTTTGCACATACCTCAAGGCTGGGTGCCTTATCCTGGTGCTCTTGTTTACTTCGGGCTTATAAGTGCCTACCCCAATGTGCCCCCACAGTGCCTCCAGCTCCTCCCTTTCGATGTTAAGGGTCATCTCTCGCATATCGCCTTGGCTGAATCCGAATATCGACTCGAGATCCCGAAATGACATTCGGTGTGTCTCGCTTCCATATTTAAAACGGATACCCGTCGCCATCTTCCTCTGGAGTCTCCTCTCCAAAGGCATAGAAGGTCACCTCCAGTGTTGCCAGAAACTGGAAAGTTGCTTCGTCACGAGACGCGTAGGCGTTCTCCATGAATTTCCTCAGACCCATCACGTTGATGCTTGCTCCGAGGTCACACAAACAGTTATCAAAGGTGATTCCTCCGAGTGTGCATGGCAGAGTGAACGACCCTGGATCTTCGAGCTTCTTTACTACTAAGGCTTCTTCCTTAGGTTTCTCTTGACGAGTTGCTGCATTCCTCCCTATTTTTGCCATTGCATCTGCATAGAGCTTATCCTTCAAAGCTACTAGGAAATATGGAATGGGCTTGGTCTCGTCGGCATTGCTGAAGAGATCTTCAACTTTCTTCAATTTTTCGATTAATTCGGCCTCTTGTTCCTCTATGAGACGCTTCTTATGCTTATGGGGGTATGGCATTGGCGGTTTGTAGACTCGCAGGAATGGTGCTTTCTCTTCAGGGATCGCTAAATTTTTAGAACTCCCTCCCCTTCTTAGGATGTCGATGTCCGCATCGACTTGAGCCCGTTTTAGAGAAGTGATTTCGGGTAGATCCCGTTTTTCCTCATCCAAAGTGGCGATCATTTGGCAATACTCTTTTGGATTCATTACGGATTTACCAGGAAGGTTGCTTGTTTGGCTTGTAGATGCAATGCCTTTGTTGTTTTCAAGTGTCTTTACACGAGCGGTCAAAGCTTCAATCTTCCCGGATAGTTCCGTGTGAACACCATCAATCTTGTTATGCACTTCAGCAAAACGTTTGTGTATATCCGCCTGGATATGTGTTTGACCTTGGAGAAGTTGCTTGAGAGTTCCTTCCAAGTCACAGCCAGCTTGAGCATTTGGGTTTCCTTGTTGTTGTGGGAAGCCGGGAGGTGCACCGGCTTGTTGTCGTGGCGGGTAGCCGTTTCGATTCTGGAACCGCGGTACATAGCCTTGTTGATTTGTGTATGACACGAATTGTTTTGCTCCTCCTCCTTGTTGCTGAGGGTAGGTCTGCTCTTGAGGATTTGCGACGTTCGTGCTTCTGTAGGAAAGGTTGTTGTTGGGTCTCCAATTGTTATACCCTCCTTGAGCGTTGATGTAGTTAACATCTTCATACTGAATGTCCTCCCCATCTTGGACTTGAGTGAGTTCTTCCACAAAATGAACTTCCTTTTGGGTTTGGACAAGTAGTCACTTGTCAAGCTTCTCATTGAGCTCTTTGATCACTTCTCGGCTTCCATCTACTTCTTCTTTGGAACCACGGTTGGATCTGTCATAGTCTTCGTGGTAGGAGGAGTCACTCTGAGCTAAGTTTTCAACTAACTCGAGACCGTCTTCAACGTCTTTTGCTAAGAAATTTCCATTGCTCGCCGTATCGAGCAGCATCCAAATCTTGGGAATGACACCTCGATATAGTGTACTGAGGAGTGATTCTTGGCTGAATCCATGGTGAGGGCATTGAGTGGTGTAACCCTTTGATAGCATGCATATTTTACCCATTTTTACCTTAATAAGTGAGTGCTTTAATAAGCATTTTACTAAGGTATTAATGTATATTTAGTAGTTTTCGAGTATTTGTGTGTTCAAGACTCTTTTCAGGAAATCTTAGGAAAAAGGGAGCAAAACAGAGCAAAACGGACATTTTCGAAACATGAGCTTTTTGACAGAAGTTTAGCACAAGAAGGAGACTTTCCCACCACGGGATCGAGCTGAATTTTGGTGACAAGATAGCCTGAACTACTACCTTTCACGTTGAAGTGGTTTGAGGCCAATCCCACGGTTGAATCTCAAGTTACGAAGCAAGCAAGAAGGCCTGTCAGACACATCCTCAGAGGAAGGATGGCTGCGCCAGGAAAGTTCAGAAGGCCAATGGCCGGCCCATGAATCCACGGTGGCGCGGCCGAGACAAGTAACATTCCCGAGCCCATTAACAAACCCAAAACAAGCCCGATGACCACCAAACTCGGTGGAACCCTAAGTCACGCCTAAGAGACCCTAGAGGCCTATAAATACTCGCTGCTACTTTTATTTTAAGGAGAGTTCAGATTTAGCCACCAAGACCCTAACCTAGAAGAGCGCCGCCGCTAAGAAGCAAGAGAAGAGGAGTGAAAGCCGTCTTCTTCACTTCCCAACCTCGTCGCCTCATTCGATACTCTCTTTCATCTCTTTTCTGCACTTCCTTTGCATTATTATCAAACCTTTTCTTTTCAGACCTTTTGTGATTTCTTTTACCAATTGCAATGATAATGAATTTCACATCCATGTTTGAGTAGTCTCATAGTTGGGTTTCGCAGGGGGTTTCTCAAAGGATTTTATGGTTTGATTCGATTAGGTTGTTAGATCGTAGGTAGTATGCTTTTCACTGTTCTCGTTTGGATTCTTTCTTATTGCGTAATCTTTGACTGGCCACTTAAGGATCGATTGTAGGATCATTAGAAGCGCGTGAGCGCTGAATCTATTGGCCGGACATAGTTTTAAACGAGCAGGTACCGAAGGATGCTTATGCATATCGGCAGTGCACTGTGAGCTTCATTGAACTTAATCTTATAGCTGATCTTGCTGTGAAGTCGCTACCGAAGGGGAGCGAACGAGCAGTTTAGGTTTAGGTGTTTGGTTTTCCGAAAGGGGGATCCGACCACTTTCGTGTTTGAGCTTAAGAACCAGTAGAATTGATTTGCCTACGTCAAGTGTTTCAATCATAGAATCATTTCGTAAAACACCCGAGAGATCCCTGAAACCCGGCGTTCCGTCTTATAGCTTTCCAAACCCTCTTGATTTTCGTTTCGTTACTAAACCATCATCCCTAAGACCAATCTTTAATCCGGTCATTTTATTTGGTTTTCTGTTTTGGTGATTTGCTTGAAGCATCATAGTCTCTGTGGTTCGACACCCTAAATACTACAACGCACATCTGTGCACTTGCAGGCAATAGGGTTATAAATTTAAAACTCGAAAACAGACTCTAAAACCTGTTGCATCA
>JAHZTW010000001.1:236106212-236127429 GCA_020283515.1 Alliaria petiolata
CGAGAGCCAATGGTGAAATAGAGAATACCGTCTTTCGGATGTGATTTCCTTCCTCTCTTGTATGTCAGCTGAACCGAAGCTAAAAAATCTTGAGCGAGTCCCTTGTAGGTGGGTCGATCAATTTCCATGAAGGTCCTGAGCCTTACCTTATCCGAGTACCACGTGACATCCTCGGTGATGCCCAACGCATCTAAAGCGGAGTAGTCGATCTTCAAGGTTGTTCTTATATCCATCTTCTTCTTCTCCTTCAAATAATCAATGTTCGGGTCCATTGGTGTTACGTGTTCTTGCTGTCGCGAAGAACCCCTTGAAGAGCTTAGTTGCTCTCTATACTTCGAACGTATCTCGTAGTTTCGATCGGAACTCATTGTACCTTGCAAAATAAAAACAAAAACTCGACCAAGCATGTGAATTTGATGTGCCATATAGATTCTCAAGTGCAATGATATACAAGACATATACCAAGAGTTTGCAAGACTAAGACTAATCGAGTAATTGCATAAATTTCAAGATCAATTTGGTACTCACACCCTATTTTCGGATTTTTGGGATTCTAAACCAAAAATTTTCCAATAAATCGATTTTGTCAACTTATTATCATCAAACTTTGATCTCTAAGTGATATCTAGCATGAATCAAGTCCAAACCAAGCAATTCGTCCAATAATATCTCCAAAAATCGATACCTAGCTCGGAGTGGTGTGGCCGCGAGAGCGACCAGGCGTGGCGCGGCCACTGGTCTTCTGAGGATTTGTGGCGCGGCCATCCTTCTTCTGGGAATGTGTCTGACGGGCCTTCTTCCTTCCTTCGTAACTTGAGATCCAACCGTGGGATTGAACTCAGATCATCTTGGCATAAAAGACAGCTGGAAGGGCTATCTTGTCTCCAAATATGAGCTTGATCTTGTGGTGGGAAGGTCGTCATCTGATGCTGAACTTATGGCTCTGAGCACATGTCCTTGAAGTTCCCGTTTTGCTCCAAAATGTGTCCTTTTTGTCCAATTTTCCTGAAATGACTCTTAAGACTAGGAAACGTGGAAATCACTTTAAAACCGTTGAAAACCGGGTTAAAACACTTATAAATGATCTTGAAATAATAGGTTTTAGGAGTAAAATATGAGTGTTATCAGGTACTATTTTGGACTTTAGCGTTTCGGGCTCAAGTCGTTGTGAGCAAGCCGATATGCTAACTCTTCTGATTCTTCGGGCAGTCTCCATATCGGGCAAGTGTTTCGGGATCATGTTGTGAAGGCTCGCCTTACTTATTACTTCGAATCGGGTACTTCCTGTAGCCTTGCTCCGATATCCGTCTTCATGGCGCCCTCTTGCTGGATCTTCGCTCCGAGGTGTTCCTTTCGGGACTAAGTCGCTGCTACCCGTCGAGGTTCGTCGTGCGCTTGTCCATATCGACTTCGGGGTCGTGATCCATGCTCGATATTGCCGGCTCGTCGAGAAAGTGCCTAAGAGCCTTAAGAGAATCAGAACATTCATAGAGGCGGAGTCTGGTCAATACGTGAGGAGTTTTAGACGCCACCCAATCCGAACCAGAAGCAAGAAACCAAGTCTGCGGGTATGGCGATATCAAGGAAAACTCACGGAAGTGTACGTGCGAAGAGTGACTGGAAATCGTGGATCCCAACAGTTCCACCTTCTCCTGTTGTTTTGCATAATATCTCGCACCTTCCGGAGATTTATACGGTAACCCGAAACACTCTAAACCTCACCAATAAAGGCCTTTATGCACCTAAACTCGTTGAACCTAGCTTAATTTCCCTTGATAATGATCACGCCAATATTAATATTACTTAGAGAGCTAGTTGACTGTAATCTGGTATTTAGATAGTGAAAGCTTCATAAAGGACTAGTGTTGAAGTAACTATAGTGAGAATTTTTTAGGCTTAGTTTGGATAGACTTGTTCGATGACTTATGGTTTAGAAGGACGGTCGCTGAGTTTTTGCTAGTTCCCATATTTTCAAACCTCTTTCCGAGATTTTATCTGCGTTTTGTTTGAGGACAAACAAAAGTTTAAGTCTGGGGGAGTTGATAACACTCATATTTTACTCCTAAAACCTATCATTTCAAGATCTCTTACAAGTGTTTTAACCCGATTTTCAACGGTTTTAAAGTGATTTCCACGTTTCCTAGTCTTAAGAGTCATTTCGAGGAAATTGGAAAAAAGGACACATTTCGGAGTAAAACAGGAACTTCAAGGACAAGTGCTCGGAGCCATAAGTTCAGCATCAGACGACGACCTTCCCACCACAAGATCAAGCTCATATTTGGAGACAAGATAGCCCTTTCAGCTGCCTTTCATACCAAGGTGGTTCGAGTCCAATCCCACGGTTGGATCTCAAGTTACAAAGGAAGCAAGAAGGTCCGTCAGACACATCCTCAGAAGAGGGACGACCGCGCCGCAGATCTTCAGAAGACCAGTGGCCACGCCACGCCTGGTCGCTCACGTGGCCAGACCATTTCGGCCCGTCCCGAGCCCGTTTGCACTTATTCGATATTTCCCGAGGTTAAAACACGAAGCCCACTTTCTGAAGACGGGAGAGCCTATATAAGGAGGCCTTAGGGTATCACAAAGGGCGTGACTTAACACAGAGCTGTTCCAGAAACACTTTTCACGCCGCCGGAGAGAGAGAGAGAGAGAGAGATCGACGGCCCTGGAGTTGAAGACCTCGAGAGAGATTTTTTCTGCAGCCGCCACCTTTCCTTCCTTCTCCTTTCATCTTTGGTTCTTAGTTCTTGGTTTTTCAATACTTTTAGAAGATCT
Source organism: Alliaria petiolata (assembly GCA_020283515.1). Taxonomy (NCBI): domain Eukaryota; kingdom Viridiplantae; phylum Streptophyta; class Magnoliopsida; order Brassicales; family Brassicaceae; genus Alliaria; species Alliaria petiolata. The sequence continues at coordinate 236,108,988 of JAHZTW010000001.1, forward strand.
CTTCATCTTGATTTCCTTTGAAGAAGTTTTCTAACTCTATTTTTTATTCAATACAATTCGCATCTTTCTTATCTCGAAGATGTCTCTCGTTCCCATGAACGAGTAGTCATCTAGTTGGGTTTTTAAGGGAGTTTTCAAAGGGGTTTAATCATGGATCGATTTCGCTAGGTTGATAGAGATAGAGTTTTTTTTAGGTATCTTCGTTTATGTCTTGCTCTTATTGCATGTTTGCTTCTCTCATCAATTAGCAACTGATTCCAGGATGATTAGATACACGAACATGTGGTCTATCGTCTGGATCTAGAGGTTAACGAGCGGATCACACCGTAGGATGCTTAGGCAAATCGACGGACCGCACCGCGAGTGTTTACAAATAGGTGAATGATATGTATGCGCGGTTGTCTTGCATCGTGGGATGAGAACTCATATCTGCGGGGCAAGGAAAACGTAGGTGGCTAGATCCGCGAAGGCGGGGGTAGTCATAGTCGACCGTTTCAACTTAAGAACCTAACCCATTAAATCATTTAGAACCTATTCTATTGCTTGTTAGATCCGATCCATGAACCCCGAAGAATACCCCTGGACCCAACGCCTTTTATCTATTGATTTACAACCGTTTATTTCTATTCTGCTGCTTGATATCACCACTGCAAACCGTGACTCACATCATCCCCCAACTTCCCTTTTGGTTTAAAGAAGTTAGAAATCTTAGGACTTTCGCAAAACAATAATCTCTGTGGATTCGATCCCTTAATATACTACTCTGATTACTGTGCACTTGCAGCTATCTTAGGGGTAAAACTTGAAGTATCAAACCCCACCGCATCACATTTGCCCGTGGAACATGAGTACAAACCTCTATGGGCCATCAAGATCCTGAACTTTGATATCAAAACGGCTCAAGAAAAGAGGTTGATAAACCTCCATGACTTAGAAGAAACTCGGTTGGAAGCATTTGAGAGCTCTCAGATCTACAAAGAGAAAACCAAGGCCTTCCACAACAAGAAGCTCAAGCCGAAACAGTTTGCACCAGGAGACCAAGTGCTGCTGTACAACTCAATATTGAGGCACTTCCCTGGAAAACTAAAGTCTAGATGGTCCGGTCCATTCACAATCAAGAAAGTTCTACCGTATGTAGCCGTGACACTCGAAGGAAAAGAAGGAAGTGACTATACAGTCAATGGCCAAAGACTCAAGCCATACTTGGCAAGTGAGAAGTACCAGATAGGAGAGAAGACTTCGGTCCACCTCCAAGACCCCAACATCGCCTAAACGGCTAAGAAAAGTCAAACTATGTGACTCAAAACAAATGCTCTTGGGAGGCACCCCAAGCTTATCCTTTTTATCAATTTGTAGTTTTTCTTTCTTACTTTAACGTTATCAAGAGTTTGTAGGTGGAACTAATGATTGAAGAGTGAACATGCATGATTTCGGGCTGCCATAACGGAAAGAACACTGGAAAGGGTGATCATTACGGTGTTGAATTTGGAGCACATGCCAGCATGAAGGGTCATATCCTCATATATCGGACATGACTCATGGCTAAAACCGTGACAGAAGGTCGAACTGGTTTATGCATCGGATTCAGTCCGTGATGGTTAACCCCGATAAGAGCATGACCCGTCTGAATGACCCACTCCACCTTAGCACATCCATATCGGATTCGCACAACGGTCACAGACCGATGTGACCGTAGGTACTCTCTATCCTCTTAAACCAACCCCTCTTGTACTCCTGGCATTCTGGTTGCCTCCTTTTGAACTTTTGTTACGCAGAGACTATGTAATTTGAGTTTGAGGGAAGGTTATTTGTATAACATGTGTTTTGTTTTCTTATTTTCTATTTACATCCTTGAGTCTCATGCATAAGAAAAACCCAAAAATTTTAAATTTTTGCAACCATTTAGATGCATTTTCATAATAGGATTGAGTCTAGATTGCATCCATATAGGATTCATAGCATTTGCATAGAGTGTAAATTGTAGACTATCCTTGTAAATAGCCATTTTTAAGTCATGAAGTCAATGCCTTGGTTCTTCTTTGTTTAATGCTTTCCGAATTAGACCGAACTTAAGGCAGCACAACATTTGGAATTCGTCCTGTAAAATTCAGTCTTAGCTAATGCATTGTTATTTGAACCATTTCCCTATTGAACTTGAACCGTAAATACTGAAAATTAAATTATCTTGTTCATGCTTATTCATCAGCTCATAGATTTCACTTGGACTTTCTTCTTCCTTTATACCACCCTTTGCTAGTCTAAGTACCAGACCACAACCAAACCTTAACCTTTGTTTTAAACCATAAACACTTTTGTGAGCATATGTGAGGCCTTTGCATCATTTTTGAATCTTCTTAGGAAAAAAGTGTTGGGTTTAGGCTGACAAGATTAGATTCTCATGTAGACGTTGGCTCACAACTCGAGTCAACAATAGGTTAGGTGGTTAACAAAGGAAAACAGCTTGATACCGATATACTTAGCCGTTATCACTGGGTGGACTAGGAAGGGTGAGTTCTGATTGTTTATTAAATGAAGGAGAAGGAAGGAAGAGAAGATCATTGAGTCAGACGGAGAGACATAACATGAGATGGTGGCTACAAATGTTCAAAACAAAAAGAAGAAAAAGGCGATTCCAAAGAAGAAAAGAAAGCCAAAATATCAAAGTCAAAACCGGCCAACAACACCAAAGGTAAAACACAAGGAACACAACAAAACGAGCCAAAAGAAAAGCCGAAACCGATATCCACCAAAGAAGAAGTCCCCCGATGTGACCAAAGAAGGTGAAACGAGGAGTGAAAATGGGTACAAGGCGAAATGCCTCCGAAAAGGGTAGGTTATGAAGGGAATGCACATATTAGAATAGGGTAGAAAACAACTAGGTGCTTGGGTATATGAGAATTTATCCTTGTATGCATCGGTTAGTTTTTACCCTTAGCATTTTGCATTAAGAAGATTCCTTCATTGAGTGATCCCATCTAAACACAACCTGTTCGCACTACGAGTTCATCTTTAGCTCGTGACCGGTCCCTTAACCAAGTGAGCTGACTGATGAATGATATGTCTATATTTTGCATCATTTTAGCATCCATTTAGTATAAGTTTCTCATCATTTAGGAGTCTAATATAGCATCATTGTGTTGCATTGTATCATTTAGAGTCCTAGAGTGTCTTTGCATAGTCCTTGCATGTTTTGGTGCATTTGGAGTCTTGATCAGGTAACATGGATGCTGTGGAGGCAACAATGGAGTTGGAGAGGAATGGCACATCACTTTGAAGAGCAAGAAGTTGCCAAAAAGATGGAGAAGAAGAATCCTGAAGAAGTTTCGACCAGAAGTTTCGACGTAGCTGACCGAAACTTCTCTCCAGGACGATGTTTCGACCAGAAGTTTCGACGTAGCTGGCCGAAACTTTCCTCCAGGGTGAAGTTTCGACGAGTAGTTTCGGTGAACCTCGTCGAAACTTATCCAGACGCGTGAAGATGATCGACGCTTGAAGACCCGTTCGACGACTCTGTTCGACGAAGCTTCGTCGAAACTTTCCTCCAGGGTGAAGTTTCGACGAGTATGTTCGACGAACCTCGTCGAAATTCTCCCAGACGAATCTTCTTTGTCTACCCTTTGGGTCCCTCCTATAAATACTCTTTAGACCTAATTTTTTATCCCAACTTTTATTCTCTTGTTCTTAGCTTAAACTTTTAGCCACCTTGGGCAAATACTTTGTTTAAGCTTGAATCTTTTGAGTTTAATGCATTATCTTTCTTAGATTTCTTGTTTTATCTTTCTCTAATCATGTTTAACCTTTCTCTAATCTTTGATTTGATGGGTTTAAGTATGGTTAGTGAGTAGTTCCTTAGAAACTTGGGGATGGGTTAGATTTAGGGTTTTCTAATGGATTAATCTTGCAATCTAGGATAGATTCTTTCATTCTCTCTTCTTATTAAGTGATTCCTAATGCCAAATAGCTAATCTTTGCTATTTTGGATCATAAGCATTTCATACACCCACCAAGTGTTTGATGAAATGCTTGAACCAACTTAATAAGAGATTTACATTTCTAGCCTAAGACATTAGTTGTCTAGAGTGTTTATCATGCCATTTAGACTTGAATTTAATGCTTGTTGATTATCCTAATGCTAAAACATCATTAGTTCATTAGGGTGATTAAGAAAGGGATTAGTGCCACACATCATGGTTTAATCTTGTTTAAGTGTTCTAGGCATAGGGTTAGCTTCATTAGTTGCTTAAATGATTGCAAGGTTATCCATTTAGTCTCCCAAATCAATGATTCCATCCCTAGGTTTCGTTTTAGTCAATTTGATAATCTTGCTTAGTAGTTAATCTCTTGTTTAGTGCTTGATTAGTAGTAATTAAGGCTTAATTTGATATTATTGCTCTAGTAGTGTCTCTTCTAGTTTGTACTTTGCTTTGAATTGTTGCTTGTGACTTGCATTTACCATTTTAGCTTAGCTTAAACTTAACTTTGTATTCTTATTGAATCATCTCCCAAGATGGATTGATATCTCAAATATTGCAATGATATGAGCAATTGAGAAATTGCTTGCAAGACCTAAAAAGTCTTGTATCAATTTGGCGTCGTTGCCATATTGGGATTGATTGATCTTTAAGATTTGAGTTTAGTTTGAGACTAAGTAATCCTTTTGTGTTATTGACCATCTACTTTTCTAGATTTCAGTTTTCCTTGCATGCATTTGAGGTCAAAAGGGGACAACTTCCAAGGCTCTCAAGAGATTGATCAGTTGGAAAGGGTTGCTAGGATTGCAAGAAGGGAAGCTGCAAGGATAGAGAGGTTGAAAATGGAAGAACAACAAAGGGATCAAGCTCCTCCAATGAACATGGCGCAAGCACCAAGGGGGAATGGAAACCCCTTACATGCGCCAAGACTAGGGAGGACTATTGGGGCTGGAGATGCTCCAAATATACATCAAAATCGCTATGGTATCAATCCTCCACCGGTTCAAAACAATACTTTTGAAGTGAAGCCAGCTTTCATCTCTATGGTTCAACAAGACAAGTTCCATGGGTTGCCAATGGAGGATCCTCTAGATCACTTGGACAACTTTGATAGAGTTTGTGGCTTATTCAAGATGAATGGTGTGAGTGAGGATGCCTTCAAGCTAAGACTATTTCTCTTCTCTCTTGGGGATATAGCAAGGCAATGGGAGAAAACTTTGCCTTAAGGTACCATCACTACATGGGATGAGTGCAAGAAAGCTTTCCTATCTAAGTTCTTCTCCAACTCTAGGACCGCCAAGTTGAGGAATGAGATCTCTAGCTTCACTTAAAAGATCAATGAGTCCTTCAATGAAGCATGGGAAAGATTCAAGGGCTACACAATGCAATGCCCTCATCATGGTTTCACACAAGAGTCTCTACTAAGCACCATCTATAGAGGTGTTCTACCAAAGATAAGAATGCTTCTTGATACCGCAAGCAATGGTAATTTCTTGGGCAAAGATGTTGAAGATGGTTTGGAGCTAGTAGAGAATCTTGCCTTGAGTGATGGTAATTACAATGAAGACTATGATAGAGCTCCAAGGGGAGGTGATTTTGATGTTCACAAGAGGGAAATGAAGTCTCTATATGACAAGATGGACAAGCTCATGTCTTCTTCCCAAAGGCATGTACATTTTGTTGAAGAGAATGAAGAGGAATGTGGTGATCAAAGTGAATACCAAGAGGGTCAAGAGATGGTAAATTTCGTGAGTGGCCAAGGAGGATACAACAACAACTATAACAACAACTATAAGGGGAAAAACAACCTCTCTTATAGGAGTACTAATGTGGCCAATCCCGAAGACCAAGTCTACCCTATATAAGCTACTAAAGGGAAACCCTTTGTGAACTACAACAATCAACAAAAAGGTTATGCACCAAGGTTTCACTACCAAAGAGGAAACCAAGGCAACTTTGGAGGGCAAAAGTTCAACCAAAGCAATGCTCCACCGGGATTTAGTCAAGCTTCACAAGGTCCTCCACAAGATAATGTTCAGCTTATGCTTCAACAAATCCTACAAGGACAAGCCAATAGTGATGCTAATATGGGAAAGAAGATTGCTGAAATTAACACAAGGATGGATTCTTCACTTAATGAGCTTGCTACTCAAATTGGTGGTTTTCAACAAAAGTTCAAGCAACTTGAAAAAGGCAAGGCTTCTAGCTCCAACTCTCAAGGTACTCTACCGGGAAAGTGTGAAGCAAATCCCAAGGAATACATCAATGTCATTACTTTGAGAAGTGGAAAGGAGTTGCCTCCAAGGACAAGTCATTTGATCAATGAGGACATTGAGATTCAAGATGGGGAGGATAGCTTTGAAAAAGATCAAGATGCTATAACTTTTGATGATGTGTATATTGCAAAGAGCAAGGAAGTGGTAAAGGAAAAGCCAAAGGAGGATGTGCACAAGAAGGAGCCAAGATTTGTTCCTCCACCTTACAAGCCTAAGCTTCCCTTTCCCGGGAGGTTTAAGAAACAATTGGTGGAGAAATACAAGGCTATGTTTGACAAGCAAATCAAGGACATTGAGCTCAATATGCCTTTGATGGATGCCTTTATGATGATTCCTCAATATGCTAAGTTTTTGAAAGATGCCGTGGCACAAAGAGCTAAGGATATCCAAGGAGTCATGCTAGTTTCTCAAGAGTGTAGTGCTATAATCCAAAGCAAGGTGATACCAAAGAAGCTTGGAGACCCCGGTTCTTTCACTATACCATACGCCCTAGGTCCTCTTGATTTTGAAAATTGCTTGTGTGATCTTGGAGCTAGCATCAACCTTATGCCCTATTCAATTGCAAAGAAGCTTTGTTTCACTAAGTACAAAGAGTGTGGAATCTCCTTGATACTTGCGGATAGAAGTGTGAGGATGCCTATTGGAGTGCTTGAGGATTTGCCTATCAAGGTTAGCAACTTCATCATTCCCACAGATTTCATGGTACTCAAGATGGATGAGGAGCCAAAGGATCCTTTGATTTTGGGAAGACATTTCCTAACTACAGCTGGTGCTATCATTGATGTGAGGCATGGGAAGATTAGTTTGCATCTTGGAAAAGGGGTTGAGTTGAAGTTTGACATAAAGGAGACTTTGAGGAAGCCCACCATTGATGGTCAAGTGTTCTACATAGAGACTATGGATGAGCTAGCCGATGAGTTGCTAGAGGAACTAGCTCAAGAGACCATCTTGGTGTTGCTCTCACCAAACCACATGGAGAAAGTATAGGAGAGCTATTGGTTACTCTTTGAGTGATATCAAGGGTATATCTCCTATGCTTTGTACTCATAGGATTCACCTTGAAAATGAAAACACTTCCTCAATTGAACATCAAAGAAGATTAAACCCAAACCTTAAGGAAGTGGTGAAGAAGGAAATCTTAAAACTCTTGGAAGCTAATGTGATTTACCCTATTAGTGACAGCACTTGGGTTTCTCCTGTGCATGTTGTCCCTAAGAAAGGTGGAATCACTGTGATTAAGAATGATAAGGATGAATTAATACCAACTAGAACCATCACCGGCCATAGGATGTGTATTGATTATCGAAAACTCAATGCTTCTACTAGGAAAGATCATTTCCCTCTTCCTTTTATTGATCAAATGCTTGAGAGATTCGCTAACCATCCCTTCTATTGTTTCCTTGATCGATATAGTGGGTTTTTCCAAATACCCATTCATCCTAATGATCAAAAGAAGACTACTTTCACATGCCCTTATGGTACCTTTGCATATCGAAGGATGCCATTTGGGTTATGTAATGCTCCAGCCACCTTTCAAAGGTGCATGATGAGTATCTTCTCCGATCTTATTGAGGAAATGGTAGAGGTGTTTATGGATGACTTTTCTGTGTATGGTGCCTCTTTTTCTGCATGTATTTCTAATCTTTGCAGGGTTCTACAAAGATGTGAGGAGTCTCACTTGGTGCTCAATTGGGAAAAGTGTCACTTCATGGTAAACCAAGGGATTGTGTTGGGNAATTACAAATCTACCCCTGGACGAAAAATCCCCTTCTATAAATAGTTTTCAGGCATTGTTTAGCCAATCACCTTATCATTATTTTCTGTTTTTGAGACTTAGAGAGAGATTGATCCTGAGCTTTGTTTAGACACTGATGGTGTCGATCGACACCCTTCGCGGATCATACCAGAAGGTGTCTCAAATACCGAAACCCCATCATATGCTATCAACCAGCTGCCTTCACATCCTATAGCCCATACACCTCGACGGAAGCAAAGGTATGCATTTCCTGGAATAAATTCCAAACCTCCTGATCATCTCAATAAGAGTTTTAAAAATTCAAAGGATGCTGCACACTTATCAAAGCCACGAGATTCTCGTAGAGGGCTTGGTATTTCTTTCGATAATGCTGCAGGAAAAAGTAGTATCCCACCTGCTGCTGTCCCTCATTTCCTTGGAAGATCTCATGCACCTACTGCGTACACACCACCATGGATGAGGAGACATTCATCTGGGAAGCATTCAATGCTACCCTCTGATCCACCCAACGCTTAAACGCGTGAACAGTCAAGCTATTGACGTTAAACGAGCGCTGAGTGGGAGGCAACCCACTAAGGTACGTTTTTCTTTTTCATTTTTTTGGTTTTACTAATTATTTCTTTGGCTGATTCTAAAAAAAAAAAAAAGAAGGATCGGTTATGCTCAGTGTCGATCGACACCCCTTAGTGTCGATCGACACCCAGCGAGGATACGGGTAAGTTCTTCAAAACCCGAGACTTCTTCTTTGTTTCTTCATTCTTTTTCAAAACCGTGCTTTGAGAGTTTTTTCCCCCAAAATCCCAAATTCTCATTTCTTCACCGAATTGAGTGATTCAAAACTCTAATCCGTGCGGATTCTTGCCCTTTTTCATATTCCATAGTCAATTCATTCGATCTACCAAGGTATGTTCTTCAAATCTCCCATTTTCAATTTTCGACCTAAGGTGAAAATTTTCGAAATGAGCCTATTTAGCTTGATTTCTTTGTTGAATGATGCTTGTTTAGGTTGTATAACACGATTCCAACCATTGCCCAACTGATTTTCACACTTTAAATTGGACAATTTGAAATTTTCGAATTTGGAAATTAATGATGCATATTGTCAAATTTTGGAGTTTTTCTTGGGTTTTATGGTCTCGACTAGGTCGATTGACGATATGGGGATTTTTAAGAATGCTAATTGTTGTTGCATATAGCCACAATCGTCGGTTTTGGTTCGGAATCAAAATCCGCGCAAGGTGTCGATCGACACCATGTGTGTCGATCGACACCCGACCCGAACTGACATTTTGTTCTTCATTTCTTCAATGGTGGATTTGATTTTGGTTTAATTTTTCTTTGCAGATGCCTCCTAGGACTAAGAGACCACGGGAAACCGATGCTGAAGCCTCAGGAACTGCAAATGACGAGGCAATTCCGGCTCTTCCTCCATGGCCTAAACCTGAAAAGGTGAAGGTTCGTGTTACAAGACGATGGGACGAGTCACCAGCTGCAGAGGTGGCAAAGGACGTGTGCATTTACAGAGATATCAGCGAGACATGGGACGATTACTCCAACTCGTTTTGCATGTGAGAAGACGATGAACGCGCTAGGAATCAAGGATGACATCTTGTCCTCTATGAGCAGAATTGGGATGGGCACCATAGCGACGAAGCAGTTCGATCTCTATCCAGACCTAGTCCGCCAGTTCATTGCCACAGACAGGGTCTACTATTGGAACGAGATCAACAGGAATGCTCTGGAAGGGACATTGACATTCCTCATCCGCGGAATCAGATACCACATTTCCCTTCCAGACCTTTGTGGGATCTATGGATTCGACGACGAGCATGCCACTGGAGTCTCTCTTCAGACTCAGCTTCCAGATAACCAGAACTTCTGGTTGCACTTCGGGAATGGGAGGTATGATTCTAAGACCTCCACTCACACCGACATTCGTCATCCTACTCTGCGCTATTTGGTTCGATTGTTCTCCACTACACTTCTGTGTAAGCACGAGCCAGGGAAGATGCGAGTGTCTGAGTTGGTGCTGCTATATCGAGGTCTCTGGTCTGAGATATATGAGGATGATGATGCGCCAGTTAGCGCGAACCTTGGCGCGGTATTTGCTCATCATTTGGCTTCTTTGAAGACGAAGCCTTTCAGTGGGACGAAGCTGAAGCCAGAGACCATAGGGAGTCTTCTTACACCCATCTTCCAGCACTGCGGGATTGACACTTCTACATGTTCCATTGTTACATCGCGTGCCTTGGTGGATATCGATTACCTGAAGAGGACTCACTGGGTGACCGGAGAGAGACTGCGGGCATTCAGCGACGAGCAAAGAGTGCAGCGTTTGATTCAGCTACCTGACAGAGACCTCACTCACATTACCAGCAACCCAGGGCGCCTAGCATTTCAGCCTAGTCCGACCAAGCTAAGGGATGCCCCCGTTGCCAGACGCAGAGGTACTTCATCACGCACAGCTGCGGATCCTCCACGACCATCTAGACGCAGAGCACCGGCTACTTTAGAGCCTATTGGACCGCATCACCTTCCAGACGCTCCTGAGATTCCTATGGAGCAGGCTGCTTTCCATCGATACGTGGTTCAGAGTTTTCAGGCCATCTGGAACGCCATTGCATCTGTGTCTACCTGCGTTCGACCACCTACTCCACCACGTTCTCCACCACATGCTGATGACGATGAGTGATTCTCCATTCCTTTTAGTCTTTTGAGTCAATTTTTTTTTTACTCTTGAGTCTGCATTTGCTTCAGTACTTTGCTTCATAACTTGTTAAACTCATTGAGATTATTGGATTATCTGTGCTTTTAACGTTTGTTTGAGTTTTTCTAACAGCTAGGCTAACTCTAACAACAAATATGACTTAGCAACAATCATGTTCGAATGGCAAAACTCTGTCTACGGACAGAGTGTCGATCGACACCACCTGTGTCGATCGACGCTACGCGCAGAGGTCAGGTAATCCGATTCTTCTCTTCGTTTGTAACAGTTTGGCACAAATTTTTTCTATCCAAACTCATTCTTAGTAACACTGGGGACAGTATTATTCAAGTCTGGGGGAGTTGGTTGCTAATTTTGTGTTTTGTTTTGAGAGTCAGTTGAGTCTTGAGTCAAAAGTTTTCAAAATCTGTTTTATTGAGTCAAAATTAGTTGGAAATTTCAGTTTTTCTAGAGACTAACCACAAAAAATTAGCACTTGAAGAACCATTGCTATAAGAGTTGATTGCAGGACTTACTAAGTAGAAAGCTACAAGTGGAATCAGTCTAACAGGGCGAGTTCAGATCCCCTTACAAAGAACTAGGTATGCGCAGAACTTGATTCTTCTTTCAGTCCAAACAGATAGGCAATTGCAGTCTCTCCTTGATCTTCCCTTAANAATTTACATTTCACGGCTGAATTATGATACTTCAAGGATGAGTTATAATACTTAACGGCTGAGTTATAATACTTCATGGAAGCCGAAAGATTGCGTAGGTTAACTTATGGTTTCGCGCGAAATTTACATTTCGCGGCTGAGTTATGATACTTCAAGGATGAGTTATAATACTTAACGACTGAGCTATGATACTTCACGGCTGAGTTATAATACTTAACAGCTGAGTTATGATACTTCACGGCTGAGTTATAATACTTAACGGCTGAGTTATGATACTTCACAGCTGAGTTATGATACTTCACGGCTGAGTTATTATACTTCACGGAAGATGAAAGGTTGCGTAGATTAACAAATTAGGGTTTCACGGCTGAGTTATAATGCTTCACATAAACATAAAACACATAAACCAACGGTCATGTTCACTATTACCAAATAGGGAAAAGAAAATACATGCCAACAATACTACGTCGGACAAGTTTTCGCATTATGCCTAAATTGTTTACATCGAGAACAAGTGTGTTGCTTCCTAGGGCGTTTATTTCCAAAGGCAACCTCGAAAGATGATTTAATCCTAATTTTCTTGGGCCTTCCTGGCTGGTTTACAACAATCAGAGGCAAGCACGGTTGGATAGTGATATATCATGGTTTTTACCCGTTTTTAAGCCATGATATAAGTGTTTTTATAGAGTCTTTTGCTAGTTTTGGAGTCTTTTTAGAGTCTTTTGCTAGTTTTGGAGTCTTTTTAGAGTCTTTACAGGATGGAGAGCATTTGGAGCTAAATGGGAGAATCTGGAACATTTTGGAGTACTTTGGAGAAGCAGCCGAAGTGATGAAGTCAAGAGGCTGGAATTCACGAGCTGAGTGTCGATCGACACCATCAGTGTCGATCGACACCAAGGATAGACGGTGAAGCTTGACGGTTTCCAATCAGGAAAAGGAAAGAAGAGGAAGTTCTGAAGAATTACAAATCTACCCCTGGACGAAAAATCCCCTTCTATAAATAGTTTTCAGGCATTGTTTAGAAACAGACTTGATCATTATTTTCTGTTTTTGAGATTTAGAGAGAGATTGATCCTGAGCTTTTGGGGAGACAATTTTAACTCATCTGAGCCAGATTTAGAACCCATGTATCATTCTCTGTTCTTTTATGCAATATTATTCAGCCATGTTTTGTGTTTGCATTATTATGTCTGAGTAGTTTGCTAGTTAGGTTAGGGTAATTTAGAGTTTGATGAATAGTTTGTAGAATCACTAGAATTATTAGGGAAATCAATTGGATCTTCACCTAGATTTGTGCTTAACTTGATTCTCTGAATTGATCACTTAGAAATCAAACCTTAGGTTGTTTAATAGATGCGAGAGCATTATTAATAACTTGAACTAATCTTAGGTGAGCAAATTATCTATTCGCAAAGAGATTTGGTCTAGGTAATTTGTTAACAAATCGAACCTGTTCTTATTGCTTGCCTTGATTGTTTAAATTCGCAAAGAGATTTGGAATTTAGGGATTTAGGCATAGATAACTTCTGCAACGAGAGTTGATTGGTTTTACCTTAGAGTTTCGAGTTCTAGACGGTTCTTAATAAATCCCTAATAAACTTAGATTATGCATTCTTGGATTCAAACCTGATAATTATCCTTGCCTAGTGCCTCGTCTCCTGAACTTTAATCCTTCTAATTCCGATTTATTACTTGCTTTATTTGCTTATTTTTCAATTTCATTATTCGACCTAGCATAATCTAAACCTAGAAACCATAAGTGTAGCTTTAACTTCCCTGAGGATTCGATACCCCTTATACTTCAACTGCATTGCTGTGCACTTGCAATAGTTGATTATTTGGGTAAAACTAGACCCCTATCAGATAGTTATAATTTCAGGAACAGGTAGCGCTGTATCTGAATGCATGATTGAATCGGCGTATGCTTTAACCAAATAATCGCTCTTATAGAAAGGACTGCACAAGGATATACGAGACACACCCATATGCTCTGCAGCTGCGATTGCATGGACGCATGGTATTTTTTTGTGGTCGAAACAACGGCATGTGCATCTTTTTGCATCCACATTTACAACATGCAAATATGTTCCATATTTTACCTCTACACGTTTGTACATCCATAAGTCTTGCTGCGGTGACACGGGCCTATTTGAGAGAAGAGCAAAAAAAAATGTTAAGGCTGATTTATCAAAATAATGTCTGGTTTATGAGCATTTGACGACTGGCTTATGTAAACGATTACAGCTGAGTTACCTGTAACAGTTTTTCAACACCTCATGAGAACGTTGTTAGCTGCGATTTCTCATCCTCTCTCCGTTCAGCAAACCATCTGGTCTTCATAGTCCGTATCGATTCTAGCAGTCGAACTATGGGAAGACTTTTAGCATTTGACAGTTCATTGATTCCGCAATATTCGTAGTCATTAAATTGTACCTTTCACCCGGGAAATGAACACGCGCCCACATTCGAACACCAGCTCTTTGGAGGTATCCATGCAGTTCAGGATGAAGCGCTTCAATCTCATTGAACGCCTCAATAAAATCAGCCAGCCTAAAACAGCTTGCCGCTTTTTTCACCAAGGGGAACAAATGTTTTCCTTTGAATTTTAACAAAATGTTCCTATACAAATGGTAAGTGCAAATTCCACGAGAAGCCAACGGATACACATTACGAATTGCTTTCCCTAATGACTTATGTATGTCTGAGATTATCGCAAGATCCTTATCGTCAGGAATAACAACTATGAGTTTCGTAAAAAACCAACGCCAAGAATCATCATTTTCAGTGTCAACAACACCGAAACCTATTGGGAAAATCTGAAAATTACCATCCTGAGCTAGGGCTGTTAGAAGCGTCCCTTTATAACTACCATGGAGAAACGTACCGTCGACAACAACAACTTTGCGCATGAAAGGAAACCCAGCAACACTCGCACCAAAAGCAATGAACACATACTTGAATCTTCCACACTCATCAATCTATAGACGCGTGACTGTGCCCAGATTTGCCCGTCTTATCATGTATAGGTAAGAAAGCAATTCTTTAAAACTACTATCAGGAGTCCCCAGATCGATCTGCCTTGCAAACTTTAGCGTCCTATGTGACTTCCAATAATCCATCTGTCGACACCAACATATTAATAAATCAGGCGAAATGAGAATAACCCAGCCATAATATATCTATAACTCAGCCGTAACAACCTATAAGTCAGCCGTAAACAATCCATAAGCCAGCCGGAATGTATTAATAAATCAGCCGAAATGAGAATAACCCAGCCATAACGTCATGATAAATCAGCCGTCAATAACCTATAAGTCAGCCATAGTGTATTAATAACTCAGCCGAAATGAGAATAACCCAGCCGTAACGTAATGACATTTCACCCATAATATATCAATAAGTCAGCCATAAAACAATCTATAAGTCAGCCGCAAACAATCTATTACCTTTATACTAAAATGCTTATTGATAATTATTCCGACACTGCGAGGTTTAACGGTCGGACCAACGTCACCAAGAAAGTCCCTGTAAAGAGCTCCCAAAATATCAGGTGTTGCTTGTCGGGATCGATTAGAACGTTCCGTCACAGAACATGTGTGTTCCGAATCGTATATACGAACATAGAAATGCGGCTCATCCCCTTGTTTAGATGCACGAACTCTCCAACGACATCCATCCACCCAGCAAGTCATAATCACTGTACTCGGATTTGATACTGGTACATCAAAATCAAATCCATCCCTTACCGAAAGAAGTTTCAGTCGTTTCTCCAACTCGTCTTTGCTCCCGTATCGTTGTCCTACAGCGAGGTTTAGCGAAGACATCTCCAACCTTAAAGCCTCCGAGTTCCCAATCGATCCGGTCGTTTCAATGTTCTGAGGTCTCTTCTTAGGAGGCAGAGTCGGTGAATCTTCGTCTTTCTGAGGCTCGCCGTATACAGTGAAGTTGTCATCATCAGATGACGCACCATCGGAGTCGTCGAAAACATCAAATCGGCTTGAAAATTCATCATCTTCTTCTTCGTCATCTGCTTCTTCGACATCTTCAACGTCTTCTTCGTCTCTGTTTTTACTATAATCATAACAGAAACCATCAAATCCCCCACCGTGATCTTCGTATCTAGATTCAACTTTTGAGTCAGAAGGCCGTTTCATCCTTCCTCTCGATCCATCATTCCGACTAATTTCGGTAGACTCTTTCTCCGTAAACTCCACACTGAGACGTAGCCGATCGATTTTCCATAGGCTTAGAAAACATTGCAACTGTCGATCATTGGAGACATAAACTGGTGGAGTATCATGCGACATATTTTTCATAGCCTTGTTCGAGAACATGTAGCTCAGCTTTACCTGATGGCTCAACTCCTTCAATCCGTAGTCATCGAGAACCAACTTCACAAGCTTGTCGTGCGTTGTTTCCGCATCTATCTGCACAACTCTACACCCTCTATCGTCGGTGTTAAATACATATTTGTGTTTCTTTACCCAATTACCAGAAACTACAATTACCGAAACCGGATCCATCATATATCGGAGAAAGATGAAAGAAAATGAAGAAGAACGAGGAAGACGATGACGAACAGATCTGTTCATGTGAAGAACAGACATCGACGGCGATAAAAACGATGAACACGGCGAGGAAGACGAAGAGGAAGACGACGTTTCGTATTTCTCTGTTGATGATGACATGGAAATATGCATCCGACGTCATTTTTTAATTGATGAAGTGGCAAGTAAGCCACCAAGCGATCACGTAAATCAACTGTCTTAAACCAGCCATCAAACAAAACTTTAAGTCAGTCGTAACATGAATACTATTACAGTAATTAAAAAACGAAAAAAACGGCTGCCAAATTCAGCCGTAACTCAACTGAAAATCTTTAGCTCAGCCGTATCGTTTGATAAGTCAGCCGTCAAAACATGCTATTGTAGTAATTAATCTTTCGCTACTAAATCAGCCGTAATTAGGCCGAGTTTTTCGTTAACCCAGCTCATTACGGCTGAGTTATGACACTTACACGAAAATCAGCCGTAACGAAGCAATAACTCAGCCAGCCGGAGAAAGTTAATTCAGCCGTGTCGAGACAATAACTCAGCCAAATTTTGACAAATCAACCATCGGGTTATAACTCAGCCGTAACTTATGGCTGGGTTATCTCGTAAGTCAGCCGTTTTCTCATAACTCAGACATATTTCGTTAACTCAGCCGTAACTTATGTCTGAGTTATCTCGTAAGTCAGCCGTTAGCTCATAACTCAGCCATTTTTCTTAAATCAGCCGCAACATACCGTAACTCAGCCGTGATTGCCGCTGTAGCGCTTTACGGCTGAGTTCATTAATACACGTCAGCGATTTCTGACGTGGCGGCGCGTTTTTTCTGATGTGGAATTAAAAAGTAATAGCATTCTTTGTAATTACGTTTTTTCCTATAACATGTAACAAGGGCACGCTGGGTATGGAAAATATAGGCAAAATATGATAGTAATAAAAAAAATTTGTATGTAACTGGTCATTTTACCTAATTTGTATGATATCTTAGTAAACTTCCCTATTATCATTTCAGACCACTATAGAAAGATGTTTTTTTTTTCCAACCAAACATCTCAAATTCTCTTTACCAAATCATGAAATGCAACATGTACTACATGAACTTAAATATGTCTAAGTTATATCTTTTGAATTTCAATTACACATTTTTTACTTTTTTTTTCTAAATTCAAAAAAAATTCTATCTTGCTTTCGTTTTTATTATAATAATTTGTACAGGTTATTACTGACTATGAATTTTTAGGGAAAAAGTTAATGTTTTCAAGTTTCAAGAAGAAAGCATACCTCTGGTTGGTTGGTTTCTTGTACAAGTTGTTTCAGTGTCCACTATGGTTGTCTTTCATATAGTTCGAATTTTGTTCCTTCCACCTCAATATGATGGCTTCTAGTCCCCCTTACACATCGTCTAAGCTCCTTAGTTACCTGTTTCATTGAGAAAGAATTTACCAGTCAAGGAACTATACATATCATTTGTTAGAGTGAAATATCAAATAACGAATCAATTATCTAGAAATCAAAGAGAAGAGAAGGAAAACATTACATTCTAATCAAACCGAGTGGATTTTGGTATCAGATTTCAATTTAACGAAACTCAATTAAAAAATCTAGAGGATATTTAACCACTTGTAATTCAAGCTCGCTAATAATCCATAAAACAACCGTAGGCATAACCTAAAGCAATGAGACTTCATTCAAACGAAAATAGATATCTGAGTTGACTTTCGGTGGCTGCCATCAGCCAACAACTATCGATTCTCTTTCTTCCTTTTGAACCAAACCAGCTCCTTTACCATGGCGAGTTTTGATGATGGTGATTTTCCCGCTCAGACCCATTCTCCGTCAGAACACGACGATTCATTCATGAGCTACGACAATTTCTCCGAAGGTCCGCCACCTCCGACTCAACCTACATCTAGTGGCTTCTCCTTCTTCAATGGAGATGGAGGTAATGGATCTTAAAATCGCGTCTCTCAATTCCGCTACGGATTTGCTGCTTCCTCTCCTACCATGACTTCTCCTCGCCTTTCGAATCTTCCTTGAACGATGCCAACAGAAACGGTTGTAGCAACTGCGCTGGATGAAGCTTCCCACAAAAGTGGGTTCCTGTTCCAATCGATTATGATACCTCCAGCGCCTTCTATTACAGGCACCTGGACAAATCCAAAAGCCAGCAGCAAGAGACTCTAAGATATTAATAAGATTTCTACAAAGTAGAAAAACAAATAAAAATCAAAACGTTTTTAGCATGTAAGGCAATAATCTAGGAAAACAAATTATTCGCTAAGCATAAATGGGAGATATTTTAGAAGATTATCGAGTACATAGCAGCTTAAGAAACAAACAGAGACAGCCTATTTTCAGAGTTTACTCAGTCTTCAAGAAACAATAATCAGATGGATCAATCATATGAAATCTTATAAAGTAATACATGGTCCTGAAGGGGAGAGGGAGAGAGAGAGAGAGAGAGAGAGAGAGAGAGAGAGAGAGAGAGAGAGAGAGAGAGAGAGAGAG
>JAHZTW010000001.1:236150066-236213996 GCA_020283515.1 Alliaria petiolata
AACCATGTCTGAGTAGTTTGCTAGTTAGGTTTAGGGTTTTCAAAGGTGATTAATGAATTGTTAGGTCGAATTAAATTGTTAGGATAAAATCATTAGAGTTCTTCATCTGGATTTGTGTTTAATGCTTATTCTAGCTTCGCGACCTAGAATCTGATCTTAGGTTAATTAATAGATGCGAGAGTATTATTGATTGCCTGAACTAATGTTAGATGAGCAAAATACCTATTCGCAAAGAGATTTGATTTAGGGTTTTGTGAACAATTGAACCTGAACTTTAATGCTTGTTTGAATTGTTAGAATTTGCAAAGAGATTTGGAATTCTAGGGTTTAGACATAGATAATCTTCGCAGCGAGAGTTGGTTGATTTTACATTATTGATTCGATTTCGAGAACAGATCTTAATAATTCCTAACATTCTGTCTAGATCTTCAATTAGGATTCACCTGAGAATTTTCCTGAACCTAGCGTTTCGTCTCCTGAACTTACACCGCTTTTAATTATTTGCTGTCTTTTACTTTTAATTAATTCTACTTAGCTTAATTCGAAATTAGAAGTTCGTTGTGTGACTATCCCTTCCCTGTGGATTTGATCCATAAATACTACAGTGATCTCTTAATTTGAGAGAGTAGCTCTAGGGTAAATTTGAGAGCATATCAAAATTTTAAATTTTGACGCCGTTGCCGGGGAAGGAGATTAGTTGCCTACAGATTTCTAGTATTAGAATTTTGTCTAGGTTTTTAATTTTTGTTTTTAGTTACTAATTTTAGTATCTTATTCTTGTTTTCAGGTGTATGCTTAATCGTAATACCAGGAGCAACAAGGACAAGGAACTAATCGCACTGAACCAGGAACTAGGTCGCCTCAAACGCAGGAACCGAGCATCTACCCGAGTGTCGATCGACACCATTGGCTCGATCGACACCAGTTGCACAACGCGATGCCAGATCTTATGGTTCTAACCCGAGACGCTGAAGGCAACTTGGTTGATGCAGAAGGGCACAGAAGGAACAACCAAGGACAGAGACTTGATGAGGCTGGCGCCGTCATCGTCGAACCAGCCATACAAATCGCCCCTGCAGACGTTGGACGTGTAAGAACACTTGGCGAGTACAACCGCCCAGACCAGTTCTATGCTAATAGAGCTGCGATCCGTCCTCCTGCATTCCAGAGGAACGACTTCGAGGTGAAGCCTGCTTACTTCACACTTGTGGGGCAGCATCCTTTCCATGGTCTTCCTAATGAGCATCCGATGGACCACATCGACAGATTTGAGGACCTCGCATCAAGCATCAAGGCTAATGGAGTGTCTTATGATTATCTCTTCTGCAAGATGTTCCCTCACTCGCTTGCTGGAGAAGCATCATATTGGCTGAAGCAGCTTGATCCAGGATCCTTGACCACTTGGGAAGATACAAAGAATGCATTCTTATGCAATTTCTTTGATGATGCAAGAAGTGAAGAGCCGAGGATGAAGATCACTGCATTTTCTCAAGGACCCACTGAAGCATTCAAAGCTTCTTGGGTAAGATTCAAATCGTACCAGAGGGACTGCCCACATCATGGTTTCAGCGAGCCGCAGCTTATCGGTATTTTTTACCGAGGGATCGATTGGAGATATCAGATGGCTTTAGATGCTGCAAGCAATTGCAACTTCAACACCAGATACCCAGCTGACGCGGTAGTGCTCATAGAGAATTTGGCCTCTTGTAACAGCACCAAAAACGCAGACTTTGAAAGGAGACAACAAGCTGGTGCAAATGGAGGAAGCCAAATAGCTGAGGTTAACAAGAAGCTGGATCTTTTGATGGGGAAGAAGCAAGTTCACTTTGCTAATGAAGTAGAGACATTTGAGCAAGAGCAAGAAGAGGTTAACTACATTAATGGAGCTGGTTTTCAAGGTCAAAGGTTTGGCAATCAGCAAGGCTATGGTTCCTCTTACCAGAAGCCTTTTCAGAACAACAACTTCCAGAGAAGATATGGTTCTTCTTCTTACCAGAAGCCTCCTGCACAAGAGAAAAGATGGAGGCTATGATGGAACAGCTTTTAGAAGGGCAACAGAAGATGACAGTGAGCTTTAATGGGAAGATTGTCACATTATATCAAGATGTGACTGGAAAGATGGACGTCATGTACCAAGACTTGAATGGAAAATTCGAATCTCTGAACAACCATGTCAAGAAATTGGATACTCAAGTTGCTCAAACTGCAGAAGCTGTTCATAGGCAAGAAGGTTTCCTTCCAGGAAAAACTGATACNCGACCATCGCTATGTATCTCCTGAGGTTTAATAACACGAAACAAGCACGTAAATACAATAGTGAAGCATCTTTCTACAGACATCAACTGCCCAAAGTACATGACTGCCTCTTCCCGTGACATTAACTTTCATGAACTTGTGATGAAAGGGAAAAGTGGAAAGCACATTATATCTATTTCATCAACATATTCAAGATCTTTGATAGGAAAAAGATGGGAATTCTATGTGAATTTTTCTACTTCTTCACTAACCTTTTATGTATGTTGTCGGATGGTGTGACATATTCTTGGCAATCACACATCTTGATTACCGAGTCTACATCTTGTCTAGAGAGCTCGTTAATGTCTCTAATCTGCAAATCATACATACAATATTGAATATATATATATATATATATATATATATATATATATATGTGTGTGTGTGTGTGTGAACTGTCAAAACATGTAAAAAGTAGTAATTAGGATAATATTAACCTTATGAAGGAGTAAGGACTTTTTCTCGGCTGCTTTCTCGAGGGAATCAGTCACATGCGAAAGAAGAGATGCCAGCAGCATCAACGTCGGTTGCCGTAGTTTAGTGGAGTTATCAAAAGAATCATCTGAAAACTGTGGTGGTGAGGGGAATAGAGAAGGGACATGAGTATTTACTTATGTTTGAGTAAAACAACTGAAAAATGAAAAGTGGACAGAACTAATAGAGGGAAAAAGCTACAACAGTACCTGTAACCTCAAAGAATTTTTGGTCACCAGAAAGTATAAGTAAGAAGTCAAGCTGAATCGCAACTGAGACAATTGGAGCTCTGATCCCTTCTGTCCACCAGATGAGAAAACAAAAGAGAATATAAGAAACTGACAAAAAAATGACCAGATGCCAATAACTTGTGACATACTAGAATACTCATTTATTATGTACCTGAACTACTTGTCCTACTCGCGATGATATGGATTGAATGGGGAAGACGATGAAAAGCTTGCTCATCATATCAAACAGCCCTTGAACAAATCCATGTTCATCGTTCTCTTCGAAAGGCCAGACCTACAAAACAAGGAACTCGCTTTCTAGAAAAATGCATCTAACTAGCTTGTAGTATTTCGGGGAACCCTTTTGAAGATGCAATTACGAAAGGAGGACCAGAAGCCCTTCAATAAGAAAATTCTAGAACGCCAATGAATTACCTTGCTCAATATTCCTACTGCAAGGATAATTTGCTCCATCAATAAATCATCTGCTTGGGTTAAGTCTTCACGAAGAAGTTGGTCAAAAAGCAATTGATGTCCTTTGATAAACTCAACGACTTCACGGACAATTTTATTCCTCCCCTATCAAACGCCCATAGAAAAAGGAGAAGAAGAAAAGAAATTATAGTTTGCATTTTAAGGAAACCAGGTTACCTAGAAAAATCGACGATGGTTTGTAATTTAATAGCAAAAGATCATAAAAAGGTCATCCAAAGAAAAAAGGCTGACCTCAAAAAATTCAGAGGTCTCAACCAATGAAGTTAGAGCAAACACCAATCTTAGGACAGCAGTGATTATTGTTCGTTGCTTTTGCACATCATATCCTGCATCACTCTGAAGCTTCATATCGACCCTCCTCATATTTCCCTGGAAAGTACTTTTGGGTTTATAAGCAGAGAAAATATCGAGGTCACCTATAGAAAACCTGATAACTACAGATAACATTTTACCTTGAAGCTGATAGCTCTACATGAGGCGATATGTTCCAGTGCACCCATAGAGAATAGAACCTGGCCTCCGGACTTTCCATACTTGTGGCTAATTCTAAGTAGCAATGCAAATTCTGCCTCTAAGGTACATGCTCGCTGTTGTGACTCCAGCAAAAGTTTACCATCCTGTGCCCAATGATATTATAAATACACATGCATGAATGCAAGTCCTAGATATAAGTATACCATACCCACATATAAATCATGTCTCCAAAGTATAAAAACTAGAAGCATATAAATACTATTATCCCTAGTACCTACTCGGTAAATGTGGCATAAAACACACACGAGTTACATAAGGTGTCATAGTCAAACCAACTAGTAATTGTCCACAATATGCCACTTAAAGAATTTTGACATGTTTGCGATTCTTTAATATTAATAACAATGACCACAATCAGTACTTCACAGGAAAAATACCTGGTAGGAGATATTACTAATGCTGCCAAGGCAAGATCGTATGAAACCTCTGCTCTGAAGCTGACTAAGAAAATATCTCTCGTGATCAATACAAACAAGAGCTTCCAGCACATAAAGTGATATCGTTTTTCCAAACTCACTGCCTTGACATGCATCCTTGATTACCTGAAATTCGTATTCTCAATGTGAAACAGTGCAAATGATTATGGCTCATATCAATAGCGAAGTAACAATTACCAGATCCAAGATGCCCTGAGCTTCTTTCTTTATTATAGAAAAGTTGGCACGAGCAAGGTCAGCCTGCTCCTTGTCAATCTGAAAAACAGAAAAAAAATCAACATTGGAACATGGTTCGAACAAAATAAGTCTCGGCTAATCAGCAAACACATACCTTCTGGATATCCAAATCTTCACCATCTTGCTTATTAAGCAACAAGAACTGCACGACTGATGTTGGCACATCCAGAGCAATCATATGCTGGCAGTACTGGAAATAGCTCAAGAGCAATGAATATTGGCTGATGGAGAAAGGAAATTGTGTTAGAAATGGTAAGAAACTGTAAATAGATCACCTGGCCAGAATATTACTTTATGTTGTATTACAACTAAGTACAAATACAAGTAACTGAACTTAGAAACATACCGCCTTCTCAAGGATTCTGATGACTCGTGCCTTAGAATTGCCAAAACAAGCTTAAATAGCACTGAGTGGCAAGCACCAGTGGATAAATGTTTTACAATCATAACATCTAGACACGTCACTGTGTCAGAATTCAAGGCACCATGAAACAAAAATCTATCATCACGAAGTTTGGCAATGCAGGTAAGGGCGACCTATTAAAACCTAAAGTTAGTACATGGACAGCACATTTATACAATAGAATCTACTCCAAAGCAAAAACGCACCTGAGTAAGTACAAACGCCATT
Source organism: Alliaria petiolata (assembly GCA_020283515.1). Lineage (NCBI taxonomy): Eukaryota > Viridiplantae > Streptophyta > Magnoliopsida > Brassicales > Brassicaceae > Alliaria > Alliaria petiolata. The sequence goes on from JAHZTW010000001.1 coordinate 236,155,400, forward strand.
TTTAATGAACAATCTGGAGACGCAGAGGCACTAAGAGAGGCATCAAGTATCCTGCAAGAGAAGAATAAATCATGCAATGTTCAAGAAAGCTTCACAAGCAAATAACCTCTGGCACCAAAGGTACTAACCGGTACAAAATTTCAGACCGATTATCAAGAGAAGATATTCTTCTGCAAGCAGACACCTAAAACAAAAACAGATGAAGAAGAACACAAAAGGTAAATACTTGATTTCTTGAAAGAGTGGTACAAAATAATGATACTAAAGCTGATCTGAATTTTTTAAGAAAGCAATCAACCTCAACAATCTGAGACCAGCCAGCTAACATATGAAGTTGGGCAGCTTGCTCCTCAAGGTTTCGATTATACTTCCAACCCCATTTCAACAGCTGTTGAATTGTCTCTCTAACTTCATTAAGCTCAGCAACATTTGGAAAACTATCCACTTGGGGAAATCCAGAATGTAGTTTCTAAACAAATAATAGAATTAATCAGCATTATTACAGAAGAAACATTAATGTTTGTTGGAGGAAAGATCTGGTGACAACTATCGCAAGAACAAACCTGCCAGAGTTTGTTGCTGAAGGAAGATAAATCAATCAGGCGATCACCACGCTCAGAATAATAGTAGATACTGCCGCTAACAGAGGTATCACGGTTCCCAAGAATGTCCTCCACCTGTAATTAAACTCCATATTCAGAGCAATATACTCAATGCAGACATACAGCCATATTTCTAAGCCTTACCAGTGTGTCATACTTTCGGCTTGACACAATTTGAGGAAGCTGCATCGAAGCATCAGGAGATCTAAACTGGAGGATCTCAAGCAACGCCAATACCTGAGCTCGATTTAAAAGGAGAAACGAAAGTAAGAAGGCTGCACCAATGAACAACTTCAAACTAGGCAAGAAATGGTGACATGTACAGCATTTTCAGAAGTCTAGTGAAATAAATTGCTGTTGCATGAAAAAAGGCGACATCAACAAATATTTACTACTGTTCCAAGGAAAATTAACTGTTGGGTAATGTTACATGCTGCTGACTTCAGAAAGAGTGGGGTCAGTACAGTTATTTGTATCATGCGTGGACGGTCTCACAAATAAAATGGTAGACTCTCAGACCAATGCTACAAATGCAGCACCAATAAACATACGAACTAATAATCATTTGTGAGCTAGGGTGCTAGACTGCTAGACGAAAGAAGTAGGGATAAAACTAGGAAGTTGCCAAAGTCGCATAGTAAAGCATTAAATCACTGAAGTTTCTAAACTCACCTTGCTTTTACTGATTGAACTAGTTACAGCGTAATCAAGACCATCCTGAAGAGGGTATGTACTGAAAGAAGAAAGTTCATTCCCTAATTCGGTTACCACCCGCCCAAAAAGATGAGAAAGAATGCACTGACATGCCTCTAGGTGAGCTGAACTGCTTCCAGAACCAGTATGCAATGCAATAGCTAGGAGCTTTAGTAGCCACGCCCTCTGGGAAAGGTAGAGATTGAGAAAATGAGAGACAGTATCAGAATGGACTCTGTAACATTGTAATAAATTATTGATCATGTCATTGATCTTTTAAAGGAACGCATTCAGATAATAGAAACTATTACTAAAGAAAAAAGATTTGCGTGTATACAGTGTTTTAACCACAGATGAGAGAGAACCGAAAAAGAACAGCACAGGATAACATAGGAAACCAGAAATTTCATACAGATAAGACAAGAATCTACCTACCAGAATTTTAAGGTGCCACAATAAAAAGAAATAGTGCATATATGCAGATTATCATTTTTTGCCAATGAAGAACCCGCCAGAAGAAATATTGCGTATAGATGGTATCATTTTGGACATGGGAAGAAAAAAAGAAAAATCATACGATCATAGATCTTCTGAGCGAAAAAGAAAAAAAGGCAGCATGGGATTGAGAAAAAATATATATAGCCTACTCTACCACAAAAAGAAATACTGAATATAGGCGGTCGCTCAACATTTCAGAAAAAGATATCCGATTTCAAAAATAGTTGATAGCATAGAGTGAAACTGGGATGATACCGTCATGAAACTAAATAGATACCTGATGAAGGGAACTAATACGGAGAGCCTGACTACCACTTCTTCTTGGAAGAGCAGCAACACCGATGGTATCGAGATGCTGCAATATTAAAGGATATAAGAAAGTGAGGATGAGTAAAAAATAAGTTTCATTTGTGACTTGGACGAGGCAGCCACCGAGGAAAGAATGGCATTGTTCAATTATAAGGAGAAGAAAATCTGGTGTACCCGAAGAAAAAACTGATACTTTTTGCTGCTCAAGAGATCCATGGTTGGGCCACTAGTTAATGGATCCAAACTCAACTCACACAAAAGCTGCAAAGAGTCAAAGTTATGGTAAAAAAGACAATAGACCAAATAGAATTCGATTCTTTGAAAAGATCAGATAGTTATCATCCTGCATCAGCTTGTCTCACCTGAAAGCCAAACTCAAAGAGTAAGAAGTTTATGTCAGGGTTTGGAAGTTTCTCCAGCATTTCAAGAATGATCTTCAGACAACTGCAGATTTCAAAACAGAAATGAAGATTATGGTTGAGAGAAATACATCATATACTGCACACAAATTACAATCAAACCTGTAGTGAAACTTGGGCTGCAAAACTGTCCCTTCCACGGGGGCATCCAGGTCAAACTTAAGAAGAAAATGTGTGACACTTGGTGCAGGCCGGTTGATATTATCAACCAGAAGCTACAAATGTAATAGTCATATCATTGAGATGATATAAGGTGTACGGATGAATCAATCATGATGAAAGACAATAGATAAGAACTGTTCTCTACAACTTCACCCTCTTAGTATGATATTAAGTGAAACCATCAATTAATGAAACAAACCTGCATAATAAGGACCCCCAGATCATCAGAACTGTTCTCTACAACTTCACCCTCTTCCAGTCGTTGCTCAAGGCAGGACGCATAATCCTCAATCAAGGAATTGGCAGCATTCATTTTAATCAGCATTGGAACAAGTCCAACCAAGCGAGAACTGTCATCAAGAGTATGATTAATCAATACCCAGGTAATTCATATTAAAATCATCAGGTTAAACTAATTATTCAAAGCAACGAAAAACAATCAAACATCCAAAAGCCACGGGATCTGAAAGCAGTTCATAGTAGAATTTGTCAACGCTATCTGAGAAAACAATTTACATGTGGTTGAACAGAATTTGTTACGACCTTAAAATGTTCATCAATTTGATCGAAGATCTCTGAATCTGAGGAAGAGAATCATATCTGACATACTCCAACAAGGCAACAATTTGATTATGATCTTGTGAGAGAATTATATCCAAAGGCTGCAGCAATAACAAAAGTGAACATTAAGTTACCTGACGTCTTGTGCGTATAACATAAAAAAAGGGAAGGGGCATGCTGATTTTGTACTTTATAAAAAAAAACAAAAATTATTGTTCATACTATAGCCGGTAGGGCGCTAAGTCCAAGAGTCATCAAGCAATAACAAAATTAACAACAGTGTCCAGTTTCACATTTTACACCATGCAACTCAACAGCGTAGTAAAGATAAACTAACTTAACTACAGCTTGGGAAGGAATACTAATTATTGCTATTAGTCAAGTAGGTTACGATCACAACAATAAAAAGATATTGCCTGAAGTTTTATACTCTTCATCTTTGACTTGAAGTTAGTAACCTCAATTGAATGGTATACTCGAAGATACATACATACATTGTGGAAAAAGCTAGACGACAAAATTGTTCAATATCCAGAATACATGTCCTAGTATTGGATTGGAAGTATAGATTGATGAAATAGCTAAATTTGGTAAAGGACGATGCCAACTTCCCAGACAGTATCAGAAAGCTCTGACTCTGCGTTAACGAGAACCTATGAATACTTTTTGAAATTGGGTGATATACAAAGTAAAGCGTTGATGCATCATAAGAACAAACAAGTACCTGGTACAGTGGACGCCAGACATCGGAAACAAGCAAATCCTTCTCAAAGACGAGCAGTAAGATTTCCAAAGAAAGTTGTACAGCCTTTTCTAAGATCTTCCCATAAGTTTTACTCATTCGCTCGCTCATGATGGAATTCACCCCAACCTGAAGGACACCCATTAGGTTCCTATAAAGAGTTTTCCCACTCATGAAATCCTGACAAAGAAAAACGTCGAACCAATTATATATTGTATACAACATGTCTACTTGAGATGAGAATTGTGTTTCCACTGTGAAACAACGTAAGCACGCCAAAAATTTTAAATAAGTACTTTTAGTAATTCTATAACTGGAAGCTGCGTTTGCAGTGAAGATGTTTCAACTGACGCCAAAAACTGTGGATGCTCAGTAAATCCATCAAGATCCTCCTCCTGGATATCATACATGCTCAAAATCCTGAAGTGAAATTCAGAAAATGTTAATCAAGTCTTCAACAAAAGTGGTGACCCAAAAGAAAAGTGAGGAAATTTACAAAAGCTATGAACACTATGGGCAGTTTAACAAGCATATAAAATTATAAACATGTAAAACACATCCTTCCTGCAAGAAAATCAGAAACCATATTGTGGATTGAGCAAGAAAGAGGAAAGTATTGAAAATAGAAGCAAAAGCTTACATGTGAAAATGTTGAAGGCTTGCCACAACCAATTGCCACTTCTCACAAGGATCTGAGTATGCCCTCTGAGGAAAAGGGGCGAATACATGATCATAAACAAATCTGAAGATGCCGATAAACCTACGCCCACGATCAGTCACATCTTTCTCTCCGGCAATCAGAGAGTTAATAAGATTTAAGAAAGATATTGTTGAGGGATATTGTTCTCTCCTTGCTTCAATTTCATTTAACTCAAACTGCATATCATAGACCTGCATATAAGAGAATCCTCATTAGGTTTCAAAATAAAGATTCTCTCCACCTGGAAAACAAAAGCTGCATCAAGCAATACATGATATACCAATCGAACATAGCACAATGGGTTATGTGAGTATTCAGGGAAAATAAATAAAAATAAATGTTTCATCACATGAAAGTCTTTCACACTCAGAATATGATGAAGTTTTTGCAGGAATTAGACATATATAAAAAAATTTGTGACAAACGTCAACTTTATATAGCAAAAAAAAAATGATATCAATCATCTTTGCAAGATGACAAACCTTCTTTATTACATAAATAAAAAAAGTTAGAAAATCAATGCAGAGTAATAAAACTCTAATCAATTCTTAATAAGAATATAAATATTAACTAATGAAGTAGAGTTGAAATATCCGCTAATAACATTCCCCTTGAAGCCATGCACGTACCTGAGAAGATTGGTCACTCTTTCCCACCGGTGATCCCACGACAACCGGCAGATCATACTGCTCAAGAAATGCCCAGATAGAGTCCCTCATTTCTGGAAAGACATAAACAAAGGCAGCAATGGTTTTCCTAAGAGCACCCTGCAGACGAATACAGTTACCATGAACACAAGTTAGATAGATATTGATGCCACATGCTTTCCACAGATCATCTGTGAGTCAAAGTGTAAGAAGAAGAATCTCCAGCATGCCAGACCTTCAGATATGGAGGGACGTTTTCATAACCAAGAAGCTTAAAAAAAGGTTCGATATCAGGAAACCATTTTTTCCTCTCAGTAGGATTACCATTCTCAACAACCTGCAGAATAAGATAAAGTCACTTATTGACCACATAAAATATATCAGTTTCACAAATGAGGAAGCATTTGCAACAACTTATTCCCATATCCCTCCCAGACAAGGAAGAATTTGCAAGTATGTTCAAACATCAGTTTCACAGATGAGTAAGGATCCATTCGAAGAGTGAAAGCATTTATGTAAACAATTAGAACCAAATCGCAGTTAAGCCAAGTTCCTAGGCACAAGCAATCTTAGACAAAAAGGATATTAAATGTGGAATGAAAGTTGAGACAGAATATATTTGGAAGAATGTTATATAACCTTCTGAAGTACATTCAGATATGCAACAAGTACTTTTGCATCGCCCTCCAGGAACTCTGGCATCATGGTTCCAGCAGTTTGAAGAGACTGCTTGAACTTATCGTCGTAAATTCTTATGCAATCAAACAAAGTGGCCCATCCTATACTCCGAAATGCTGTACCTTGGAGCAACTCATAAACCTTAGAAGCACCTTCTTGAGTGGAAGCCTGAAAATAAGTAAAGATGGCAGCAAGCAAACTCAATGAGTAACCAAGTAAATGAGGTCCCACCAAAATACCAATCTAAAGAATTCTCATACCAAGGTACACAGCATTTCCAAGAACGCAACAAGAGTTTTAAAATTTGTGTGGTCCTCTCCAGCAAAATTCACAAATGTCCACAAGACATCATTCCCGTAGAGTAGCTCAGGTTCCTTCTGTAAGAGGTTGTTAAGATCAAAAGACACAAAAAGAAGGAATATCGTAAAAAAAACAAAATATGATTGAGCCGAATTCTGAATGCTCCATGTTTTGCTATGGGAAACAAATTACCTACAATGAAAAAGAAATAACTGTTCGATTGGCTAGTGGTTCTTTACCTGATATATATTGCTTACAAACTCCATAAGGGAAATGAAGGGCAGCGGCCTGTCAGCCTCTTCAGTCTGCATACTGCCATCAAGTGAATCACAAGTTCGGTAAGAATTTAGAACACTCATAGACATGTCCTTTGATTCCTTCACCTGAAAAATAAGGATGAGCAGGTTTAACGTAGGAGATAAACATGCAGATGCGCCATTGTATTTGTCATCTTGGCTCATATATTCAACTTAACAAACACTATCGAAACATCAGATAATAGCCATGATCTTAGGTGCAGCCTTTCAAATTCGAAGTTTCTATGCCACTCATATCCCAGAAATGATCAAGCTGATATTTTCAGAATGCATGACAGATGCATCAAAAAGTTACTCCCTCCGAATGTAAAGTATATACCACCAATTTTTTTCATAATTATCAGACCATGAACCTAGGGAGGAAATGTTACCAAGCTTTACATGACTAAGTTGCCGTGTTCAAACTTTAAAAACTAATGCTAGGTAAATATACATTAATTTAAAGAGGTGAAACGCTTAACAAACCTTATCTCTTGCGATTGGGTGAGATAAAAAACAAGAAGTCAACTTGTGTAGATACGCATTATATATGTAGACCATGTCCTCCTCATCATTCTGCATGTAGCAACTAACAAAATATCAATCATTGATAGACCCACACAAGGGGGAACCAGGGTTGAATAAGTAAAATCAAAGATCAAAAAGAAAAAGATGAAAAGAAACTTAAAATCGAGAGCCGAGTACTATGCAAAATCCTAGAGATTATACAAGATTGTATAAAACATCCAAGAAAACCAACGGGACACGTATATAATAAAATTCTATTCTCGATCATTAATAGATATACAATGTGGTTTAAAGCAGGAAAAAAATGAGCATAAGGATATGAGAGTATCATATCTGGGAATGACGAATCAAGCAAAGCCTGGATGCATGGATGGGTAAAGACGGCCTCCATGCAGGCCAACACATAAAACCATTATAATGAAACAGACAATATGCACTACAGTTCTCATGGATGAATATAAACATCGCAGGTACTGATCCATGCATTATAGCTCATTCAATACAAAATTCCACCAACTAAAGTAGAGATCTATATCAGAACTCATCGTCATGAAAAGCTTAGGAGTTCAAACATGTCATCCACTAGCTGAGAAATCAAAGTAATTTTTCCACTAGCTCATCATATGATAGTAAGTGCGCAGGGAATGCAGACAGCCATTTGATGGACATTAACTGAGCACACAGAATTCCTGGCAAAAAGACGTTCAAAATTAAAGTACCTGGTAGGCTGCAGTTTGAAGAACATTATCCAGCAAAAATTGAAACACATTTTTTGAAAAGATGGACTCCAGGCAGAAGCATATGTGCCCCATATCTGTTGTTGAAGCAGTGGAAATTGTATCCATTCCAGATATTCCATCATATATCAACATTAAATGCACAGCCCAGGCAAGCCTTATGCCACCAATGAAGCCATCAGTAGTGAGGTCACTGCCAGAAGCCATGACCTGAAAGGTAATTACAACGTAAGCACGCCAGAAGGTTTTTGGTGACATGGAGAGGAAGTGACAGAAAAAATGTATCAACTGTCTTACAATATCCTGAAACTCTGTCCTAAACGATGCATCTTGAGAAATCATAGATGACTTATCAGATAGTGCGCTGATAGCATCTGATACGAAGGTGATGATGAGAGAAAACAGAAGACTGAAAGTAATCTGCAACAAAAAAAACAACCATTTTGCAGAAAAATAGAACATTTTAAATTTAATAAGAGAAGGAAGCAAGCCTCAAAATCTTCTACGTTATAAACAGGATTAGTATGAACCTGATAATTTATGGTGTCATTTCCTTGAGTTAATTGAGCTGCATTATCTTTTAAAACACTGTATATATCTTTCACATCTTTCGGACCTGCGAAGAACAAATTTGTTAGAAGCATGAAAATGAAATAGAAAACTTCCTCAGAACAAAAACATAAGATATAATATAACCAGAGTGTTTTAATCCTATGAATAAACCATTATATCCATAAAAAAGGGTCAAAATGTTTGAAGTCTTTATAAGCGAGATCAGAACAATGGCGAATGTATATCAACATCAAAATCACAAATGATACTCAACTTCAATCAAACATGCAAGCACATTCAATGCATATCTACACAGACAGCAATTATATGTATATGAAACCACAATACATTTCAGAGCACATTAAGCAAAGACCTAATTAGCCTGGCATATGAAGTGTCCTAGCAAACGTATAAACCACTTATAAATAGTTTCACTTATTATGGTATACAATAGAACTAACAAAAAGCACCATATTCAACAACTGGATTTCTTTAACAAGTGGCATTCTTCGCGCAAAAGCTTTATGAAAAATAAAGAAGCTTACCAGGTCTATCAACCAAAATTGAAAGAACAAGGCAATGTCCCAGGATCAGTCTTTCCCTATGAACAACAGCTCGTCGTTCAACAAGAGCACCTCGTGAGTCAATAAGGTATCGCTCACATAAGGGTCCACCCAGGCCAGAAGGTTCCTCCCGATTAAGTTCCTAACAACAAAGAATTTGCTATCATGAAAATCATAATATGATAATTCCTAAGAAAAATAAAACAAAAAACCTAAGTGGTTAATACCTTTATAAGTTATTTAAGTTACTTATATACTGAAGTCTGAGTTGGAAACCTCAGAGGATGATGTATCACAAAAGAACCTAAGTGGTTAATACCTTTATAAGATTAATCAACCGTTGTCTGAGCCCAGCTTTAATCAGCTCTTCTAAGAGTCCCTGAATGTCAGCTATAAGATCAGGTTCAAGCCCCTGGTCCAGAACAACTGCCTGTTCAACCAAGAAAAATGGTAATGTGTGATGATGCAATGAACAAAACGAGAAAAATGCCAGAAATGTAATATGAGTGTAAGCTACCCTCAGGAGTGTGTAGAGCGTTGATGTAAGATCTCTTCTCCCTGTATACCATAGTCCCGTCGCAAGCCGTTGAATCTCAAGTGGATCCCGTCCCATCAAGCCCCACTAAACATAGGATAAAATATAAGACAATATCCCAGAAAATAGCTCCAGAACTTCTAGAAGCTAAAAGGTGAGAGTGAAAGCAGAGTGAAGAGGGTTGCACCTCCTGGTTTGCAGATACAAGCAGACGAACAGAATCTATCTCATTTAGGTGAAGCTCATCACTCAGTTTCAAGCTCTACAATCAGTAACAGTGTTAGAAAAACATTGTCCGTTAGATATGATTGTAAATAGAGTCATATAAAGGCAATATGAGCTAACCATTTACTGAAGAAGCAAGGTATAAACAATATAAATCACCACATATACCTCAAAATACTAGGATAATACGAGGAAAGTGCAATTAACCTTTCTCTAAAGATTAAGAAAACTCAACAAAAGCCAAAATTTTCTAGTTGTAAGACAACTGGAAGAATTAACAAATCACCAGGAGATAATACAATCCCTACGAAACGAAAGCACATGTGCCTTACTAGTATCCCTTCTGATGGAGCAACCAACAGCATTCTAACATATCAATATGGTGAAGAAACTAAAATCAAAACTTCTACCAGATTCTACTCAATGCATCCACAGGTTGAATCATAACTAAAGAGAGAGTTTGCTATAATCGGTGTCTACACTAAATTTAAAAATCTCAATCTTCATAGAAGGGTGGAATTTTAGAAATCTGAGAAGCACAAAACACTTACAATCGCGACGTCTTGGTCATCCAAAGAGATTGGCAACGAATCCGGAAGTCGAATCTCTCGGGACTGAACTTGCGCTCTATCGGACAGCTTCGAAGGCTGAAATAGATTAAATAAATTCAAAGCTAGATAATGGTACCCAGAAAAGTTGAAATTCAAAGCCACGGGAAGGACACAAATCGAGTACCGGGAAAGAGAGGAGGTTCTGAATAGAGGAGAAGGAGTTGCGAATGGCATGAGTGAGTTCGATTCGCTGCGTTGGAGTTGTCCCCGACGTTCCCAGAAGCGAAGACTGTACTATTGCCACTAACTCCTTCGGCGAAACCATTATTAGGTCGGAGACGAGAAAATAGCAGCGGAAGCTGGGGATTTCTGCGGAGGATGGAATCGATGAGAAAGAAAGAAACACAAAACCCCCTGAAGAAAAACCCTAACGAAGAGCTTTTGACAATAGCGCGCCTCGAGAACTTTGAGATTTTTGTGAGTTTTTCTTTTTTCTTTTAACCGACTGATGACTATCAATTAATTCATTTTTTACTAGTAACTGCAAGATTGCAATTGGCCGCCTTTTGAAGGAAAAAAAAAGGTGAGATTCCCGCAAGAAAAACACTCTAAAATATCATTAAAAACAAAATTATTTAAAAATACTATCACTAATTTTATTTTAATTCAACTATTATTAAAAAAATATATATACCATAAACACTAAAAAATATTATTTTTAACGGTTTATAATTTAAATATTTAAATTTGAGATCAGTATTTTGGGTTTAAAGTTTAGTTTTTAGAGTTTAGAGTTTATTGTGACCAAAAAAAAAAAAGAGTTTAGAGTTTATTTTTGAGGGTTTAAAATTTATTTTTGAGAGATTAAAGATTAGTTTTGGTTTTGTGGTACTTTGGAAAAAACTATTTTTGTGGAATTTTTAAAAAATAAAACTAGTGGTATTTTTGTCTTATTTTTGAATATTATCCATTTGCAAATGTGGAATGACAAATATTCAAGAAAAAATAAATAATTCTCAACATTAACACAAATTAAATAAAATTCAAAACTACAATTTCAAAAAGTGAAATTGAATGGACTACACACTGGTTTTCCTAATATTTTTTCAACATTAAAATATATTTTTTTCAAAGAGTTGATTCATATTAGAAAATTGTGGCCATTAGCTATCTCTCTTTTCTCTTTCTAAAATCTTTCAAACATAGACTTCCGGTCGTTTTGATATTCGATGTAAAGCTGATTTGGGTTCCAGCTAAACCGAAATTTTAGTTTGTTTGTTTCATTTCGTCATCAGATGTACCAGTCTTCAATAATTTGAGCATAACTTTTAATCCACCTTAATGATTGCATCACACTATTTGGAGATGAAAGCTAATATCCTGAGCTATCTTGTGTTCAAAATTGGAGATGATCTGATGGTGGAAAATCCTCCATATAATGTCAAACTTCTGAGCAATCTTTAACGTGCCCAAATGCTTAGCTTTCGTAGCAAGACTCTTAAAACTCTAAATACACTAAAAGTGTAGATATAAAACCAAAACCAAAGTGTTTCTTTATTAAAATATATAAAAATACTATAGAATAGTAACAAAATATGCAGTATATCAACTTCCCCAAACTTAGTTTGTGCTCAAACAAAACAAATTAGTAAGTAAGAAAAGAAGTTTGAAAATATAGGAACTGTGAAATCGTCAGAGATCGTACTAGTTGAATTATGATCTCCATACCACGTTAAGAAAACATCCACATCCCTATATATTAATTGAGAAATATTTTGAGAGAGTAACCTTAATTTTGTATATTATTTACAATGGTGCCATTTTGATGATGTGTCATCACCAGAATCATTCTCAATAAACATACAAAAATGGACTTATATAACTAGATTAATTACATGTTATGACACTCACATTAATTTGGTTAGACAATAGTTTATATCATTTATTTATACATACAGCATTTAATTTATGAAGATATTCTCTTTTTTCTATTTCTTACCAAAAATATATCATACTAATTATTTTTTTAAACACTAGATTTCTTCTCTTATTTTTTTTAAACTTAGTTTTGTAAGAAAAAAAATCATCACAACATCCATATAGTAAAAAAAATATATAGATTTTTTTATACATGTTTTATAATTCGAATTTTTAAAAATGAATATAAAACTCAAATGATAAATAAATAAGAGTATGTTTTAAAAAGTCCCACATTGAAAATGAAGATGTGTAGATGGTTCAAAAATCATTATAAAAATAACATAAATGATAAATAAAATGTAAAAGAAAAAAGCTTGATTTAATAGTCATCCATATTTATAAATAATTTTTTTTGCTTTAATATGATTTGTTAATAGAACCATATAAGTTACCAAATAATATAAATATTTAAACTTGATAATTTAATATGGTTTGTTAATAGAACCATATAAGTTACCAAATAATATAAATATTTAAACTTGATAACAAGTTAAAATATTATATCAAAAACTTGAAATATTAAAAATAGTTTAATATGCTAAAAACAAATAATATTATAAATATTTTCTTTCATTATAAAGAAAAAAACATTTAATTTATGAAGATATTCTCTTTCTTTCTATTTCTTATCAAAAATATATCATATTTGTTAAAAAGTCTCACATTGGAAATGAGGATGTGTAGATGGTTCAAGAAATTATTATAAAAAGAATATAAATGATAAAAAACAGTAAAAGTAAAGAGGCTGATTAAATTATTTTTATTTTAAACAATTTCAAAATCATTTTTATTAAAATTATTTATAGATTTCTCATCCTGCGCAAGGCGCAGGGCGCAGGTTATCACCTAGTTAAAACATTATTACTATAGTCATGTCCTCTAATCAATGATCCTTAAGGCGAACTCCAGATCTACATAAACTCGCGCTCGTCTCATAGTTGCAGTTCCTCCTAGCTCTCCCAAGTCTCTCATCCGCGTGGATGCGCCTAAAGGTAGTGCTAATCTCATATGTGCTTTGTCTCGATGGTAGCGGAGCACTACTCTCCACTGCGTTTGATGCTCGGGTGCATGATAAGTTACGGGGTACTATGACCGTCCATAGAAACTCTCAAATCATGTGAGGAAGGTTGTTGTTCTTCTCATTGTTTGTCGCAGTCCACTCTTGGTACGCTCTCTCATCAAACTGGTTCGGGCGTGTTTGCAGCCTATAATCATATGTCATCAGAGGCATCATCGTGGTATACATGACATCCTCCTCTTTGTAACACCCATATCTTTGTGCTTGCTCGTCGTAGGGTTGCTGGTGGTGCACTGATATATTATGTATTTTACTATTTTTTAATAGTATTTTGATATATATTTAATAATGAAATTGTTGGCATTTAATTATAAACTAATGTTTTAAGCATTTCTGGAGTTTATAAATGTTTGGCATGTAATCTGGAGTATTTGGGCAAAAAAAGACATTTCCGGACACTTTGGAGATTGGGCAGCTTATGAGCATCAGAAGTTTGACATTAGATGGAGAACTTCCCACAATCCGATCATCCCAAATTTGGACACAATATAGCCATGGATGTTAGCTTTCATCTACAAGTGGTTTGAAGGCAATCATATGGTTGAATCAAAAGTTATGTCCAACTTACTGAAAACGAGTGCGTCTGGCAACGAAATGCAGCAAGCAGGAGAATTTGGTCTTGAATCGACCCAGCTCAATCAACCTGAACTGATCGATCCAACCCGATCAGGAGCCTCTGGAATATCTGAATCGACCGACCGATCGACCAAACACATTTTGGTTTGATCGATCGACCACGTGAATTGATCGAACCACTGATTGGTTCGATCGATCGGAGGCTCAGTGAAAATAGAAAGTTTCCATTTCTTGAGAGATTTCATCTGAAAGCACACAAATTCATCCTAACCAACTCATGCACCTATATAAACACCAGAGAACCACAAAAATCAGAGAGAGCCATCAGAGGAGCCACCATTCAAAGTTCTATAGTTTTCATTGTTTTCAAGTTTGAGATTTTGTTATTTTGCTGATCTCGGAGAAGATTTCATCCTTGTTTCATCATCAAGAATTTTTTTCTGAACTATATTCTCTTTCAATACTTCAATAGTAATATGTTTATCTTTGTTGTCATTGTTGATTATTTGATGATGATGTGCGAGTAGCCATTTGTTGGGGTTAATGGTCTCATCATGTTTTGACTCTAGGATGAAAATACTTGTGTTTGTCTCTAGTTTGCTAAATCTGAATAATCTAAACCATGAACCCTAAAGATTCTCCGATATCCCAACGCTTTAATTCATAAGTTTTACATCTTTATAAATCATTATTTGCTTTGACATTTGCTTTATTTCAATTATGTCCATTTACTTTCACTTGCATCAAAACCCCAAATCATATTTCGATTTAGCTTTCGTTCAATTTTGGAAACCATTGTGCACTCAAGACTCTATGTGGATTTGATACCTAAAGTATTACAACTGATCGTTGTGCATTTGCAGCTTTTATTTGGCTTTTATTTTAGAAAAACTTTACGCATTGCATCAAAATTTTGGCGCCATTGCCGGAGAGTCTTCACAGTGCCATTAGTTTTCGGATTGAAGTTTTAGTCTAAGTCATTAACTTTTGCTAATTTTTATTTCAAGTTTTTGTTGCCGTTCTTATAGTTAAATGCAATGGATTCAATGATGTTTTTTTCTTTGGATTACCGGGAGGTTCTAGACCGAAACCCGTAATCGTCCTAGGTCCGAAACCACAACATGTAATATTAGTTTTGTCCCAAGCGACGCTCGATCTAATCTCTGCATATGGTACTTTTCCAGTCGAGCCAACGACACTTGGTAATGGATTTAAGGATTAGATGTCCTAGAACAGCATTTCCAGCCTCACATCTAATTTCAGCTTAGTTTTGAGGAAAAAATTCAAGCAAAGTTGGTCAAATTCATTGATTCTCATAGGATAGCTCACGTAAAGTTGGATGTCAAGTTAGAAGACTTGCGACAAAGTGTTACTGGCAAAGTGGACACTCTTCTAGAACGTATTGAGAGGATGAATGACCAGGATGAAGAAAAAAATCAACATATGGAGGAACTCGCTGCTAATGTTATACCTCTAGACGTCCAACAAGCTCAAGTTTCAGAAATCAAAGACCTGGAAGAAGATTTTTACGAAATAGAGGAAGTCTCTCATAATGTGATTGATTTGTTCTCTACAAATAAAAAACACTTCGTGCATGATGGAAATGGATCCATAAAATCCTTACATGACGAGTCTGATTTCTCTGCAAAAGGAGACCGTCTTAAGGAGCTCATGTTTGATTAGAAGGCTCATGATCCGTCAACAAACAAGGAGCTTCTTCACTACTTACACAAAATCCATGTTGAAATTAATAACATTGTTGAGATTCTTGATGAGGATGCTCATTTTGCAGGTTGTGGATTTGACTTTAAAAGTGATGTGTCTGGAAGAAGATACAATAACCTGTTTCACAAGGTGAGATACTGAAGGCCATAAGTTTATCATGATCATCTTTTCAAGAAACAAAGAAAATCGGTGGAGATACATATGAACATGTCACAGATGGTGACAAAGATGAAATATCGATGTTCCAGATGGAGATCCGAGTTTTAACACCATTGATGAGAAGTCTTCTGATCCAAGTGTAGAAGGTGCCAAGATGTCTAAGGAAAAACCAATTTCTTTGGGTAAAAACAAGCGATGAGTGGGAGACAACCCCACTAATAAGTTTTATTTATATTTTTGAGTGGCCTATGATTTAAAAACAAGAACCAATCTTCTTCTTTTTTTCTTCTTCTTCTTCTTCTAATATCGCCGATTCAACAACAAACAAAACCCTAGATCTAGGAGGATCAAGGGAGGGATTTGACGGAGGAGATCATCAAATCATCGACTATCATTATCTTTTATCTTATGAATATGATTTTTAAAAGTAATAATTGAATGTTAGCTAATTGGTTATGGCGATAGATGAAGAAACAATCAGGATTTTGGCATGTATATGGTAAAGTAATTTTATGTGTGTTTGTGTAGGTTAGTTATTATGTTCTATTTGAATTATACATTTATTAGCAAATTACTAAACTAACCTGAATGAATTTTTAGACAAAACACAAATGTCCAATGGCATATCCCCTATATATTATTTGAGAATCATTTTTAGAGAGTACCCTTATTTTAAAAAATATTTATAGTGGTGTCATTTTGCTGATGTATCACCACCACATTCATTCTCACCAACCTTCTAAAAAAGGCTTATTTCAATAAATTAATTACCTTATATGCTATTATTCATTTTTAATTTTTAATATAAACAAGAAATGTTTTTTTTGGGTCAATTTCTGATTATATTAAACTTAAATGCGGAAGACAATAGCAGCGGATAGAAAACTCTTTGCAAAGGAGTAGATGCTACTTGTTACAAAAATGAAATACAAAACATTAAAAGGATAGGTAAAACAGTTTAAATCAGAGATAAAAACTGGAAGCTTCTGAAAAGAGCTTCTAAATTGATCGTTTTGAAAATGATCTGAAGTTATTTTGCCATTGAAGGCGAGCGAACCACACTAATAGCTCGTGATGTTGTAAAAGCGGAGCGTTTGAAGACGTTCTCCATAAAGGAGAGGGGCGAGTTCGAAGATACACTG
The DNA here is from genome assembly GCA_020283515.1 of Alliaria petiolata. NCBI lineage: Eukaryota > Viridiplantae > Streptophyta > Magnoliopsida > Brassicales > Brassicaceae > Alliaria > Alliaria petiolata. The sequence goes on from JAHZTW010000001.1 coordinate 236,172,358, forward strand.
GTAAGTTGGTAGTACTTCAAACCCGCATATGTGAGTTCGAAGATACGCCGGTAAGTTGGCAGTACTCCATAACTCATGTCAGTAACGTACGACGAAGTCCCGGCAATTGCTCTGGTAGATTTTGCAATAAGCTTTAACAAAGATAGGTTGAGAAATGTCCAAAAACTTAGAAGACTCACCAAGTCTATTAAGTAGCAATTTGGTTGGCCCACCTCATGACCTAAAGTGGGCGGTGAAGAAGACGAAGTGGCGGAGACGGTACGACGGTTGAAAGACGAAACAGGCAAAAGGTGTCCAGCTTTGATTCTGGTAAATTTAAAATTTGACTTCACATGATTTGGGCTGAGGAGAGAACCTATGAGGTTTATTGGGCTCGCCAAGCCCAATAGAGAAAAGTTTTGGAGCTGGCCCAACTCAACCTTGGCTTGGAGATCGTGACGATAAAGAAGACGGTGGAGGGTGGAAACAGATTTACACAAAGTCTCACCGGGTGTGGTGGAGGATATGAGAGGAGGCTTGAGCACGGACACCACGGCGGAATAGGTCTCGCCGACAACGACAGTCAGAGGGAAAAGCATTGTTCGTGCTCCTGGAAAGCTTGAGGAGATGAAGCTGCGTCGGCCAAACGGAGGAGGATTGTCGCCGGTAAAAGATGAGATGAAGGCACGGCAGGCGGCTACCTCGAACTCCGGGTCGGAGGATCTTTGGAACTTCTGATAAAAAGTATATTTCACGCAAGGTGAGAAGATCGGATCTGCAGCAAAAGCTCTGGCATGGGTGTGAAGTTTATAAACAATAATTATAAATTTATAAACAAGAAATTTATAATTCATTTTCTCTTATGATTCATTTCCAAAAAAATTTATAAACAATAATTTTATACAAAATAATTAAACGAAATCAAAATTTACAAATAATTTATGATATACATAAAAATATAATTTTTAATTTTTAATATAACCAAAAATATTATAATTCATTTTCTGTTATGATTCATTTCCTAAAATTTTATACAAAATAAGTAAACGAAATCTTTACTATGATTTAATATTATACACATTCAATTACTACTTTACTTAATTTTGTTTTTTCTTATCAAAATATTTTTTTAAACATACTATATTGTCAACATAACAGCTTATTATATAAAAAAAAGACTGGATTAAAATATTTTACTATAGTTTAATTTTTAAATTATACAAAATTAAATAAATAATAAATTATTCACTCTGCGCAGGGCGCAGGTTATCACCTAGTATATAATTAAAATAATCTTCAGAATCCATTAGAGTATCTAAGCATTGGAGATGCTATTAGGAGTTAGGACGTTGGATGCTTTATCGTTTAAAGCATCTTGACAAACACACAAAAGGTCAAACAAAAAAAACTTTTTTTTCGCTTTTTACCAAAGAAAAAAAAATAGCTCTCACATGGCTGCTTCTTCATCGAATGCAACCCAAACGGGGCCTCAAGTGTTCATAAGCTTCCGGGGAGAAGATGTGCGCAACAACTTCATAAGCTTTCTCGACCATGCTTTGAGAAGAGCGAATATAAATGTCTTCATAGACGAGAATATGTTGTTGGGCGCAGACCTAACTCACCTATTGACGATAATAGAAGAGTCCGAGATCGCACTGGTGATCTTCTCAAAGAATTACGCCGATTCATATTGGTGCTTGGATGAGCTGGCCAAGATGAAGGAACGTAAGGATCAAGGTCGTCTCAGAGTGATTCCCATCTTCTACAATCTGGAACCTTCCGATGTGAAAGAACTTAGAGGACCATTCGGCGACAACTTCAGGGATCTGAAGCGCAAACATCTACACCAGCCAGAAAGAACTCAGAAATGGGAGGAAGCTTTAGTGTATATTCCTGAAATAAAAGGCATGCCCCGAGCAGAACAAAGGTTATGTTTTTTTTCTCTCGTTTGGTCCCTTATATTCTCTGTTTTTGTTCTTCTTATAATTTATAACTTAAAATTGAAAATCTGAAATCTAGACTAATAACCCCCCCAGGCCCTATTTAAATAAGTCAGTAGTAGCCGAGTATATATATTTACATCTACAATCTTATGTTCTTGTTATGTCTTAAGTATGTTGCAAGTTGAAATTCTGATTTCAGTCAGAACCGGATAACTGTTTCTTGTAGAACAAGCTTGTTATTAATATCTCTCACTTGTATTGTCTGACAGTGACAAGACTGATAACGATTTCATCAACTCAATGGTCGTCGGGATTCAGAGGCTGCTGGATCATATGGCCGTGAGAGGAAACCCAGCGAATCGTCAAGGAGGTTCCATGGTCCCTGCAAGGCCGCTAAAAAGAGAAGTGAATCGTCAAGGAGGTTCCATGCACCCTGCAGGGCCACTAGAAAGAGAAGTAAATCGTCAAGGAGGTTCCATGGTCCCTTCCATGGTTCCTGCAAGACAACTAGAANTCAATTATATACAAGTGATAGTAATATTTTAAATCATATATTTTAAATGATACAAATATTAAGTGAGTTATTATAAATGATACAACTATTAAAATCACTTATTAAAATTGACGCTAATTTTAACATCAATTATTATAATCGTCACAAATACTAACATCACTTTTAAAAATTGATGTAAAAGATAACATCAGTTTTTTTGTAATTGACATATATTGAAATCAATTATAACAATCGATGCAAAAATAAAATATATTTGCATTGGTTAATAACTAAGTGATGTTAATTATTTGCATCACCACAAATAGAGTCACTTTTCTAAGTGATGTAAGATTCATTTGCATCAATTATAAGTAATGCAAAAATATATAATAAATGATACAATCCACCTCTTTTTTTGTAGTGAAACAAAAACAAAATTACTCTAAAAATGAGGCTATATTATTACTATTTTTAGCTTTAATTATAGTAGTAGAACTCATCGTGTTTCGTTCCCATCCCCAAATCAATGGAAAATGTCTTCCAAAAGGAGATATTGTACTGAGAGTTTTTTTCCAGCTAATGCGCTATTAGGGGATATATTTTAGGTATTTCTCTTCATAGGCTAGAGAATTTGGAGGATGAGAAATAATATCCTCTTTCAACATAAAAAGTGATCAATACCTGATATTATGGGGAAATCAAGTATTGATCACAGATTGTGGTGTCAGTCCCTATGAACAGAACATTTTTTTTTTTTGATAACCCAGGTATCCGGATCCTTTGGATCCGACTAAGCACCGAACACTCATTTACAAAGTCCTGCGGGTCCTGTTTAGCGCGGAACGCCAGCCTAACGGTGGGTCCCGCGGAAATCCTGAAAGCCCGGAGAGACCATTTGAATGCCCCGGTGGCCAAGTGGATTAAATGTTGCAATTCCGCTTCTGTGGGGAATCGATCCCTGGCCTGGACCAGCAGGGCCGACTCTCACCCCAGAAGGGAACCACCCCACTACCACCACTTTGTTTGAACAGAACATATTATAGGAGACTTTCATCAGAAAGCTATACTTCTAATCGAACTTATAGGTAGTCACTTCAAGGAGTATTGAATGGATCTTACCCAAGTCACTATTTTTGTTTTGTGGATGGGTCTTGGACTCACACTGATCCAAAGGCAGGTACTAGTTGGATCCTTTGTAATCCGCAAGGAGAACATATCTTTCAAGGATCGGTGTCTATAGAGCCTGTTTCAAACCCGATGGAGACTGAAATCATAGCCCTCATAGATACTATAAGTCGGATAGCGTGTTTAAAATTATAGAAATGCTATTTTTATGGAAGATGCAAGTCATTATATTCTCATATGCAGTAGAGATTGTGACAGGCTGTTATTCATAGGCTTCCTCAATCATTGTCCCCTTATGTTGAGGATATTCTCTGGTTGATCAAGAATCATCCAAACTTTCTATTTCATACAATACCATCCCAAGGGAAGCAAATGAAGCAGCAGACTTTTTAGCAAAGCAAGCAAGGAGTAATGTTAAAGGCTATATAATCACTTAGTATTAAGCTTTGTCTAAAGATGTTTAAGCTTTGTTTATGTCTTTTATGTTTGTGCTTGTTTCCGTTTCAACTCTTTGCTCTAAACTCTCAGGTGCTACTCTATGTATATCTTTTGGTACTACTATGTTTGTACCAAACTCTTGTAATATTTTTTAAGTAATACATTAAGTTGACGGAAAAAAAACAGAGATAGTGTATTTGCCCACTCCTGACTACATCTCTACTTTTATTTGTAAAAATAATTTGATTTGATTTAGTTAGTTTAATAGTATTCATGTCATATATGGGTTCAATCATATAATACACTATGCACTAAAAATGTTGTTAAGCCGTGTAGCATATAAACTAATAGATTCAATTCTTTGATTCAACTAAAACCTAACAACAAATACACGAACCAACAAAATCAAGTCATCGTCGATCGGTTCAAAACATAGAACATATCTGCCAACCAATAAATTCAGATTATGGGTTCAAATCATAGGCCACTCAAAGATTCAATTTGAATCAAACGAGGTATAGACCAAGCAAAATAATTATGTAATAATATGTTTTGAAGCAGTGACATTAAATTTATTGGTTAGTGCATGGTCTATATGTTGTTTAAAGGTGCAATACCGTACCAAAGGGTTAAGCATATCCTACTACATATTATTTGAGAAGTCACTTTAGTTAAAAAATCTGATTTGTGTGAAAGTTAGTGTATTTCAAAGATGACATGTAAATGTGACATGTCAAGTTTCTTAAAATAAACGAAATGTTTGATTGATTGAGTTAAAATTAAAAATTATAAAATTAAAACATGAATACACTAGATTATAATATTAAAATAACAAATTTAAATTAACAAAAAATAATAATTACTATGATTTCAATTTTGTTTTACATATATTCATAATAAATTTCATAAAATATGATTACAAATTTTTTACAACAAATATATATTATACTTTTATATAAAATAATAATATATTATCCAATAGGATAGTAAATACGTTATACCATTTTTATCTCTTATTCTTTTCTAAATAAATAAAAAGTTTATATCATACTCATATACAGTCTCATTGTATATTGAGAATTTGAGATAAGAAATAAAATAAAATGTAACCGGATAAAAAATAAGAAGTAGAAGTAAAAATAAAAATAAATCTCTACAGTTTTGTTTTTCAGTAACACTCTCGTGATTTGTTTTACGGAGTCATTTAAAATCTTAAAAAACAAATTTTATAATGCATATGTGTGCATGCCAAGTTGCCAACCATAAGAAATTTATTTTATTCATCAAATCAATTCTTCAATATTGGATTCAAACCAATTCTTCAATATTGGATGAAGAGAGGAGCGGAGATCTACTGGAGAATTTAATAAAATATGATTTAACAAATTTCATAACAAATATATATTATAATTTTTATTGAAAAGTAAAATTACTAATAGATTATCCAATGTACTATATTTATTTTCATGATAAAGTCAAATATTAAATTTTAAATTTTTAAAAAATTCTTTGTAATTTTTGTTAATATTTAATATAAATTTTATTTTGAAACCATATATCATAAAATGCTGAAAATAAGAAATTTTGATTAAATAAAAAACGATAGAAACAGTTTTCCTGATTGTTCTTAAAAGGCAAAAACTGCATCGTGTAAAAACATAACGTTTGTTAAACACTAAAACTGTATATTTATAAAAACATAACGTTTACATAATATATAAAAAATTAATCAATACTTAAATATTATAACTATTTATGTATATAAAAAAAATTATACATGTACATGCGTGCAGGTCAAGCATATAAACTAAAAAAAATTATTATATGTTTTAATATTTTCCAGTTTATTTAGTTATCATATTTACACTTTTTATCTAAAGAAGTATTTTAAAATCTTTGATAATGATTTTTTTATCTTCAATTTCTATTGAAATATATAACATTTTTTATTTGATTTATCGTTATTTTTATTATTAAATATTCATATAATGTTATTATTAATACATAATTAGTATGTACTAATTGATCAGCTTTAATATACAGTATTAATTATATATTAAACATATAAAATATTTTTTAGTGCGCACAATGTGCGGACCGATCACCTAGTATAACATTAATTAATAAAACCAAGAATCTTGGTGCTAGATGTACTGTACTATGAAGGATCAATAATCAATAAACTCAAGTCATGAGAGTAAATTGTTAGCAAAATTTTGTTTAAAACATTCAAGACCTAAGTCTCGAGGTGGTCCAACGTTTTCAAATATTCAGACTTCCAATTTAGATATATAGGCAAATTTCGGGATCTATGTTCTGGACCCGATCTGACTAGATTGGCATACCGATTGTAGACATATATAGACCCTTAATTAGGTATAACTTATGATAAACATACAAGAATTCGGAAGAAAAAAAAGAATAAATTTATCAAACTAACTATTCCAATAATCAAGAAGCAAGACAAGATGCATGGTATCATCTGAGTGTACAAAGAAATAACCAATAGACGATAGAAACTAAGATCATAATCAGTCTTAAAAAAGAATGACTAATAGTAGATCGGGCCACAACCTAAAATCCAAGAACTGTTTATTACGAGTGAACCTGATATCATCTAGATTGTTATCGGTAAAACTAACATCAAAATTCAAATTTTCCATTTTAGACAAACAAAAATAAAGTTTATTTTTTGAAAGGTTATAGCTGAGTTTACCAGTAATAGTTGTAATGAACAATATGGACTGATAGCACAACCCTTAGCTTAGCAATCACATGTTCTATAAATGTTCTATAATAGTAACTCAGTGCGCTACTTCGCCTAGCAACAAACAGAAAATTGGTTTTGTACATAAACATCTCCACGAGAGAGCCAAGAAGTTCCAAGTCTAACAACTACTCTCTACTAGAGAGCCAACACTACAAGAATTGTTCAACATATCTATATTTTTTTTGTAGGTATGATAACTATTTTGTAAAAAAAAAAAAATTTGCTACGTTGGGATAGCTATTTGATTTTTTGTAACAATTTGTAGTTAAATTGTCATAAATTACTTACATATCGATTTTGTCTTAATTTAAATCGAAATAGTTACGAAAGACTTTGTGGCAAATTTGTTTCAATTTGTTACAAATAATGTATGACAATTTCTCACAAAATCCTACAAACAAAGTGTGGAAAAACCCCACAAAATAATCGTCATTAATTACAACAAATTGTTTTAAAATTTCGTTGCAAATGTCACAAATAGCTACAAATATTACGTGACTATTTATAAATTCTTAATAAAAAAATAAACCAAATTAAATTACAATAAATAAAAATGCCAATAAAATTTTATTCATATAAAACCTAAACATTTTAAAGCCATAAATTTTAAGATTCAAAATATAATACATAAAAAGGGGTGCAACAATAAAATACTAGCTTCTACGGTAAAAAGATAGTAGTAAAACAGACACTAAGAAGAGTAAATGAAAAACACTAAGAAGAGTAAATGAAAAAGCATCCAACAATTCCTCAAAAGCTTAGACCATCTCCATTGGTACATACTCATGTGGGTCTCTTAAACATTTTTTTAATATAATTTTTTCTTCTTTCTTCTTTTAAGAATCCTTATATTTGATTTTAATGTTTTGCTCTTCCATTGGTGAACCCCTAATGGGTTCTTAAAAAAAATTATATTTTAAAACACATGTAAAATACAAGTTAGCATCATTTTTCATATAGTTTCAAACAATGTTAAAGATCCAAGACTTTTGCTAGAAAGAAGAGTAGAACGTACAGCATCGGATTCTTCTTTCTCTTCTTTCTTCTCTTCTTTTTGGGCCTCAGCCGCAGGAGCAGCGCCACCTGATGGCATGGAAGCCAACTTCTCCCTTCCGGCAACTATTAGCTCAGCCACATCTTTCCTTTTCACTTCCTTTAGCAAAAGCTCAATCTGAGCATCCTCTGATTTAGCACCAACTACACAAACAAAAATAAAAACCACCACATTCCATCAATGTTACTCCCAATTCTCAGGCTCTTGAAGATGTGTTATTTATCATGTTTTTGGCATAGACAAAGGATGGTTGATGGTTTATGTAGCGTTACTTGCATCGCTTGGAGAAACTCTTGTTCCATTTCACCAATCGATTTCTTTTCAGCCTTGTTGATGCTACAATAAGGCATGATATTGCTATCGACGTCCTCTCCTCCCACTTGACCTAAGGGAAGACAAAAATACTGTGATTCAGAATCAGAACTTCTATTGCAAATATAAAGTTAATTACTTATTCTTGCAACCTATTAGTTAGTTAGACAAATTTTGACATTTGCAGAAATTATAGTTCCGAGGCCATGACCGAATGGGTATCCCAAACTCACATATCCTACCACTTGCTCTACTTCCTCCACTGCTAATCCTGCGATTGGTGCACCTGCCATAGACTCAGAATATTAAATTTGTCTCAGAATATCCGCCATAAGAGTTCTTTGTTCTTTGTTCTATGCTCAGCAAGGCCCTCTACATTAAATATGTTCAAAATTAAAACATTGCTAACCTTCTTCTTTCCACAGTCGATGGAACTTTCTTATTCCACTCTCAAGTATACTCCCCTAAAGTTGTCAAAACAAAACAAAAAAGTATACTCCCTAAAGAAGAAATTCCTCCGAATGTGGGAAACACCAAATACGAACAAGAAACATGTTTAATCTACAGAACGAGATAAACAAGAGAGGCAATGGAACTTAATTGCAATGGGGACATGACTAAGAGCAGTACCGAACAATCAGCTGATACACATAGAGTAAATGAGTAGACTCTTCATCACTTGCCACAATCGAGTTGGCAACCAAATATTAGAGAACTGAAGAATAAAAGCATAACTTAGAACCAATCATTCTGTCATCAATCCGTGATAATGATTAATGAGAAGTGAATAGGGAGCAAAAGGCTTAAAAACCAACAAGTCAAATACAGCTCGGATATTCATCTGAACAGAAAGCAATGACTCAATTTAACTTCTAACTCAGAAGAATCCATACACACTGAATTCAAAATCAATTGTTATAGAAAGACAATCAAGGTGGAACTAAAACAGATCAACAAAAAGGAAAGGGGGGAAATTTATAGAATCGAAAGCATAGAAACATTACCGGCAGAAGAACCGATTAGCAGGATCCTATGGGCACCGAGATTCTGGGAAAGCCACCGACAAACAGCGATCACATCCTTGACCTCGGCGAAGCCAGTAAGAGTAGCCCTTCCCGTTGATTTTCCGGCACCTCTTGTATCGAAAGTGACAGCCGTAAAGCTATCCGATCGTCGGAGGCAGAACATTTTTTCTTGTTCCTATCGGAAGAGAGAGTCGGCAGAGAGAGAAGAGGGGAAATCGGCCAATTCATTCCTCAACACAGCTCCGCCGTTCCGATCAGTACATGCACTTAAGACATGTGCTAAAACATACATCAACACAAATATATTTCAAATTTCATATCTGAACTAACAAAATTCGGCTAAATCATACATTGACCTTGAGTCTGTTAGTCAAACGTTACCGGGAGATGACGTGTCCGTTACGAAGGCTGATGTGGCTAAACAGTCACGTAATCGAAACTCAGATTGCACGTATCACTAATACGACGTCATTTTGGCCAATTAAATTAAAAAAAAAATTAATGTGTGGTTGAGGTTGAAGTGTTCAAAGAGAAACCGTCGCTTTTTCAATCAACAATGTCGGCGTCGGTGAAATTTTGATCGAATCCTCTGATTCCAGTAATTTCCCAAGTATTAGCTCAGCCGAAGGTAAAATTCTCAACAATCTCGATAAGCCCAAGTTTTTGAATCTTAAAATTTTGCCAAGAGTTTTGATAAACTTCATGTGCTTAACGAGTGAGTGATGAATCGGTACCACCGTAAACCTTTTTGCGGTCGATCGCATTAAGGGTTCCGGTGAGGTTGTTGCTGGAGAGGACTAAGGTGTGGAGGAACTGGAGACGGAGAAGGCCGCAGACGATGTGGCCGGAGAGAGAGAAGCCGGAGCTCTGTGACCCGATTGGTGGTCAGGTCGCATACGCACCCGACCCAGCTGCAGGGATCGTAGTCTTCGGCGTTCCAAGAGAAGAGCTTGGAGTAGGAGTCGTCGAGGCCAGCCTTGAAAACGATGAGACCCAAAACGCCGTCGTTGAAAGTCGGGTCTGTTGCAGTCACCGAAACGGAAGATGACGATTGAAACCAACCAAAAAGCTTTCTCTTTGACCAGAAATTAAGAGAAAAGAGATGAGTGGTGCTATAGTTTTAACTTCAGCAGAAGAAACTCCCCATTAATAGTAATTTAGTCGGCTGGTAAAACTTTCCGGGGAACTAAGAAAAGAGAAAAAGACGTACGGCGGCTCAAGAAGAAGGAGAAGAAGTGGCAGAGTTTGAAAGGGTTTGAATAGAGAAATAGAAATAACAAAATCAGGAGTAAAAGGGAAGGGAAGAGAAGGTAGAGAGCATTAATGGCCAAATCAACAAGAAATTTGAATGAGCTTACTAGCGGATAGAGAGAGAGATGGAAAAAGAAAAAGAGAAAAAGATGAACTCTCGTTTATATGTCAAATGATAAAACGATGTCGTTTTGTTAATTTTTTTTTAATTTAATTGGCCAAAACGAAGTCGTATTAGTGATACGTGCAATCTGGTTTCGATTACGTGACTGTTTAGCCACATCAGCCTCCGTAACGGACACGTCATCTCGCAATAACGTTTGACTAACAGACTCAATATCAATGTATGATTTAGCCGAATTTTGTTAGTTCATGTATGAAATTTGAAATATATTTGTGTTTGATGTATGTTTTAGCACATGTGTTAAATGCATGTACTGATCGGGACCGCGGAGCTGTGTTGAGGAATGAATTGGCCGATTTCCCGAGAAAAGAGAGAGTCGGCAGAACAAAAATAAAACAAAAGAGACTCTTGTTTTTTATTTTTTTATCTTACAATTTCATTGACCAATGAGAAGTGGACACAGTAGGGTTTCTTAACCTTTCTGAAAATCCTTCTTTTAAGATATGTTTCTTACTCTTTTTGCTTTTAAATGATTTGTTTTATTTATTTTTTACTTAAAAACCATCTTAAGAAATCCTTAAGATCTCCCGATGGAGATGCTCTTATGCTGCAGTCAAGTCTATCAAAAACGATATTAAGATACAACTCCTCATTGTTTAACCATGAATGTTGTAAGGGGTCCTTTACATGCACTCATCTCTACTTGTACATGATAGATAGACAAAGTTAAACTAGGAGTAAAAAGAAGGAAAGATGGCCTCAGAACATTAGCCAAAGCTAGATTCAACAGGTTACCACTTCAGCAATTCAACATTAGTTGAAGCTCAATAATGTTATACTATAATTCATGTATCGTTAATCTGTTGAAATCAAAACATGTTATTTGATTTCAAAACGTGTGATTTGATTTCAACAAATAACTAATACTTGTTGACTTTCTATAATAATCTAACTACAACCATCTATAAAGGTATTACTCAATGAATCTAACTACAGCCATCAGAAGCAAAAATCAGAAAAAACTAAAGCAAGCAGACGCAGGAAGAGCTAACCCAATTCAGCGAGAAAAATTAGTACCTCGTCGCTGGCGAGCATCTGTCCATTACTCTTCTTAACCTTCTTCAGCTTCCTCAAGAAATACCTATTCCAAATTATAACGCCAGTTAAGATCAAGTCGGTAATTAAGCAATTCAAGAAGAAAAATACGGGAAGAGAGAAAACAAATTTACTAACCAGACTCAGCAGCATAATTCCCAACTATGCAAAAACACAAAAAAACTCTCAGAACCTTAAGATTGCAAAAAAAGAAACCACCATCCAGCACAAACAAGGTGATAAGAGAGACGATTACGTACTCTATCTCAAGATGAGCAGGTTCTGTTCCATCAGCTTTGGCATCTAAATAAGGTGTTTATTAAGCTGCTTCACCTCTTCGACCACAATGAAAAGGGTTCAGAATTGAGTTCATTCTAAGACGAAACTAACAACTGCTTATGAACCCGAAACTCAAAACAAGGACAATTGCTTCTCAAGAATCACGGGCTAAGTTATTACATTTCAATTTCAGTAAGATTCAAATAGAAAAGTAACCATAATCAGGAACGGTCACTGGAATTTTACCAGACTTTGATTGAACATCTGATTGCAACAAAGCCTTTTGAATTTTCTAAAGTAACCAAAAACAGTTTCTATTAGATCACATATTCACACAAAGAGGATTATCCAATACAAGCTATATCACTAGGATCTGTTCCCAATTACATAAGCAATACACATTCATCTCCAAACCCAGATGAAATACCTTCCGATTCCATAAACGAAATTCGGAAGATTACAAAATGGGTTTTCTAAAATATTCAAATTTTAGAATCTAGGGCATGACTGAACCAAAAATAAAAAGAAAAGGGGGACAAAATCTGAGAGAGACAAAAAATCCAACCCGACTCTACGAGCTGCGAGTGAAGCAGCTTTCTTAGCAGCATCAAGCTCTTTTTCGTAAGCCATTGATGAAACTACTCTGAGAGTAACAAATGAAGGAGAAGACTTTCTTCCGAAGTTTATCATCTATCGCCAAACACTTAACCAGAATTTTCTTCAATCCTTCCTTTCGATTTGCATAGACAAATGCGTACTCGTCAAATTCATTCCAGCCCTCCATCCTAACCTCGCCTAAAATCCAAAATTGATCAAATTAGAATCCTAAACCCTATAAATATCAGAAAAGAATCCAAAATCCAAAATCGATCAAATTAGAAGCAGTCTGTTGGGTGACAACGAGTCGAATTCTAGTTTTGTTGAGAATTAGAAAGGGTTTAAATCTGAAAATAGAAGCTTCGTCGTTAGTCTCTTACGGGAATTGATATACTTCTCTACTTGGTGAAGCGTGAGCAAAATCTTCATCCTCCAAGCTCTTACCGTCGGAAGAGGATAAACAACAGACTGAGCAAGAGAGATCGAGACTTAGAGTGAGAGGAATCGAGACTGAGAGTGAGGGGGATCGAGACTGAGAGCAAGAGAGATCGAGAGTGAGAGTGAGAGTGAGCGGGATCGAGACAGAGAGAAGAGAGATCGAGAGTGAGAGGGATCGAGTGATAGAGTTTACTTGTAATCTGAGAATGACGAAAGAGAGTGAATGAAGAATCGATTGATTAAGAGAAGCAATTACAGATTGTAAAATCCGGATCTCATCACGATCGGGAAGATGATCTCATGACGATCACCTCTAAGCTCATCTCGCTTAGCTATTACAATCTATAAAATACATAAAACTCAAAGAAAGAAAGCTTACAACTCTTATACCAAAATATTTGTACAAAACGGCAAACCCTCTATATCACTTAGAGGTTTACTCTTTTCCTATAATATCTTCCCTTGACTTGTCTTGAGTAGCTTCTTTCTCCTTCTTCTTGCGGTAGTAAGTATTATGTATCTTATCAACAATACTCCCTCCTTTGAAAATGAGCTTGTCCTCAGGCTTGTCATTGGGAAACTGTTTAAACAACTCAGCTGAAGACACCAAGTGCTTTCATAATCAGGTTGTCCTTTCCACTTCACCAACAACTCAACAATGCCTGTTAGAGAATATCGTTTGGCTAACATTTCTTCAAGAGCAAAATCAACTGTAGTCATATCGGTAATAGGGCTCAGGTTTTACCCAAATAATCAACTACTGCAAGTGCACATCAATGCAGTTGAAGTATAAGGGGTATCGAATCTCAAGGGAAGTGAAAGCTACACTAAAGTTTCTAAGTTCGAATTACGCTAAGTCGGATTATATGAAATTAAAACTAAGCAATTAAACAAGTAAATAAATCGGATTTTAGATGGATTAAAGTTCAGGAGACTAAGGCGCTAGGCAAGGATAATTATCAGGTTGAATCAAAGAATGCAGAATCTAAGTTTATTAGGGATTTATTAAGAACTGTCTAGAACTCAAAACTCTAAGTTAAAACCAATCAACTCTCGTTGCAGAAGTTATCTATGCCTAAATCCCTAAATCCCAAATCTCTTTGCGAATTTAAACAATTAAGACAAGCAATAAGAACAAGTTCGATTTGTTCACAAAATACCTAAACCAAATCTCTTTGCGAATATATATTTTTCTCACCTATGATTAGTTCAAGTTACTAATAATGCTCTCGCATTTATTAAATAACCTAAGGTTTGATTTCTAAGTGATCAATTCAGAAAATCAAGTTAAGCACAAATCAAGGTGAAGATCCAATTGATTTCCCTAGCAATTCTAGTGATTCTACAAACTCTTCATCAAACCCTAAATCACCCTAACCTAACTAGCAAACTACTCAGACATAATTATGCAAACACAAATCATGGCAAAAAATAAATTGCATAAAAAGAATAGAGAATGATACAGGGGTTCGAAATCTGTCTCAGATGAGTTAGAATTGTCTCCCCAAAAGCACATGATCAACCTTTCTCTAAGTCTCAAAAACAGAAAATAATGATAAGGTATATGGCTAAACAATGTCTGAAAACTATTTATAGAAGAGGATTTTCGTCCAGGGGCAGACTTGTAATTTCTTCAAACTTGCTCTCTTTCCTTTTTCTGATGGAAATCGTGAAACTTGGCCGACCTTGATTGGTGTCGATCGACACAGGTGGTGTTGATCGACACCTTGCTCGTAAATCCACTCTCTTGACTTCATCACTTCGGCTGTTTCTCCAAAATGCTCCAAAAGGTTCTAGATTCTTCCATTTAGCTCCAAATGCTCTTCATCCTGTAAAGACTCTAAAAGGACTCTAAAACTAACAAAAGACTCTATAAAAAGACTTATATCATGGTCCAAAAACGGGTAAAAACCATGATATATCAACTCCCCCAGACTTAGTTTTTGCTTGCCCTCAAGCAAAACAGAAACTTAGAATGAAGTAGAAGTTTGAAAACAAAAACTTTCGAGCACCTCTTCAGAACGCCACATTGATTAACACTTCTTGAATCCATATGCTATAGAGCCAAACTTGGAAAGTTCATTGTACTTATCACAAGCTTAGCAATCTCACAGTTCAAATCCAGATCCTTTCCTTGGTAATATTTCGAACTCTAACAGTGGTATTTCCACATAACTTTTAGAGATTATTTTCCCTTCCTTAGTGCCTGAACAAGACATTCTCATATAGCTCCCCTATTTTCTCTTCCCTTAGTCAACTTCTGCCCATTTTCAGGGTGTTCTAAGATCTTTTCATTGACTCTTCTTTTTCTTATGAAATCTCGGGAAATAGTGCTACTCTCTACTTGTGTTCCTTGTGAAGAGACGTGTTCAAGATCATCACTAATATTGTTATTTGTGAGGAGACAGGCTCATGACAAAGGCACTATTCCCAGACTTAAACACTTTTTCTTTCTTTTCTTTTTCTTTTCTTAAGGGAAGATCAAGGAGAGACTGCAATTGCCTATCTGTTCGGACTGAAAGAGGAATCAAGTTCTGCGCATACCTAGTTCTTATAAGGGGACCTGAACTCGCCCTGTTAGACTGATTCCACTTGCAGCTTTCTACTTAGTAAGACCTTCAACCAACTACTATAGCAATGGTTCTTTCAAGTGTCAACTTCTTGTGGTTAGTTCCTAGAAAAATTGAAAGTTCCAACTGATTTTGACTCAATAAAACAAAAAATTTCAAAGTTTTTGACTCTCAAAACAAAACACAATGTTAGCAACCACCTCCCCCAGACTTGAATAACACTGTCCCCAGTGTTACTAAGAATGAGTTTGGATAGAAAAAAAGTTGTGCTAAACTGTTACAGAACAAAGAGAAAATCGGATTACCTGACTTCTGCGCGCAGCGTCGATCGACACAGATGGTGTCGATCGTTGCTGTGTATGATGATGGTGTCGACCGACACGGATGGTGTCGATCGACACTCTGTCCGTAGACAGAGTTCAGCCACTCGAACATGATTGTTGTTAAGTCAAATTGTTGTTAGAGTTATCCTAGCTGTTAGAAAAACTCAAACAAACGTTAAAAGCACAAAATAATCCAATAAACTCAATAAGTGCAACAAGTTGGAAACGAAGTACTGAAATAGATAAAGCAAAATGCAAACTCAAGAGAAAAAGAAAAACTGACTCAAAGTACTAAAAAGGAATGGAGGAGTCACTCATCATCATCTGAATGTGGTGGAGAAGATCGTGGTGGTGTGGGAGGGCGGACACAGCTAGATACAGTAGCAATGGCGTTCCAGCCTGGAAGCTCTGAACCACGTATCTCTGAAATGCAGCTTGCTCCATAGGAATCTCGGGAGCATCTCGAAGGTGATGAGGTCCAATAGGCTCCAAAGGGGCATGTGCTCTGCGCCGAGATCATGAAGGGCGTGTCGGACCCTCAGCTGGTCAGGAGAAGGTGTGTAGCATCCGTAACCAGTAATTATGATTTGGGTCGTTGTATATAAGTTTGGTACGATGGAGGTTCGTCATTTTGGTACGTAAGAACAGGATCGAGGTACGATCGTGGTATGTCCGCGGTACGTACGTGGTACGAGGGTGGTACCATACCGTGGTACGTGTTAGCGCGTATGTGAGGTTAAGGGTCGTGACCAAGGGAAATTGTGGAAAAATGGCTAAGTGTTGAGAATGGGCCGTGGGCCTTGAGTTTGGCCGAAGAAAAATTGGAGTTTTCCTAGTCGGAATAGGATTTCTCGAGTTTGGCCGAGCGGTTTGGGAAACTGCCGAGAGAAAAGGAAAGTTTGATCGGTTAGCCGAGAGAAACTTAAAACAAACCGATTCTAGCCGAGAGAAAAGGGAAAACACGCTAGGATAGGCGGTTTATCCCTAGGGTTTCGCGTATATAAGGAGTTTTATGCGATTTTTCTCGGGCAGCCGCGCATTACTCGAGAGAAAAAGAGTTTTTCCCGAGAGATTGTGAGATCATCGAGAGATCAAGTTTTCCGTGAGAGTTCTGCGAATTCTGATCGAGAGATTCGATTGAGGATAGGCGTTTTACCGAGGAAGGATCGAAGTTATCCGAAGGTTTTCGGATTGGATCGAGAGATAGTCGAGAGCACTTGATTCCGGCCGTTAGCTTCGGTAAGTGCTCGGATATCTTTGTTTGTGTTAGGATTTTGTCGAGAGTTGTTCGACTAATCCGTGTGTTTTGGTCTGTTTCCGAGGGGATTCAGAGTTTGGTTCGAGGAAAAGTGTTCGGATCGTGAGATAGCCGATAGGGGATTGGATCTCGCGGTACGAGTCGTAGCGATAGCCGAGGGAGCACGTTGGTGTCCGACTATCTTTGTTTTTGTTCGAGTTATCACCGAGTTTCCTTCGACTAAAACCGTTCGTTTGATTGTCTAAGGTGAGTGCGTGACTGTGGCTAGCATCTATGGATTGAAAGATTGCTAGGGATTTTGATATGTATTGATCGCTTGTGTAAGTAGGGTTTTATGCTTAGCAAGGTCAATGTTTATGTGATTGTGTTGCGGTTTGGTGACCGTGAGATTAGGTGATTGTTTAGCTAGCTTGTGGCCGAGGCAGGATCGTTTTCTCTGGGTTAGGTGATGTGTGATTCACGCTAAGGAGGAAACCGAGTCCATAAGACTAGAGGGTCAGAGTTAGGCTAGATGGTCATGCGTATTGGTTGATTGATTGCTTGCTTGCTAAGTGTGTTGATATCGTGTTAGAATTGTTAGCATGAAAGCGTGATTATTTGCTGGCTAAGGTGTTACGGGATGACCGTATTCACTAAGCATTTATGGTAATGCTTATGCCTCTCTTATGTGTTGAGTGTGCAGGTAAAGATGTTGTCCAGGACCGTTAGTCCTGAAGGCGGACTCGAAGGCAGTGAAGAAAGGAGTGGATTTAGGATTGGGTTTGGGGGTTTTAAACGTTTAAGTGTTGTTTTGGTTATTGGCTTTGGTGTTATTTCATACTTAATCGAATTTGGCTAAGTTAGTCTTGGATTTATTTTATGAACCTCGTTTGTACTTTGGAATTTGAAAGAATTATGCAATGAGAATGGCTGTTTTGAGAATCGAATTGTTATTTGAGTTAATGAGAAAAGTTTGAAATTCCGCATAAGTGTGTAAGTTGGTCGAAATTGTTTAAGGACGGACGGCCTGGTTAGGATTACTGGGTCGGGTCGCCTCAGTTTGGTATCAGAGCATGGTCGGTTCTAGGACAGTTCATTAGCATAGTTGGGGTTAGATAAATCCACCTTTCACTGCCGAGTCTCGCGGTTTGTTGTTGTTGAGTTGGGAACTCTTGGTTGCGGTTAGCTACGTGCTAACCGATAGTAGTCTTGTCTTGCAGATGGCTCCGAGAAGGACTAGGGCTGCAAGGTTGAATGGTGTTGCGAACTCGGGGAGTTCTAGATCTGAGAATGCGGTTGGGAACCAGCATGAGGTCGAGGCTGCTGTGGCGGCTGAGGCTGCTGCGGTTGCGGCTGCGAATGCTGCGGCTGCTGCTGCTGCGGAGGCGGCTGCTGCGAATGCGGCTGCGGGTGAAGTTGAGAACGTGGCTGGGAATGCTGTGGGAGCTGTTCCAGATAGGCTGGAGGCCGTGCTGGGATTACTAGCTCAAGTGTTGGAGCGTTTGCCAGTGGTTGCGCCTGTACCAGGAGTGGTACTGGCTGTGGCACCACCAGTGGTTGTGCCAGACGTTGGGAACGTGGTTGTAGAGGAAGCGGGTCAGGCCGTGGTGATTCCGTCTTACCTCAAAGTGTTGGATCATATGGCGAGGTTGGGAACCAAGTTCTTCGCGGGAGGAACTGCGCCTATCGAGGCCGACGAGTGGAGGATGAGGCTTGAGAGGAACTTCGAGTCTATCCGATGTCCGGAAGAGTACAAGCGAGACATAGCTGTGCATTACCTGGAGGGTACTGCACATACGTGGTGGAAAGGGATCACAAGACGTTTGGTGAACCCGAATTGTTCGTATGAGACGTTCACGACTATGTTTCAAAGCAAGTACTTTCCGTAGGAGGCGTATAATCAGTTGGAGGCCGAGTTCTTGTACTTGCGCCAAGGGACCAAGACGGTTCGGCAGTACGAGACTGAGTTTAACCAGTTACTCAAGTATGTGGGACGTGACCATGATACCGAGGAGAAGTTGATCCGAAGGTTCATGAGTGGACTAAGGGTCGAGCTGCGTAACGGGTGTTTGGTGCGTGACTTTGCAACGGTCACGGAGCTGGTTGAGAAAGCAGCGTTGCTGGTGTCTGGACAGGCAGAGGAAGCTTTGTCTAAGGCTGGAACAGTGGTGGTAGCGGCCAAGAGTGGTCAAGCGTCCGGGGGACAGAACCGCAAGTTTGGAAAGAATGTTCCAGCCAAGTCAAGTGGAAACCGCAGCGTGTGTGGTACTTGCGGCAAGATGCATATGGGCGTGTGTAAGCGTACGTTTGGCTCGTGCTTTCGTTGTGGTAATCCGGACCACAAGATCGCGGAGTGTCCTGAGTCAGAGACGAGGATGGTGAGAGTGTCGGACGGAGGAAGCGCAGGTGTGGTGTGCTTCGGCTGTGGAGAGCCGGGACACTACAAGCGTGAATGTCCAAAGGCAGGAGCGGCTGGGCAAGCGGCTAATCAGCTTAAGCGTGCAGGAGAGGCGCTGGCGCCACCAGCTAAGAGGCCGAACGTTACACCAAGGGTGTATGCCACGACCGCGGAAGGGACTGGAGATCCGACCACTTCTCGACCGATCACCGGTAAGTTTTAGTACTTACGGTTTTTCTTGAGTTTGTGTGTTGCGTGTTTGGATAAGCGTCTTAGCATTCTAGGGGTTGAATGTAGGGACCTTATTAATGGGTGAGGTGGAAACCCATGTTATATTCGACTCCGGGGCGAGTCATTGTTTTGTTAACTCAGGAATGATTGGAAAAAGGGGATACCAAAAGGAACCCGGAGAAGAATTCGGACTAGTGAGAGCGGCTGGAGGCCAAGTGATGTTCTCACTAGGGACGGTCCGAAACGTGTCAGTCTGGATTGGCGAAGTGGATATGCCAGCAGACTTAGTGATTTGTGAGGTCAAGTCTTACGATGTCATCCTAGGAATGGATTGGCTCGATAAGCACAAAGCGCATTTGAATTGTCACCGAGGAAGGGTGAAGTTCGAAAGGGATGGAGAAGTTCTAGTTTACCAAGGAGTTAGACCGACTTCTGGTAGCTTGGTTGTGTCGGCAATACAAGCAGAGAAGATGCTGGAGAAGGGATGTGAGGCATATCTAGCGACGATATCTACGGCTGAGGTTGGACCAGACGTGGAGTTAGGGGACATTCCAGTGGCACAAGAGTTTGAGGACGTTTTTCAAGCTTTGTCCGGGATGCCACCAGCTCGTTCAGATCCGTTCACGATTGAACTTGAGCCGGGAACTGCTCCAGTGTCTAAGGCACCTTACCGTATGGCTCCGGCCGAGATGGCTGAAGTGAAGAAGCAACTGGCTGATCTTTTGGACAAGGGATTTGTAAGGCCAAGTAGTTCACCATGGGGCGCACCAGTTCTGTTCGTAAAGAAGAAGGATGGGAGCTTCAGGCTTTGCATCGATTACAGGGAGTTGAACCGTGTTACGGTAAAGAACAAGTGTCCACTTCCAAGGATAGACGAGTTGTTCGACCAGCTCAGGGGTGCTACTTGGTTCTCAAAGATCGATTTGGCTTCTGGGTACCATCAGATACCAATAGACGAACCGGACGTGAGGAAGACTGCCTTTCGGACAAGGTATGGTCATTACGAGTTCGTGGTCATGCCGTTTGGTTTGACGAATGCGCCAGCTGCATTCATGAAGTTGATGAATGGCGTGTTCCGAGAGTATTTGGATGAGTTTGTGATTATTTTCATAGACGATATCCTAGTATACTCGAAGAGTCCGGAAGAACATGAGAAGCATTTGAGGATTGTTCTAGGGAAGTTGCGTGAGCAGAAGTTGTTTGCCAAGCTGAGCAAGTGTAGCTTTTGGCAGCGGCACATCGGGTTCTTGGGTCACATTGTTTCGGACAAGAGAGTGTCCGTGGATCCTGAAAAGATCAAGTCCATTGCGGAATGGCCAAGACCTGAGAATGCCACAGAAATAAGAAGTTTTCTAGGATTGGCTGGCTACTACAGGCGTTTTGTAAAAGGTTTTGCAAGTATGGCTCAGCCGATGACGCGTCTGACTGGTAAGGATGTTGAGTTCGTGTGGACAGCCGAGTGTGAAGAGTGTTTCTTGAAGTTGAAAGGAATGCTCACAAGTGCACCAGTGTTGGCTCTACCTGAGCCGGACGAGCCGTATGTGGTGTACACGGACGCTTGTGGGAAGGGACTAGGTTGTGTCCTAATGCAGCACGGGAATGTGATTGCATACGCGTCAAGACAGCTAAGGAAGCATGAGGTGAATTATCCTACGCATGACTTGGAGATGGCGGCCGTGGTCTTTGCGTTAAAGATATGGCGATCTTACTTGTATGGTGGGAAGGTCCAAGTGTTCACGGATCATAAGAGTTTGAAGTACATTTTCACTCAACCTGAGTTGAATTTGAGGCAACGAAGATGGATGGAGTTAGTCGCAGACTATGACCTGGAGATAGCTTATCATCCGGGAAAGGCTAATCTCGTTGCTGATGCACTAAGCCGGAGAAGGGCTAGTGTATCATCTGCTAAGGACGTGGAGGGAGTTGTGAATCTCCTAAGGACGTTAAGGTTGAACGTTCTGACCGAGGATACAGAACCATTGGGTCTGGAAGCGGCGGATCAGGCTGACTTGTTAACGAGGATCCGGCTAGCTCAAGAAGAGGATGAGAATTTGATTAAGTTGTCTAAGGCTGACAATACCGAGTATCAAACTTCAAGCAATGGGACGATTGTGTTGAATGGTCGAGTATGTGTTCCTAGCGTGAAAGAGTTAAAGGAAGAGATCCTTAAGGAAGCACATCAGTCTAGATTTTCGGTTCATCCGGGGATGACCAAGATGTACCGCGACCTGAAAAGGTACTATCATTGGGTCGGAATGAAGCGGGACGTGGCCAAGTGGGTGGCTAGTTGTCCGACGTGCCAGTTGATTAAGGCAGAGAATCAGTTTCCGAGTGGTTTGTTGCAAACATTACCAATGCCGGAATGGAAATGGGATATGATCACAATGGACTTTGTGATGGGTTTACCGAAGACTAAGAATAAGCATGACGCGATTTGGGTCATCGTGGATCGATTGACCAAGTCTGCTCATTTCTTACCTATGAGAAAGACGGATGGAGTGCCTAAGCTAGTAGAGCTATACGTGGATGAGATCGTGAAACTGCATGGTGTGCCAGTGAGTATAGTGTCCGATCGTGATCCGAAGTTCGCTTCACGGTTCTGGAAAGAGTTTCAGAAAGAGTTTGGGACGAAGGTACACATGAGTACTGCGTATCATCCGCAAACGGATGGTCAGTCCGAAAGGACCATCAGGACATTAGAGGACATGTTGAGAGCGTGTGTTTTGGATTGGGGTGGTAACTGGGATAGTTATCTACCGTTGGCTGAGTTTGCGTATAACAACAGTTATCAAAGGAGCATTGATATGTCTCCGTATGAAGCGTTGTACGGACGACCGTGCAGGACACCGTTATGTTGGACCCAAGTGGGGGAGCGGAGTGAGTTAGGACCTGCTATAGTCGAGGAGACTACAGAAAAGATTCGGTTTCTGAAAGTTAAGCTGAAAGAGGCTCAAGACCGGCAAAAGAGTTATGCCGATAAGCGCCGTAAGGACTTAGAGTTCAGTGTGGGCGATATGGTTTATTTGAAGGCCATGACTTATAAAGGGAAAAGCCGAGCAATGTTTGATGCTAAGTTAAGTCCGAGGTACATGGGACCGTACCGAATTTTGGAAAGGATTGGACCAGTGGCGTATAAGTTGGACTTACCGCCAGAGATGAGTGCGTACCACAATGTGTTTCACGTGTCACAGCTGAGAAAGCATATGACCGAACGTGAGAACATTATATCTGAACCACCGCAGGATTTGCAAGAGGATCTGACCTTGGAAGGTAGACCGATCCGTGTGGTTGGCCGGAAGGAAAAAGTCAAGCGTGGTAAAGTGGTCAAGATGATCAAGGTCGTTTGGGATTGTAACGGCGATGAGCAAACGACTTGGGAAAAAGAAGCAAAGATGAGTACAAAGTTCCCTAAATGGTTTGAGAAGCTTCCGGAAGAGGAGCCGGATTCGAGGACGAATCCAAACTAAGTGGGGGAGAGTTGTAGCATCCGTAACCAGTAATTATGATTTGGGTCGTTGTATATAAGTTTGGTACGATGGAGGTTCGTCATTTTGGTACGTAAGAACAGGACCGAGGTACGATCGTGGTATGTCCGCGGTACGTACGTAGTACGTACGTGGTACGAGGGTGGTACCATACCGTGGTACGTGTTAGCGCGTACGTGAGGTTAAGGGTCGTGACCAAGGGAAATTGTGGAAAAACGGCTAAGTGTTGAGAATGGGCCGTGGGCCTTGAGTTTGGCCGAAGAAAAATTGGAGTTTTCCTAGTCGGAATAGGATTTCTCGAGTTTGGCCGAGCGGTTTGGGAAACTGCCGAGAGAAAAGGAAAGTTTGATCGGTTAGCCGAGAGAAACTTAAAACAAACCGATTCTAGCCGAGAGAAAAGGGAAAACACGCTAGGATAGGCGGTTTATCCCTAGGGTTTCGCGTATATAAGGAGTTTTATGCGATTTTTCTCGGGCAGCCGCGCATTACTCGAGAGAAAAAGAGTTTTTCCCGAGAGATTGTGAGATCATCGAGAGATCAAGTTTTCCGTGAGAGTTCTGCGAATTCTGATCGAGAGATTCGATTGAGGATAGGCGTTTTACCGAGGAAGGATCGAAGTTATCCGAAGGTTTTCGGATTGGATCGAGAGATAGTCGAGAGCACTTGATTCCGGCCGTTAGCTTCGGTAAGTGCTCGGATATCTTTGTTTGTGTTAGGATTTTGTCGAGAGTTGTTCGACTAATCCGTGTGTTTTGGTCTGTTTCCGAGGGGATTCAGAGTTTGGTTCGAGGAAAAGTGTTCGGATCGTGAGATAGCCGATAGGGGATTGGATCTCGCGGTACGAGTCGTAGCGATAGCCGAGGGAGCACGTTGGTGTCCGACTATCTTTGTTTTTGTTCGAGTTATCACCGAGTTTCCTTCGACTAAAACCGTTCGTTTGATTGTCTAAGGTGAGTGCGTGACTGTGGCTAGCATCTATGGATTGAAAGATTGCTAGGGATTTTGATATGTATTGATCGCTTGTGTAAGTAGGGTTTTATGCTTAGCAAGGTCAATGTTTATGTGATTGTGTTGCGGTTTGGTGACCGTGAGATTATGTGATTGTTTAGCTAGCTTGTGGCCGAGGCAGGATCGTTTTCTCTGGGTTAGGTGATGTGTGATTCACGCTAAGGAGGAAACCGAGTCCATAAGACTAGAGGGTCAGAGTTAGGCTAGATGGTCATGCGTATTGGTTGATTGATTGCTTGCTTGCTAAGTGTGTTGATATCGTGTTAGAATTGTTAGCATGAAAGCGTGATTATTTGCTGGCTAAGGTGTTACGGGATGACCGTATTCACTAAGCATTTATGGTAATGCTTATGCCTCTCTTATGTGTTGAGTGTGCAGGTAAAGATGTTGTCCAGGACCGTTAGTTCTGAAGGCGGACTCGAAGGCAGTGAAGAAAGGAGTGGATTTAGGATTGGGTTTGGGGGTTTTAAACGTTTAAGTGTTGTTTTGGTTATTGGCTTTGGTGTTATTTCATACTTAATCGAATTTGGCTAAGTTAGTCTTGGATTTATTTTATGAACCTCGTTTGTACTTTGGAATTTGAAAGAATTATGCAATGAGAATGGCTGTTTTGAGAATCGAATTGTTATTTAAGTTAATGAGAAAAGTTTGAAATTCCGCATAAGTGTGTAAGTTGGTCGAAATTGTTTAAGGACGGCCGGCCTGGTTAGGATTACTGGGTCGGGTCGCCTCAAGGTGCCTCTGCGTCTGGCAACGGGAGAAGTCCTAAGCTTGTTCGGATTGGGGTGAAATGCGAGGCGACCTGGATCGGTGGTAATGTGAGTGAGGTCTCTGTCAGGTAACTGCACCAAACGCTGCACTCTCTGCTCATCGCTGAAGGCCCACATCCTCTCTGCCTTCACCCAATGAGCCCTCTTCAAGTACTCCATATCAACCAAGGCACGCGATGTATCAATGGTGCAGCTGGAAGTGTCTATCCCGCAGTGCTGGAAGATCGGAGTGAGAAGACTTCATATAGTCTCGGGTTTGGTCTTCGTCCCAATGAAAGGCTTCGTCTTCAAGGAAGCCAAGTGATGAGAACATACCTCGCCAAGGTTGGCTCTATGTGGCGCGTCTGAATCCTCATAAATCACTGACCAAAGACCGCGATATAGTAGTACCAACTCAGACACGCGCATCTTCCCTGGCTCATGCTTACACGGAAGTGTAGTAGAGAATATGCGGACCAAGTAGCGCATGGTAGGATGGCGAATGTCTGTCTGAGTGGAGGTCTTAGAGTCATACCTCCCATTCCCGAAGTGTGACCAGAAATCCTGGTTGTCTGGAAGCTGCGTCTGAAGAGAGACCCCAGTGGCATGCTCATCTGCGAATCCATAGATCCCGCAAAGGTCTGGAAGTGAAATGTGATAGCGGATCCCGCAGATTAGGAAGGTCAGTGTGCCTTCCAGAGCATTCCGGACTATCTCGTTCTAGTAGTAGACTCTAGCTGTGGCAATGAACTGGCGGACAAGGTCCGGATATAGGTCATACTGCCGCGTCGCAATAGTGCCCATCCCAATTTTGTTCATCAGCTGCAGGACGTCGTCTTTGATACCTAGCTCCCTCATCGTCTTCTCACATGCAAAACGAGTTGGAGCGATCTCTACTCGCAGCATGCGTTGTAGAACAAGGTGTCATACTCATACCATGTCTCGTTGACACCTCTCTAAAGGCACTCGTCCTTAGCAACCTCCTTTGCTGGTGAATCCTCCCAATGCCGTGTAACCCTAATCTTTGCCTTTTCAAGCTTAGGCCACGGAGGAAGAGAAGGAATCACTGCATCACTAGCAGTCCCTGAAGCTGAGGCGTCATCATCTCTTGTTCTCTTAGGCATCTGCAATGAAAAGGAAAACAAAATCAAAACCAAAATCCAAGAAACGAAGCACAAGGGGTCACTTCAGGTCGGGTGTCGATCGACACCATGCGTGGATTTCGAATCCGAACCAGAAATCACGATTGTAACTTCGTGCAACAACAATTAGCATTTCTAACAATCCCTATATCATCAATCAACCAAGTCTAGACCATAAAACCCAAAGAAAAATCCAAATTCGCAAAATGCATCAACAATTTTCAAAAATTTTGAAAATTTCAAATTATGCAATTTAGAGGATGAAAATAGTTGGGGAATGATCTAAATCATGTTATACCCACCTAAACAAGCATCATTCAACAAAGAAATCAAGCTAAATAGATTGAATTCAGAAATTTTCACCTTAGGTCGAAAAATGAAATTGGAAAATTTGAAAAACATACCTTGGTAGATCGAATGAATTGACAATGGATAATGAAAGAGTGATGAAATCCGCACGGATTAGGGCTTTGAATCACTCAATTTGGTTAAGAAATGAAAATTTGGTGATTTGGGGAAAAATCTCTCAAAGGCTCGGGTTTTGAAAAAAATGAGAGAAAAAGACTAAGTGTCGGGTTTTGAAGAACTTACCTGTGTCCCCGCATGGTGTCGATCGACACAATGGGTGTCGATCGACACTGAACATGATCGAGCTCTCCTTTTTTTTTTTCTTTTTTTTTTTATAAAAACCAAAAAAATTAGTAAAACCAAAAGTCAAAATGAAAAATAAACTAAGTACCTATCAGTGGGTTGCCTCCCACTAAGTGCTCGTTTAACGTCAATAGCTTGACTGTTCTCGCGTTTAGGCAGTTGGTGCATCATCCAGAGACACAATGTGTCCTTCTGGAATCTCGGCTTGAGCCCAATAGTGTTTCACTCTCTGCCCATTCACAGTGAACTCCTCTCCTTTGGAGTTTGTCAGCACAATTGCTCCATATGGTCGAACCTCTTTGATGGTGAAAGGACCTGACCAACGTGAACGCAATTTACCAGGAAACAATTGCAAACGAGAGTTATACAGAAGTACCTGGTCATTTGGTTCGAATTGTCTGGAGAGACAATCTTTTTGTCATGATATGCCTTTGTCCTCTCCTTGTAGAGCTTCGAGTTCTCATAGGCGTGATGGCGCAATTCGTCGAGCTCATTTAGTTATATTAGGCGCCTTTCTGCAGCTGGCTTCAAGTCAAAATTTATCTTCTTGATAGCCCAATGCGCCTTCTGTTCCAACTCCACTGGAAGATGGCAAGCTTTGCCATAGAGTAGCTGGAAAGGTGTAGGCCCAATTGGCGTTTTGTAGGCAGTCATGTAAGCCCAAAGTGCATCATCTAGTTTTGCGGCCCAATCCTTCCTTGTCTTGCCCACTGTTTTCTCCAGAATTTTCTTGATCTGTCTGTTGGAGACTTCGACTTGTCCACTCGTTTGGGGGTGATACGGAGTAGCCACACGATGTTGAACACCATGTTTCTTCAGCAGCTTGTTGAAAACCTTGTTGATAACGTGAGAACCACCATCACTTATAACAATCCGAGGCACTCCAAATCTTGGGAAAATGATGGTCTGGAATAGCTTGAGAACCACCGCAGCATCATTGGTCTTAGAAGCAATTGCTTCCACCCACTTAGAGACATAGTCTACAGCCACCAAGATGTATTGCATTCCATAGGATGGAGGAAAAGGGCCCATGAAATCAATACCCCAACAATCAAAGACCTCAACTTCAAGGATGAAGTTCTGTGGCATCTCATGTCGCTTGTTGATCTTTCCTCTCCATTGACAAACATCACATTGAGTGATGAACAGCTGTGCATCCTTGAACATAGTAGGCCACCAAAAGCCTGCTTGAAGAACTTTGGATATTGTCTTGAAGGTTGCAAAGTGTCCAGCATACTCGGAACCATGACAATGGAATAGCACATCACGGACCTCACTCTCTGCAATGCATCTTCTGTAAACATTGTATGAACAATGCTTGTACAAGTGAGGTTCATCCCAATAGTATTTTCTGAGTTCCCTTGTGAACTTCTTCTTCTCATAGTTCTTGAGATGTTTATGCTCAATGTCAGCAACAAGGTAGTTCACAATATCATCATACCATGGTCGATTCGCATCATTAATGGCAAAGATTGGCTGTCGAAACATTTCGTCCAAGATCCTGCGAAGTGAAGTTCGCGTTGGGTGTCGATCGACACAGATGGTGTCGATCGACACTCGGGCACATGAGTTGTCAAACTTCAATTTTCCGGACTGAGTGTCGATCGACACTCTCCTAGTGTCGATCGACACTAGGCTCGTCTGCTCTGAACTCACAGCTTGGAAACTACTCTCAACGAAGTAGACATTCTCCTCAGGAAGAAAATCATCAATTGACACGTCATCTTCGATCCTGATCCTTGAGAGATTATCAGCTACTCCATTCTCAACTTCTTTCTTATCCTTAACTTCAATGTCAAACTCTTCGAGAAGTAGAATCCATCTTAGCAACCTTGGCTTTGCATCTTTCT
Source organism: Alliaria petiolata (assembly GCA_020283515.1). NCBI lineage: Eukaryota > Viridiplantae > Streptophyta > Magnoliopsida > Brassicales > Brassicaceae > Alliaria > Alliaria petiolata. The sequence continues at coordinate 236,200,925 of JAHZTW010000001.1, forward strand.
TATGCATCAATTACTTCAATGCAGAATGATCTGTGTGAACAATCACCTTTGAGCCAACAAGATACTGGCGAAATTTCTCAAAGGCAAAGACCACAGCTAGCAATTCCTTCTCCGTAGTTGCATAATTCTTCTGAGCATCATCCAACGTCCTGCTGGCATAATAAATGGCGTGAAGCTTCTTGTCCTTCTTCTGTCCCAGAACCGCTCCTACTGCGAAGTCACTAGCGTCACACATCACCTCGAAAGGCAAATCCCAGTATGGAGGTTGCACAATTGGAGCACTCACTAAGGCTTGTTTGATCTGTTCAAAGGCTGAAAGACATTCTGCAGTGAACTCGAATTTCACATCCTTGCAGAGAAGAGCAGTGAGTGGTCTTGCAATCTTGCTGAAGTCCTTGATGAATCTTCTGTAGAACCCAGCATGACCCAGAAAACTCCTCACTGACTTCACAGAATCAGGTGCTTGCAAAGTCGTCATCACTTCAATCTTGGCGCGATCCACTGCAATCCCTTCTGCTGAAACCTTGTGTCCAAGTACAATCCCATCTGTGACCATGAAATGACACTTTTCCCAGTTCAGGACTATGTGCTTCTCTTCACACCGCTTCAACACCGCACATAAGTTGTCCAGGCAGTCTTTGAAAGATGACCCATAAACAGAGAAGTCATCCATAAAGACCTCCATAAACTTCTCAATCATGTCTGTGAAGATGAACATCATGCATCGCTGAAAGGTCGCAGGAGCATTACAAAGTCCAAATGGCATTCTGCGATATGCAAATGTACCATAAGGACATGTAAACGTGGTCTTCTCCTGATCATCTGGATGGATAGGAATCTGGAAGAACCCTGAATAGCCATCAAGGAAACAGTAGTAGGGATGATTTGCCAACTCTCCAGCATCTGGTCGATGAAAGGCAAAGGAAAGTGATCCTTTCTGGTCGCGGCATTCAGCTTCATGTAGTCTATGCACATCCTGTGTCCAGTCACAGTCCTTGTAGGAATCAGCTCGTTCTTCTCATTCTTTACCACTGTGACTCCTTCTTTCTTAGGAACCACGTGAACTGGACTGACCCAAGCACTGACTGAAATGGGATAGATGATCCCTGCTTCCAATAGCTTCATGATCTCTTTCTTGACTACTTCCTTCAGGTTTGGATTCAGCCTCCTTTGATGTTCAATTGATGACTTTGTCTAATCCTCAAGGTGAATCCGATGCATGCACAAGTCTGGTGAGATACCTGAAATATCATCAAGAGAATAGCCAAGAGCTTTGTGATACTTACGCAGCTTGCTTAGCAATAAAGTGAGCTCTGCATTGTTTAAAGAAGCATTCACAATGACAAGATAAGTTGAATTAGGACCAAAAATGCGTACCTTAGACCGGCAGGGAGCAGTTTAAGCTCAACTTTAGGTGCTTTGCCTTCACTTCAATCGCCAAGTGTTGCGTTTTTGGCTGATTTTGCAGGGTGTCGATCGACACTTGTTGGTGTCGATCGACACTTGTTGGTGTCGATCGACACAAGTCCTCCTGATTGACTAGTTGTATGACTTGCTCACTTGCGTCCATCATCTTCACGTATCCAGCGGCTGCATCGTCCAAGCTCTCAATGTCCTTCGTAGAAGTGGTCAATGCTCGCTCCAAAGGGTCTGTAGGATGGTTTTCTTTGAAAATCTCCTCAGCAAGGTTGGTGAGTGAATCGACATAGAAGGTCTATCCATCAATTGTTGGCCTCTTCATCAGCTTCTCCATGTCAAAATTCATTACCAAGTCACCAATATTCAGTGCGATCCTCCCCTTCCTCACATCAATGATTGCTCCAGCTGTAGCCAAGAATGGTCTACCAAGTATGAGAGGGTCTTTGGGTTCCTCATCATAAGCTAATACCACAAAACCTGTGGGAATCAAACAATCTCCCACTTTGATAGGAACATCTTCCAAAACACCTTTAGGGATTCTGACAGAACGATCAGCAAGGACTAGGGAGATTCTTGTGGCCTTGAAGTCTGTCATATCCAGCCTAAGAGCAACTGAAAGAGGCATCAAGTTGACAATTGAGCCTAAATCGCATAGAGATCTCCCAAACTTGTCTGAAAAGATGGAGCAATCTAGAACAAAGCTCCTTGGATCGGAGAGTTTCTCTGGAAGCCTGTTCTGAATGACAACACTAACTTGCTCTGATATCATCATCACTCCTTCCTCTATATCCATGTTCTTGGTCATCATCCACTTCAGATATCTCTTTATCACTGGAGTAGTTCTAATGGCATCCATCAAAGGAATTTCAACCACTAGTCTATCCATGATAGCCTTGCATCTAGCGACAAGCAACTCCTTCTTAGACTTCTTTGGTATTAAGGGGAAACGGATCTTTGGTTTGTAAACCCTTTCCGCTGCAACCTTCGTTGTTGTGAGCTGATCTGGTGTAGTCCGTACTGAGCGTCGATCGACACCCTCCTGGTGTCGATCGACACTTGCATCTGAAGTCGAGCCTTTCGCATCGAGTTCGTCTGATTTGTCGTGAATCTTCATGGGTGTCGATCGACACTGGCTCCGCAGCATCTTCTACATCTTCAAGCTCCTCGAATTCTTCAATACTAAGCCCTCTCTTCTGCACAGGCTGAAGGTTCTTTCCACTCCTCAATGTGTCAGCGTTCACATGGCGTTTGGGATTGGTATCATTCTTCCCTAGAAGGAATCCTTCTTGCATGTTAACAGCTTCTGCAGTTTGAGCAACTTGAACATCCATCTTCTTCATGTGAGAGTTTATGTTCTCAATCTTTCCATTCAGGTCCTGGTACAGTGAATCAATCTTCCCATTGAAATTCATTGTCATCTTCTGCTGTCCTTCCAAGATCTGCTCTAGCATAGCCTCCATTTTGTTATCTTGAGATGGAGATTTTTGGTAAGAAAAATTTCCATAGCTCCTTGTGTAACCGCTGTTGTTGTTCTGGAATGGGAGCTTTTGAGTATAACCAAAAGAGTTCTGATTTCATGTGAAGGAGCTCTTCTAATAGTTCCCATTGAATCCCCTGTTCCCTTGCTGGTTCCCAAACCTTTGACCTTGAAATCATCCTCCGTTGATGTAGTTGACATCCTCTTCTTCACATTCTTCACTAGGCTCGAGTGTCTCCACTTCATTAGCGAAGTGGACCTGCTTCTTGCCCACCAAAAGATCTAGCTTCCTGTTGACCTCAGCAATTTGGCTTCCTCCATTTGTACCAGCTTGTTGTCTACTTTCAAAGTCTGCGTTCTTGGTGCGGTTACAGGAGGTCAAATTCTCTATAAGCACCACCGCGTCAGCTAGGTATCTGGTGTTGAAGTTGCCATTGCTCGCAGCGTCTATAGCCATCTGGTACCTCCAATCAATCCCTCGGTAGATGATACCGATAAGATGCGGCTCGCTGAAATCGTGGTGTGGGCAGTCCCTCTGGTAAGCCTTGAATCGCACCCAAGAAGCCTTGAATGCTTCAGTAGGACCTTGTGAGAATGTGGTGATCTTTGTTCTCAGCTCCTCTGATCTCGCGTCATCAAAGAAATTGCATAAGAATGCATTCTTTGTATCTTCCCAAGTGGTCAAGGATCCTGGATCAACCTGCTTCAGCCAATATGATGCATCTCCAGCAAGAGAGTAAGGAAACAGCTTGCAGAAGAGATAGTCATAGGTCACTCCATTAGCCTTGATGCTTGATACGAGGTCCTCGAATCTCTCTATGTGGTCCATCGGATGCTCATTAGGAAGACCATGGAAAGGATGCTGAGCCATCAGTGTGAAGTAGGAAGGTTTCAGCTCGAAGTCGTTCCTCTGAAATGCATGAGGACGGATCACAACTCTATTGGCATAAAACTGGTCTGAGCGGTTGTACTCGCCTAACGTTCTTCCACGTCCATCTTATGCAGGGGCGATTTGCATCGCTGGTTCTATGATGACGGCGCCAGCCTCATCAAGTCTCTGGCCATGGACGTTCCTTATATTGCCTTGTAGGTCAACAAAGTCGCCTGCCTCATTGCGTATAATGATCACAAGTTCTATCATCTCAGTCTGCGCAAGGTGTCGATCGATGCTAGTGGTGTCGTTCTACACTAAGGTTGGGTGTCGATCGATGCTATCTGTGTTCGAGACGGCCTACTTCCTGGTTCAGTGCGATTAGTTCCTCTTCCTTGTTGCTTCTGATACTGGGCATGCACCTGAAACAAAAGATAGGAAACTAAATTAGTATCAAAAATAAATATAAAACCTAGTCAAAATCCTAGTACTAAATTCTGTAGGCAGCTATTACTTCCCCGACAACGGCGCCAAAAACTTGAACGGGCTCAGGTTTTACCCAAATAATCAACTACTGCAAGTGCACAACAATGCAGTTGAAGTATAAGGGGTATCAAATCCCAAGGGAAGTGAAAGCTACACTAAGGTTTTTAAGTTCGAATTATGCTAGGTCGGATTATATGAAATTAAAACTAAGCAATTAAACAAGTAAATAAATAGGATTTTAGATGGATTAAAGTTCAGGAGACTAAGGCGCTAGGCAAGGATAATTATCAGGTTGAATCTAAGAATGCAGAATCTAAGTTTATTAGGGATTTATTAAGAACCGTCTAGAACTCGAAACTCTAAGTTAAAACCAATCAACTCTCGTTGCAGAAGTTATCTATGCCTAAATCCCTAAATCCCAAATCTCTTTGCGAATTTAAACAACTAACACAAGCAATAAGAACATGTTCGATTTGTTCACAAAATACCTAAACCAAATCTCTTTGCGAATAGATATTTTGCTCCCCTATGATTAGTTCAAGTTACTAATAATGCTCTCGCATCTATTAATAACCTAATGTTTGATTTCTAAGTGATCAATTCAGAAAATCAAGTTAAGCACAAATCAAGGTGAAGATCCAATTGATTTCCCTAGTAATTCTAGGGATTCTACAAACTCTTCATCAAACCCTAAATCACGCTAACCTAACTAACAAACTACTCAGGCAAAATTATGCAAACACAAATCATGGCTGAAATAAATTGCATAAAAAGAATAGAGAATGATACAGGGGTTCGAAATCTGGCTCAAATGAGTTAGAATTGTCTCCCCAAAAGCACAGGACCAATCTCTCTCTAAGTCTCAAAAATAGAAAATAATGATAAGGTATATTGCTAAAAAATGCCTGAAAACTATTTATAGAAGGGGATTTTCGTCCAGGGGCAGACTTGTAATTTCTTCAAACTTGCTCTCTTTCCTTTTTCTGATGGAAATCGTGAAACTTGGCCGACCTTGATTAGTGTCGATCGACACAGGTAGTGTCGATCAACACCTTGCTCCTAAATCCACTCTCTTCAATTCATCACTTCGGCTGTTTCTCCAAAATGCTCCAAAAGGTTCCAGATTCTTCCATTTAGCTCCAAATGCTCTTCATCCTGTAAAGACTCTAAAACTAACAAAAGACTCTATAAAAACACTTATATCATGGTCCAAAAACGGGTAAAAACCATGATATATCAGTCGGTCACATCAATAGGAAGAGGTTGCAACCATTGCTCATCCCCGGCTGCTCTTTTCAACTGGGAGACATGAAACACCAGATGGATTTTAGAGCTTGCAGGTAAATTCAAACGATATGCAACGTTGCCTATCTTTTCCAAAACCTCATAAGGACCAAAAAAACGTGCTACCAACTTCTGACAGAATCGTTTGACCACCGTTTGTTGGCGATATGGTTTCAATTTGATAAACACTTTATTGCCAATAGCATAATGCACATCACGTCTATGCTTATCTGCATTTCCTTTCATGTTGTCCTGAGCCCTTGCCAATTGAAATATGATCTCAGACAACATGTTATCTCTCTCCTTGAGCAGCTCTTCCAACTCAAAATTAGCTGTGGATCCCTCTTCATAGCGCATAAGAGAAGTTGGATCTCTTCCATACAACACCTTAAACGGAGTAGTCTTCAAGGAGGTATGGTAGGATGTATTATACCAAAGCTTTGCCCACAATAAAAACTTGTGCCACGTCTTAGGATGCCCTGAAGCGAAACATCTGAGGTATGTCTCCAAGCAATGATTAAGAATCTCTGTTTGCCCATCAGTTTGTGGGTGAAAAGCCGTGCTGTAGTTTAGCTTTGTCCCTTCCAAGCGAAACAGTTCTTTCCAACAAGAGCTTAAGAATATGCGATCTCTTTCAGACACAATTGTCCTCGGAAAACCATGCAACTTAACCTCTTCGGAGAGAAATCTTTGAGCAACATCCAAAGCCAAGAACGAATGACGCAGCCAAACAAAGTGTCCATACTTACTCAACCTGTCGACCACCACAAGGATAACATTGTAACCATAAGATGCCGATAAACCCTCAATAAAATCCATACATATATCTTCCCAGACCATAGTAGGAATCATGTAAAAGTCCAGCTGGGGATAATGTTGAGTACTTGTGTTGTTGTCAAATCATGCATTCAACTACATACTGCCTCACTGTCTTGAACATTCTTGACCAATAAAATGCCAAGTGGATTCGTTTAACTGTCTTTAACACTCTTGAATGGCCTCCCAACTGACTGTCATAACACTCCCTGATAATGATAGGAATGAATGAGGAAGTTTTAGGAATGACTAATCTCTTGCGGTACCAAAGACGACCATTGACAACCGAATAGTTCGATGATAAATGACCCCCAACTCTGACTTGAGTGATCAATGTTTGTATAGTTGCATCTGTATTAATCTCCTTATACAAGTCTTGAATCTGTAATACCGAAGGAACCATGAGGGCCAACAGAGTAGTAGTAACCCTATTAGAATCTCGTGGAATACGTGATAACCATCATCAGCTTTATTCTCACACCCTGGCTTGTACATTATATCAAATTCAAACCCCAAAAGTCTCGTGAGCCATCTTTGATATTCCAAATTCACTTCTTTTTGCTCCAAAAGATACTTGAGACTGCGTTGATCTGTGTGAACTTCAAACTTTCTCCCAACCAAATAGTGTTTCCATTTTATAACTGCCATCACTATTGAAATTAACTCTCTCTCGTATGGGGGCTTTAACTGTTCCCGCGGAGTGAAACCATGACTGAAGAAGGCTATAGGCTGACGGTCATGCATTAACACTGCACCTACTCCAAATCATGAAGCATCAGTTTCCAGAACAAAAATCTTATCAAAATCAGGCAAGGCTAGAACCAGAGCAGATGACATTGCGTCTTTTAACTGATCAAAGGCCTGTTGTGCTTCCACTGACCACTGAAAGTTATCCTTCTTCAACAGATCTGTAAGTGGCCGAGCAATGATACCATACCCGCGAATAAACTTGCGATAATATCCTATCAAGCCTAAAAATCCCCTTAGCTCTTTGACTGTTTTTGGAGTTGGCCATTGTTTCAGAGCCACTGTCTTGGTTGATTCTGTAGCCACTCTCTCTTTGGAGATGACGTGACCCAAATATTCAACCCGAGGCAACCCAAAAACACACTTCTTCTTGTTGGCTAACAGCTGTTGTTCCTCAAAAACCTTCATTACCACACGCAAGTGTTCCACATGTTGAGAGATACTTGAACTATAGACCAGTATGTCATCAAAGAAGACAAGAACAAACTGTCTAAGGAAGGGCTTAAAAACCTTGTTCATTAGTGCCTGAAATGTTGTTGGAGCATTGGTTAAGCCAAATGGCATCACCAGAAACTCATAATGTCCCTCCAACGTCCTGAAAGCAGTTTTGTGTATATCTGTTTCGATCATCCTGATTTGATGATACCCTGATATGTCTATATTTTACATCATTTTAGCGTCCATTTAGTATAAGTTTCTCATCATTTAAGAGTCTAATATAGCATCATAGTGTTGCATTTTATCATTTAGAGTCCTAGAGTGTTTTTGCATAGTCTTTGCATATTTTGGTGCATTTGGAGTCTTGATCAGGTGATAAGGATGCTATGGAGACATGAATGGAGTTGTAGAAGGATGGCATAGCAAAGGAAGGGCAATAAATCATCAAGAGGAGGAAGAGAAGCAGTCAAATTAGAAGCAAAAGCCTTGAAGAAGCATATCAAGCATTTAGAGGCTCAAAATGTATGTGTCCGGACGAAGGCCTTACACTTCGATTCAGACTCTGATGCCTTCTTAAGAGTTGTAGAGGATCTAGTGAGATTTTTAGTGCCTTTAGAATCAAGTCATTCGGACCTCTGGTTAGAAAGTTACATCGATTTTAATTTGGATCGACGAGTTGGATCGACGAGCTCGTCGAACCAAACTTCCAGGACGACGGATCGACGACACGGATCGATGAAGGACGCCGAACCAAAATTCCAGGGGTTTGGATCGACGACTCGGATCGACGAAGTTCGTCTATCCAAACCCAGACGAATCCCTTTTGTCATTTTTATGGGTCCCTCCTATAAATACTCTTTAAACCTAATTTTTATCCCAAGTTTTATTCTCTATTGTCTTGTCAAGAACTTTTTAGCCACTTTGAGAAAAGTCTTGTATTTTGTTTGAATCTTTTAAGTTTAATGCAATATCTCTCTTGAATTTCTTATTATCCTTTCTCTAATCATGTTTTGCTCATCCTTAATCTTTGATTTGATGGGTTTAAGTATGGTTAGTGAGTAGTTCCTTAGAAACTTGGGGATGGGTTAGATTTAGGGATTTCTAATGGTTCAATCTTGCAATCTAGGTTAGATTCTTTCATCTCTCTTCTTATTAAGTTGTTCCTAATGCCAAATAGCTAATCTTTGCTATTTTTGGATCATAAGCATTTCACACACCCACCAAGTGTTTGATGAAATGCTTGAACCAACTTTCTAAGAGATTTACATTCCTAGCCTAAGACATTAGTTGCCTAGGGTGTTTATCATGCTATTTAGACTTGTGTTTAATGCTTGCTAATCATTTTAATGCTAAAACATCATTAGTTCATTAGGGTGATTAGTAAAGGGATTATTACCACACATCATGGATTAGTCTTTATTAAGTGTTCTAGGCATAGAGATGGCTTGTTTAGTTGTTTAAATGATTGCAAGGTTGTCCAATTGCTGTCTCTTATACACATCTAGATGTGTATAAGAGACAGTATTACCACACATCATGGATTAGTCTTTATTAAGTGTTCTAGGCATAGAGATGGCTTGTTTAGTTGTTTAAATGATTGCAAGGTTGTCCATTTGATTGCCCAAATCAATGATTCCATCCCTAGGTTTCGTTTTTAGTTAATTAGTGATCTTGATTAGTAGTTAATTGCTTGATTAGTGCTTGATTAGTGATAATTAAGGTTTAGTTTCATATTATTGAACTTGTAGTGTCTCTCTTAGCTTGTGGTTTGCTTTTAATAGTTCCTTGTCACTTGAATTTCAAATTTGTCTTAGCTTAGATAGTTTCATGATTGACATCTCAAATACTACAATGACATGAGTAGTAGAGATTAATTGAAAGTGGAAAAATCCTACTACCATACCCTGATCTTAAATCTAGTTTAGAAAAGATTGAGGCACCATGTAGTTCGTCAAGTAGTTGATTAATGACTGGAATTGGAAATTTTTCAGGAACCGTTGCTCGGTTTAGAGCGTGGTAATCAATGCAAAACCTCCACGCATTGTCTTTCTTCGGTACCAGCAAAACAGAACTACATAAAGGACTTGTACTTGGTCGTATAATCCCAGAATCTAGCATTTCTGAGACCATCTTCTCCATTACAACTTTGGTGGCAATGAGGATACCGATAAGGTCTCACAGAGATGCTTGTAATCCATGGTAGCTGATTTATTGCATGTTCTTGACCTCTAATTGGTGGTAATCCTTTTGGAGCCTCAAACACTCCACTGAATTGAGCCAATAAGTTGGTAATGGATTCTGGAACTGCTCCGAAGGTCTCGGGTGTCGTGTTGCTGAGTATTATAGGCACTTCTCGTCCCTTAATATCAGCAGGTGAGGCCGAGAAAGACTTGTAAGATAACCGAGGGTAATGTAAAGACGGATCTCCAATCAATTCTACCAACTGATTGTTGTAGACAAATGAGAGCTCTTATTTTTTCCAGTCTACCACACATTTCGCCAAGGTTTCAAGCCATTGTATACCTAGTATGACTTCCAACATTCCCAGTTCTAATGAGATAAAATCAGATGTGAAGTTGACATCAGACAATGTGAAAGTTACATCGCGGCATACACTGTTGCCTTTGACTGTAACACCATTGCCTAACAACACATCCAAGTTGCTTTCTGCACAAATTTTTAACCGCAGCTTTTTCACAACTTCAGGAGAAATGAAATTGTGAGATGCTCCACTATCAAGCATCACTATCACTCTGGATCTTCCAATCTTCCCGTATAACTTTGATGTCTTAGGACAATGGATCCCCAAAATGAATTGAGAGAAAGAGCTCTTGTGGTGATTCATCCTCTTCTGCCTCACCCAACACTTCCATTTCTAACCCGTTGATAACAGTTAAAATACGCAATTCTCTCTTAGGACATTCAGCTACATGTGCTCGTGACCATTTACCACCACACTGAAAACATATTCCCTCTCTGCGCATCCTCGACAACTCAGCATCAGAAAACTTTTGCCGAGGACGAATCATTTCTTTCGTGTTATTGTCATTCTCTTTGTTCTGCAGTTGTCCTTGATTCTGTCCATGAGCTAAACCACTGCGTTGATCGTGATTAATCACGTTCCTTTGTGTTGTATAAGTTATTGTGGACTTGCGTGGCTTTGCATTGGACTCTGAATCTGAAACCTCACTGATTGCTTTGCAAAAAGCACTTGACTCCATTCTCAATACTGCAGCTATGTGATGCTCTAATGTTTGATGTTCCTTCATCTTAATGACCTCTTGCATTTCAGTATTTAGGCCGTTGTAGAAGATGTGAATCAGATGATCATCATCCAAGCCTGGCACTAGTGACGACAACTCCTCAAACTCAGATATGTAGTCATTCACTATCCCATTCTGTTTGATCTTAAACAATCTTTTCGCCAGAGCTTCTTCAATAGATTCTGAGAACCTTAAAACCAGTTTGTTCTTGAAATATGTCCAGTCTCTAAAATCTTTGCGTTTTGGTTCCCAATAGAACCATTTTCGAACTTTCCCTTCCAAACTCAGCGCAACTAATTCCAATTTTTCACCCGCCATGTAACGCCCAATGTGGAAGAATTGCTCAACCTCAATCAGCCATATGTAAGGCTGTTTTCCAGTGAACAGAGGCATCTCGATCTTCTTAAGCGCACTATCTCGATTCGCTAAGTTCAATGATCCAGCTCGATAACCTAACGGAGAATCATTCCGGTTTTGTTCAAGATTGGGATTATTTACCTGGATCGGAACTGTGGAAGATCCCGGAAGCTGTCGATTACGAGGATCCGGCATAATTCGATGTTAATCCAGCTTCCTGATCATTGTCGTCATCGTTGTCAGCTGATCGCCGATGTTCGCGACTTTCGCATCGAGCGCATCTACCTTTGCATCGCTTTGTACCTTCGAATCTCCCAAAATCTTCAAATTCCCTTGCAATTGATCCAATTGTTGCTGTATTTGAGATGATCAATCATAATCCCTGTATTCCGAGTCGGCGAAACATTCCGACTCGCCATCGTGTTTGATACGTCGTTTGTCAACAGCATCAATGATAGAGTTTACTTGTAATCTGAGAATGACGAAAGAGAGATGAAGAGAGTGAATGAAGAATCAATTGATTAAGATAAGCAATTAGAGATTGTAGAATCCGGATCTCGTCACGATCGGGAAGATGGTCTCATGACGATCACCTCTAAGCTCATCTCGCTTAGCTATTACAATCTATAAAATGCATAAAACTCAAAGAAAGAAAACGTACAACTCTTATACCGAAATATCTGTAAAGAACGGCAAACCCTCTATAACACTAAGAGGTTTACTCTTTTCCTATTATATCTTCCCTTGACTTGTCTTGAGTAGCTTCTTTCTCCTTCTTCTTGCGGTAGTAAGTATTATGTATTTTTATCATCGAGACTAAGAGAAGAAATCGGCGACGGGGGAAGGGAGAGCTGGGTCAGAGGAGATCGGCGACGGGGATGGAGCGCCGACGACTTTCGGCGGTGTGAGATAAAGAGAAACGAAGAGTGAGAGGCGGTAAGACGGAGTGGCAGAGATCAGCGATTGGGGGAAGTGAGAGCTGGGTTAGAGGAGATGACGGCAGAGATGGAGAGCAGCGGCGGCGACTTCTCGGTGGTGAGAGATAGAGAGAGACGAAGAGTGATCGAGAGGGAGAGAAGAGGGATCGAGAGGGAAAAGAGTGAGAGTGAGAGGGATCGAGAAAGAGAGAAGAATGATCGAGTAAGAGAAGAGAAAAGAGGGATTGGCGTTTGAAGAGAAAAGAGAGGCTGAGAGAGAAGAGGGATCGAGACTAAATTTGTGTTTGCTGACAATTTTATTTTTTTTAGTTATTGTTATAAACTAATTATTAAGATGAGATTTATATGTTATATATATATGTGTGTCTTTATGTATTATCTATTATATAAAGACTCACTTGTGTCTCACAATAGCCTGACACGTTAGCACCTCTCTATATGACACATCATCATATTTTTTCATTAAAAAAGAAAACATATTTACCTAAATACGGCTTCTCGCTATCTTTCCGAACCTTCATTCTTCTTTTTTGATGACTGCAATCGATTGTTCTAAAGCTTTGTTCTTCTTATTTGATAATCAATTTCTCGCTTTCTCAGAAGATTATAAACCGTGGGTTTCTTCGTTTCACTTTCGTTTTATATGAAGCCGACTTATTTCTCCTAACCTAAAAACCCTAACAGAGAGAGGCAGAGAGGACAAGGAGGCGGTGCGAAGATTTCCGTTTTTAAAAGCTCTCCTCGGTCGTTCTACATCGGAGTTTCATTCGTTCGAAGTGAATCAAATCCTTCTTATTGTTTTTGGCCATTTGTTGTAGATAAAATTGGGAGAAGGCTAAATCAATTAAAAAAAAACCAACATGCCCGTCGATTCCATCACCCATGATCGTCCCGTCGTCGAATCCGGTAATCTCTCTCTCTCTCTCTCTCTCTCTCTCTCTCTCTCTCTCTCTCTCTCTCTCTCTCTCTCTCTTTC